>CM056574.1:135226282-136426282 GCA_029721435.1 Gymnothorax reevesii | reverse complement strand
TGATTTTTCGGACGGGTACCCGAAAATCACTTAAAACTCACAAAAAGCTGGTATTTTTGATCTAAACCCTACTTGTACTAGCCCACTGTCCCGAGAATAAAGTCTAGATGAAAAATAGTCTCCATGGGACCCTTCTTTTGTGATTGACAGTTGAAATAAACCATGGACAGAAAAGAAAAAAAGGTGGAGGAAATTGTTGAGACAAGAGAGTAAAGAAAATATGCCAGTGTCTTGCGTCTACGAGGCATGTCCGTGTTCATTGTTTACCTCCAAGTTCCAAAACGTTTACGTCAGTAGAGCAGCCAGAACTTAAAATTGCGTGGGCAATAAACATCTCTTTAAAACAATTAGTTCTGATTCGATCGCTATCATTTTTTTTCTAATTAACCATGCCTATAATACGAAAACACTCTGCACAATCAGGTGTTGCTTGTTCACCTTGTTCAGGCAAAATGACAATCATTCATTTGAATGCGCAATTTTGTGCATTTCAAATCTCTGTCTTTGGTTCAGTTTGAATAATTCAATCGATTTTTGAAATAATTCAATCACAGGTTAGATCGCCTGATGTGCTAAAAAGGTAGCGCGGAAGTTCCAGAGCAGTTTTTCTCTCAAAGTATTATTAAAATAAAGCACAACTTATTTTCCTGAACTGAATTACGCCTATTAATTAGTCGCCCTCAGATCGCACCAAGAAAGAAGTCGTGTCTTTAATTGCCAATTGATTATTCACATAAATGTAAATTGCTTTAACAGGGGAAAATGGCTGAGAACAATTTGGGTATAATAATTGTAATCAACCGATGTTGTGTGGCCGCTCAATTTTCAGGTGTGGCTACGCCACTGATATGAAAAGCACAAAATTGTGCATACAAATGAATGATTGTCTTTTGCCTGAACGAGGCGAACAAGCAACACCTGATAGTGCGGAGTGTTTTTGGATTGAATGTATAGTTAAATAGAAAAAATTACTGCGATCGAGTCAGAAAAAATAAATGTTTCCAAGAGATGTGTAGTGCCCACCCAAATTTAAGTTCTGGCTACGCCACTGGTTTACGGACACTAAAGAAAGAAAAACTGAGAAACGGAAAGATAACTTGCAACGAAAAGCGCGTTCAAGGTCGTAATTATTTCATTGTCAACTCATGAACGTTGGATGGACTGATCAGGTATTTTACGAATACGATATTTTACTTTCAAAATCTATTTTCCAAATTCTTTTACTATATCAAAGTGTACGGATGTCCAACTGATTTCATTATCATTATTAAGTATTTAATTATACCATCATGACAATCCCATCCTTAATAGCAAAATCATATCTGAACCCCTGAATTTCCCATTTCCTCATTATCATGATTTAATAATTATTCCATCAACATCAATCGTTAGTGAATACCTAATCGCCGTATTCATCATCACTAATACTATCAGCTGGGACTATCAATGACCATGGCAATAAATATATCATGTAATTTCTATCAATATATTAAATTCATCGTCATAACTCTTGAAAAGGGGGAGGGAGAAAAAAAAAAAAAAAACCACGACGCCGATGAGACCAAAAGGCAGACAGTCATTGTACTGATTTTCAGAAACTGGTATTGCAGTTTTATTCCCTGGGTACCCGGTTTTTAGTCCCAGGCCTAATATGCATTATGCTGAGCTGCTATCACACACTATCTGTATGTATGTGCGCTATGTTGAGCTGCTATCACACACTATCTGTATGTATGTGCGCTATGCTGAGCTATTATCACACACTGTCTGTATGCATGTGCGCTATGCTGAGCTGCTATCACACACTATCTGTATGTATGTACGCTATGCTGAGCTATTATCACACACTGTCTGTATGTAAGTGCGCTATGCTGCAATCATGCTCTATCTTCTGCTTCTGTATGAGTGTGTTAGCTGGAGGGAAGAAGGGAAACTTCTCTAGAGATTCTCATCTCTAAACTCATGTCCCAAAGCACACCAGTTAAGTACTCTCTCATGTCACTGGTTGCCAGAACGATGTTTCATTTACAAACATAAGGAAAATGCCACTGTGAGACTTCAAAATGGAATGTGGTTTAGTTGAAAGGAAGTTGCTTTGAACCACCTATGCTTTACCACCTCCCTTCTGAAATATTGGCTACCTCTAGCATTATTTTAAAGGTTTTTTAATTTTTTTATTGCCGAGTGCTGGAATTTTGGGGCTGATGTTCATAACAGGGAGGAAAGAAAATTATATCAGTAACACATTCTACAGCTACAGCGTCGTTCTGGGCCATTTTGTTGGTGGATTGAAGACCTAACAGAAATGTTTCTCTTGCTTCTTAAAACATGTCAAAAAAAAAAAAAAAAAAGAAAACAATGAAAGCCATCTTTTGCAATATTTTGCAGTTAATCTATACAGGCCTGCCCATCGTCCAGTGATGGAGTTGTAGCTCGACTGAAATTACATTTGTGAACATTCAACTGTTGCTTGATGTGGAGACTCGTCCTTTGCTGTTATGAAAAAGCATATATAAATTATGAAAGTATAAACTCACCATCAATGTTCCGAGGACAATCGGTGCAACGGACAACTCTGTGGTTTTGTCGCCACTCTTTCCAGCTGTGACTCTTGACAGCTTGTATGTCTGGATATGTTTGTTTTTACGCACTGCCTCTGTGTGGGGCAGCTCCCTCAAACTGATCTTGGGCTTGTGTGCATCTGTCTTGATTATTTGTATTTGTGGAATTTGTATCAGTGCATCTGTTTGTTCTGTGTGCTTTCCTCCATCTGTTAGCGCTTTAAATTCACATTTTGGCCCTTCATAGTGGCTGCGATGTGAGCAGCGCTCTGCATTTCATTAGCAGGGATCACTGAAGCGCTCTCATGCACTGATTTTAAAGGTGTACCAAGCATGCCTGTGGTAAAGCAGAGTCATTTCTCTTAAAGGGGAACACCACTGAAAGCAGGATTTGGGCTCATTTCTGTTATTTTTTGAGTAAATAAACTCCTCCAGACAATTTTTTTTGTTAACCATCCTTTCCATCTAGAGCCAAGGTTGGCTGCTTTGGATGAGCTAGTTAGTTTCTACCATGTAACCAGGTGGCCCTCAGTACCCTTACTGTCACTTGTTTTTAAAAACGCGATTCTGAAATACTGAGCGAATAAACCACATAACAAACCATATTTGCACATTCCAAGTCAATTATATTCCATGTGGGAGTTTAGGTCCTTTTGATTGAGTTTCAACAAGAGTGAAATACTTGGGTCCCCCATTAAGGCCAGGCTGATATTCAGTGGTGGAGGGACGGACATACAGACAGGAGGATTGATGGACGGATATGAAAAGGCATGTATATACTATAAGATGTATCCGTATATGAAATTTCACTAAGAAATATTGAAGGGTTTAGAAGTTCTGGTCCAGAGAAGTGTGACGGACGGACGGACGGACTGACGAAGGGACGTGGAAGGACGACACTCATTGCTTTGTCTCCATCCTCCGTGTGGCGGGGAAGAAAAATACTGGAGGTTTCCTTTGTTTTGCTGGCTGGAGCCGCTGACTGCGCTTGAGTCGGATTTGCATTTGCATAAATGCTATGCTTAGGCTGTGGCTCTAGAATGTGAAATAAAGACGGCTTCCGGTATATTTGGAACCTGTTCTGAAAGGTTTAATAAACACCTACCTGGTGAATAACTGACTTTGCATTTGTAAAAAAGGGTTTCTGGTTTGTTTGGTAACTGGCAAATGCATAGCAACCTATGCTTATCTTTGGATTGAAAGCAAAGTTAGCAAAACTGTCTGGAGTAGTTTATTTAAAAACTCAGCAGAAATGGGCCCAGTTTTGTTTTTGGTGAATTAACCCTTTAAAGTGGGAGAAGTGCCAGTCTGACTGAACCTGGCACAAAAACTGCCTTGGTTCCTCACGATAATGCTAGCTAGAAATGATGTAGCTTTGCTTTGCAATACAAAAAGCAGTGTCTTTTTGCAATGCTTTGTTCATTGCCATTTTTGCTTTATTTATTTTTTTTTTGCTTGAAAGTCGAATAATCAAATGGCAGCAAAGCAACAACTGTTCTATTCAAGTTTGTGCTATTGTGGCATTTATGGTAATCTTGTGCTTAGTTTGCTTGCTCAGGTTTTTCTGTGGTGAAGGTGAACTGGGCTCCTCCATTTTAGTGTGCTTCTCACCTTTGACACCTCTCTGTTGTTTCTCCCTCTTTCTCTAGCAGTGGGAAGCAATCGATAGCGATCGATGACTGCACCTTCCACCAGTGTGTGCGTCTCAGCAAGTTTGACTCAGAGAGAAGCATTAGCTTCATCCCTCCTGACGGAGAGTACGAGCTCATGAGGTGTGTCTCTGTATGTGACTGCCTCTATGAGTGTCCGCATGTCGGCGTGTTTTTGTGTTTCTATGACATTGCATCTCCGTTTGTCTGTGACCTCGTCTGTAACTCTACCTCTGCTACTCTGAGGTGCGTTTCTCAGAAGCATAGTTGCTAACTAAGATATCAACTTGCGTAGTTTGTCCATTTAGTCTGTGGTTCCAACTATGTAAGTTAGTATCTGTGCTCTCAGAAAACACACCCCTGTTTGACTGCCTCGCTCTGGCTTTGTCTCAGGGACTGTGTGCCTCACTCTTTGTTTCTCTGTGACTGTGTTGCTGTTACTCTCTGTGTCTCTGTTACTCTGTTTATTTGTGCCTGTGTCTCTGTCACTCTGTTACTCTCTCTTTGCGACTGTCTGGGTCTCTTTCTCTTTGACTGTGTGTTTCTGAGAGGGTGTGTTTGTCTGTCACTCAGTCTCTGAGTGTTTCTGGTTATGGGTCGGCATTTGTACCATTCAGTGAGTGCATGCGATCATTGGCCAGGCGGGGAGCGTGCATCTGTGTGACCTCACTCCTGTGCTCCAGGTATCGCACCACTAAGGACATCATACTCCCGTTCCGGGTCATTCCGCTGGTCAGGGAGGTGGGCCGCACCAAACTGGAGGTCAAAGTAGTCATCAAGTCAAACTTCAAACCATCGCTGCTGGCCCAGAAGATTGAGGTAAGGGTTCAGAGGTCAATGGCGGGCCTAGTTTGGCTCATACAATTCCCTCTCATTCCATGGTGTTGCAAGCAATATCATTTTATAGCCCTCTGCTGCTACCCCATTGTCCTTCTGTTCACAGATCAAATGGTTGCCTAATGGTAGTCATACAGTCAGGAAAAATTGGTTTCCCTGGCGCTGTACTGCCTGTCATACTAATGAATGGTGATGAGACTGAAATATATTACGGAGCGGTTAAAGATCATGTATTTGTCTCCCTTTCCTCCTCCCTGTGGTTCACTTGGACTCTGCTCTGCAAACTGCTGAGGCCATGTGATGTCCGATCATCCAATCGTCTCTACTTTGCTGTTCTTTCCAGGTTCGCATCCCCACCCCATTGAACACCAGCGGGGTCCAGGTGATCTGCATGAAGGGTAAAGCCAAGTACAAGGCCAGCGAGAATGCCATCGTTTGGAAGTGAGTCGCGCCTCAGCTGTCGAATCTCTCCTGTGTGTCCTTCACCTTTTGTCCTCACCGGAGTTTGTGTTCAGAATGTCGACTGGTCCACTCACACACTCACTCTCACTCGCGGACTTGCTCGCTCTCACTCACGCACCCACTCGGTCACTCTCGGTAACTCGCCCGCTTGGTCACTCCAGTAATGTTACGGATTTCCGTATTTTTTAAATTTTCCTTCGTAAGAACAAATCTGGCACAAACCCAAAATAATTTTGGGTATGTGAAAAACTACATTTCCCATAACTTTGGTTGATTGAGCCAATATGTACTTTTGAACTAACTTAATCTCGTAGCCAATCAGAGCCTTTTGTTGGTGATTGTGAGGAATGAGAACCGATTACATCAGGGGCTGGGGGCAGAGTTATTTTCCGTGGCCATTTGGAGCATTGCTTTCATGTAGCTAGCTTGCTTGTGGATTAGATTATGGATCTCTTTCCAGATCGTGGACATAATCTACGTCGCTTGGCAGTACAGGAGGTTGCAGCTGATGATGATGATGATGAGATGTAGATGCCCTTATTACAATGATGTCAAGGCCGTCTGTCATAGTTTTTGTGGTTTTGATTGCATAGACTTGTATACATGAAGTTGATTTTTGTGTTACATTTATGCATGTATGAACATTCAGTATTGTTTGTTTTCTTTGTTTGTGATGACTGGATGAATGTGAATAAAATACAAATTGTAAATATAACTAACTACAAGAATCGTTGTATATATTCAGCTTAACATTCTGCCTCATTGTTGATGTAATATCAATTTCTTTGGAATGTTCTACTACATTTACAGTTGCAAAAAAAAAATACTTGCCTAGTTACTTACTGATACATAATACCTAATATCTCGGGTAGATTCATAATCTCAGGTAGATTGTAATGGTTAGTGTTTTCAATCATTATATTTCCAGTCATGTTAAAATTAGGCAATGTTGAAATCTGCAATGATTTCATGTTCCAAGTTACCTCATGACAATTTTGAAAACTGGAGGATGGACGAGGGTTCGAATATGTTCAAGAGGGTTCGCGTCAAAGATGTACAAAACCCAAAACCAGTGAAGTTGGCACGTTATGTAAATCGTAGATAAAAACAATACAATGATTTGCAAATCCTTTTCAACTTATATTCAATTGAATACACTGCAAAGACAAGATGTTTAATGTTCAAACTGAGAAACTTTATTTTTTTTTTGCAAATAATCATTAACTTAGAATTTAAAGGCAGCAACACATTGCAAAAAAGTTGGCACAGGGGCCTTTTTACCACTGTGTTACATTGCCTTTCCTTTTAACAACAATCCGTAAACGTTTGGGAACTGAGGAGACCAATTTTTGAAGCTTTTCAGGTGGAACTCTCCCATTCTTGCTTGATGTACAGCTTAAGTTGTTCAACAGTCCGGGGTCTCCGTTGTCGTATTTTACGCTTCATAATGCGCCACAAATTTTCAATGGGAGACAGGTCTAGACTACAGGTAGGCCAGTCTAGTACCCGCACTCTTTTAGTACGGAGCCATGCAGTTGTAACACGTGCAGACTGTGGCTTGGCATTGTCTTGCTGAAATAAGCAGGGGCGTCCATGAAAAAGACGTTGCTTGGATGGCAACATATGTTGCTCCAAAACCTGTATGTACCTTTCAGCATTAATGGTGCCTTCAGATATGTGTAAGTTGCCCATGCCTTGGGCACTAATACACCCCCATACCATCACAGATGTTGGCTTTTGAACTTTGCGCCTATAACAGTCCGGATGGTTCTATTCCTCTTTGGTCTGGAGGACACGACGTCCACAGTTTCCAAAAACAATTTGAAATGTGGACTCGTCAGACCACAAAACACTTCTCCACTTTGCATCAGTCCATCTTAGATGAGCTTGGGCCCAGCGAAGCCGGCGGCGTTTCTGGGTGCTGTTGATAAATTGTTTTCGCTTTTCATTGTAGAGTTTTAACTTGCACTTATAGATGTAGCGACGATCTGTAGTTACTGACAGCGGTTTTCTGAAGTGTTCCTGAGCCCATGTGGTGATGTTCTTTACATACTGATGTCGGTTTTTGATGCAGTACCGCCTGAGGGATCAAAGGACACGGGCATTCAATGTTGGTTTTCGGCCTTGTCGCTTACGTGCAGCGATTTCTCCAGATTCTTTGAACCTTTTGACAATATTACGGACCGTAGATGATGAAATCCCTAAATTTCTTCCAATAGCTCGTTGAGGAATGTTGTTTTTAAACTGTTCGACAATCAGCTCACGCATTTGTTCACTAAGTGGTGACCCTCGCCCCATCCTTGTTTGTGAATGACTGAGCATTTCAGGGAAGCTGCTTTTATACCCAATCATGGCACCCTCCTGTTCCCAATTAGCCCGTTCACCTGTGGGATGTTCCAAATAAGTGTTTGCTGAGCATTCCTCAACTCTCTCAGTCTTTTTTGCCACTTGTGCCAGCTTCTTTGGAACATGTTGCAGGCATCAAATTCCAAATGAGCTAATATTTGCAAAAAATTACAAAGTTTAGCTGTTCGAACATTAAGTAACTTGTCTTTGCTGTGTATTCAATTGGATATAGGTTGAAAAGGATTTGCAAATCATTGTAAAATGTTAGACTTTTTCAAATTTTGTGTTAAGTTTAAAGAGGTAATCTCAGGGTTGATTTGTAATGTGAGGTAGATTGTAATAGTATTTTCAATCAGTAGTAAAAAAAATAATAAAAAATTTGGGAACGACTTGATATAAATATATTATCTCGAAATAAATATTTTCTAGTTCCTTAGTCCACAAGTTTAAGTTGTTTGTGTGATTTTGTTGGCTTTTGTGCCAGAAAAATTGCAAAATGGTGATGTATCATAAATTGTTGTTTTAGTGCTCAGAATGTACCAGAACGCACCATTTAAAGCCTAGAAATAAAACATTTTCCGGGGGGTCATGACCCCAGACTCCCCCCCCCCCCCCCCCCACTCCACGGGCCGTGATGTCAATACTTCCTTATTTTTTATATCCTGCCATGTGGAATTTTCTTACTTTTTAAAGAAATCTCTGAGCACCCCTGTCACTCTAACTCACCCCCTCGGTCACTCTCTAACTCGCCCCCTCGGTCACTCTCTAACTCACCCCCTCGGTCACTCTCTAACTCGCCCCCTCGGTCACTCTCTAACTTGCCCCCTTAGTCAGTCACTCTGTCACTCTCTAATCACCCACTCGGTCACTCTCTAACTCACTCACTACCTCCTCACTTGGTCACTCTGTAAGTCACTCACTTGGTCACTGTCTAACTCACCCACTTTCTCACTCGCCGACTTCTCGCTTGCTCCCTCACTCACACACCCACTGGGTCTCTCTCTTTTTAGCTCAGTCAGTCAGTCAGTCAGTCAGTCCCTCCCTATATTGTGTTTGCCACATGACTGATGCTCTCTGTTGGGAGTGAGTGTACATTCCAAACACAGCCTGAGTGTTTGGGTACCCCACCCATTTCCTGTTCCTGCTCTTCTCTGGGCTGTGCCCAGCCCGTGGCCTGTGTGCTGACTGGCCTGGGATGGGTGTGTTTCTCTGCAGAATCAAACGAATGGCAGGCATGAAGGAGTCCCAGATCAGTGCCGAGATCGAGCTCCTTCCCACCAATGACAAGAAGAAGTGGGCCCGCCCCCCAATTTCCATGAACTTTGAGGTGAGTGACAACCGGGAGCCCAGTCACGTCACTTACCTGTATCTCTTGTAGATTGCGCTGGTGTATTTGAGGAGTTGATTTTGATTAAATCTCACCCCCACCCCCCCAACAGGTGCCCTTCGCCCCATCCGGGCTGAAGGTCCGTTACCTGAAGGTTTTTGAACCGAAACTGAACTACAGTGACCATGACGTGATCAAATGGGTGCGCTACATCGGGCGTAGCGGCATCTACGAGACGCGCTGCTAACGCCCCCCTGGCCCTGATGGTGATGGTGACAGTGGGAGGGAGGTGAGGCAGTGGTAGAGCCTCGCCTGCCTCTCCTCTCCTCCCTCCATACTCTGGGGCTGATGGCACATGTGAAAGAGGAAACAGAAATATTTCAGATATTCCAAACATGACGAGAAACTTCATGGTAGTCCAAACCAGACCGTTCCTGTGGAGACAAAAGCACCATTAGAAAATTGTATTGTGTAGTTATCTGCTAGAAATGAAATGGATCTTAAAAAATTAAAATGTATGAAAAATATGTTTGAAAAAAGAAAGGATATCCTTCATGGTGAGATGTTTACTAAAGAGATTCCCTGCCCCTCCAACCCTGCCCAAATGTGTATCTGATAATTCTCATTTCAGTTTCAGAAATATGGTTTCCGCTTGTCCTTGCTCTAATTGGCAGTCTTTGTTTGTTGTCTTGGGCACACCCCCCTCTCCTAACCACGCCTCCTCTCCCTGTCCTGTCATATTGAAGTAGAGCTTATCCTGTCCCCATCCCTCATCCTCTTTTTGGCCCCGCCCATATCCTTAGCCCCACCCGCTCTGCTGATGTAATCGTATTATAGACTGTAGTGTTAAGTAGGCTACTGGACGTATTAATAGTGTACACTTATTCTCCCCCCTCCTATCATTTTATGAGTTTCTTCATCCCTTCCTCAGACAGATTTTTGTGTGTTTTGTATCCAAAATGCTTCATCTTTCCATTGACCCTTGTCCCTTCATTGCCCCCCCCCCCCTCCCCCAAGTTCTATCCCTCATAATGGATCTATCTAAAATGAAGATGATGACTATTCTGTGGTTTCTGTTTTCATCTCTGTGCTGCAATGTTTGATTCTTGTGACCAAAATTGTCAAAAAATTGTATAGAACTTGTATGGCGCTAAAAAGGTCTTTTAAATGCAAAAATCCCTCTATCAGAAGGGTCAGCTGATTTCCACAGAGTCGGGAGTATTTGTGGTCAGTTTTAGTGTCCGGCTGTGCTGCGTGTGCGTGAGTGTCTCGAAACCCCTGATAGGATTGGCTGAGCATCTCTCTAGGGCGTGGCCACCTTCTCTGCAAAACTGCCCATTGAGGTTTGGAGATGCCAGTTTGGGTCTAGAAACCCAACTAGCCCGTAAAACTCATCCGCAGGTCTAATCATGCTCATGTCACAGGGTTGTTTTGCTGGCATGATGGAGTTAAGATCGATCAAAATTTCAGTTGAAATTAAGCGTTTTTGTCCTTGGGGAAGGGGAGGACCTAAAGCCGGGCTCCTTAAATCTGGCCCCTGAACCCAGGTCCAGCCCTGCTTCTCTCCTTCCAGGGAATTAAGTGAACAGTTATTGCTGCTGATTTACCAGACTGTCATCACACCTGACTCCCAGGTTTAAAGCAAGGGCAGAAAACCAGCAGTTCTCAGCCCTTGAGGACCATGATTTTGGGAGCCCTTGTCTAATGAATGGTCCGTGTAAATCGGTGACACAAGTGACACAATCAGCAGCTTGAAGTTGCATTATCATGAAAATTCCGTTTTTTTTCTCTGGTCAGTCATATGCTCTTGTTCTACTCTGTTTACTCTTCATTTGTCCCGTTTCCAGAAGCATCTTCAGAGTCCTAGCATGAGGGGAGAGGAGATGAGCGACTGGTCAGCCAAAAATCAGAGAAAGAAACCATGAGCAGCAGTGTATGTGCAACTCTGAATGAGCTATTGTATTACTACGAGCGTTGTGCATCTCATCACTGATCTGTTCTCATCTGCATCTGCAATGGCATATTCAGGCCAGATGGCCTCATTCCTCATTTCCCAAGGAAATGTTCCCACTCCTTATCAGGGTCGATTTTAAGCTTACCAACCTCTCCACTCCCTGCTGCTCCCATCTCAACGCACACGCACGTTCACACATGCACGGCTATGGCATTGCAGTTGTAGACTGAGGTGGAGAGAATATTTGAACCTGGTCCCATAGTCTGAGCTATGCCAACGTGTTTTTTTATTTTTATTTTTTTTGGTGTTCTCTATCGCCCTCTAGTGGCTATGGTGTCATTATACCTTTCACTGTTAACACTACAGTCTTTCCGCTTACCCAATTTGGTACAGCCTGTCACACCCGCGCACACGCAGTGGCCACGCAGCATCCTGAGAGATTACCAGGGCCTGTGCCAGGGCTCTCTCCGCTTCAGTGTTTTGATCTCTGTTTGACTTTGTGACTGTCCAGTTAATCCTAAATAAAACATTGTATAACCAGCCAAGTCTGATTCCTCATCATTTGTGTTCCTGCAGCCTCTGCCTTGGTCCGTGGAACAATGTTTCCAAACTTGTAAGCTAATGTGGCATACGTGTGCCCCGGCCTGTATGTTTTTTGAGAGACTTAGAATTAAGATGGTTCCAAGCATAGTGATGCCTTTTGACCTGTGTGTGTTTGTGTTTTAATATTTGTATGTGTATGTGTGGTGAGACTATTATGTATGCATGTTAGAAAGCTGTGGTCCTCAATGGTCTGTATGCCCCCCCCCAACCGTGTATGCTGGTTATTGATCTAACCACCACTCCACTTACAGGATTTTAATAAGATGTTAATTTGTCTCCATTAGGTGCATTTCATGTTCAGAGCAGTCCTTTAACCTCTCAAGCCACATTTTTGCAGAAATATCTGCATACTTTGAAGACTAAAAGTCCTTTGAGCATGTGTTTTATTTTTCTGAAGTATTTTTGATGATAACATTTTTAACCTAATTAAGACACTGACAAATTCTGTAGGCTTCAAACAGGGATGCCAAGTTCATTCAACATATAGTACTTTGCTTGAGCTTAACAAAAACATGATGCAAAATTGGCTTGACTCATTTGCTAGCCCAATAAAGGGATCGTTACCAGGACCATACGATTACAGATTCACCAGTTGGGGAAGCTCCCAATTCTTTAATTGGATTGATCACATTCTTTACCTTTATGCAGTGGTTTCAATTATATTAAAATGTGGTTATGAAATGTTTAGTCCTTATGGCTTGCAGGGTCTCTGCCAAGATATGGCTTTTAATTGTTGAGAAAAAATCCCTCTACATATCATTAATGGTGTAATTTTGAAAAATGAAATGCTGATTCAAATTTTGGCATTAAATTCGCAGTTGAGACAAAAACCAGCCTAAACTGGGACCCAGGACAGCTTTTTAGAACCACTGGTTAAAGGAGTACCTGGGCCAGGGTGCGTGTAGAGCATGTGTTCTATGTGCCTTGTCGGTGGGGTGCAGTTTCAGATTAGTTGGGAGTTGGGTCTTGTTTTGGACTATAGCTGCAGCTTTTGTTTAGCTCGAAAGTGATTTTGTGCCTCGGGAAGGTGACTTTTTTTTTTTTCTTCTTCTTCTTCTTTGGTCTCCATAGCTTTGTTCTCCCAATAGATTGACCATGCATCGAGCCACTCTGTTCTCAGATGTTAAGTCACTCCCTTGCAAAAGTATCTTCTTCATTCAGCTAATTCCCAGATCACTAGTCTTATCAATGGTAGTCTGCTATTCTGAAAAATCTTGTGGACTAACTCCTGGTGTATCGAGGAGGGTAAGCTTCTCCTGAACTTGTTTAATTTTTGACTGGTTTTACAGGCCCTTTGCGTAACATGCTTCAATTGGTATGCTCCTAAATTATTTTCCCATTTGGCACACATCATTCATGTGGAAATGCTCTAAAAATGGGAATGCAATTGTGCCTTGCTCAATCTTTCTCACCCCCCAATTCTTTCAACCTCCTTGTCGCCATTTCCAAGGATGGGTGACCCTGCAGTGGGAGTTGATGGGTCTTTGCTGCAAACACCATCACTGCAGTCCCTGGGATCTCTGCCAGAGGGGTGGCCGAAAGCCAGCTCCGACTGCCCCTCTGGCCTTTCTGAACGGAAGTGACGAACCGTGAGGGACCGGCTCAATCTGTGCTGACAAGTCAACAAAATAAATGACCCTCGATGCCTGCGATACAACACATAAATACCGTATAGTATAAATGTGAATTCAAATGCCAAATCCTTACGCTCGAAGATTTAAATAAAAAAAAATGTAACCTATGCTTTTCTTAGAGACACTAACGTTTTACTTGTCCACATTAAAAAAGTCTGGTGGCTAAATGGCCTTCCACTCCCTGAGGCGGTCTCCCATAGCAACGCCCAACTGACTGGCACGAGTGAACAGGTCACTGAGGAGTCCTGACAGCCTGGCTTCAGAGATGCATGCTATGCCAAATATAGTGTCACCGCCAAATTGTTTAACTTTCCCACACATGGAGTTCACAAGTGTAGTGCAGTCAACACGATTGCGAACGCCCAGTGGATACATTATATCTATCCCTTAGCTGGGATGACGGCTCAATTAAAGACCCCACAATATCCGCCAATCAGAAGACTGTTCTGCACAGCGCCCGAAATGTGACCTTGTAAGTGGGCTCTGCTTTTGTGTTTTGTCAAGTCAAAGCACGATGTGAATGCCAAAACTGCGCTGAATTTGTTTCTAGGTTGAGGTTACTCGCACTTCTTCCACTTCAGTTGTGCAATAGCTACGTCTTTGATTTATCACAAAAAAAACTGTCGAATGCAATTATGCAAGGGTATATCTACGGTTATCGTAAGATAGCAATCTTCTCGTACGGTGCACAATGAGATTTTTTTCCTTTCTCACACTGACTGCATTTCGGTGGTCTCAACCAGAAGAAAACGTGCAATGATGAGAGTCTGCTGTGGATGTATGAGGATATCCGCTGTTCTTCTCAGTGATAACTGCACTTGTGGAAAAAAATAATTAACTTTTTAAAAATCTTCAGACTTTAAGCACAACGAATATGCCACCGTACGCCGAAAATAAAAAGATTGGCCCAAGGCGCTAAAACTTGGTTCAAAGTGATCCGCTGGCTGATGGAAGCACCCCCTAAATTCCAGAGTTTAACGACACCGCGCTCTGGCTGCTCAAGAAACAGGGATCCTTTGTGGCAGGAAGAAATCTCCCGCTTGGAAAGAAAATAAGCATCCCAGAAATAATTTGAATGTAACTTTGAATGAATATAAATCTTACCATATTCAACAATAGCCACTACCTAAATCTTGGTTCTGCTCAAACCTGACCCAGTTTTGCCAGTACTAATCCAAACTGAGTGACATAGCGGGTTGAGAGGAGTAGTTATATCTAAGAATATCGCTTTACCCAAGAAAATGATAAACATATGTGACTTACTTTTCGCAGTCAAACTCTCTTGATTGATTCGATATGGCAGTCTCATTTTTTAATCTGACAGTTGATTGTAGCGGAGAAGAAAAGTTGTGTGCATGTGGGTGCATTTAACTGTGTTCCTGTACGGCGCCGGATGGCAGAGATAAAATTGCTGTTTAAAAACAGGAGGGGCCCAGCTGTCCGATCGGCTGCACAAAGCCTTTTGGAGTTTGACATCTGATCCGTCCACGGGTCCGTTGGGTAGGGTGGAGAAAGCAATGACGAAAGAGAAGTTAAAAGTAAGGAATGAGATGGAAAGCTGCTTAGCCGAGGAGAAGGAAATGAACAGAGAGCTGGATTTGGCCGGGGTTCAGATTGCAGAGGAGGATACCGTGATTGAGAGGGAAGGAGACCCTGCGCTCTCCTATCCAGATGTTCACAGTAGCTGAGGTGGTCCGTCTTTGGCCTCAGCTGAGTTCAAGTCCCATGGTGAGATCTGTAGCACACAGGCGTGCAAGAAGACACGACGCCTTTGAGCGGTAGCCCATTCATCACTTATACTGCAGCTGAATTTAGTATCTTAAATATTTAACTAGCAGCCACCAGAAAGAAAAAAAATCCCGATGGAGTACCGAGCTTTGAAGTTGCGCGAATGGTCTAGGGATCGTGAGCTGCGGGCAAGATTGTGCAGTCTGTGGACACCAGTGATGCTGTTACTGGCCGTACTGGAATGGTCTGAGGGTTTTCCATCCTGGGGAAAGGAAGCGGTGAGTGAGTACTAAGAAAAAGGCCTCTAAGTTTTCCAGAAATTAATGTGGGCTTTTATGCGTAGTCTAGCGCACGATGCTTACCAAAGTTGCAGTACACTGTAGCGAAATTGTGTCCCACGTGCATTCTGCGAACCTTAAGTTTTCACAAGGCTAACGAAATTTGTCTATCCCCTTGAAAATCAAAGCAACATAAGCCTTTATATAGAAGTAACTGTCCTATACGATGCGTTTTGGAGAATGGAGGGACAGAGGGAAAAAGAGAGAAACAGAGGAGTAAAATGGTGTTGAAGGTCATGGGGGAGGTACTCTCCTCACATGTGGGTGACAGATATTTCTGAAAAGAGGGGAGGAGTGTGAGTGGGATGTATATGTGTGTGTGTGCGTGCGTGCGTGGGCCCATCTGAAAGAAAGAGGTGCATTGGTGTATGGGGTCCTTGTGATGAGCTAATTTTAGATTTTAATCTCTGTCTCTTTGTCGCATAAAAATACCAGTTGACTGTCACTTGCACCTGTTGTGCCAAATATTGAATTAAAGTTCTGCACCACTGAGCAGAACTGTCTCCTCTTCTCCACTATGTATGAAAAATCTCAAGCTCTTTTTGTCTCTCCTCCAATCCCCCCTCCTCGACTGCCACGTCTCTCACACACTTTACTCTCTCCCTCTCTGTCTCTCGTTTATACACTCCATCCCCTTTTCCTTTCTCACCTTCCTCCTTGTTTCCTTCTTTTCAGTGCTCCGTCCCTCTCTTCTTCCTTCCCTGTCAGTCTTCTTATTTATGGTGTCTTACCTCTATAGGAGTCAGGACTGACATCTCTGAAACTTTACGTTGAGGTTCCCAGTCCTGTGAACATTTGGTCCAAAGTGGCTCGGACCCGATCCAAACGCTATGCCATCAACCCCCTGGGACACAAGTGGGAACACTTCAACATCACATACAAGTAAGGGAGGGGCCTAAGATGTATACTGCACAGTATAATGTGGACGTAATTACAAAGACGGGGTAATACGGAAATATTTGTGTGTTTTTTTTTTTTTTTTTGCAAGTATGTCATGGGCAGTGTTGGGGTAGCTACAAGTAATGCATTACACATTACTACTTACTTTTTAAAAGTAATCCCTTACTTTACTTATTTACTCATTGCTTAAAGTAACTATTTACTCTACGAGCTGCTTTACTTTTGGATTACTCAGCACCATCATCTGAAATTCACCGTAACTTACTTAACTAACCGCATCATGTGAAAAACCTGGCATATGCCCAGATCAGTCATTTTGAGTAGGGTGCGCACATCCAAAGTCACTTTTTGCAGGTGCCAGACAATAGTGTCAAACAGTGGAAGAAGGTAGGTCTGCACACTGCCAAATGAGCTCCAAAAAATAAACTTTATTTAATTAAAACAAGCAATGTTTCGATCACCCTGGATCTTCGTCAGTTACTTGTTTTAATTAAATAAAGTTTATTTTTGGAGCTCATTTGGCAGTGTGCAGACCTACCTTCTTCAACTATATGCCCAGATCAGCACGAATCTTTATTCTAGTAAGGAGGACTCACACAAGATCTCTCTTTCATGCTCTTTAATCCTGCAAAGCCAACAGAGAAGTTGTTAAAATCAGCCCAAGCAGCACTTAACAGAAAAGTGAGTCAAGTACAGGGCAACAGTACTGGCATAAACACGCATGATGAAGTTTTTCTGGCCTCCCATCCTCCTAATAGTTGAAGAATTTAAAGTAATGCAAGTAACTAGATAATTTATTTGTTAGTAACTGTAATGTGATTACTTAGGTTATCAAAGTAATGCATTACACTACTGCATTACTGATAAATGTAAACTGATTGCAGTAATTAGTTATTACTTTGTAATGCATTACCCCCAACACTGTTCATGGGAATTGTTAGTAGAAAGCTAACATATTAGAAATATTTCCATAGACATGGGTGGTCATTGCTATAGACTTCAGAGCCAAGAAAGCTCTTCAGTATGTTCCTCACTCTCAGTCTTAGTTTTTTACACAGTATGTATTGGCTTGATTCTGCTTTCTCTTAGAATCACCAAGTTTCCCAATACTCTCAACAAAGAAGACACACGCAAAGCCATCAGCATGGCTTTCACCATGTGGAGTGATGTTTCTCCTCTCTCCTTCACTGAAGTCACCCTGCCTAACAAAAGTGCTGATATCATCATTGGTAAGCAACAACATACGAGAGGATAGTTATTTTTCACACATTTGTAATTCATTCTGTCAATTTTACAGTTTATCCAGTGGAGCAGCAGTCTAATGAGGAATACTTTGGAAAGGAGAATTGGAAAGGCGAGACAGCGTCATAGTATTCATTCAGTAAACTGAGGAAAATGGGTAATGTCTACTGGAGTCAGCGTGTGGGCTCCTGCTATGTTATTATGCTGTGTGGACACATTTGTACTGCATTATCATGATAGACGTGTGTGTGTGTGTGTGTGTGTGTGTTTGTGTGTGTGTGTGTGTGTATCCAGGCTTCTACACCTTCAACCATACGGACTGCTGGAGGTCCCCACTGCACCCCTGCTTTGATGGACTGAATGGGGAATTGGCTCACGCTTTCCTCCCCCCCCGAGGGGAGATCCATTTTGACAACCACGAGTTCTGGATACTCGGCAAATCCCGCTTCAGTTGGAAACAGGGTACTGTTTGTGACCTACGAGAACCCCACCAACACCTTTTTGCATGTGCTGGGATGCAGAGGTGGACAGTCCTGGTGCAGTGAGAAGAAGTCCCTCCTAGTGCTTTATTTCAGTCATCATGGGTTTGTTTAAATCATTTACTCCACCTTATCAGTGAGATGAGCTCAGTTCATGTGTGGTGAGAAAAATATGGCGGCAGTTTTACTTTCTGGCCTCTGGATTGTCTTCCGCTGGTCAGTTGTGTTCACAGTCCTATCCCACAGCCCTTGTGGACTGACAGGGTATTGTTTCAGCCTGTGTTGTTTGGGTGGGCTGGCAGTGGCTCCATAATTTGTCCAGGTCATATCTCCAAAAGTGTTGGCCACAGGGGCTTCAAATTTGGTATGCAGGTTCTTCATAAGGGCTAGGTGTGCAAGGTAAGGGTCATTAGTGGATTTGACCATTGACCTTGTCACAGTGACCTTGAACTTTAACATTTTGTCCAGTCCATATTTCCAAAGGTACTGAACACAGCAGCTTCAAATTTGGTCTGCACATTCCTTGTGAGTGATAGGTGTGCATCACGAGAGTCATGAGTGGATTTGACTTTTAACCGTGGCAAACTGACCTGTGCTTGCCATAGATGTAGGCCGCTATTTATTAATAATTAGTTGAGAGCTGTGGGGTTCTCTCGGCACTCAGCGTCTGCTTGTTTGCTTTTCCCCTCAGGTGTGTGGCTGAATGACCTGGTCCAGGTTGCTGCTCATGAGATTGGCCATGCATTGGGTCTGTGGCACTCCCGAAATCCTCAAGCACTGATGCATCCCAATGCCACATATACAGGACAGCGCAGCATTGCTCAGGATGACATCTGGGGCATCCAGCGATTGTATGGTGGGTGCCAGATGGTTGGTTGTTTGCCAGAGTATCTAACAGAGAATGCAGTAAGATTTGGGGAGTGCACACAATAAGTTGAACCATAAATACAGACAAATAGCCAGGAAGATTTTCAGAACTGTTTAAAATTGTTTCATTGGGGCAATTGGTAGTTTCACTGGTTATGTCCGGCTCAATTTTAGGATTGAATTTATGCCAGTTAAGAGGAGCCACTTCCTCTGGACAGATTTGTCCAGAAGCTGATTCTTATTTAACCTTGGTGTGTCTTTGCGCATGGATACATGTGCACGTGCCCGTGCGCGCGGGTGTGCCTGCATGAACAGGCTGCGAGGACAAGAGGCGCGTGTGTGACCCGTGGGCTCGGCTGGGGTTTTGTGAGAGGAGGAAGAGCTTCATGAGGAAACACTGCCCTCGTCGCTGTAACCTCTGCCACGGTGAGAGGTCCAATGGCACAGCCCGGAACAGCACACCTGTACACATCCAGCCAATGAAGCAGCACATTATGCACTCGAGCTTGGTGTAGCCTTTGGCT
Source organism: Gymnothorax reevesii (assembly GCA_029721435.1). Classification (NCBI taxonomy): domain Eukaryota; kingdom Metazoa; phylum Chordata; class Actinopteri; order Anguilliformes; family Muraenidae; genus Gymnothorax; species Gymnothorax reevesii. Next base: position 136,406,831 of record CM056574.1, on the reverse strand, counting down.
GTAGCACCACAGAGACGGTCTATAAGAGGCGAGCATCCATATTAGTCAGTAATCAGTGATGTCCTCGCTTTTGCCTGGGAAGCTTCAGCATGCCCCAGAGCGCCCATTTGGTTCTATGGGATTTTTCAGAATCCTACACGAATCCATGAGGAGTTCTCAAACCTTCCTTTGTATTTCTGATTTTACTCCTTTTAGGGTAAAGATTTGTGCACAGAAACTCATTGTGCTGCCCTTCTGTAGCTGATTTCTCCTTTTCTCTCTCTGCTCGCCTGCTTGGCGGGTGGTGTACAGAGCTACTGGAGACAAATACCTCACCCACATCACCGCCCCCAAACATCAAGACAAAGCTGGTCCCCAGGGGGAAGGTGGTGGGCTTCCGCTGTGGGGCAAAAAATCCCAGAGGGCCCCCAAAAGTCAGGTACTGCAAATGTGTGAAAATGGTACCAACCATTGAGGCTACGTTACTGTGGTTCCCAACAACTACAATCTGAAAAGGACTACAATGCTGTCGCAGATATGTCTACATCACCAAACAGGGCATGCACTCAAAATGGATGCAGTCGTCATATTATCGTGAGGGGGTCAGGTGAAGCCAATCGACTCAATATAGGCTGTGGAAGAGAGTCTACCAGCATTGATAATTTAAAGGCTAGCTACTCTGTGAATGGTATTCGTTACTGAAACTCATTCAAAATGTTACCCTTCTGTCCAAGTCACTGAAGTCCTCACTCAGAGTTATTCTAAGCATAATTGTAATAGCCAGACAAGTGTATCCAGAATTTTAATTCATGCCATGACTTGATTTAATTTGCATTAATGGTGAACCTTAAGTGTAATGCGTGCCTCTGTTTTGCACATACGCTCCCAAATCTTTCCTGTTTTGTGTACTGACTGCGTAGCAGTGGTCTCCAATCCTGTTCCTGGCGAGCCGCCATCCTGTAGGTTTTTGCTCCAGCCCTAATTCATCACACCAGATTTGGTTCATTAAGAGCTAATCAAGATATCTAACTGGGGAATGAGGTGTTCTTTGCTTTGGTTGGAGTGAAGATCTTCAGGATGGTAGCTCTCTAGACCACAGCTGCAGAACATCCGTAATAAAGTACCACTATTCACACATCAACATGTCATATATGCAACCATTCTCAGAAATGTGGAGCCTGATGAAACAGAAATGAAATTTTTGAAAGATGTCATTAATTTATCCCTTTCTGATTTCAGTAATTACTCTCACTGAAACTTAAGAGTAAGACAGGAATAGCTCATTATAGTTTTAGAGCTAACTTCCATTACATGGAAACAGCGGGTATAGGAGATGAAGGGAGTCCAGAGGAGCAGTATACAGCCAATGACGTTTGACCACCCCGTTCTCTATTCCACAGCTGGTACAAGGATGGAGAGCTTCTCTCCACATCCATCCCAGGCTACATCATTATCAAGGACCGGGACCTGCGCATCGTGGCGAATGAGTTTAACGAAGGCATCTACACCTGCAGAGTCCGACGGCGTGGCATTGTAGTGTCTGCCAACTCCTGGGCCATCCGCCTAAAACCAGAGCACTCTTCTAACAGCTAAGAACAAAGGATGGACATGAATGGAAGAAAGGCAAGAAAAGAGAAAGGGAGGAGCAGAAGAACTTGATGGAGTGGGAGAAATGTACAGAAAATAATGAAGCAAAGGTTAGAATAATGGGTACAATCAAAGAGCGTCATCGTTCACCAGGTCAAGTGGTGACCAGCCCTAATCCTGGAGATCTACCATTTTATAAACAGTGGTAATCAACCCTGTTCCTGGAGATCTGCCATCATATTAACCACTTGTAACCAACCCCTGTCCTGTTAATCAGTGGTTGCCAACCCTGTTCCTGGAGATCTCCTATCCCAAAGTCCAGTTTTAACCAACACCGTTGCAGGAGATTTTCATTTCAGTTCTGATCTGGCGCACCTTACTAATTAGCAACTCAATAAGATCTCTACGTGCTCATTGTGTTTTGCTTTTTATGGAACAAAAACCACCTGCAAGTTAGATTCCTGGGACAAGAGTTGGTTACAGCACATATAGGATGGTGGATTTAGAGTAACAGGGTTGGATACCACTGAAAGAGGTTTTCACTCCAACTCAAAGGACACATCTCTTTCAACAACATGCAAGAATTGGGTTGTAGAGATCATCTACTTGATGGCAGATCTCTGGGAACAGTGCGGGTGACCACTGACCTACCCCATGCAACAGGATTTGGGCCCATGATCTTCTTTCCTTGCCAAGTCCTGCATCTTCTGTGCACATCACTCCATTGGGCATTTTCTCAAGTTCTTCCAGTTTTTATCTGACCTCAAGTGATGGCTAAAGTCCACAACTAAGAATTAATATCCTGGGACAGTGGTTCTCAAACTCGGTCCTAGGGGACCACAGCCTATACTGGTTTTTGTTCCGACCACAAATGCAAACCTAGAATTTTAATGCGTAGTTTTTTTTTTTTTTCATTACCCTCCTTAAACAAAATCATCAAAAATAGCTATGCGTGCTATGAATAAAAGTACTATATTCACATCCTGCTATATGGGAAACAGCTGAACAAAAAGGAAGAAATTAAAATAAAGTGTCCTAATGAATTTTAAGAAATCAGTAGGCTCCTAATTAATATAATTATTGATCAAGAAGTCTGATCAGTAAGTCTGACAATTTATTTGATAATGATGAATTTGAAGGCAAATGACCTACACCTGTTTTGTGCCAATATTGTGAGGAAAAAAATTTAAACAACTTAAACCTTGTGTGCGGCAACCAGTGGGATCTCATTAAAGGGGATCTCTTAAGCTATTTTTTTTCTGGATGTCCTAAAGGGAACTTAATAAATTTCTAAGCAAAAAATAAAGATATATGAATTCCATCATTTCTAGAGTTTGATTCCTTTCATTCCTTACCCTCTGAAAATGGGCTGTTCTGAGTGGGCATCCTTCTAATGGAACAAGCTTTGTTCTAAATGGCCTGCAAACAGAGCCACTTTATCAATGGAGCTCGACCACAACATAATCCCCCAGCCACAGGCAAGTTTCTAGTTAAATGCAGTTGACTGAATAAGTAGCTAGCTAGCTAACCATTTAACTACACAATGTGAGTGGGAAGGTAGCCATCGTCTGCAGGCTTAACAAACATGGACGTGACATTCGCAGAAATGCAGCATGCAGTCACCGTAATAGTTTCATTACGCTTATAATTCAGTCTGTAATGTTAACTAGGATCTGTAGCTACCGTCTGTATGGTAGCAACTGGTAGCTAACATTCCATTTACTACACTAGCTAGTCAATTGAAAACAGACTGAATTTGATTAATAACTGTAACCCATGCTACCTGATCCTATCAACGCGTCTCATTGCTTCTGACTGAACTAGCATTAGTTTCTAAATTTACAGACAATTTAGTTGCTAACTAGGTCACTAGCAAGCTAGCAAATGAGTCACACAATGATTACAGAAAAGTAATGCATGGATGCTTGCTTGCTAAGTAAAGCCTAGTAAAACCTGTAAATTTAGTATGGACTTAGTGCTCCCTGGAACCTTATTTTAAGCAACATGTTACAAATCTTGGTGTAATTTTAGATCCAGATTTTAAACTGGACAAGCAAATCAACTCAAATGTGGTAAAATCCAGCTTCTTTCACCTAAGGCTTCTATCAAAAGTAAAGCCCTTTTCATCCACCAAAAATTTTGACACTGCTTTTATTTCTTCCCGCCTTGACTATTGCAATGCTCTTTATACTGGCATTTGCTCCTCCTCTTTATCCCGTCTTCAACTAGTCCAGAACTCGGCTGCCTGTCTTTTAACTAGAACACGCAAGCAGGAGCACATTACTCCTGTACTTGCGGCTCTTCGCCATCTTCCTGCTTGTTTTAGGATTGATTCTAAAATTCTATTGTTTTTAAATCTCTGAAAGGACTGGCTCCACCTTACATTTCAAAACTCCTAACAAAATACGCTCCCCCGAGGGCACTGAGGTCCAATGACCAATTACTGCTCACCATCCTTCCATCAAGACTTAAAAGCAGAGGTGATCGGGCTCTTGAGTTATTGGCTCCAAACTGTGGCATGAACTCCCTCTTTTTGTCAGGCTAGCCCCTTCAGGGCCCATCTTAAAGTCCCTCCTGAAAACTCATTTCTATTCTCTTGCGTTTAACTCCATATACGTTTTATTATTGTGTAGAGTGTTTTTATTGTAATTGTTTTTACATTGTCCGTTTTATTATATATATTTGATTGAATTGTACAGCACTTTGGTCAGCTGTAGTTGTTTTTAAAGGGCTTTAATAAACTTAAACTTGAAAATTAAGTTAGTTTTGGGAGTGGCACATAACTAGCTAGCTAGTTATATCACCAGCTAAGCCATAAACATTTAATTAAGCTTACACTTGGAATTCAGCTTGGATATTAACGGAAATTGGAAAAAACTTACCCAGCTAGCCCCGCAGATGCTCTTTGAAAATAAATTGAAACCACCTCTTCTTTTGATCTTCCGAAGGTCCCCTTTAATTTCATTGCCTGTCCAGTGTTTTACTGATCCAGGTCAAAAGTATAAAGCAGTCACTCAGAAAGTGAAAGGCAAACATAGGCTATAGTTAGTTCTAGGGTTTTGCTGATTGAAACTATATACAGTCCGATCACCCGCGTCTGCATGGGTGCAGCCCCCAAGTGCCTCTTTGTGATATCTTCAAAACTCTGACCTCCAGAGTGTTTACAAGGCATAGACTGAAATGGGCATTTTTAGCAAGAAATTGCATTTTATTCGGCCAATTCTGTTGCCATAGCAACCAACATCAATGGCCATCGTGACCTAACCATTACCTGTGCCCACACCAAATGTCTAAGGAATCGGTCGAAATTTGTGGCCCGTAGAGTCCACAAGAAAATCTCTATGGACGGAGTGGAGGCGGAGGCGACAACCATAATTCCATATGAGCTAGACTTCACGCGGGGGCCACAACAAGCTGTGGATGGAGATATTCAGAGGTGGGCTGAACAATTGTCACGAACCTGCATGCGATGCAAGAAGGGGAGTTAAATCTGAATGGCATGCCCAATACCATGTTTGATGAAAAAGGCAGCCCACAAAAAAATCCTGGTTCATTTTACTTCATGGTTAGTGGGTTGGTAAGCACTCCAGATACTGAAATGTACGTGCAAAGCACTGAAAAAGTGAGATTTTCATATTTCCCCTTTAAATAACCTTAGAAGTACTTGGATCAGTGAATTCGTTAGACCGTGTGCATTTACTTGCAATGTAGCATTACAAACGCAATATGGATATGGGGCTTTCACGCCCGTTGGCAGGCATCGCTTTTTCTCGCAAAATGTGAAGTCTAAGGGTAAAATGAAATTCAACTAATCGAGACAAATTGACAGCCTAACAGAATTCAGGGATTGCAACTGTGGTTGCAAAAAAATAACCTGCATACTCAGTGGTCCCATAGGACCAGGTTTGAGAACCACAGTGCTTGGAGCCAATTATCACTGTAAGACTTGAGCAACACAACAAATCACATTGCCAAATTACCTTGAGCTTGAAACAGCTGTAAATTATAATGATATTCAGTTCCATTCACTCAGTGAAGAATGACTTCAATGCAGGGATCTGGTTACTTTTAGTTACATTGCAATATAAATAGTATCTTGGGCTCCAGTCCATATTTATTAACATTCATTCCATAAAACCCAGGCTTACTGCATATAGTAACTGCACTGAAGTTTTTTTAGTTAAATTGGTGATTTATTATATTGTGTGGGAGAACTGAAAAGGTGCTATATGGAATCAAATGTGTGCTTCCATTTGTTGAAACAACTGTCACTAATTTTCAAACATTAAAAACCTTTACCTTAAAATACTTTTAAATAATACAAAATCATTTTGTCCATTTTTAAGTAATTTATTTTTTACTTACAGTTCTACCTCTTTTCCCATTGGAGACTGCTACACTGTTAAATAAGATGGGTGTAACATCAAAGTGAAAACAGTCAATTAAAACAGAGATGGGGACGCAGCGCTACTCTTAGAGCTAGATTTAAACAGAAAGAAATAATCCAAACAAACAGGTACAATAGCAGATGTACAAAGGGATCGTCTCAGAAAAGACTAATCATAATTAGAAAGCCACAACTGCATAAAAATTATTCTGTAACAAAGTGGGTTAAAACAATTGCTCAGAGACATAATTTTTCTAAAACCTGGCTTGAAAATATTAGACAATAAGAATTCTCTGCAACTTATCCAACAATGCACTTATAAGACTTAACACTTTGAATAGAAATAAAGGAGAACATGTTTCAATTTGTCTCCCAGTTGAACTTACTGTTTTGAGAGCTAATTCAGATTTGATGTTGAATCCTACATGAAAAATCTCATAAGTGATAACACCCCGTATCTGGAACTCTTCGTGGATCATTAAACAGAAGCACAGCTAAAACTCCAAAATGCTAAATTGAAACCTTGTTATAGCAAAATAGAATAGTGGTGGCTTAAAAAAGGTTCATTCTTGAGAAAAATAAAATCAAGGAACAGGTAAACTAATCTGATCTATGCACGCAACAAAATGTACGACTGCCAATACTGAGGATACAGTAATACCAGGAAGGTGAACCGAAAACATCCCTGAACACTGAGCTGCATCACACAGACACTCACAGGCCTGCGTGTTCAAAAAAGTGTCCTTTCCCAAATAAGGTAAAGAAAGAACATGCCAGAAGTTAAGTAAAGCTGACCTAAGTAAACACACCAACTCAACCTCACTCTCTCCGCACGAGTCTAAACACAGGACAGTGCAGAGGAATAAAAAAATATGGCTTTCTGTTTATTTTTGCTTTTTTAATACATTTTTGCCGCAAACGACATGTAGCTACAGGTGTATATGGGTGACTGAACAAGAGCCTGCATGTGGAAGGATAACCGTCATAATCAGCTGTGCTCAACCAGGGGAAGAGAGGAGGACAAACACAGGAAAATAACTTTTATGACTCATATATAAAAATAACATCACTTTTCAAAATGTTGATGAAAATGACGTTTTTTTCCAACTGTGGACTACATTTGACATATAGTGCAAAACTGAGGTTATAATACTTTGCAGTCCCCTGATATATTCTCAGCTCCATCTTCTGGGGATTACAGCAGTGGTTGTGTGTGGAGACTGATTCGTATGGGTCACTTTATATTTATCGAGCTGTGAACATCCCCAAACGAGCTAAAATTAAACAGAATTTGAAAGGTCTATCGAATACCTTTCAAAGCTCTGTGGCCCCAGCTAATTTGCTGCAGGATAGTAAGTTTGTTTGTCGGGTAGCGTGCGTGTGTGCGTGTGTTATTACGGCAAAAGACTGAAAATATGTAACACTGAGGGACAGAGGCATGGAAATAGACTGGCAGCTGGTAGCAGAAGGGGCGCACGGGACTACTCACTCCACAAGGGGGCAGTACCAAGCTTCGTCCTTCATTCCCTGCGGTTTTCCCCCACCCCCACCACCAAAGAACAGTAGTCAGGCGAATTTATCACCTGTCTTAAAGGTAAGGCAATGTCAGTATACGCACACACATACATGCAGACAGCACACATATCAGAGCTCCATGATTGTAGGCCTTTTCCCCTACACTTGATGGCAGAAAATTAATTAGCAGGCTCTGCAATCGTGGGAGCCGCAAGACTCCCGGCGGAATTTCATCAATTCCCCCAGAAAATCATCTCCTCGACTCCTTTTCTCATTTTGACATGGAGACGGGGAGTAAAGACGAGAGGAGTGCCGTCGGAGATAACCGTGCGAGGAAGGAGAGGGGTTTTAGTCTTCATCCTCCTCATCCTCACTGATGCTGTACCCCAGGGCAGCGCTGTGGTGTGGGGGGGAGGGGGGAGGGGAGGTCTTGCTGAAGAAGGGCAGGCGGAAGGTGGGAGAGGGGGAGCGTTCTCGCGTGGGGCTGCTGTCGGGGCTCTGTCTTGGGCTGATGGCCTGGAGCATTCGGCCCTTACCTTCTTTCAGCATGTGTTTCTGCAGAGAGAGACCACGCCCATTACAGACTGCATAACACACATTAGGACAGTACTCTGTACCGATGAATGCTTGCTGCAAATAAGTTTTAGTAAAACAGCATATTATGCCAGTTGAAAAATACTTCAATCTTATTATTCAATTTGTCTTTTTGATACTAATTGAAGATAAGGGACATTGATCTTACGTGCTCAAACGGTACAATATGTTGGCATGGCTCAAAATCATCTGGTCATACTAATGATAATGGTGTCAACCCACTGAATACTTGAAATACGTTCCTTCTTGTTTAAAACAGATATTACACAACAGAAAGAATAAAGAAAGTAATCAGGGAACTGTGCCTGGAATTAAAAAAAAAAAGAAAAAAGACAGCTGAACAAAAAAATGGAAGGTAATTGAAAACTGGGATTAAAGACAAAGGAATCAACATCACTGAAACACTGAACTGAGCACGGCTTAATATAAACAAGCAATGACGAACAACTATTCCCATACGCTAAAAGCACTTCGCCTACAAGACACTCACCAGTGCCCCCTCTGGGCCAAACATCTGCAAGAAGTTGCCGATGAACTCGCGGGATTTCTCCTCCCACTTCTGGATGAGGTCAATGCTCTTCTCCTCCACCTTCTGCACGAACTCCTTTGAGCGCTCCTCCACGTCCCGCACCTTACGCTTCACCTTGTCCACACGCTCCTGCAGGTGGTACTTCTTCTCCTGACAGACAGGTGACAAAGAAGCCATATTTAGCTCTCGTTTATGATACTCATTCATTTAGATAAAATCAAAAGTTCCTCACGGCTAACTTGTTAATATCTAAAAAATCCTAATGTCCTCATAATTGCTACTTCGAAATCAGTTACAGTACCATGCAAAATAGCATTTAGGTATCCATCTGCCAACAGCCCAGTGAGTGAGCAAGTAACTCATTTGCATATGGGACTCCCCACAATAACTAATTTCTGTGTTTTGCACATCCACGAGTTAACCCTTACATGCCCCCGTGACAAATTTGTCACACGATTTTGGGAGTTGTCAAAACCACTGACTCCACATAAATTTTACAACCTAATGCCCATAGTGACATATTTAGACCACCAGTGCTGCCATCTGATGCATAAAAGTGAAACTGACACTACTCTGACTGCACCTGCTAACCTTTCCAATATGGCCGCCCCCATGGTGGAATCCACACGATAGATCAGCACCCATTCATCACTGGATAAAGTAGACAAACAGGTAAACAGCTATGCCTAATACTTCAGCTATATGTCAACTACCAAAACAATGATGGACAAAAGTTCTCTTTATATCCTAGAAACTTAAAGTGACATACATGTCACAAAACTAAAATGAGGTCAAAGTTCACCAAAAATTAAAAATTGCTATTGGTTTGTTATTAGCCACTCCCCAGGACATATTAACATAATACACAGATTTTTCTTTCAACTTTTACTACAGTTGGGCATTTAAGGGTTAAAAAGAGAAGAAGATCTTAGAATAGAGTGGTCAGCAACCCTGCTCTGAAAGATCTACCATCTTGAGGGTTTTCACTCCAGCCTTTGCAAAGCCGCAGTCAACAGTCAGAGATCTTGTTAAGCTGCCAATCGCTAGAATTAGGCGTGCAACATTAGGTTTGGAATGAAAACGAACCAGATGGTAAGCCTCTAGGAAAAGGGTGGGTGAACACTACAGTAGAACACCCAACATGTCTTACAGCTTTCAGGCTCAGCCCATGACGTGCGGATTGAACTCACATTAATGAAGCTGACATTGAGTTCTTTGGCAGTGTAGCCTCTCTGAAGGTTGCGCCGTACGTACACATCGTAGTCACGGACAATGCGTGTGATGATGTCAGAGGTGGAGATGCCTTCAGTTCGCTGGGTGGGGGCAAACATGCCTGGGGGCGGGTCGGAAAGATGAAGCCAGGCACACACTTTGCCAACACAAGCTAAGAAATCAGACAAGCTATTGGCCAACATACCACAAGCTGACAAATCAGACAAGCTATTGGCTAGTATGCCACAAGCTCAGCAATCAGACATGCTATAGGCCAGGGGTCACCAACCCTGTTCCTGGAGAGCTACCTGCAGGTTTCTGCTCTACCTCCTATTCAGCACATCTGATTCAACTAATTAGCAACTTAACGGGATCACCAGCTGGGCAACTAAGTAGTGAATTAGTTGAATCGGGTGTGCTGAATAGGAGGTACAGCAGAAACCTACAGGATGGTAGCTCTCCAGGAACAGGGTTGGTGACCCCTGCAATAGGCCAACACACCAGAAGCTTAGAAATCAGACACACTAGTGTCATGCTCCTCAAATCAGTTCCTCAAAGTCAGAGAACTGCTGGTGTTCAACCCTACCTTTACCCGGGAGTCCGGTGAGAAGCCAGTCCAGCAAGCTAATCAGCATTGTTAATTGTTTAGTTAATTACACAGGAAGAAAGAATATCAGGGCTGGATCTGGATTTATGGTCCAGATTTAAGGATCCCTAAATTGTTGGATAGTATGGTAGAAGCTCAGAAATCAGATACACTATTGGCAAGTATGCTGCAACCTTCAAAATCAGACATGCTATTGATCAGTATGCCACAAGCTCAAAAATCAGACCATGATGCCCACCTGCTTCTTTGATGTGCTTGTAAACGTCATCGCTCCCTGCAGAGGAGTATGGGATATCATCGTGGGCGACAAAGTCAATCTGGGAAGTATCAAATGGATGGAAAGATCTCACCCACAAATGTAGAACTTCAGCTGTAGATGGATAATGATTCATAATAGTATATGTTTATGAGGAGTTATACTAAGGTTCATAAGTTTTCATACAGCGATCCTGTCTTGGGGGACTGCAATTCCAACAAGGCTCCTTCCATATGCATGCATGACACACTACTTTGATGGCAATTTCATCTGCGCTGAGCAGAGATTACAACCTTTTTGATGTTGTGTCACTGTCAAAATAATGAGGCAACTTCACTGTAATTTTGGAGTTGAATCTGTCCCACTTACCCGGTGCTCAGCTAGGAACTCCGGCGAAAGCGTCCAGGGTGCATTTCGCACAACTTCGTCCACATAGCGGCAGTGGCTAACCGCGTCATAGCGCTCGTCTTCATTCATGACAGTGAAGCCCTTGAATTTGTGAGTCAGCTCGTCGCTGCACACTGCGGAGAGCAAGGGTATTATGCAAATTTGCCCCTATGCTGTTGCGCTCCCATAGCAATAAGAGTTATGACAGAGCTAGTCATGTTAACAGAACGTTGCTCTTAAGAACTGAACAAGCAAGTCAACAGGACAAGCTCCATAAAGTCTGTCCACAGACTGATAAAATAGCCAAAATGATCAAACACAGAGATCAGTCAAGACAAAAGTATTAAGTGCCAACAGTTTATAAAAACATAGGTAGGCCATTACTTTAAGCAAATTTATTGAATAACAGAACAAAAAAAAAACAAACAAAAAAACAACCCCAAGCCAAGCCTTCTCGTTCATATTTCTATCGACATTTCTGAATATATTGTTTACATCACAGTCCAGACGTACCAATATGCCTAGAGTTAAAAATGCAGGTAAAATTTCAGCCAATTTAACTACTTATCCACCATGAATTTTGTGAAAAGATTGGACAAACTTTCAACAGTTTTTCAATGGTAATTCATCCAAGAGGATGCTATTATGAACTGTGTCCGATATAATTTTTCAAGTAAAACTCATCTTTGAATAAAAGGGTAGAAATTAAATAAAAATATTTGTTTGTCAACTATTTGATGCATGCATTTAAATTACCAAACTATCATCCACTTGGCCAGAGCTGGCCTGTACTGTATATAAAAATAAACAAACATAAAACAGACAGCAGACCAAGAGAATGCAAGAGGGAAGAGTTGCGCTTCTCACCGCCAACAATGAGGTGTGTGTTTGGGAAGAGCCCTTTGGCCTGCATTAGAGCGCGGGCATGTCCCGAGTGGAACATGTCAAAGATCCCATCAGCATACACACGCACTGGTCTATCTGCTGCAGATAGAGAGATAAGGGATTTACCACAGTCACAGAATTCATTCCCTTGGTCCAGTCCGTCTTTGACTAAGGTCTTGCTGTAAAAGCTACAAGCAGTTCAATAGTGATCTAAATTTTACAAACAGTCAATTCCCAGAAAAATTAGAAATCTTCAGTTATTTACACTTTATTTAAATTATTTAGTTGAAATTCTCACCTTTGTTATTGTTGTTGAACAATATTTTACAATACTCAAGAAAAAAAATTTACCTCAAAAGCAAATAATTAAGAATTAAAACAGAAAAAATAAGATTCTCTCAAGACTATGGCACCAAAGTTATGCAAGATAAATATTCTGGTTCCAGTACATGTTCACTCAGACACGCGTCCACTGTTCACTCTTCTTTATGGGACAGACTACACAGTCCATGACCGCTTCAAGACTGGAAAATCCACAGGGCTTTGCTGCAGCCATTCCTATTTTATTAAAGAGGCCATTTCTAATCTGTGACGCTGCCATAATTGGTTTGCTCTGTATGAGAGTGCATGTGAATTCTTGTACTCGCCACATAGTGAGGACATGAAAATGTTTTTTCTTTACTTCCCCCTACAGAGTGGGGACATTTTGTCCTGTCCTCACAACTGCAGTGGCAAATTGTGACTCATTTGTTAAGGTAGAGGGAAGGTTAGAATTAGGGATAGGTTAAGGTTAGGGTAAGGGTTTGGGTTTGGGTTAGGTATGCGTTGCTTATATTTACAATTAGGCAAAGACTGTAGAGACACACAAAGGATAAATGGAAGTCAATGTCCTCACAAAGATAGAAGTAAAAGGATGTGTGTGTGTGTGTGTGTGTGTGTGTGTGTGTGTGAGTGAGAAGGGGGGGCAGGGGGGCACTCACCTGGAGTACCCTTCTGTGCCTCCTCCATGCTGACACGCTGATAGGGTGTGGTTGCAGTCTCCAACTGGTCAGCAAAAGGAGCGGGATCCTTCAATCCCTGAAACACACACACACACACACACACACAATAGATTAGGTCTACAGTATCAGAGGAGCATCAAGATCAAACACACACACACACAATACATTAGGTCTACAGTATCAGAGGAGCATCAAGATCAAACATTAGTCACTGGTGCAGTGACATTCCCAACAATCCAGACAATTTGGTTGCGTTTTCAGTCTTTTCCTTAGGAAAGTTTCCAACTTCTTATCAATGACCAAAAGCTATTTACATAGCTGCCATGATAAGAGCTGTTCGAATTCTCAAAATACTATGGAAAGGTGCTTCAGCGCTTCCTTGCTTATTTCCTTTCACACATGATACATTGGACCATCCTCCACAAAAAGATAGGAGACAACGCTGAACTCGCAGCAGCAATATTTAAAGTGATGCACCATCCGTCCAACCGTTTACAAAAACAAACGAATGATGATGGTGCCCAGTGTATATGCAGTTACAACCCCAATTCCGAAATAGTTGGGACGAAGTGTGAATTGTGAATAAAATCAAAATGCAATGACTTTCAGATCACATGAGCTGATATGTTATTAACAATAGAACATAGATAACATTTCAAATGTTGAAACTGAGACATTTTACATTTTTATCCACAAAATGAGCTTATTTCAAATTTTCTACCTGCAACATGTCTCAAAAAGTTGGGACACAGGCAAAAAAGGGCTGAAAAACCAATTAACCCTGAAATGCCCAACTATAGTAAAAGTTGAAAGAAAAATCTATGTATTCTGTTAATATGTATTGGGCTAATAACAACCCAATAGCAATTTTAATTTTTGGTGACCTTTAACCTCATTTTAGTTTTGTGACATATATGTCGCAATGGGCATTTCGGGGACCTTGTTGCTAAAATTACTTGAATGATAAAACAGTTGACATACAGCTGAAGTATTAGGCATAGGTCATTTTTCATTAGCTTACCCGTTTGTCTACTTTATCCAGTGATGAATGGGTGCTGATCTATCGTGTGGATTCCACCATGGGGGCGGCCATATTGGAAAGGTTAGCTGGTGCAGCCAGTGTAGTGTCAGTTCCACTTTCATGCATCAGATGGCAGCACTGATGGTCTAAATCAGGGGCGTCAAACTGACCCGTAAAAAGGGCCAAGAGGCTGCAGGTTTTCACTCCAACAATGCAGAAGCGCACCTGACACAACTAATCAGTTGTACAGGCCTAGATCAGTTGATTAAATCAGTGGCTTCAGGTGTGCTTCTGCTTGGTAGGATTGAAAACCTATAGCCTCTTGGCCCTTTTACGGGTCAGTTTGACACCCCTGGTCTGAATATGTCGTTATGGGCATTAAAAGTTGCAAAATGTACATGTGGTCAGTGGTTTTGACAACCCCCAAAATCGTGCGACAAATTTGGCAAGGGGGGAACATTTAAGGATTATATATAATCAGCTGAAAAACCATTTAGCAAGTAATTAGGTTAACTGGCATCAGGTTTGAAACATGATTGGCTATAAAAGGGATGCCTTGGAGAGGATGAGTCTCTCAGAAGTAAAGATGGCCAGAGGCTCTGCAACCTGAGAAGGCTTGCATAAAAAAAAAAAGTGGAATTCTTTAAAAACAATGTTCCTCAACTTCAAAGCCTTTGCAATTTGATGGTCTCATCATTGACAGTGCATAACATCATCAAAAGATTCAGAGAAACGGGAAAAATCTCTGTGCGTAAGGTCAAGGCCGAAGACCTTTACTGGATGCCCATGATCTTCGGGCCTTCAGACGCCACTGCATCACTCACTGGCATGATTCTGTCATTAGTATTACTAAATGGGCCCAGGAATACTTCAAGAAACCACTGTCAGTAAACACAGTCTGCCGTGCCATCCACAGATGCCAACTAAAACTATCATGGAATAAGGAAGCCATTGTTGAGCTTGATCCAGAAGCGCCGCCATGTTCTGTGGGCCAAGGCTCATTTAAAATGGACTGTAGCAAAGTGGCAAAGTGTCCTGTGGTCAGACGAGTCCGGAAATCATGGGTGTTGTGTCCTCTTGGCTAAAGAGGAGAAAGACCACCCCTGTTATCAGCGTTCAGTTCAAAAGCCAGCATCTCTGTTGGTATGGGGATGCATTAGTGCATATGGTGTGGGGCACTTGCATGTTTTAAACAGCACCATGGATGCTGAAAGATCTATAAAGGTTTTAGAGCAACATATGCTTCCCTCCAGATGATATCTACTCCAGGGAAGGCAGTGTGTATTTCAGCAGGACAATGCAAAACCACATACTGCAGCAAATACAAAAGCGTGGCTTTGAAGTAGAAGAGTCCATGTGTTGAACTGGCCTCCCTGCATTCCTGATCTTTCACCAATTGAGAACATTTGGCACATAATTAAAGGAAAAGTCCGTCAAAGGAGACCCAAAACTCTCCAGCAGCTGGAGGCCTGTATTAAACAAGAGTTGGATCAAATTCCAATGGCTAAACTCAAGAAACTTGTCTCCTCAATGCCCAGATGCCTCCACTCTGTGTTAAAAAGAGGAGGGGATGTTACACCATGGTAAACAGGCCCATTTCCCAACTTTTTTTGAGACCTGTAGCAGCCATCAAATTTGAAATGAGCTCATTTTGTGGGTAAAATCTTAAAATTTCTCAGTTTGAACATTTACTATGTTATCTATGTTCTATTGTGAATAAAATACTGGCTGGTGTGATTTGAAAGTCATTGCATTTTGATTTTATTCACAATTTACACTTTGTCCCAACTATTTCAGAACTGGGGTAGTAGATTCTCTTTGCTCCGCAGTTGTGCTCAGAGTTCCCCTCAACATCTTTCCGTAACCCCACAGAGGTCAAGGAAAAGTGGTTAGGAATTAGACGATAAGACGTAATTTTTTACTATTCGACCTAGCCATAATTTCACCCCTGGAGAGAGCCATCAGCCTGCAGTATACTCCCTCTATCCTTGCACCACAGGTCATACCTCTACTTGGTTTGGGGCTGCAGGTTACCATTCGGCCTATAGTCCCCTGACTGTGGGTAATACAGCCATGGGATTGGCCTGCACATTTGATTTCACCTGCCCACATTTATAGCAAAGTAAAATTAGGGGACTGACCAATTTTATCTGAAAGTAAAGCAAGACAGACTCACGACAGTGAGGCGTGGGACCTTCCCAGGTCTCTCTCCCTCCACAGCCTCTCCATTGGATCCTTCCTTCCTCCTCTTCCTTGAAAGCAACCGCTCTGAGCTGGGCATCTCCATGTCTGAGCGAGGGATGCAAATAGTCAGAACTTTCTTTTTGCAACTTGATCTACAACATCTTTTAGGCAACTGAAAAACCACAATTTATCTGTATTGTCTAGATTATGAAATATAAAATTTGGCAATAACTCACTAAGAACTGAAAGACACGGAAGGGCATTTCAAGTTGCACGTTCACAACATATCATTGTTTTATCTAAAAGTAATTGACTTTTTTGATCTGGAAGCATGGGAGGTTGGGGCACTGTCGAACCATTGACGCTACTAAGGATTTCAAAAGTGGAATTCAACAATCATTCCATTTCCCACCCGTCTGGTTCAAACGTTTTGCGTAATAATAGTCATGTGCCTACTTACACTGGGAACAAATCCAAAACAGTACAGGACCTTGTTACATAAGTAAAACAAAGTTCTGAAAAATCGTTCACATGGAACCTATCTCCCTCAGGGAGAGATGATTCACTCTGTACACATGACAGACACAGGCAGGGCCGCTATTCCCGTGACGCGCCCATTTACCCAGGACAACTGAAATGAACCACAAAATGCTGGAGCCGTATGACAAACAAATTCGGAAAATGCATTTATTCGAGTAATAACCTTCAAAATTACCCAACGGACGCATAAACTAGGAGCTTTAAAATATGAAAAGAAGTGCATGCAGAAGATTATAGCCTTTATAACCACGCATATCAGGATTAGAATCCTGACTGATCATCGCGTGATTCTACAAGTTGTCCAGGCAGCTTTCTAACCCATAATCCTGGTGAGCCAAGGAGCGATATATACACTCATAAACATTTCAAATTCGTCGGTCCATTTCCAAAAGCTAACTTGAATTTGATTAAACCGCGATCAACAAAACGCCACCGCAACAACATCGCTGTCGCAAACAAGCAGTCCCTCTCCAGCACAGAAGTAAATGGTATACAGCAGAGTGACTCGCGTCTTTGCATTGACTTTGAATGTAATCTGTCGTGCGAAAAATTCGTTCCACGTAAGTGTGAAAACGGCTTCACTGCAACAAATTCTAAATTACTGCCGCATGATCGCAATCCAGCTTTCTATTCGGCTCGAGCGCGGGCAGACGTACCTAATATCTTTATTGTTCACAACGCAGGGAATATTCTGATTGGCTTGCAATTCCGTGCGACAGAACACTACGGTCTCTATGGACTCTGCCAAGGAACTCACAATAGACAGTGGGACTGTATCAATACTTGAAATATGGCTAGCTCCAACTAGCTAACGTTATATTAGTTGTAATATTACGACAGTGTGTTCGCAAACTTGTCCAGGAAGCTAAGTAAAACATCAGTCACAAGTTGGCAAATATCCTCCGCGATTCTTCTGATTTCTGCCAAAAAGCAAGAGATTGCACTTTAATCATATGGAAATGTTCGTTCTTGTTGGTTTCAAGTTAACTAGCAAGCTAGCAACACAGTTCGTTCTCAGAGCTGTCCCCCACAAACCTGAGTCCCGTGTGATGAATCAGTGTCTGCGCTGATGTGTTATGATTCCGTGACCCTTGAATATCAGCGCAGTTCGAAAGATGTCTGACAGATGTTCCCGATATTTAGTGCAGATAAATACTTGTAATAATAGTCGATATTTGATATTAGCCTGAATTGTCTTTTGGACTACTTCAGACAGCTACTGGCCTTGAGTTGACAGCTGCACAGGAACTACAACAACCCGACCGACACTTTCAGTAGGAAGTGACGTACGGCGCTGTCTTCGACCCGACTGACACCGACCACTCTGATACGCAGGCGTTTTCCCACGGGGCCGAGAAGGAGAAGCTCAAGTAGCAAATTTCAGTGGTTACCGATGGTTACTTTTCAAATCTCATGCAGGAAAATAAAAATAATTCTCGATTTCTGTTCAAAACCGTGGCTAAGTTAACAAACAATCATGCTGCAAGTAACCCTCAAATTCCAGTCTCTTGCAGCAGTGATGATTTTTTAAAATTTCTTTAATGGCAAAATTATTGGAATTAGAGAGAAGATCACTGCTTCCTTACCAGCTTGCAATGGCGTTTCTCATGATATGGAGTCTTCCACATTACACACAAACCAGTTTGAGTCCCTTTCTCCTATATCCCTGAGTGAACTAGCCAAATTAGTTGTTACTTCCAAATCATCTACTTGTATCTTGGATCCCATTCCCACAAAGCTAATGAAAGAACTCTTGCCCATTCTTGGCGGCCCAATTCTTCACATAATTAATTCTTCTTTGATTTCAGGTATTGTTCCCACTTCATTTAAGATGTCAGAAATCAAGCCGCTGCTTAAAAAACCAGATTTGGATCCCACAGTCCTAGTTAATTATAGGCCAATCTCAAACCTCACATTTTTATCTAAGATCCTTGAAAAATGTGTTGCCCAACAGCTCTCTTCTTTCCTGCAAACTAATGAGGTATTTGACAGTTTTCAGTCTGCCCATAGAAAGCATCACAGCACCGAAACAGCCCTCACTGTTGTAGTAAATGATCTGCTTCTCTCTATGGATAGTGGCCGCATTTCTGTTCTCGTCCTTCTCGATTTAAGTGCCGCCTTTGATACAGTAGACCACCATATTCTTCTTCGTAGGTTGGAAAAATTAGTTGGTATTTCTGGACTTGCCCTTTCATGGTTTAAGTCTTATTTGTCTGATAGATCTGTTTGTCCGGGTAAATAACAAGTGTTCAGAGTATTCCAAGGTTAACTTTGGAATACCTCAAGGATCTGTTCTGGGCTCTTTGCTTTTTTCACTATACATGCTCCCGCTTGGAAATATCATAAGTAGACCTGATGTTAAATACCATTGCTATGCAGACGACACACAGCTCTATATATCCTTTAAACCGGGTGAAAATGATCCGGTTACTAGATTAGAGATGTGTCTGAAAGCTGTTAAAGCTTGGGTGACGCAATATTTTCTTTCACTAAACCCAGATAAGACTGAAATATTGGTACTGGGTCCCAAATCTCTTAGAGACTCATTCGTTAAGTTCTCTCTTAACTTAGATGGCCTCTCTGTTTCTGCCAGAGCTGTCGTTAAAAACCTTGGTGTGACTCTTGATTCAGAACTCTCTTTCCAGGCTCACATCAACAATATCATCCGAATGGCTTTTTTCCATCTTCGAAACATATCTAAACTTAGAAAAATGTTGTCTCTTCAAGATGCTGAGAAATTGGTTCACGCATTTGTGTCTTCTCGGCTGGACTATTGCAATGTCTTACTGTCTGGTTGCACTAGCTCAGCCCTGAAACGTCTTCAATTAGTGCAGAATGCTGCAGCTAGGGTTCTGACTAGGACTAAGAAATATAATCACATTAGCCCGGTGCTCAAAAATCTTCATTGTCTGCCTGTAAAATTTAGAATTGAGTACAAAATACTACTACTAACTTACAAAGCCTTAAATGACTTGGCCCCGGAATATCTTTGCAGTCTTCTAATTCCTTACTCCCCACCAAGATTACTTCGTTCACAAGGTGCTGACTACTTGAAAATTCCAAATATATCTAGAATTACAATTGGAGGCAGAGCATTCTCTTACAAAGCACCAATTCTATGGAACAATCTCCCAAGACAAATTCGGGCTTCGGACACACTCTCTGTCTTCAAGAGTAGGCTGAAAACTTATCTTTTTAGTCAAGCCTATGATTTGTTCATGATTAGTTATGTGTTGGCTCTGGTGGGACTGACTACAACCTTGATTTATGACATGAAGCCAGTGTTATGTAAATCCATGTGGAAACGGTGGCACTGGGCCTGCATTGACGGTGCCAGTGGGGCTTGCTACAGCCTTAGTCACTGGGGAGGACCATATGGTACTGGTGTAGTGTTAAGCAAATCCATGTGGAACCGGTGGCACTGAGCATGCATTAACGGTGCCAGTGGGGCTTGCTACAGCCTTAGTCACTGGGGAGGTCCATATGGTACTAGGGTCTAGAAAATCTGAAGTGATCTTCCTGGAATAAGTGTAGGGCCTCGGTGCTGCTGGAAGTGGATGGAGCGGTGTTGACTGTTTCCTGACCAGTCAGCTCCTAAATTCTCATTCGGCACATGATACAGGACTGTATTTTTATTAATATGCAGTAGTTTTATCCAGTGCCTCACCCCACTTTTTTCTGTCTTTCTCTGAGGGTCTTTCCCTCCACAACCCTGAGTCCTGGACCATCCGAGCCCTGTCCCTCACCATGAGCGCTGGCTGCTGCTGTGCTGATCCAGTCCTGCACCATCCTTGGCATGCCACTTCCTCGAGCAACTGATAGCACTGTTTAGATGGACTTTAATGGAACTCTTATTGTCATTATCTTCTTATTAACTAGCTAGCCCGCGGAAGATGGGCCTCCCCACTTTAGCCAGGTTCCTCCTGAGATTTCTTCCCACTGGGGAGTTTTTTTCTCACCACTGTTTGAGGATTTTTCTCCCTACTGGGAGTTTTTTGCCTCATTTGCTGTAGTGGGGAATAGGCTGGGCACTGCCCTTTCAGTAACTCATCTCTGACTGTAAAGCGTCTTTGTGACAGTTTATCTGTGAAAAGCGCTATACAAATAAATTGAATTTAAAGAATGGTATTGCTGCTTATTTAGCCTGCGAGTCCAGGTGCATATTTTATGATCTTCGATGACATTGCAATGGCTTCTGCGGCAAAATTATTCAGTTTCACTGTAAACTTCCATAATGTATTGTCACTGAAATAATTAACCACCCAGGGCAGTTTTATTCTGAGCCTGAAAAATGCTGATTCCGACTGAATTTTATTCTAATTACTCTCTTCCAGTTCAGATACCCTCAACGGTCTAGTGTAAAAGAAAGTTAAAAAAAATGCTCAACGCGATGCCAGAAAGCCCCAGTCGAGCATGATAGCCTCTAAGTTTGTCTCTAATTCAATGGATCCCAAACTGGGTCCTGGGAAACCCCTGTGTATGCTGATTATTGTTCCAACCAGAATTGCAATAAAATAACTTTAACAAGCTGCTCGGTTTTTTGAGTGCGTGCTTTTCATACCTAGATGGATGAATTATCTTATTGATCAACATTATGATAAAAAATGCAATACCACAAGGAACATATGCAATCTCTGAGCACATATTGTGCTTCCACCAAAATGATAATCACATAAAAAGAAGTAACATTAACCACCGAGGTAATAGGCTCATATATTGGGTGGCATTATTTTTTCTTTCTTAAACAGCAGTGCGATGCAGAGTTGTCTCACGATCATTTACTTTGTCTTTGAATAGTTCTTTATCAATCAGATGGCGATGATTGGTGCCCAGGTGTCTGGACTTCCATTAATTAGCAGCCCATTGATTCAGATCAGTCTCAATTTGATCAGAGATTATTTGCCTCTTTTTATGAAAGGATATGTTATGAATATAGCCCCAAAAAGCGCTACAAGTCCACAGAAATTTAATTGAATTTATCATGATGTCATTTCTAATGAAATATGATTAAGCAATGTTGCATTAAAAGCACCTAATTTGTAAAATCCATATCTAAAAATAATTTAATTGTAATATGATCAGGGACTACTTGCCTCCTTTATATAAGTATACATCTGCAACACTGCCCAATACGTACTACATGTCCTTAGAAATGAAATTGAATGCGTCATACAACACTATTTCTGATGTAATATGACTAAAATTTTAAGCAATCTTGCATGAATAACACCTAGTTTGAAAAATTAATAGTTTATTAAATTGATTTATTTACAGCTGAGGCTGGAACAAACACCAGCATACACAGGAACCTCCAGAACCCAGTTTTGGAGGCACTGCTCTAGCGCCGCTGAGCAGCTCCCACAGAGCCCTTTGGATCCAGTGAGCGAAACCGGCCTCCAGTTAACATTTCGATACGGTTTCCCTATGGGTTCGAACTCATTCCTAATGAAAATATGCTACCTCCTAGTGGCCAAAGTCACTGCTATTCACCGTGCGAGTCAGAAGTGTCTTACCTGGGAGTATTCCTGTTCATTTAAGAGACTTTGACAATATGAAACTTCACAGAACTTATACAGAAAATATGTTACAAGCAAGATTTTATCACAAAACAAGCACACGACAACTTACCATCTCAATTTTTATTACCTACTAGCAGCAAATGCAGATTTTATTTGGGGGGGGTGGTAGCGTGCAGCCGGACATTTACTTCAGTCTGCATTATTTAAAAAATACAGGAATAATGCCACAGACTGAACACATCAGAAGAGATAGAAAACATATTGTGGACTATTTAACTAACGCTTACTCCCAGAACAGTATTGTGTCATAATTCAGCTTCTATCATAAATTCAACTCTTCAGTCATGATCTTCTGTTCAGAGCATTTTGTTTGGCACAGAAAGGGCTCATTTATAACAGAGCTCAAAAGACACAAAAATAGCACAATATCCATCATTAAAAATAAAGAGGAAATTGGGAATGATGCATGAAATCAAATAAGCAGCAAAAAATAAAAGAAAAACAAAAACAAAGATGACTCCTGCTAATGGTAGACCAAGGTGAGGGTAATAATATTAGGGCATATTAATCTCAACCATGTTTTTGTAGCAGAAAATTCATACAGCACAGTGTATCTCACGTCCCAGGTCTGAAAGGGGAATGTACATCTTGTATGGCTTTTGCAAACTTGGCTCTGCTTTGGTCTAAAGGCACAAGGAGGGAATGAACCTGTGTGGTTACACTGCCTGACAATACAGAATAGAAAAAATGAGAGAAAAGAAGAAGATAGTTGCCACAAATGCTTGCCAGGCATGGTGTAACCAACCAGAAGGTTGAAAAGGAATGCTGGGGTCTCATCCACAACAAGTATTGGGAAACGTCTTTTTTTGCTATGCTACATCCCCATCCGAATGCTCTGAATTATCTGGAAGATTGCTGCAAGTAAAACAAACAATGGATGAAATTAACATCATTCAGAGATCTAACATACAAAGCACATTTCAGGAGAGGAAGGCATAAAAAGTTTAGCGGCAGATTGATTTTTGATCGGAGATGGGCTCAGATCCATTCAAAGTAATACAAGTTAATGGCAGCATTGCCAACATATCGCCTTTCTGTTGAGAAATAAATTGCCATCTGTTGCTTTTGTTGTTGCATGGAGTTGTTCACCAGGATGTGGTCCAATATCTAATCTAGCGTCAGCAAAGGAAACCATACAGGGTGTTTCAAAAAAAGTATACCCAAATAAAATCATCATTTTTTATGAAAAAAAAAAAAAACACATAATTTTTCTTTAAGTGTAATGTGTTGTTGGAAAGGGCTGATTGAGCTCTTTCCAATGATGCCTAGAACATACATTCATTTCCAGGGGTGAATGATCAGCAATGCATCTTTTGAAGGGCACCCAGATCCTTACTGTACCAAATGTTGTGTTCTTCATTACAAAGAATTGGGAAGAGAAATCAAACAAAAAGATTGATGAAGATTACTCATTTATTCAGTGAAATGTTCCCCAGGGCAAATTCATGGCCCTGGCCCCTCATCAAGACCGCCCTCCCTATCAATGCATAGCTGGCATCGTCTGACCATGTCGCGACAGCTTGTTGGATCATTTGGTGATCATGTCGCAAGTTATCAACTGCCTGTGTGATCTTCTGCCTTAAATCATCTAAATTTGCTGGAGGTGTGGTGAAAACCTTATCTTTCAGATAACCCCACAGGAATCCCCAGATCTTACCCCCTGTGACTTCTTCCTATGGGGTTATCTGAAAGATAAGGTTTTCACCACACCTCCAGCAAATCTAGATGATTTAAGGCAGAAGATCACACAGGCAGTTGATAACTTGCGCCATGATCACCAAATGATCCAACGAGCTGTCCGCGACATGGTCAGACGATGCCAGCTATGCATTGAAAGGGAGGGCGGTCGTGTTGAGGGGCCAGGGCCATGAACTTGCGCTGGGGAACATTTCACTGAATACATTTGGTACAGTAAGGATCTGGGTGCCCTTAAAAAGATGCATTGCTGATCATTCACCCCTGGAAATGAATGCATGTTCTAGGCATCATTGGAAAGAGCTCAATCAGTCCTATCCAACAACATATTACACTTAAAAAAATATTAAGTGTTTTTCATAAAAAATTATGATTTTATTTGGGTACACTTTTTTGGAAACACCCTGTAGTAGTTCAAAGGGAGATTGGGGTCCGATAAGCCATGGGGACCAATGAGCCATATCACTATTTGATCAATCGATGACAGCTGCTTAAAATAGGCAAAATATTTGACCATTGACTGATGAGTCATGGGGATAAATGAGCCATATCACTATTCTGCTTATTTTAAACACCTTTGGCATCGATTGATCGCAAAATAGTGATATGGCTCATCGGACCCCAGTCTCCCCTAGTATTAATTTAGCATAGCCACAGAGCAGATAACTGGGCTCACCACAATCACGAAAATGAAGGTTTCAGAAAAAAGGGACGCAACAATGCATGTCCACTAAAGAGCTTGATTAAGTCTTGCTTAAAATTGTCGAAACTTTACCATGGAAGGCTTCGCAGCCATCTATACTAGTTGCGTAACAGTAGCCTAGCTATCGGTTTCACGGACGGATATAATGAAACGTTTAGCAGATCTATTCACAGTAGGGCATTCAAACGGTTCACACTGCATAAACAGGGTCTTCTGATGTTCGTTCATGATATTTACCTGATCCACAGACTACGAAAATAAAGAGTGCCAACAGCCACGGTCCAACGGCCACTTTGTCATCTTGAGGGTTTCTCTGGAACAATACAAGGAAGTTGTTACGAACACTGATACGGTGTAGAAAAGATTATGGTTAAGTGTCAGCAGTAAGCCCTTATCTCTGAGTTTATTCACGTTCAACTAGTGGCATTTAATGCAAATTTCTCATTAAAAATATATGTCGAGGCGTAATCCATGCCACAAATTCGTAATATTAAGAAAAGAAAAAAAATCAGCACCTGAAAGTTGTGTTAAATAGCTAACGTTATAAGCCTGCCTTTAAAAATGCTGGTGACCAACTAACGTCAACACGGCGAAAAGGATGTATCGTTATTAGCCAACAAGAACCATGACCAAACTCACCGTGCTTTTGGCTACGTTGCCTCTTTGCGTGATGTTTTTGCTATGCTTCTCGTTGGCCATGCGAATTCTCTGTTTAGCCACCATGATTTCGCAGCCAATACGTATTTTCAAACAAGAAAATATGTTCTCTGAATCGTTCAAACACACTCAACAGAGGACGGCCGTCTTCCCTAGTCAGTGAATTAGCGACCCGGGGCGACTCAAGCGAGATCAGAAGAACTGTCAACGTCCACACAAACGTTGCGCCTCCCACAAGAAAGCCGTATTCCGTGATAGTGTCGCTTGTACATTCAACCGACGTAATTGTTTAAATACTTAATTGTCTTTTTTCCTTTCACATTTTAAACATTCGTACTTCGAAACTAATATATCTTAACAATTTAAAGAGTTATGTGTGTTTATTTGACCTCAAAAGCATTTCGTGTTCAAGAACTCCGGCTGACGAGTAATTTTTTTTTTTTTAAGAATGTTTTCTCAGGGCGCACTCACGCAAGTACTGTGCCCAAGCACGTTTGCCCCGTAAAGTCCGGATGCTATGGCTAGTGTGAGTGCCAGTGTGCCGTGCTTGAGTACGGTACATTTCCCTGGCCCGGTACGGAGAGAAGAGGTGTGCTTGGGCACGGTACCCTGGCTCGTGCATGCGCACCAGCACGGTTTGTCAGAAGCAGCCGTGCTTGAGCACACTTGGGTTCGAGGTAATTTGACTGCAGGCCAGCGGACGTCGGGGCGGGAGGCAGGGCATTCGTGTTTGAGCACGGTACGGAGCAAGTGATCCTAGTGTGAGTGCACCCTCAGAGTGATTCAAAGCATTAAATGAGAGTTAAATATTGTGTTACATCAAATCAAATGAAAAAATAATTTTATACCTATCCTATGACGTGTACATCAATCCTACTGCTTCTATGTAAAGTGTCTCTGCATTAAAGCAAAGAATCTCCATTTATGCTTGTCCTTCGCATATCATCAGATCGGCTTCAGTTTTGGGGGAGTACTGCTGAGAACCCAAGAAAAGCAGAGTCGAATTTGAAGTTGGTTGGCTGGTTCTTCAGAGGTCGAGAAAGCAACTAAACGGGCACTGCAGCGCAAGCAACAACCACCATCCTGCATGAAGTGCCATACCAGTAAAATTGAATTGTAGCCTCACAGTTTAAGGTCATAATTTAGACCTACAACCTTCTTGAATCCCGAATAATGCGTTCTTAAAATAGTTCGATGGACGATGAACTCACTATTAGTTATATGCCTTATCCGTATGTGCACGATTTAGATTGCTGCGGCAGCATCACAGACATGTGTTCACATTTTACTGCACTTGGCTCTGCATAGCCATCGCTCCACAGCAGTCTGCACATTATTTCCGGCACAAGATGGCGCCCCCCTGTCCAGTCCTCGCAGGTGGGTGAGCGAACTTAGTGCTGTTGGAAACATATTTTTCTTCGCCTTTCATTGTAATTAATTTTGTAAAATTGTTGTTCTGTGTTATTGACCACTATGGGCGCATGATGTGAACACACGGGCTGTTTAGATTGCTGTGTAATGGTAGATATTTGTTTAAAATCAGACCAGGACAGGCTAGAGATGAAAAGCTACAATGTGGCTACCAACTACTGTGGTATTTATTAAAGAGCCCGCATTTTAATTAGATCTTATATTCCACTGTTTTGATTGAGCCAGTCCGTGGATCGAATGGGACACAGCTGCTGTCTGGTCCCCCGAGCTGCAAAGAATACCCATCTTTCAAGAGGCGAGTATTCACATACTGGCGCAAGTTGCAAGTTTATTTTGCCGGTGTTCTGTCGGATTCTGTTCCCCAGTCGAACCGTCCTACCCTCAGTGTAAATTTTGTGATACTTCGGCTGTTTTCATAAAATCACACAAGAAGTAACAAAACAAAGGTTTGGGACTAACCTTGTCTTGAAGGTAGACATCACAGATGACGAAAAGCGATGAAGCAATATTTTAATGATTTGTCCATATGCGATAGAGAACTCTTTTGATTGTTCAAAGTCACACAATAACCTATTGCTTTCATAATCAAATGTTTTGCTGTAAAATTGAGGGTAAAATATACGCTCATCCTTTACGCCATTTCTTGAAATCATTGCGCTGGACTTTGTGGGGAACTGAAATCAGAGGAGAACAGAATCCCTCATAACAGGCGTGTAACACGATTGTTTGGATTACATTTGCGATTTTGACAATATAGCTACTTAATGCTCTCTGCTGTCACGTGTAACCCGACACCTGAGCAGGTTCTACTCTTAATTCGTTTTACTCCACCAGGGAAAATGGAAAAAGTAGATTTGTGGCATTCAGCAAGGATGGTGCCTTGTTTGCTTGGTGCTGTGGCGACAAGTAAGGAACCTTTTCATTCGGTTACCTTTTACAGTTTTGGTTATCTTTAAAATTAATTCGTGTCTAAAGAATGAAGCCTAAAGCAATTGCTTCAAACATCTGAAGCCTTTTGTGGAAATCCTCATTTGACATCGATGGAATGTTTTCACTCTATGCATTGAATTGCTTGGCGAGCTGTCCTCCTTGTCTTGCAGAGTCAATGTTGTGAGGGTTGCAGATGGCACTTTGGTCCAGTCTCTGGACCTGCCTAAGACGGCCTTATTGGAATTCTCTCCATTAGGCACAGTGCTGGCAACATGGCAACCTTATACTAGTATGTACTCCCGAGACCTTGTGCTTTCATAACTCTTATCTGTTCTACTTGGTTGATTGTGTGCCAATGGCTTTTTCTTCTCTACACTTTAGTTGGAGATTCTACACATGTATATATTTCTGGAGTGAATTTATTTCAGCGGTAATGTTGCTGTAATTAACCTGGTTTCATTGTAATATGACCAGTAATCACTGTGGTTTTAAAAAATCATTTTTCAGAATATTTTTGTTATCTGGCAAATTGTTGTTTGAGAAGCCAGTCACACAGCAGTGTTCCATTGCACCTCCTTAGTTCTGAAAATGTCTGAACAGAACTGGACCTCTGATGGCCCTCGACAGTCTAATGAAGAATGGGCATAGAGGACCTAATGATAACACTTCCTTCTCTTTTCCCAGAAACCCAGGACAACCCCCAGGGAGAGGCTAATCTACAGCTATGGGAGCTGAACACTGGGACCAGTCTCAAGACTTTCTATCAGAAGAAAGTTCAGGGTTGGTGAGTGCAGGGCTCAGGATGGAAGCTACACAGATTCTAAAGGACACCAATAGGTCAGGGAGGTGATGGGCAGAACTTGTGAAGTTCATTCTGCGTCTTGGCCAAGCTTGGTTTCAAGTGGCTGTCTGAGTCTTAAAAATAGCTAGAATTGTGCTTGGAGGTGTGATATGGCATGGTCCAGCTTTTTACCTTGTCTTGATTACGTGCATCACAAATGGTGGTTGTATTGACCACCTCTCCCGAAGTAGTGACTGTAATTATGTTGCCATTGTGATGCTTTAATAATGTTGCCATTCTGTGTCTCCTAGGTGTCCCAACTGGTCAGATGATGAGGGCATTGCAGTCAGAAATGTCAACAATGAGCTTCACTTTTTTGAGAATAATGACTTTAGTAAGTGTTTATCGGCTATCTCTTCCTCCCCGAAATGTGGTCACAAGTGTTTGACTGCTAGCAAATCTGCTGACGATGGCATGGCTGAGAATTAAGATTTAATATTGCTTTTCAGACACTATTGCCAACAAACTTCACCTTCAGAAGGTTTCAGAGTTTGTCCTTTCTCCTGGGCCTCAGCCATCCAAGGTATGTTTGAATTTCACCTGTGGGCGGGTCCTTGAGGTCTCAGCCCTCTGGTGTGTGTGTGTGTGTGTGTGTTTGTGTTTGTGTTTGTTTGTGTGTTTGTTTGTTTGTTTGTTTGTTTGTTTGTTTGTTTTCTTGAATATTGGCTCTTTATTGATTACTGTGGTGACTGTACGATATTGACACCTACTGATATGAGACTCTGTATTACTACTCAAGGTTGCTGTCTATGTCCCAGGAAGCAAGGGTGCGCCATCCTTCGTTCGACTCTACCAGTACCCCAATTTCGGGGGCCCAACTTCCGCCCTTGCTAACAAAAGCTTCTTTAAGTCTGACAGAGTGACAATGCTGTGGAATGCTAAAGGTACATTGAATCTTTACTGAAAGTTGAATGTCCCATTTTTTCTTCTCTCTAAAAGTAGTGTAATGTCCTCTTTATTATAGCAGTAGTTATTTTAAGGATTGCTTTTTATTTATGTGTTGAGGTACTAGTGGACTGGTGGGTGAATCCGGCCTCATTCTTTAACAAGTTTTATGATTCGTAATTTCAGTCAATGTATTGTGCTGTTAGTTTTTCAGTTATTTTAAAATTACAGACTTTGTAGCATTGCTAAATAAAGCATTGTTGAAAGTTTTAGCTGTAAACATGGTGCTCTTTGATTTTCTATTAACTCGCACTGCTCAAGGTATGGTCACATTTCAAGAGAATATCAGACCATAAATGATGGCTCATTGACCAGATGTGTTTGGAAACTGGATGGACATGAAGTGCAAAAATCCATTCAAACCCCCTCTGCAGTTCTTTTGGTGATTGTCTGGTAAAATTATTGTGCTGGGTGTTAATTGTGGGATAAGCTTTGCTATTTGTTGGAATTGAATTATCGCTGCGGGTGTGCTGGCTTTTTACCCACTCGGCGCTTCTTACTGATGGAGCATTGTCATCCCCTGTGCTGTCTGGCCATCTATCCATCCATCTGTCTGTCTGCGTTTCTGTCTTCCTATTGCTTGTTGCCACTCTAGCTGTTGGAGGGACAGCCTCAGATTTTAACAGTTTATGCATGTTGGGTGTCTCCAGAAGCCTATACGATGTCAAGGTCTTAGTTCCAATTTTGACCTCGTATTTCATATGTCAATGGTCGGCCACGCCCACCTGTGAGGCAGGCCGAGGGGGAATATAGCATTGAGCAGAATCTGGCTTGTTCAAGGACATGGCGTTTCCTTTGTCCCCCCAGCCACAGCAGTGCTGGTAACTGCCAGCGTGGAGGTGGACAAAACGGGGGCCTCGTACTACGGGGAGCAAACTCTGCACTACCTGGCCGTCAGTGGGGAGAGTGCAGTGGTACAGTTACGTGAGTCTGCATTATCTCTGCATCCCTGTTCTTCTCCACTTCCCTTTTCAACCTGAAGACTCCGTTTTCACATTCTATCCATCTCCCTCTCTGTTGCTTTTACAAACCCATTTCCAGAAAATTTGGGACGCTGTGTAAAACGTAAATAAAAACTGAATGCAACTTTTTGTTCATCAGTTAAACCCTATATTTCATTGAAAATGGTTCTAAGACAATATGGAAAATTTTGAAACTGAGAAATTTTATGTTTTTAATAAAATATATGCTCATTTTGAATTTATTGCCAGCAGTGTTTTAAAAAAATTGGAACAGAGGTAACATAAGATCGGAAATGTTTCATAATGCTAAAAAATGCACCTGGTGGAACAGCGCTCCGCTAATTAGATTAATTGGCAGTGAGTGTGAAAAGAGCAGCTCAGGGAAGCTGAGTTTTTCAGAAGAAAGTGAGGGCTTCACCACTCTGTGACAGACTGTATGGGAAAATTGTTCAACAATTTAGGAATAAAATTGCAAAGAAACTGGGGATTTAATCATCTATGGAATGTAATACCATAAAATTTTCAGAGAATCCAGAGAAATCTCTATATGCAAGGGTCAAGGCCAAAAACCAATATTGAATAGCCATGATCTTCAGGCCCTCACGTGGCCCTACATTAAAAACAAACAGGGTTCTGTTGTGGAAATAAATGCATGGGTTCAGCAACACCTCTGAAAACCTTTCTCAGTGACAAAATTTGTTACAGCATCCATAAATACAAGTTAAAACTGTACTATGTAAAGAAAACACCATAAATAAAAAAGTTCCAGAAAAGCTGCTGCCTTCTCATTTATGTTGGCCAGGGGCCTGTACCATAAAGCTGGATTAACATACCCGGGATTTCTCTTAGTTATCTGGCTGCACATAACCATACTTTTGCATTCCTGATAAGCAGTATCATGAAGCCAGTTATCAACTCGGTAACTGAACCCAGGGCTTTCCAATCTAGGTATGTAAGCTTTCACTTAAAAGGGGCAGGGTTTGAAGCAAATGACCAATTGCAAACATGGACAAACCGACTGGAAGCAAGGTTGCGTGCTTTTCAAATGTGGAGAAAGAGCTCTTAATAAACATATGAAGAGAATAAACATATCATCCTGGCAAAAATTAACACCGTTGCAACGGCTAACAGAAAGGACAGTTGGTAAGAAACCACTGACCGTGTAATTGCATAAGTTAATTATAATGATTATATCACTGCAAATAACTACCGTATTTAGTGATGATGATGTGATGATGTAATTTTACTTCTGCTGCAGTAAATCATGACAACAGGGGCTATGTGGGTTAGTGAGCACATCTCTCTCCTTTTCTGCTTTACAGGATATGTTTTATCCAGCGCAAAGCCTATTGGGAATAGGGACGTGCGTGTCTTATGATTTATAATGTCACTGTCCCATCAGTAAAATTAAAGTTGCGTATTTCATTAAATTGGCGTGATGCGAGGATGTATTCTTATGGAGGGTATGGATTTTTTTTTTTTCCCCCAGCTGCAACCCAGGCAGTGTCAAAAGAGCCGGGGAACAAATAATGAATTACTACAAAAAACATAATTCAAAGAGGTCAGCAGGCTTACTTTCATAAGTGCAGCAAGTAGCTACAAGGCTTTAGTGCTTTTGCCCGTGGAGAAGAAATACAGTATTGTGATACACTCAAGATGTGAAACTAAATGCGCGCGACTCTGCTGCGTTCGCCACATGTCAAACCCTCAGATGAGAACCTGTATCGTACATATTGGTGTTATTCCGCGTATCGAACTCTGCTGAAACTTCAACGGACGGTGATGCCTTTTTCTCAGAGAACTGATTGATTGGAGGTGCTTTTGCACGCTGTGATTTGAATCTAGAGCGAAACCTGCTCCGGAGCAGGTTAGCCGTTCAGCTTATGTTGCCGTGGTGATATACCTCGGTAAGAAGTGAGCCGCCATCGTGGTACAGAAAACCCATGGTTAAACCTGAAGCTACCGCGATGAGTCCAAATCCAGGATTATGGTTCAGGCCCCTGAGATGATATGGAAAACTATCCTGTGGTCTAACCAATCAAAATCTGTCATTTTTTTTGGAAATCAAGGATGCCACATCCTCTAGGCCAAGGAGGAGAGGAACATCCAGCTTTTTATCAGTGCACAGCTCAAAAGCCAGCATCCATGATAGTATGAGGACGCATTATTGAATGTGCCATGGGTAACTTGCATACCTGTGAAGACAGCGTTAACCTGTATACATTGTTCAGTATTTTGGTGCAACATGTACAGCCATCCAGACATCTTTTTTGATAAGGCTTTGGTGTTTCAACATCATGGATCCCTAGTAAAAGAGTCAGGATGCTAGACTGGCCTCCCTGCAGCCCAGACAAGAGAACATTTTGCTTTCAAAACAACAGTAATTGGTCTCCTCAGTTCCAAAACACTTAGAGGATGTTGTTAAAGAAGAGAAGATTTAACAATGGTAAACATGGCCCTGTCTCAACTTTTTTGAAACGTGTTGCTGGCATCAGATTCCAAAGGGGCAGGAATTTTTCAAAAACAAAATTTCTCAGTTTCAACGTTTGATACGTTGTCTTCGAGCTATTTTAAATTTATAATAGAGTTGAAATAATTTGCCAATCATTGCAGTCTGTTTTTATTTACGTTTCACACAACATCCCAACTATTCTGAAAATGAAGTTGCATGCAATTAATGATTTAAATGTAATTCAGTTGCCTTAAAATGTCTCTCCTCTGAGCAGCAAAGAATGGGCCGATCTATGATGTGGCATGGAGCCCCAGTTCCTCGGAGTTTTGTGTGGTGTACGGCTTCATGCCAGCCAAGGCCACCATCTTCAACCTGAAGTGCGATCCTGTTTTCGACTTTGGCACGGGCCCCCGGAATGCAGCCTTCTACAGCCCGCAAGGTCACATCCTGGTGCTGGCTGGGTTCGGGAATCTGCGGGGTCAGATGGAAGTGTGGGATGTGAAGAAGTACAAGCAGGTGTCTAAACCACAGTCACCCGACTCCACCCATTTCTCCTGGTGCCCTGATGGTGAGCACATTGTCACAGCAACGTGCTCCCCACGCCTTCGAGTCAGCAACGGGTACAAGATTTGGCACTACACGGGGACGGTGCTGCACAAGGACGACACCCCAGAGGGAGCTGAGCTGTGGGAGGTCCTGTGGCAGCCCTTCCTTAACGGCACTTTCCCGGAAAAGCCCATCAAGTACCAGGCAGCACCAAGTGAGCTTGGGAGCACTGAGGCTAAGCCTGCCCAGGCCTATCGGCCTCCCGCACTGCGGAATAAACCTGCCTCCCTCAGCTCAAAACTTGTGAGTAAGGCCTGGTGCCGACCCTGCTTGCTGTTACTTTAGAGCAGGGAAAACCAACCCTGTTTCTGGATACCTTCTGTGTTTAGGGTTTCACATCAACCCTAACTAAGTTTGAGCCAGTCGACTGCTAATGATCATGTTGGAGGTCTGTTAATCAGTTGGATGTGTTGTTGTAGGGTATGGCTACCCAAATCTGGCCCCCAAATCCAAAGTAAGCACTGGTTTTCTCTCCTTCCAGGCAATTAATTTAACAATTGTTGCCACTGACTGGCCAGACTGATATCTAACTCCCTGGTTAACGGGAAAGTGGAAAACCAGCTGTCCTTGGTCCTGGAGAACCATGATTTGGGGAGCCCTTTGCTTGGGTTTAAAGGAGACTACAGGAGGTTAGATCTTCTGGATCAGAGGTTGCTACTACTGGTGGTAAAAGGTGGTTAGATTGTCTTGCTTTATGACACCACCTCTACCCTGGAAACCTACTGAACGGGTGAATAGAAGGGTGAGAAGATTAATATCTTTAGCTTTGATCCCTCGCAACCTTTCCATAGGAACAGGGGAGGTCATTTTGTCTACAAAGGAGACTGCTGGTGGGATCACAGGGTCTTTAGGCAGGTGAATAGATTGATGTAATGAAATCTACCAATTGAAAGGTATGTGCCATTCATGAATGACCATTTATGCCGCACTTCATTTTAAAGCACTTTTTGTTTCAATGTTCTTTAGCATGAAGATGAACCCCCACAGAGCCTGAAGCCCAGCTCAACAGGAGACAGGCAGATGTCCAAGACAGCTTTGAAGAATCAAAAAAAGCGGGAGGCTAAGAAAGCTTCTAAGCAGGTTACTCCTCTTGCGGCAGCCTTACTCCCTGCATTGGTATTGGCTTTACACGGAGCGCTTGAGGGACTAGCATGAAAATAACAGCTGCTTTGGTGGCTGTGACATCAGTGCTGTACCGTTTCTGCAGGAAATCAAGTCAGACGCCCCTCCGGTGCAGCCGAACCTCGACTCCTCTTGTCCCCCCTCTGCACCCAGTGTCACCCCTACGTGTGGCGACCCAGAAACTGACAAAAAGATTAAGAACCTAAGGAAGGTAAAAATGCTACAAAACTAATTCATCCAGCTGAGCTTGACATCCCCATGCATTCAGGAGTTTGATCCTTGCCTTTGAGATATTGACAGCTCTTTTGCCCTTCTACCAACAATCACTGAATTTATCTAGTGTATAGCACATTTTACCATTTGCAACCTATAGGCCTACTTTCTGAGTGGCTCATCATTGGAAGGTTGATGTAGTTGTATTACCCAGTTTTAAATTGTCATTGTACTGTTTCCTTGGACCATATCAAACCTACCCATGACTTGTGAACATTTTTAGGTAGTTCGCAGAATTCAATAACCTTGTAATTTTCTCAACTGAAACATCGTGATATTTCAGCTGAAATTGGTACTTTCTTCTGCAGAAATTGAAAGCTATTGAGCAGCTGAAGGAACAGCAGGCAGCTGGGAAACCACTGGAGAAAAACCAGGTAAAACATCATTGTTTAGATGGATTTTCACATCACCTACCTGAACAATGACAATGGTGGATGCAGTATATCAAAATTCAAGAACACACTCTTCAATGTGTTGAAGTAATTGGTCCACAGTGAGAATACAAGTTCAAATATTGATATGGATTCAACAATAGAAGTTCTTTACTGATGAAGGCAAAACCCTGTACACTTGTGGAAGCAGATGATATACACTATGTTTACAAATGAAGTGACGTTATCAGACAAAGCATTAACTATTGTTCTTCATACTATCTGCAAAGAAATATCAGTCAAAGTAAATTTAGAAAGCACTGATTGCACAAAAAACAGAATTTTCCATAATGTCCTAACGTCTGAGTTGGGGTCATATGATTGAAAGGGATCATTTGAATATCTGGAATATTCCCTCCTTCAGGTTGAAAAGATTCAGAAGGAGGCCCAACTGCTGCAGGAGCTGGAGGATTTAGAGCTTGGAGTTTAAAGTAAAAGAATTGTCTCCTTTTGCCAAACCAAATTTCCCAGAAAGCCCAGCTGGTCCACAAATGCTCATCCTACCATACCACAATAGGAGATATGGCTTTAAATAATTATGG
Organism: Gymnothorax reevesii; assembly: GCA_029721435.1. NCBI lineage: Eukaryota > Metazoa > Chordata > Actinopteri > Anguilliformes > Muraenidae > Gymnothorax > Gymnothorax reevesii. The sequence continues at coordinate 136,370,978 of CM056574.1, read as the reverse complement.
AAATTATTCTTCCAACAAACATTGCAATTAGGCTTTTGCCATTTAATTGCTTGTATTTTTGAACCAGAAATGAGTGTAAAAGTTGAGCATGGTAATGCTGCTGTACAACATGTAAACAATTACACCATTTTCATGGGCTGTACATAATGGTTGTAATGCTGTGCAACAGCCTTTAGATTTCAAAAAGCAATACGTAAATCAAGGTTCTAACTCATGTTGTTAATTGCATTGAAATGTATTGGAATTTATATTTGATGAGTTGATTACACATTAAACCCATGCATCCGGTTTACTTTGCCCTTTTCTTTCCTCTTAAATTGAGCTTGCATTTTGTATGTCGTTCCAAAAACCAAACATCCATCCATCTGCCATCTAATGTGCCTAATTACAGTCAGTCTGTAGTAGTCATGCTTTAAAAATTACTTCAGTTCCTATGTTCTATCTGTTACAGAACCGTGTGAAAGAAGGAAGCTGGAGTGAGAGATAGTTTGCACAGGTACAGAATACAGTGTCGGATGCAGTGGCTAGAAAGATAGTGAGGGCAGAGAAGGGAGTATCAAGAAAAAATTAGTGGCAAAACCACTGCGCCTGCTTGGCCAAAATGGAACGCCCCCTATTGGCCAAAGTATCGGTCCGATTTGGCTCAAAATCGAATTTGGTCTAGACTTTATGACCATATATACACATATGAAATATGAAAAGGATCGGTGAAAACTAAAGACACTAGAGTTCAGACAAGCTGAAAGTTTATGCACGCATTGGTGCACACACACACAGGACAGACCACCACTAAAGACCCCAGCATTTGGCCAAGCAGGCTAAAAACTGGTGGTTATGAGGAACGAATAAAGCAGTGACCGAAGGATTTGGACAGAGAGGATTTTTGCATTGATAGCAATGATAATGAATTGAAAAAATGCAATTGAAACGAAGGATCAGTATGGTGATGCAAGCAGCTGGGAAGATTTTAAACTAGGCTTATGCCGTCGGAGGCGACGGCTTGGGGTTTATCCCCGAACGCCCCCAATACTCCAATTCCCCAATCCTTGAATAGACCCAATAGAATATGAAGCCCCTCAAGTCATGACCTTTCATTTGAACATAATTTCAGGTCAATCGGACAAATGGTTCTGAATATTTGGCCAAAATGGTAATTTTCCATCACAAAGCGCCACCTGGTGGCGAAATATTGAACCATACAGGTATGATGTCATTATGGGACACGTTGAGAGGTCATGACCTTGCAGTTGCACATAGTTTTGTCAATTGGACAAATGATTCCAAAGATATGGCAAAAATGGTGAATTTAATGTGACAAAGCTCCACCTTGTGTCAAAATTTTGAACCAAACAGGTATAATGTCATCGTGGGAAACATCCTCAGGTCACGACCTTTCATTTGCACTTGATTTGAGGTCAATAGGACAAATATTTCCAGAGATAAGATAAAAACAGTAATTTTTTTCAGTTTTTGGCCCCTGGTGGCCAATGTAGAAATCGTAAATTGTCCAAAATCAAATCTGTTCTTCCAGTTTATGATACTTGCTTATATGCAAAACTTGAAATTTCTAATTGAAATATTACTGAAGTTATCGCGTTAACACGTAGGGCTACGGCAGCAGTCGGACCAAAAACATAATATCCCCATATAATAAGGTAAGATTGCGCACTGGGATTTTTGGAGAAGGGTCTTGGATGTAGTCAGGAGTTTAGAAAACAGTCAAATGAAAGTGCAGTTGAGTCCTGGGACACCCCTATGTGTGGTTGTCTTTGTTCCAGCCATCGTTGTAATTGATTGATTTTAATCTGTCAACTTTGTCTTACTTTGGCCTGATTGGGTGCACTTCATGTTTTAGAGCAGTTATTACAGAAATATCCATGTCTGCCACAAAGAACAAAAATCCCTTGACTAAAGTGTGCTCATTTTTCTCTATATATTGAGCAATATCAGCTAACAACATTTCTAAACAGATCAAATAAGGAATTGGGAAAATCTGTTGGCCCTAAATTTGGTGTATATCATCATACGAATATGGAATTTTTATCCTTCATGACTAATAGATTTGTCAAATGTGGCTTAAGATGATAACTTACCGCTGTAAATAAAAATGCACCGAATTAAGACACATCAACAGCTTATTAAAATCCGAAGATTGCAAATGTGGCTGGAACGAGAACCAGGTGCATAGTGTGGCGCCAGGACCGAGTTGGAGATCCACTGGGTAAAAGTCACTCGATAATTTGGTAACAGTACTAGAAAACAGTAGGTGGCGGTAATAATATATTGACCTATTTTAAAGTCGAAGAAGACGCTGCTACCAAGTACGTCAATTTGCTGGGATTCACGTGAGGCTTCTCTCACTTGCCTGAACGGTTGACAAGTTGCCCAGTTCTCAGTGAAACCATTGAATGGTGAGAGGAAATGGAGAAGCGGTGGTTGTCTTTTTCGCTACTCTTTATGAGCATTTTTTCTTTATTCTGTGCCTCTGCCGGTGACGGCGGCGTGAAGAAAATGAAGATGCAGTTTGCCACCGGACCACTTCTAAAATTCCAGATCTGGTAAATTAGCTAAACGAACAGGAAATATGTATGTTAGCTGGCCAGCTAGCCACCGTATCCAATAATGTTGTGTTAATATTATGATAAGATTACATGCGAGTGCTGTCGTGCCAGCTTGTTTTAGACATGCTGCTTATGCGAGGCGACTGGCGGCTAGTGATAATGATGTAGCTAGAACTACCCACGGTGTGTAAAGTTCTGTCCTGTCGGCGGGCTGTAGCTTACCAAATGATTCTCGCAAATGTAGCCGGCCCATGGCTGATGGTTACTGACCACTACTTTATCTTTATCTTAAAGCTATTGCTAGCGTTACAGAGTTATTTTCTAACGTTAAGGTTAGCTAACTAGCTGCATGAGGATATGACTAATCGTTAATATGCTTATAATGGAGGTCTAGTTGGCTAACTAGCTTCTGCGTTACTGCTCTTCCTAAACGTGAGGTGTTAGCGTTGTAGTTAGGTGGTTATGTGTTTCGTTTCAGAACCATAGCTTTGCTTGCTAGCTAGGCTAACGTTACCTGATCAGATGTGTTTGCTCGTGGTTTAGTTTTCTAGCGAATGAAACTGGATGGGTTAGACTCCCTGCCATCCTTAGCCCCGGTGATCGGCATCGACGTATACACTTTGCATCGGCGATATTAGCCAGCTAGCTAACGACCTAGCAAATGCTGTGTGTCCGAAGACTAATTTCGAGAAGGTGGGCGAGCGCGAAGCGGTTTTGCTTTTGCGCTACATGTTCACCTTCGATCGTTGCAACAGGTTATTCGTGGTTCACGTCATGACTTCTGCTCGACTCTGGGATAAAATCTGTCATCTATGTTATACTTGCTGTCGTGCCATCTTGTTCGCTGAGATTTGACCTTTTGTAATTCGGGTGATAAACCTTTGGTCTTTGTCTGGAGTTTGATTGAAGTTGTGCGTCCCTTCTCTCCCGAAGTATGTTTAAATTATAGAAATGCCTTTATTGAAATAAAGGGAAATTTTCCTCGGAGAGGATTTGTGCTCAGTGGCTACTTCTGAGATTATGGTATTGTAGTTATGATGTACTCCGGATTTGGCAACAGCAGTGAGCTCAAAAGTTATTGCATTTTGCAATGACTTAAGAATTTTTAACTTAACGTGTGCTCTACTCGACAGCTACGCCAAAACTTACGGGTATTACTGCAGAAGTGCTTTTCGCTGTATGCAAGAGGTTTAGTTTCAAATGATTCGTTTCAAAACCGTAAATGTAGAATTGTGTCGTTTGGGAATTTGTATTTATAATGACTCGAAGATGAATATTTGGTTACAAAATGGATTAAAGAGTTTGCTCAATAAAGCCTAGAATCCTCTCGTATGTGGATAATGGATTGAAGTAAAAGAAAAATGGTCTTTCCTCGATCCTTACTCAGCCCAACGAACTGTGTAACCCTGGTTCATTAAAATATCACCCAGTCATTGTCCTGAGTCCTGTGTTGTTTTACTGTTTCACAGTATTTCCTGAGGGTACAAGCGGGTGTTTGAGGAGTACACGCGGGTCATAAACCAGCGCTACCCAGACATCCGCATTGAGGGGGAGAATTATCTGCCCCGACCTATTTACAGGTTAGTGACTTGTCTGCTTACATGAAAACACAACGGTTTATTGTCAATTATGTTTTAACCCTGATTTTAAAACATTTAACCCATAAATCCTACAGGCCCATATATGGGTGTGTTAGTGCTATGACTATAAAAACGTGGCATCCTGGGTTTGAATATTTCTGTTTGTGCGTTGCGGGTTCAGTGAAGTGCTGCAACCAGCAGATACAGAATGCGTGTGCTTGTGTGTGTGACGTTGTCGTACGGCACCAAAAAAAATGTGTTTTCTAAATTTGAACCTACTTTAGAGGGGATTCGAGTGAAAATCAGATTTTAAGGGATTAAATGCCCAATCAGGGGCTGGCTGGAAACAGTAGACGAGATGCATTATGTGCTTGTGTTGGTCTGCAACCATTTTAATTATATTGTTCCTAAATGGTGACAACATTGGGGGGGGGGGGTGCGCTATTAAAGCAAGCACTTGTTGTTCTAATGAAAACGATAGGAAAAAGGCTTGAGCCCTAGAACAGTTTCTACTCTCTCAGTGTGGAAACACATTGGCTGTACTGGCCGTATGCCTGGAGCCTGCAACACAAAGCAGGATCAGAATCATTATTACCACACTGACTAAAACTGTTGCACATATGTAGACTTTGGGCTGAAGAGAAAAGTAGCCATCTCTGTATTTACTTTGTGCAGTCATTCTGCTAACACTGTGGTACAACCCTTGTTTATGTATTACCATCTAGGTAGCATGTAAGCTGCTCATTTTGTCCCCCTCCCACCTTGTGCTATATTGTCAGTTAAATGTTCTGTGCATATGTGATAAGCGGCTGATATGTAGCCACATCACAGAATGTAATATCCAGATAAGGGTGTGTCTGGAGCTTGGATCATGTTCATGTTTTTGGGGTGTGTGTTGTTTTTTTTTTTTTTTTTCTCTTCCCTCAGACACACAGCGTCCTTCCTGTCCCTGTTCAAGCTGGCTGTTATTGGGCTCATTATTCTAGGCAAGAACCCATTTGCCGCCTTCGGTATGCAAACTCCTGGCCTGTGGGTCTGGGGTCAGGAAAACAAGGTGAGGTCAGCACCCCAGTACAAAATCACTTGTGAACAGAATCTAAATATGAGCCTGAGTATTGCTCAGTCCGTATATGTAGTCTTTTTGTATATTACATAGGTAAGAATATTTAGGCACCAGCTCATCCAACATTGCAATCCAGAACCATGGACATTTGTATGGATTTGGTCACTTCCTGTTGCTAGTATAGCCTCACTTGCTTTGGAAAGGCTTTGCATGTGATTCTTAGAACATTGCCATGGAGATTTTTTTTTCAATGCCAGGTTAAAAAAAAAAAAAAATTATTGGTTAGATTGGGCAGTAATATGGGCAATAAGGGCAGGTTGAAGTAGACATAACAGTTCCAGTTGTGTCTGGTTTAGGTAGGATTATGCATGAGTCAGTTTCTGCCTTACAGATCCTCTATGGTGTCTGGTTGAGTAAGGACGATGCACATGTCAGTTTCTGCTTTGCAGCTTCTCTGTAGTGTTTGGTTTAGTTAGGAGTCTCAGCAGGCCAGTCTATTTCTTTTTCACCAATCTCCGCAAAACCATGTGCGGACCTAGTTCTTGTGCCTGGGCTAATTGTCATATGGCAATGGGAAAGGGTCTTCTCCAGGCTTATAGAAGTTCAGGATGATCTGTAATGTGATTTCGTGGTACAACATCAAGATCTTCCTGTAGTGAAAACAAGGTGCCTTGCCCAATGCTTAAAATATGTCCACGCACTGTTGGCCATGTAGTCTGTACGGCTGTATTTATTATTGGTGTGCATTTTTAGCCCAGCCAGAAAACATCTCCAGAGTACTTGCACTGAACGGATGCTGGTGAATAAACCAAATGATTTGCGTAATTCCCGGTAGGGGAGAGGATATCAGATGTGTGCATTGCATCATTGGATTAGCACTGTGGGGTGAGTTTTGGGGATGCAGATGAGTGTAGTGGTTTGGGTGTTTGCAGTAGTAGTGTTGCTGTTGAGTCCTCAGAGAGGGCCTGGGTGAAAATACTCACCTCTGCGTCTGTGGTTCTTCACTAATGATGTCTTGTGGGGGACGGAGTGGAACTGCCTGTATCTTGCATCAGCTCTTGTATTTGCAGTTCCTCCCCATGGTCAACCACTCTGGGAGGACAACAACCTTCTTATGTGCTGAGGACCTGTATGAGTTCCGCATTAGTGCCATTTTCTGTAATCTGGATGAAATGGTTGCTACTGACACCTTCTGTATTAATATAATGACAATTTGGCTAAAATGTTGTGGGGTCACAACATATCGTTCCATTTTAACTTCATAGTTTTGTGATGTTAGTTGACTTGTCATCTTGACAGGAAGGCACTGACAGTCAGTGCAATGAAAGAATGGAATTAAATATACACTTGAAATGAAGGCTAGTCTTCAGAATTGGTTGCCATGTTAAGTTGATGCATGTTATGTAAATGGCTTATCTGTCAAATGGCAACATTTTGCCATTAAAGAGGTTTAAGTTTGATCAAAATGATCCTTCTGTATTGATCAATCATTAGAGTTTGCCCAATCGTAAACGGCAGTAATTTTTGCCCTGTCCACCCATGTCTGGGCTTCATGAATGTCCACAGAGAAGGCTGATCACAGGCTAATTTCTGCAGTGTTAACTCTCCTCCAATGGGATACTGATATTTTTCTGGTAGTAACCCCAGAAAACTGGCTTGTTTGCTGTATATGATCCATGACCATTTTCACCTGGTCAAGCTCTTCACATTTTGGGCACTATTTTTCCAGATTTATGCTTGCATGATGGTGTTCTTCCTGAGCAATATGATTGAGAACCAGTGTTTGTCTACGGGTGCCTTTGAAATCACACTTAATGGTATGTTTTTCTTCATTGATATTCTTTCTTTCTCTCTATTTATTGTGGAAAATGCAGACTGAAATGTTAGAGAAGGATTTTGCAGACATTAAATTACATTGCTAATGACACTTTTATGATGTAAGGCCGAATTAGCCGTCCAGGAAAACGTCTGCATTGAATATGCAGGACTGTTCTTCTGCCCCAGTTTGGTTCGCTAGTTAGATTGGTGCTTCACAGCCTCAATATGTACATTATCGTACACCGCCTATGACTCCTTTCATTAGCTCAATGCCTATCTGCTCTCTGTCTGTGATCAAATGGAAGGCAGTGGACAGTGGAAAGGTTTTTTTCTTTTCTTTCGGCAACTGCATGCTCTCAAGTGCTCTGGACTGTGTAGGGGAGTCTGGGGTGCAATCAGCCATGGGTATTAATGAGCCATATCACATATTTGTAATCAACATATGTCACAGCTGCTTAAAATAGGCAAATAGTGCTATGGCCCATTGGTCCTCATTGGTCCCCATGAGCCATATCACTATTATGCCTATTTTAACCCCTTTGTGCAGAAGCCAAATCTGGCTTTTTAGGTGTTACCTGATTTAAGGCTTTATAATTCAAGATTGCAGCTTCACAGACAGAAAAAATTAGGCTCAATTGAGTCTAGACACTTGAAGCATTTGGACTCCCATCGTATTTCAGTTTATTTTTATGATTTTGGTGGAGAAAAGGGGCTGCAAACATAAAAAATCTTCATGAGAATTCACAATTGAAATAGCAAAAAAAATAATACTGACAAATGAAAAGCTGCTGGGGCTTAAAACTATACATTTCTGGGATCATAATCTTCTTGACCACAAGTACAATTCATCTTGAACATTACATTCTAGATCACCTGCTTGCTATGAGCCAAATTAGACCAGGTGTCTCCCCAAAGTCTGAGATCCATCAAAATGGTTCACTGTCAAATCACACATTAATCATATATTTAACACAAATTAACTATTGGGGCATGAAATTCAGCATGAACTAATGATTTTTTTGGTTGAGTTTAGCATGAATTTATCAATCAGTGCAGCTGAACATCATTGGTCACCAGTAACCTCTCTAAACACAAAACATGCCTTTTCTCCATAATGAAGTTAACACTATTGTCCATTTTTCTTCGAAGTCCCCCAAGCATTAAATAAAGTGCTGATTAAACAGCTATAACATTCACGCTGCAATGAAAAGCTAACCGCTCTCACATCCGAGCTCATAACCTTACACCTTATAAGGGTAAAAACTCACCAACTCAGTAATTTCTGAAATGCACCTTATTTTAACAGAACAGAAATGTAACTTTCAGGAAAAATCAAACAACACATGCTTCCAATTCAACAGAATGGTGGAATGAACGTACCGAGGGATCTACCGGCGTGCGTGTGCTGCATGCATTTGGAGAAACGAAAACCTCGGCATTCGATGTATTTAAACGCGGTATAAATTCTACAGCAAAAAGCCATATTGAGCAAACTGCAAACAGGGTAGAAGTATAACCTGTTTTCTTCATTGATGCCCTCCTCCAGAGACCGATGTATCGGGTGGAAGGAACCCTCCAGTACTGTTTCATTCGGAATAATTCCCATTGACTGCGTCCATACAACATGTATCTCGTAAATGAAACCGAACACTTCAGGCCGGTTTTGGGTGTCTGTTTCTTTGATATCACATCATTTTCAGCTGCACAACCGTGGCCAACATTCGAAGAACACAACCGACCTTACTTTTACGCTTAGCTTTGTATCCTATTCTTATTGTCCGATCAATGTATTTCAGTTATTGAGGAAAGTTTAAACACTCGGGAATTGGATAAGAAACGAGTCTATCAATACATCGTTACCGGGGAAGCTTCACGAGGCCGTGAACTATAACTGTAGAGTTACGCAGATGAATCTGAGTATATAATTGAGTGACTGGCTATCGACACCAGTACTTGGGTGGATAGAAGGGAGCGCTGAATTTGTCAATGGGGGAATATACGCCTTAATCCATGGGAGGGAACTACGCATATTTTGTGCGTGATGACTGTAATTGACAGTAGAATGTGAGAGAATCAATACTATGACGGATTTTTTGCTTCACAAAATGTATTTTTTTAACCACTAATTGGAATACTGTTGGCTCACTGTAGCTAAAATGGTTGCTACAGATTACTAAGTTTTTTTCTGTCGCAAGTGATCATTTTTTAAAACTAATGGTTCGATACTTTGGGCAAGGATATAGACCAGTTTGCACATCAGGCTTAGCTGAGGAGTTTAATTCATGCTACTCCTGAAAAACGGATTGGAGGGAACTTCTCCATACTCTCAATTGCGTTTCAGCTCTGCCTGCTTGTGAATATTCTATAGCAGATCCGGGGGTGCCATCTCGTGGTCGAGTACTGTAACTAAGTGCTTAAATTTGCATATCTATAGACGCGAGCGTCTACATCTGCAGAAAGGGGTTAAGCAGCTCAGGCAACTGTAGATTACAAATATGTGATATGGCTCATTGGTCCCCATGGCTTGTCATACCCCAGTCTTACCTGTGTCATGTGAAATTGGTCTTCAACCATTCTGTTGTCAGGTCGTTTTTTTTTTTTTTTTCCTCTCCCCTCTCTGGATGTATGAGATTTTCTAACCTCTGCTTCATCTCTACAGATGTGCCTGTGTGGTCAAAGCTGGAGTCGGGTCACCTGCCCTCCATGCAGCAGCTGGTACAGATTCTGGAGAATGAGATGAAGCTCAATGTCCACATGGACTCCATACCACACCAACTCTCGTAACCTGGCCTGCTGTGGGACTGGGATCCCAGACTTCTGTAGGTGTTTCCCTTCTGACCGGTCATCTGAAGTCATCTGCTTTCCTCGCTAGTGATGATTATACATGATATGTAGAGCTACGCTCAGTGACTACCTTGTTAGGTACACCTCTCTAATACTGTAGCTATAGGACCCTATCTTTGTTCTCTGAACAGCCCAAGTTCCTCATAGTATGGATTCATGAAGGTGCTGGGAACATTTCTAGGGGATTCTGGTCCATGTAGTCTTAATAATGGCATTGAGCAGTTGCTGCTGGTTCATTGGCTGCATTTTAATGCAGCAAATCTTCAGTTCCACCACATCCCAAAGGTTTGTTGTATTGAGATCTGATGACTGAAAGCTGTTTGAGTATGATGTGAACTCATTGCCTTGTTGGTGGAACCAGCTTGAAATAGCATCTGCTGTGTGTCCTGAGGTGTTATCCTGCTGGAAGGAGCCAGCAGAAGGTGGTAGACTGTGGCTAAAAGGGATGCACATTGTTGGCAACAATGCTGAGGTAGACTGTGCCATTTAAATATTTGTTTGGTATTTGGGAACCTTGTTTGCCGAAAGGATATACCGTGTAACATTACACCACCATCACCAGGCTGAACTGTTGACACAAGGCAGGATTAATCTATGGTTTCTCCAGTTTTCCACTGTATGGTTTTGGGGAGGCTTTGCCTACTATAGCAAGTTGTTCTCAGCTGGCGACTGGCTTGAGTGGAATCCGGTGTGGTCATCTGCTGTGGCAGACCATCCTCTACCAGGTTTGGCGTGTTGAGCGTTCAGAGATGCTCTTTTGTGTAGCAGTTGTGACACTTGGTTATTTTCGTGAAGGTCACCTCATTTTGATTTGAACCAGTCTTGCCATTATCCTGCGACCATTCTCATTAGCACCATTTTTGCCCCATAACTATCACACCACTGTGTGCACTCCACAGACATGGGTGCGAAAATCCCAGATCAGCTGCTTCTGTGATTCTCAGTCCACCCCGTTTGGCGCTAGCTGTAATGGCAGTCAGTCTCTGGGATCACACTTCTTCCCCATTCAAATTTTTTTGATCCGAAGAACAGCTCAAACTCTTGACCATGTCTGGATGCTTTTGTGTTGGGTTGCTGTCACATGACTAGATAATGCCATTAACCCTGTAAAACCTGAGGACCCATACGTGGGTCAGTCAAATGCAGATGTTGTATTCAAATCTGCTTAACTTCAGGCCTATATTAAACTCTAGTGGAGATCCTAAGGCTTCTAGCGATCCCATATGTGTATAAAATAATGTGTAAAATCTAGGAATTATCCGTTTGATGCAATGCCATAGGCCATAGGTTTTTGGTTTGAACATCTCTCAATGTAAGCATGATGTGGCCTCAGTGAAGTGCAGCAACCAGCAGAAAAAGAATATCTGATATTGTCCTATTATTTAAAAAAAAAAAAAAAAAAAAATGTTTTTTACCCCTCGGCCGACTCTGGCCGGTGGGGTATTGTCGTCACCTGCGTGTCCATCTGTAGTCCGTCGTCCGTCCATGATTTTGTCCAGGCCAGTACTCGGCAACTAATGATCGCAGTTTCACCAAATTTGGTAACTCGCTATGACCCATAGATGTGCAACATCAGGTTTTTTGCTGGATTTGACCTTTTGACCCTAGCGCTGTGTCCTTGACCCTAGAAATCTTGCCCGGGTTAGTACTCAGGAACTACTGATCGCTGCTTCACCAAATTTGGTATGGAAACTCACTGTGACCCATAGATGTATAATGTCAGGTTTTTTTTTTTTGCTGGATTTGACCTTTGACCTTAGCTCAGTGACCCTGACCCTGGAAATCTTATTCGGGTCAGAACTCGGCATCTAAATATCATAGCTTCACCAAATTTGGTATGCTACCTCACTGACACACAGATGTGCAACGTCATGTTTTTTTCTGGAATTCACCATTTGACCTTAGCGCTGTGACCTTGATGCAAAAACTTGACAGGGTCAGTACTCAGCAACTACTGATCTCTGCTTCACCAAATTTGGAGTGGTAACTCACTGTGACACATGGATGTACAAGGTCATGTTTTTGCTGGATTTTACCTTTGACCTTAGCACTGTGACCTTGAGGCAGGAAATCTTGTCTGGGCCGAGGGGTATTCAGCAACGCATTATGTTTCTGACTTTGAACCTATTCAAAGCCTCTGGAAACTTGTCTTGACATAGCAAAAATTCACGTATAATATCAAAATTGAGTGTCTCATAAAGCATCTACAAAAAAGTGAGTGAAAATTAACATTCATAACTCTTCGAAAACCTAGTTCAAAAGTGGCTCATTTTGCTATTCAGTCCATTTCTCAAGACAGTGTGGGCATGGTGCATCACGGAGTGATTGGCCACTCCCTCGATTTGAATGACATCTCACTGGCAGAGATGCCAAGTCTCACGCATTAGATGTGAGTCTCTTCTCCTTTGTGGCATTCACGTTCCTGTGCCGTAGTCCGCAATTATTCAGTCAACGCGCACTGAAGAAATTCACTCGTGGAATTTAAGTCATTGTGCACCAAGTTAATCAGTTTCACATGCATTTCAGTGGATTTCCCCATTAGTGATGCGGAAATCGATTATGACTCGGGAATTCTCTGGCTTGTCTTTTCTGAGGGATTGAAAGCAATGGAATTGCATAAAGATGTTTCAAATGGACTTATTGTATCCCCGAACGGATATTATAACGGTTTCGAGGATGTTATGTTTTTGGTCCAACCGCAGCGCTGACCTATGTGGTAACGCGATAACTTCAGTAATATTTCAATTAGAAATTTCATGTTTTGCATACAAGTAAGTATCATAAAGAGGAAGAACTGATTCGATTTTGGACAATGTACAATTTCTAGATTGGCCACCAGGGGCCAAAAACTGAAAAATCACTGTTTTTATCATATCTCTGGAAATATTTGTCCGATTGACCTCAAATCAAGTGCAAATGAAAGGTCATGACCTGAGGATGTGTCCCACAATGACATTATACCTGTTTGGTTCAAAATTTTGACACAAGGTGGAGCTTTGTCCCACAGAATTCACCATTTTTGCCATATCTTCAGAACCATTTGTCCAATTGACATGAAACTATGTGCAACTGTAAGGTCATGACCTCACGTGTCACATGATGACATCATACCTGTATGGTTCAATATTTTGCTGCCAGGTTGGGCTTTGTGATGGAAAATTACCATTTTGCCCATATTTTCAGAACCATTTGTCCGATTGACCTGAATTTATGTTCAAATGAAAATCCATTCAAGGTCCATTCAAGGATTGGGGAATTGGAGGAATAGGGGCATTCGGGGATATACCCCAAGCAGTCCCCTCCGACGGCATAAGCCTAGTTATATAATAGGAAGGTTTCATCAAAGATTTGGGGCCACCCTCAGATTTTTAATGGTGCACCCAGTGCAATGTGACCCCTTGATTTTGGGGAAGGCATTTATACAGCATGCCATCTTGTTTTATTAAAACAAACAAACAAGAAACACATGCATTGTTTCCAGTCCCTGAGTAAAGAGAAGCACGAGAAGTCCGGAGTCATAATCGCTTTCCATGGTACTTGTAGTGAGGTCCGCCTTTTCCGCAAGTGAAACTGAAACTTCAAAGTACAAGGATTTGTCACGCGGTATTAAATCTCATTAAGCGTTCAATGAAAAATTGTGGACTACAGTGAATAAGCCTAAAAATGCTTGAGACCTACGATGAATGCGTGAGACTTGGCATCTCTGCACTGGCTCCGTGAGTGTTGGTCACAGTCCAGCGAGGACTTGATGCGAGGACTTGAATACACGCGAATGCGAATCAGAATCAGACGAAGCAGAACCTTTGCCATCTGTAAACACCGTCTAGCCAGTTATGGAATGGTATTTTGTAAATTCCTTTGCTGTTTTTATTATTACCGAGTTGGCGCATCTCTGCTAAAATTCAGCGTTGGCAGGGATGCACCCAACAGTGGCCTGATGGTACTGTAACATTAACTAGTACTGTACAATATTATTGCTTCGTAATTAGCTTGCCACTCAACCCGTTGTGAAAAAGACACACATGGAGAGCGTTCATTTGCTGCCAGTCAGTCATGGACGATAATTTAATATTTTGATACATTAATTAACTTCCCAATGACAAAACGACAGAAACGTTGTGATATGGAAATGCAACAAACTCAGGGACATAAAGGTTCATAATGAGTTGCTCCCTTTAATATTGAAAATAACATGAACGTACTTTTCTGTTTAGCTCACGTCTTTGTCTGGCCTCGTTTAGCTCATGAGTGGTGAAGATTGATCCAGTGAATTAACCATCAGTTCACTGCTTGTGTGATCACAGGTTGTAAGGTGAGTGTCATTATCACAACCTGGTTTGAACGCAGCCAGAGCGGAATTACCAAACACGAGCACACATCCTATTCAGAACATCATTTACTGATGCATTTTGAATGGAGCTAAAACAAACACACATGATGGGGGGAAACAGCGGGGGACAGACAAAGGTAACGCCGACAGACGGTTGGACAGATAAATAAATGGAGCCAAAATGTAGTTGGGTAATCAATTGCAAGACAAGCTACTTCGAGACGATGTTTCTCGGGCTCAGGCCAGCTGGTGGGAGCAGAGAGCTTTTATAATTTCAGTTAGGGATGGGACAAATTACTTTTTATTTATTTTTTTTTTTAAATTTGGCTTTTTGCATAATAACCCACTTAGAGAACCACGCCCAATTCAACCTTAGTAAGAGGTTGGGTGCTCTAAATTTAATGACAAAATTTCAGATTTGAGTTGAACACAATTTCTAATATTTTAGTATGCTTACTATTATGCACATACAACCCTAAATAATGTAATTCAAAAGTTTTGGTGGACTTGGGTTTTCAGAGGCTTTGAGTGCAACCTTAAACGAGGAGATGGCACCCCGGCAAAGTATATTTCAGCGGAAAGTAGAATTCTTGAAGTGTCTGAAATGCATAGTTTTATAAATTTTAATTTTGTAATGATCCAGTGCAAAACATTTTTAAACTGAAAAGTCTTCAAATGGGCGTCAATACCAGGGGGCAGACATTTTTACTTGGGGAATCCAAGGCTGCGATGGAATGCAAACTTGTCCACTTGCTCATTCACTCTCTATATTGTTTTTAATGTGGAACATTCACTACACAGTGCCCTGTATATTGGGTGAGTGTGCATTTTTAACGCATTATCCAATCAAACGCCAGTGCCGTGGTGCCTGTGCATCAGTTATTCTCTTACGTGACGTCAGTTGTTCTCTTTCCTCTCATCCGGGCCATGGAGTAGTTCGAACGGCATTCAGTAAACTCTTCCTTTATGGCTTTGCTGCCTGCAAGCTGTTTTTAATTAAGCTGGCCTGATTAACAAACAAACAATTTATCGACTGAGCGACCAAGACCAATACATGACCTATAATTAGAAATGGTAATGAAAAGTGAATTCCCATTGCCTGCATTTATATAATTGATGTGGCATTGTAAATCCAAAACAAAAATCCAAAAGCCCGGCAAACTAATTTCTGCAAATCTGTGGCGCTTGACGAGCGCTGAAATTTTGAAGGCATATTGATATTTTATGTTGTCATTTTTGCGCAGAAGATGTCTCAATTTTGTGGTACAATGCTATCAAAAGTAAATTAGACGGTCGTCTGGTTTTACCAATTAGTCTGAGCAACTGTGGTTAACCGGGAGACGAAAACCTTAACGTCTCGCAGTTATCAAGCATTTTTAAAGGTGAGGTTTCCGAAGATCAAATTCAAAATCATTAGATTCCCCAAGTATAAATATCTGCCCCTGGTATTGAAGCCAATTTGAAGAATCGCTGGTTCAAAAATGCGTTGCACAGGATCATTACCAAACTAAAATATGCGTTTTGGACAGTTCAAGTGTTCTGCTTCCCGCTGAAATACACTTTGCTGAGGTGCTGTCTCCTCCTTTAAGTGAATAGTTTGAGTTTTAGGGGTGTACGAAATAAAATGGCCACTGAGCGTATATACGCTTCCATACATGGTAAGCAATGGTTCATCAATAATGTCCGTGTCCTATTGATCTCATACATAATGCAGCAGGTGCTTGAAGGCACATAATTGCATTACGTGGTTATACTGTTTTCTGCGTGAATGTGAAACTGGTTTGTCTTTGTCCTCTTGCTTGCATTCCTCCTTCTCCCGTGAGTCCTGTCTAATCTGCATTCCTCTGTCCGTAGGTTGTTGGTGGGTGTGTTCACAGGCCGTGAGACGATGCCAATGAAGGTCTGCGCTCAAGGCAGGTTCACTGCAGGCGCAGGCTGGATGTCCCCAATCGTCACTCGCAGCACCTAGGGAGACGCCCCCCCGACATGGGCTGGGGTCCACAGAACCATGGCGACCATCTTAACTGCAGCCCCGCATCGTGATGCAATCCTCATGCTGTGTTCGATAAGACTACCCATGAGGTGGAGCCCGTGTTTGAAGCAGCCAATGTATTTTGTGCTTGCTGATTCATGGGGGAGGGGTGAAAGTGGATACTGGATTGTGAAAATTTAATCTTCAGCAATGTTTTATCTGAGTAACAACTCCTATATATTCCATCTGTATTTTTAATGTTTCTTGTAGCATATCATGCAAATAAAACAATTATAGTGGTATCAATGAAATTTATTACTTTGTAATTTTGTCAGATAATGTAGGCCTATAGGTCCGTGAACTTGGAAAGGTTTGTTTTCAATGTATTTAAAGAATAAAATGCAAATTTATGGCCTTATCCAATATTATACTACAATTTGACAGCTGCACTTTCTCTGGAGTTGGAAATGAGTGAGATTTTTTTTTTTTTTTTTGATAGATCCTTCCCTGGTTTGAGAGATTTGGTAAAATGTGTGCGCTCAGTTGAAATGACCTAACGGTTAGATTTTCTGGTACTGCTGTCTTGTAGGTTTTCACTCCAACATTCAACAACTATAGTGCTCATTAAGCTGGTAATGATGTGGTCAGGATTGAAATGAAAGCCCTTGAGATGGCAGATCTTCAGTAATAAGTTTGGTTACCACTGCTTTGGATCTTGTTAAAGCAGCTAATGTTATTTGCGACATCCGCTCATGGCCTGAGAATTTGGGTTTGTGATGTGATTGACTGGCCATTGACAGCATCATGGAACAGCCAGTATGTTTGTTTTATATTGGAAGGACTCCACTGAGAAATCAATATTTCAACAACTTATCAGTTATAATGAATTGTCGCTTTGCATTTTTACATATGCTCCACTCTGCGGTGTAATCTCCAATAAGTCCATGGGTTTTTTTTTTTTTGGTCTTCCGTCAAATTTTCAATTGGCAATCCATGTCTTACTGCGATGAGTAACCATCATTCAGAATGGATGCCCTTTATGGAGCTCAATAGTTACTGTGCCCTCTGACCATTCTCACTCACAAATGATGCCCAAGGTCTGACAGAGATTACAAGAGGGTCTCTCAGGATCACTGCTGCTCAATATAGGGTCTTCAAAATGAATCTGCCTCCACTGGTCACTCATCTGACACATAATCACAAATAAAAATTCCCTTCTTATTGAGAAGACTACATATTTCCACTTTTTCGTTTGTGCTTTCCATGTTTTTTTCAAATGCCAAAAGAGGTTGCAGATGTCTTTCAGACATTGTCGTTAAATGCTACCAGAACTAACAAGATTCAGTTACTCTGCTATAAATTCATGAAAAGCAAAGTATGCACATTGGAATACATCAAAGTTGTCGTACTGTAACAAGTGCTGGTTTTTTTTTGGACATTTTCTTCATCAATCAATGTTCTTTGTTGCCATTGGTTTACATCATTCGGTGTGCCATACCCTTATGCTTTACGTTGTTACGACCCAGTCTAGGACAGGCGGCATCAGGTTGAGAAATGAGAACTACAGTTGGCACAAATTGCATGCTTTAAAGGTTTGCCAGTCCTGGGGCGGCTTTTAAATACTGAACTCCCGAACTCTCAGTCCTCTAGTGAAGACTGAGAGAATGAATAGTGTACCCCCAACAGAAACAAGTTTCTGCCCAGTATCACATTAAAAAATAATGAACAATAACAATGCAAAATAACAAAGAATTGCCCCGCTGGAAGGACTGTGGGATCCAGCTGGGGGCACCTTAACTAACCAGAGTAAACCAAACGGCGTGCAACAGGGGCAAGATGAGAGGGGTAGTTGGAATTGGAAACCAAGGTTTAGCAAGGATTAGCAATGTGAAAGTGTCAGCTACATGACCCTCTTTTGTGCACAACTCTTAAGTTGAATCCTCGGGTGATCAAAGACCCACGCATAAGATAAAGACTGGAATTACACATGCGCTGTCGGAAGACAATTGAGTAATGATCAGTGTAGACTAAAATGGACTTGATCTGAGGTACACGTCAAAGTGGTGTTGAGCTTTTCTATCGCGTTGTAATTGCAATGATACAGGTTGATTTTTTTTTTTGAAAAGAAACACACCGGATGAGCGATTCCAAGTTTCTCCTCCTGAATCAGCACTGCTCCAGCCCCAGTGCCACTGGTGTCAACCTCCAACATAAATGGTCCAGTGAAATCGGGAGCAGACAAACTGGGGCATTACACAATAGACTTTTAACCGTGTCAAAAGCAAACTGGCAGTCAGCTAACCATAGAAATGGTTGAGGTTTGTGAGAGACGAAACAACAGATGAAAAGTTCTTGCAAAAACTCCTGTAGTACCCAGCCATTCCGAAGAAATGGCTGAGGTCCCTTCTGGTCTTGGGGACAGGGAAAGAACTGTTTGCCACAACCTAGGCATCCACAGGTCAAACTGAACCCTGGCCGCCTTCTTCCCTAAATAGGTAATCGTCCCGCGACCAAATTCACATTTCTCAAGGTTTGAGGTTAATGAGGCATCCCGGAGGCATGAAAATACAGTTTCCAATGTCTAAAGATGATGTCGCCAAGTTGAAGAATAAACAACAACATCATCAAGATAAGCCTTGCAAGTATCGATATTTACCGGAACATGGTGTATTAGCCTTTGATAAGTAGCAGTTTTTTTAACCGAAAGGCAACTCTGTGTACTGCAAGAAGTCGTTGAGTGATAAAGCCAGACAGTTCTGGAGCACGTTCAGTGAAAGGGACCTGCCAGTATACCTTTAATAAATTAAGCTTTGGGACAAACTTTGCATTTGCAAACCTATCCACCCAATCTTCAATTGACGGAAGAGGAAAAGAGTCAACTTTAGGTCTCCGGTAACCAGCAAACTATGCGTATTGGAAGATGTTGAAGTTGTCCTACTGTAAGGAATGCTGTTCCTTTTTAGACATTTTCTTCATATATCACTGTTCTGTGTTGCCATTGGTTTACATCATTCAGTGTGCCATACCCTCGTGCCGTACATAATTGCCGAAATAAGTTAGTTCAATCCCTGAAGCTATCTTGTTGCTCATGTTACATGGTCCTTATCAGATGGTGAAGGCTAGACAATGTGATGCTTAAACTTTATGGACAAAATGTGGAGAGGGTGACTGAGTTCAGATATTTCGGATTATGGTTTGATGAGAAATTTGTATGGAGGAATCTTGTTAAACTGGTTGAAAAATGAAAAAAAAAGTACTGAATCTCATGAAATTGGTTTCTGGTCATGAATGGAGCAGATAAACAATCACTTCTGAATATTTACAGGGTCTTAATATGAGCATTTGTTGACTGGTTGTTGTTGGTGTGTGGAGCAGCAGCAAAAGACATTTTGGAAGTGAGATTACAGTTTGGAGTCTAAGACCTGGCATTAGTGCTGTTGAAACAACCCCTACTTACTCCATGCATATTGGGTGAAGTTAAAGGGTTCTGGAGGGGAGCAACCTGCAACCAAGGTAGTTTAAACAAATTGTTAAACGAAACAAATTTTTGCAACAATAATCATGGAATGCGCCTTCAAATATGCATTCATGCCATGCAAAAGTCAAAAAATAAATTTGTGGCACCAATCAATTGTTATAAAAAATGTATGTTTTCAGTGTTTTTATCACCCATATTTTTACCTCCAAGATGCTTGTGGGAATGATTTTTCTTTTTGTTCTCAATGCCTACAATAATATTTTTCAATACATTTAAACCAAAAAATAATGGAGAAGTAATATATTACGAACCCTTCATAATTCAGAAAGAGTCCTCGTACGTGATCAGATATATGAGCTAAGAAGTAGGTGGAGCCTGGAAGGTATCTTAAGGGTTAGTGAGAATGGTGTGAGGCGCTGTTCATTTTTCTTACAGATACAGGATAAAAATATAACATAGCTTCTTATTGTTTCTGAAATATGAGGCTTGAATGTTACACACTCCGGTACAGTAGATGGCGGTAAACACTTGTATAAGCCTGATATATATCACTATAATTGGAGAAGAAGCAGTTATATCGCTAGCTCGTGTCTTCATTAGGTCGGCAAGTTTGGCACTTTTTGAGTTTTGAATATTTACTAATGGCTCGGAGAGAATTGGCTTTCTTTGATAATGAAGTATTGCGAATTTAAGCAAATTAATTTACCTTTTAGTTGCTTCCTATAAATTGCTTTTGCCGGTGTGACACACTGTTTAGCGAAGTGAACTGCACTCAAGTGGGCTGGTGGTCCTTGTGCTCAAATCTTACTGTCAAATTAGCTACGAAGTCAACGTTTTTCGATCAGTCGTATACTGTGGCACATACTCATCGTTCATCTCGTCATTTGAATGTCTAGTCGACTTGGCATTTATGGCCCAGTGTTAAGGTAAATAGTCAGAGAACTTAGAGCAATGCAATGGATGCTCATGCGGAGATTGAGCCGGAATCTCCAAAAGAAGCAGCAAGCAATCGTACTAGAGATGAAGGAACCAACATGAAGAGTGAAAAACGGGGTGACTGTGCATTAGCTTCGACACATCAAAAAATTGGAGTCTTCTTCTGTGGATCCACTCCTTTACTGTGGCGAGCAGCTGAAGTGAAGGCAGCCAGAGAGAATGGTGTAGTTGGAACACTCGTGGGGTCTTTGGCTCGACAGCCTCGCCAGAACAACCGATTGGGTAGACCACTGGAGCTCCTGCAAGAGGAGGCGCGGCTCCTGAGGGAAACCAACCAAGCTGAGCTTTTCCCTCCCTCGGAGGTATGTAATGAAATGCATTTCCTTCTTCTTCTTCTTCTTTTGGTATAATTTTGATCAACTTCGTCTTTAGTGCATGCCGCCACCAACAGTACTGAATTTCGTGCTGTATTTTAACTGCGTGCTTTACTTTAATAATATATATTTTAAAAAAAACGATCCTATCACGTATCCTTCTCTGATTCAATTATTTCCCAGGCTTTCTGTCTCTCCTTACTTTCCTACAGTCTGACCTCCACCGAACCCTCTTTCCAAAATTCTCTGAATATCTTACCTCTTTACATTTACTACGCCCAAAATCTCTCTTGCCGCATCTACCACCATCTTAATTCTCTCCGTTTTGCTTTCTATATCACAGGCAAAATTTAAAACCATTGAAATGAACGCTAAAAAACTTCTTCTGTTCATCCTAATTTCATCCTCAACCTCCTTTTGCTTCTTTTCCACTGGCTGTACTCTGGTCTGCTATTTCCCCACCATTTCTTTTTCACTCACGACTCTTATAGTTGCTTCTGCATATGGTATTTTCCCCTGCACTCTTATCCTTTCCACCTCTCTTTCCATTTTCCTTCTTTCACATTGTACTGACCCCATCTCATGACTTGCCCCACAGTGAAAACATGCTCTTGCCATGATACAATCGTCCTCAATGCATCCCTCCTGTCCACACCTTCTACACCTGTGCATTTCTTTTTTTACATACAACCGCCACATACCCGTATTCCTAACATCAGAAACAGCGCAGTGGAGCCCTTTCGTACATTCTCATCCTGTAACTCACATAATCAACAAATATTCTTTCCGGTACTTCGATGTTAAACTCTATTAGCTCTGACAGGCTTTCTCGCACCTTTTCCTCCTGGTAGCTTCTCAGTCGCTTTGCTCCACACAGCCCCTCCACCTTCAAAAAATCATTTAAACCTATGTCCAATGGAACACCACTAATTACACCCTTAACACAAGGTTTTTTTCTTTAAAGGAAAGCTAGTTCCCTTTATAAGATCGTATTGTTTCATTTTTAATGCTTTGTCTCCTTGTTTAACATTGTGACAATCCACAATCACTTACCCTCCCGTGTTATAACTAATCGCTTTTACATCTCCAGTTTCCTTTTTCACAAATTTCCCAATGTCATGAGCATTGCTAAATAAACAGTTTGCTTCATCACCCTTTATATCTGTCTTTATGCCTACAACAAATGTTTGTCCTCATTTTTGTTATCACTTCCTTTTTTCCTTTTCTTTTTCACTCCCACCGCCAACTCGCAATCCATTTATTCAAAACCATTCAATCCAAATCTAAACCGAAAAACCATGCAAAATATTCAAAAACCAAATAATCTGCAAATCTATTTTAAATCTCACCCCAAAATCCAAAATTCCACTGTATATCTTCTCCTTCTGACCCCTGCATTTCTTTCTTTCTTTCTACCTTCTTATATAGCTGGAGAGAAATTGTTCAAAACCGTTGAGTCTCCCAGGTTCAGTAATTCTGGATAACATGGACAAATCTTTGAGTCGCTGTTTCTCAAAGCTTAAATTGCATTTCTTGGCTGCGTGGATAAAAATATTTTTGTTTTTTGCCCCAGTCAGGCCCAGTTGACGAGGGGTTCCCCGACACCAATTACAATTTAACATGATCGTTGGAAACAAATCAAAAAGATTCTGTTATGATTAGGTTTATTGTATACTGAACAACAAAAGAAACGCAAGTTAACTAAAGGCAGACTGGAAAATAAGTTTGCACATAATTATTTTAGAAAAGCGAATTTATTATTAGCGCATGCACATTTACGCTGGTTTCATCAAACTTCTCTTTATTTTGCAGTCAGTTTGACTGAGTAACCATAAGAGTACATTGACTAACTAGCTAACTTCCGTTTCTTTTGTTGCTCAGTATATATAACTCAAAAGTGACATAACATATTAAAACCTGGACTGATATGCTCAGATCATAAAAGAATTAAATCCCAAGCTCACAAAAACATAGTGAACACTTTAAACTAAGAAATGGCAATAGATCTTTCTGGTCATTATTTCTGATGGGATTACACATTCCACCTTACATTATGCTCCTTGTAATTTTCCATCTCCTTTTTCATAGATATCTTCTGCCCTCAATCACGCCTGTCTCCCACTTATTATATCCCCGATATAACACTGATTTACGTGTTAACGCGATAACTTCAGTAATATTTCAATTAGAAATTCCAAGTTTTACATATAAGTAAGTATCATAAAGAGGAAGAACTGAATCGATTTTGGACCATTTACGATTTCTAGATTGGCCACCAGGGGCCAAAAACTGATTTACGTGTTAACGCGATAACTTCAGTAATATTTCAATTAGAAATTCCAAGTTTTACATATAAGTAAGTGTCATAAAGAGGAAAAACTGATCGATTTTGGACAATTTACAATTTATAGATTGGCCACCAGGGGCCAAAAACAGAAAAAATCACTGTTTTTATCATATCTCTGGAAATATTTGTCCGATTGACCTCAAATCAAGTGCAAATATAAGGTCATGACCTGAGGATGTATCACATGATGACATCATACCTGTATGGATCAATATTTTGACACAAGGTGGAGCTTTGTGATGGAAAATGACCATTTTGGCCATATCTTCAGAACCATTTGTCCGATTTACCTGAAATTAAGTTCAAATGAAAGTCTATTCAAGGTCTATTCAGGGATTGGGGAATTGGAGGATTGGGGCCGTTTGGGGATATACCCCCAGCCGTCGCCTCCGACGGCATAAGCCTAGTTTTATTTAACAAAACAGTTTAAGCCAGGCATCAGGGTCATTCCATGCGAAATCAGGCAAATTCCAGGATGATCCCAGCTGGACCATCTCAGATTTTCTTGCAACTTTACCCATATATAAATTGACTATTCTTAGCTGGTTTTGCAAAATATTAGGTTTCCCACATCATGAGTTCATGATTTATGGCCCCTGCAAGTGGTGGGGGGTACCCCTTGGGAAAAACAACTAAATTTCTGCTGGAGCTGAAGTATCCAAGACAGCACTATAGTTTCTTCTGCAGTGACTCTCCTGTACCCCGACAGCAGGGAAACATTGCATAAGACCTGCTAGAAGGTGGTCTCAGGTACCTAGGAGGAGCGAAAAAAAACACAATTGCAAATGAAAAATGCCAGTTTTTACCCATCTGACCTTTGTAACAATATATATGTAGATATACACTAATTAGTTGTATTGGGAATATTTAAGTTGTTTCTTCAAATGTAGGATACAAAAGTAAGTCAGATGTTATGTGAATGGGAAAATATTTGGTTTCAAAGTTGTATTTTTGGCCAAAATGGGCCTACTTTGCCATGCTATAACTCAGTGCTGACATACTGTAGGAGGCACAGTCTTTGGTATGTTGAGACTACTCATGCAAGAGTAGTCTCAAAAAGGCATTATAATTTAATGAATAAAAGAACATGCCTTTTTAGGGTGAATGGAATCTGTAAAGTTTTTGACATCTTCCTTCATCAAGTTTGAATGCATTTATCACAAAACGTGCTGTGGAGAAGCACAATTTTGTTAAAGGTTGGCTCATCTAGGGTGTATTTACGACTTGAAGATGATGTGGAAGGTGCTTCGATTGACCACAATATATGATCCACAGGTACATAGTAATCATCATTAAGTCTTGGCCAGGGGAGGCTACTTGCTGGGCCTTTGGGATGGATAAATCTTATTAATGCATCATTGTTTTCCAGACAAATGCCTTTGGTAATCCAATTATCATAATTTTCTTTTATAAAATGGGGCAAATTGGTTAATTTATTACTTTCATTTCCAGAAATAAGAAACAAAAAATTGCGGGGAAATGCAAATTGCGCATTATTCTCACATTAACTGGAAGAATTTTCTAAACTAGACACCACTATTACTTTTGGATATATTGTGCACTAATATCTCTTCTAGAACATGTCAAAGATTGGGCCCCCTTTTGTGTGGTGTCAGCACTGAGTTATAGCATGGCAAATTAGGCCCATTTTGTCCAAAAATACAACTTTAAGACCAAATATTTTCCCCATTCACATAACATCTGATTTACTTTTGTATCCTACATATGAGGAAACTATTTAAATATTCCATATACAACTAATTAGAGTTATAGGTACTCATTAAAAGGGTCAGATGGGTACTTAAAAGCTGGTATTTTTCATTTGTGATTGTGTTGTTTTTTTTTTTTTTTTTTGGCTCCTCCTAGGTGCTTCAGGTCACCTTCTTATAGAATAAATGTGAGCCAAATCTTAGTGGGTGACGGTGGAAGATTCTTGTACTTTGGTTGAGTTCATATGGAATGACCCTAAACTGATTAAAGTAATAATTTCTTGTATGCTAGAATTCTTCATACAAAACATTTCTCATAAGTGTGAATTAAGATTTTCTGGTATACGAGAAATGGACCTTTCTTGTTTATACGGGGAGTGTGCCTTCAAATTGACATTATCTTAAAACCCTATCCCCTAACCTGCAGTCATTATCATTTATCAAAATAAACAGTCCCCTCTTCCCTGGTGTTTGATTAGCTCCAAATCCTCTTGCCATAATTTCCTGGATTTCATTTCCCATCACATCCGAGATACCCAAACTATCCCTTGCTTCGTTTGCCTGCATCCTCATCCTCTCAGTCACTTCCTTATCATCTCTCACTCGTTCTTATCCTGCTCGTCCTGCTCTTTCAAGTACTGTGCTTACTGTTCCCAATACTGCTGTCACCTTTTTGTTTGTCTCTGCATAAGATGTTGTACCTAATGCTCGTGTTTGTTCTCGTATCTCCCTGTACGTTTTCCTTTTGTCACCCTAAACTGCCCCGACTTTGTTATTCTGCTCTCAGTGAAAACATATAGCTTGCTCTTTTATTGCTTCACGTTGCTCAGAAAAAAACTTAATTGCATCGCTACAATATTTGAATATATGTGCATTTCTCAGAGAGCAGATGCCGCCACAGACTCGCAGGGAGTTGAACAATACAGAGAGAAGCTGGAACGGAGCTACGAGGAGCAGAAGATCCTGGCGCTGCAGGAAAGGAAGGCGATGCGACTTAGGGTGCTGGCACAGAAACGAGGAGGTACATGCACACACTCATGTATTCTGTCATTCACTCACAGTTACATACCCTCTGGGATTGATGTTTAGAATATGCTGTCAACTTTGCAATGCGAGGACAGCAGGATTTTTGTTCCTGCTTTAGACATTCACTCAGCCATAGTTATGCCAGGTTATATTGTAATTGTAGCCCCCGCATCTGCGTCTGTAGACACTTTCTTGTGGACACTGTACAGGTGGTAATTATTGACCGATTACTTTCAAATTTGGTATGGACACGGATATACCTCACTTATGACACCTGTAGATTTTGGTTGCCATGGCGACAGTAATGAGCAAATAATGCACAAATTTGTGCTGAAACATGGACACTTCCTTTTGGACGCTGTACAGGCTGTAATTTTTGACAGATGACCTTCATCAGACATGTGTTATACTTGATGTATGATGCCTATCGAGTTTGGTTGCCATGGCGACAGTATTGCCTGAAAAATGCACAAAAAAGGGAAGAAGCGGGCTTGGGGGGCCTAATCTCATGTGGTCACTGCCAACCGGGCTGTCTCGTGAAATAAATGCATTTGTCGTTGTGATTCTCCAACAATTGCGGTAAAATATATAACTGACAAATTGAGCTAATGTCCAGGTCCCATATGAGTATATGCGTTTTTTTCAGATTTGGGGGAGATGGATTCCTCGGATCAGGATGTGCAGGAGCAGTTGGATGCACTTGAGAGGTCCTTCTCTTTCCCTCGTCAGGCCATGGCAGTTCAGCTGCACACTGCTAGAGCAGGACTGAGCCACTCACCTGAGGAGAGGCATTTCCTAGCAGCTGATTGGCCGCAGCCGCGGGACGAGAGGTCGGAGACCAGATTCAGGGTTTTCCGGGACTTGAGGAAACGGGGTTTCTACCTGACCTCCGCTGGCAAGTTTGGGGGAGATTACTTGGTGTATCCAGGTAAGTCCAATTCACCTTTTGGGCTATTCATCTCTCCTAAGGCTGATTTTTGAGAAGCCAGTTAAGTCCAGTTGTAGACTTAATTATGTTCTGAATTCAGATTCTTTTTACAAACCTCTATTTAGTCCGAAAGACTGAGAAAACAATCTGATATCTGTTGTGGAGCATTGTGGGTAGATTCATTCAACCAATTTCTGAGATGAAGTTAAGTCAGGGCTAAATGGCTTCCTTTTCAAGGTCCCTTATACTTCCACCTTTAATGTCCCCTTTTTTAGGTGACCCCCTACGTTTCCATGCCCACTTTATTGCCTTGTGCCTGCCGATGGACGCGGCCACACCCTTGTATGATCTGCTGGCCATCTCTCGGCTGGGCGCCAACGTGAAGAAGACGGTGCTGTTGTGCTCCCCCAGTGAGGATGGCGTGGGTGGGGAGGAAGAGGAGGTGGTGTACACTTCACTGCAGTGGAGTGGAATGGCGTAGCATCCCATTGCTTAGTTTTCACCGCTTTCCTTCCAGGTGCTCCACCCAGAAGTCTGTAGTGGTCTCCAGTGGTAAGGAGATAACAATCTGTTAAGTGAGTTTGGGAATATGAATAATAGGCATTGGGATTTGGATTAATTTAAGTATTTGGAGCAAGAAAGATGAGACCATCCTCTGCTCAAGGTATTTTCTGAAAAAAGTGATGTATAAATGATTGACCTGTGGATCTACCGCTCCATATTGGCCATGCCTGTTGTGAAAATCATATGAACTGGCATTTGAAGATACAAGGATATTCCGCTTCCCTGATTCATATTGTTCTGATTTTGCCCCTTCTTTCACTTTCCCTTGGAGCAAGGAAAGGAAGGAGGTGAAATGTAAGCAATTTTAAATGAGGCATCAGACTGACACCCTGTGTCCTCTCAAACCTGGACCATAACTTGGAACGAACTTATCCGTTAATATGGATCAGGATTAACGATTGCGTTAAATGTTCATCATGGGATATATGACAACTACGTCCAGCATGCAGTGCGAGCTGAATTCCACTAAATGTGGAGTATTAACTCTGACTTGAGTTTGTTCAGTATTGCAATAAAAGTTGAAATGGCTAGTATGTTGTGTGTGGAATATGGGAAGATGGTGCATTTGACTTTAATTTCACTTTAGCTGTGAAAAGTAATCTTGTACTGGAGTTCCATACATGGTTTTCAGACCAGTATTTATCACCTTCTTGTGATTTCACTTAAGAATGGCTTTTCGTCCTAATGCTGGTGTGTATGCAAGCCATGGAATTTATTTGATGGATTACAGAATTAATTTTAGTCCCTGGAGGAAGTCAGGTGGCTACTATGGACTCATGGTAGCCTTAGCAGTTGCTGCTGCCATGTCTTTTTGGTGGACCTTCTACAGGCCACAAATTTCAGCCAATTCCTTTGATAGTTATTGTGGGCATGGGTTATGGTTGGGTCACGACACCTATCAACTTTAGTTGCCATGGTAGCAGAATTCGCTGCATAAAGCACAATTTTACGCTGAAAATGGTCCCATTCGTAGAGATTATCCTGTGGATGCTCTACAGGCCGTATATTTTATCAGATTCCTTCGATATTTGGAGTGGCCATGTTATGGTTGGGTCATGACACCAATTGATATTGGTTGCAAGAACAACCAAATTGGCCAAAGAAACCACCATTTCATGCTGAAGATTGTGACATTTTCAAAAAAATGTGAAAATGGAACAGGTGGACACTCGGGGCCTTTGCCCATGCAGTTGTGGGTGGCTGGACTGTCTAGTTGTTCTTGCAGCCTGTAAGTGGGGACAGGGTAAAGTACATTTTAGTGCTTGTGTTCAGACTGCATCCGTTGCCCAGCAGAGTCAATCTACACAGTTGTATGGCACTGGCTAATTCTAACGTGCAGCATGTCAATCAATCAATCAAATCCTTTATTTAACCAGATGAAACCAGTTGAGACCAAAGTCTCTTTTTCAATTGTGATCTGGCAGAATGCAGTAAGTCACACACTAGTATTACATAAACACAACACAATGTGAACGAAGGGTTATAATAAGGAGGCTTAGGTTAATTAGTGCAGAGACTTTGAAAATGTAGCTCCCTCCAGTAGTAGATGCGAGGCACGAGGTCATGGTTAAAAAGGGATTTATTCAAAGACAGACCAATTTGTGAGAGCTGGATTAAATGAGAAAAATAAATAAAATGCAATAAACAGAATGCACATGTATGTGTCCCTTCAGCTACACAACAGATGCTACATATCCTTGCATGAGATGAACTGTCACACAATACCACCAGCTTAGCCCTTTTCAGTTATACAACTTTGCACACTCACATAACACACAAATTATACACTTCATTATACAATCACAGTAAGATGTAGTCGCAACATTATGCTCATGTTATACATCACCTTAAAATCCACTCAGCGCCATTAAAAATGCACAGGTGAGGTATGTACTGTATTTGCGGCAAATTGAAGAATCGATTGATCTTTATTGCTTTTCCAGTGAGGCACGAGAGGAAAGAAAGAAAAGCGCGTGGTATTGTAATCCTGACGCGCACCACGTGCACGCACCAAGCACTTCAGTAATAACAAACATTGAGCTGTTGGTGATGTGTACAGTGACACTTGACTTGTTCTTTTTGGTGTGGTCAATAGCCTACACAAAGCCAAAAAAAAACGAAAAATACTACTGCATCAAGAAAATGGAACGGCTTGTGACACGAGAGAAAAAAAGAGCCTTTGGCATGTTATGGGCAGATCTCAGCCGCTGAGAGCTGGTGGGTCATTTGCACTGTCACCGTTCAACAATCAGTCGGCTGTCTATCCGAGAATGGAACACAGGCACTGTCACTGACCGACCCCGCTTAGGGCAGCCACGAGTGACGATGGAAGCTCAAGAGCGCCACATCTGGTTACAGTCTGTATGTGACACATTCCGGACAGCAACCAAAACTGATCATGAGAAGTGGGGTCAGAGACGATTTGAGGGTGAGATCAAGTACCTTTTGACGCCGTCTGCGTGAGCAAAACATTCGAGCACACGGCCCCTACAGAAAACCCAGATTACCATGCGCTTTTCTTTATTTCCTCTCGTGCCTCACTGGAAAAGCAATAAAAATCAATCGATTCTTCAATTTGCCGCAAATACAGTACATGCCTCACCTGTGTTTTTAATGGCGCCGAGTTTATCATTGCGATACTATGTTCATGTAATTGGCACATTTCCTCACGATCTGATGATAAACCTAAATGAAAACATACATCGTTGGCTGCTTACTACTAAAGGGGGGTTTAATCGTGGCGGGTGCCGCTTTATTTTCGTCTTATTTTTTTTCCTTTATGTTTACATCTTTAATATTTGCACTTAGCCAAATCTCTCGTGTAATGTTTTCTTCCTATTTGCGCTATGGTGGCAGGGTGCGTTAATGAATTCTAACGTGCATAGTATTAGGTCGGCAGTAATTAGTTCCGCTGCGGGAATACTAATACCGGTAAGAAATACAAATTAAAGGGAGTATAAACAAATCGAAACTAACTGACTATGGGTGGCAGTTACAGAAAAGTTCCCATTTCAGTTTTTGCCACTCATCCTGAGATGTAAAATTTAGTCAAAGCAGACCATAAGTGGTACCTTTGCTCAATTACTTTGGCTATGTTGTAATTAATTTAAAAAGCATCACTGAATTCAAGATTGTCTGTTCTGCCTTGATTTTTTTTTTTTGTTTTCATCCATTTTTGATCACACTTGCAATGCATTTATTTAAGAGGAATGGGCTCCATACAGCTGAAAAATGTTAGGACAGCTTGAGATCGCACTCTCCACCACAACCCAGTTAGGTCAAAAATATTACGTACTAATCATTAATCCCAAGTTGCTGTTTTCTGTTTGGGGGAAAAAAAAACCTGATTATTTCTGGCTTGCTGCTGAACAAGAGCTGTAAAACATGGCTGGCTGAAGTTCTCTATAACTGTTTTTTGAGCCCGGTGATAGTTTTGGTAACAAAAGTGGAATTCGACCAGTTATATAAGTTGGCTTACAGTTGCATATAATATTAATACTAAACATTATTGATAGACAGTGAGGGGCTGTATCAGTGCTCAGTTACTCTTGAGCTGTAAAGCTGACAATATAAAGTGCCTTCTTTTAAATTAATACTTGAAGGAAGAAGATCGGTGAGTTATTAAAAGCAGAGCCTTGTGAAGGTATTGAATTGCTTTCTCAAAGAGAAAGCACTTGTGCAAAATGCAAACTGGAGGCTATTTTCAGATAATATGGTTTAATTAAAAAAAAAAACACTGACTTGACACTCTGTGGAGGCAATTTGTTATTTTAAATGCACACATTTAGACTTTGAGAATATTAATATTGTTCCTTGTAACATTCATGGCAGAAACGGTCCTCTGACTGAGGTCATACATTCATTGAAGAACTGCAATACAAATATTATTGAACAAGATCAGAATGACAAAGTTATCAAAAAATATTTGTGAAGTTCAGGACTGCCAAGCCGTGTTCCTGGTGATCTAAAGCCAAGTAGATTTCATTCCATCCATATGTGTACCTCATTTCACAGCTGGAGATGTCATGGAGCTGCAAACCAATATTGGTTAGCAGGTCAAATTGTTTGAAAACCTACACGACCATAGATCTAAAGGTAGAGGGCAGGCAGCTCTGTGCTTTAGAGTCTTGTGCTTGCATTTACAGCGGCAGACACCCCGATTAAGTGCAGCATGAGGATATAGTCACGTTTATGCCCAGGTTTCCGTTCTCGGCGAAGAGGTGGGCAGTGGCTGCGTCGAACACCAGGCAGTCACTGTTCATGATGGCGGCTGCCACGCCCTCGTGGATGGAGCGGGGTGTAGCCTCCCAGGTGAGCCGGCGGCGATGGCCGTTGAGCTCCAGGCGGTACGCGAAGCTTGTGGCCTGCTTGCGTGTGCCGATGAGCAGCACGACGGCAAAAAACTGCTGGTGGCCCTCGTACTTCTCCTGCTTCTCTAGGACCAGCATGAAGTGGAAGCCGAAGCACGACTGCATCATCACCCAGTCCACCGCGCCCGGCAGGGCAATGTCCGTGGCCAGAAAGACGATGTCCTCGCCCTGCAGCGTGGTGATGGACTTGTGCTGGTGCATCAGGTGGGGCATGACAGCCTCCAGGGAGCCCTGCCACTTGCAGGATGCCCCAGGGCAGGGGCAGGCGTAGGGCCGGTACTCGCATTGGTCCTCGTGCTCCGGCTTCTCGCTGTGGTGTAGCATGAGGATGCAGCCTGTGGAGGAGAACTGTGGGAGAGGAAGAATGAGTGCATCAGAACATACAGGTTGGAGATCAGGCCACACATCCTTATGCTTATAAAGACAGTCTTGATTCTTTCTCCAGCCCCCCCAGGAACCCTTTAACCCCTTCATCTTTCACAAAAGTTTTCCATCAAATAAGTTCAAAACTAGAAAAAGCATCTTTTTTTAAATTGTAGGACAGAGTCACATACATTCTGTATCTGCCGGTTACAGCACTTCACTGAAGCTACATCATATTTATATTGAGAGAAATGTTCGAACCCAGGATGTCATGCCCTTATGGCCACAGCATTACATCAAACTGAAAATCTATAGATATTGTGTATCCTTTTATACACATTTCCCTTTAATTCTGCAGGATGTATTTTGGGGCAATTCCATGAAAAGAGGGACAAGATGAGCAAAAAGTAAATCTCTGTTTAACATCCAGCAAAGGGCCTCAATCTATCCACAAAACCCATAACTCTAAGAAACGTGTATATTTATGGCTGAACCACTATTTTTCAGCAAGAGTTTTGCATCCAAACAGTTGGTGTGAATTTTACCCTGAAACCGGACCAAAATCCGGTAATAAGGACCTTTGAAATTACCAGTAAATAAATGGGTATAACAATTCATATCATTAACTTTGTTATACCAAGAGCATCAATTTAAAGTAGAGGGGAGCATGAACCCTGCAGTGGAAGTTTGATGGCCGGAGGGTAGGGGTGACTTCTTCATCCCAGTCAATGTAACGTCCATCACGGAAATTCAGAATTATTTATAATGGAAGAAACTGAGATGGAATATTGACTTAACCTTTTCAATTCTCTTAACTCTAGCCAAGGCAAAGTCAATAATGGACAAAGTCTGCCTGAAAATTTGGCACAAAAGATTTGGCAGGGGATCAAAATCCGAAAAGTCTGTCACAGTAAAAGGGGTCCTGTAACGTCCGTCACGCCCCAAGAATTTTTATCATGGATGTTTTTGAATAGGTGCTCAAATGTGTACCACCCCGATTCAGAAATAGTTGGGACGAAGTGTAAATTGTGAACACAATCAAAATGCAGTGACTTTCAGATCACATGAGCCAATATGTTATTTACAATAGAAAATGGATAACATTTCAAATATTGAAACTGAGACATGTTACATTTTTATCCACAAAATCAGCTTATTTCAAATTTTCTGGCTGCAACAGGTCTCAATAAAGTTGGGACGCAGGCAGAAAAGGGCTGAAAAAGGTATTAATATATAAGAGAATCAGCTGAAAGAACATTTAGCAAGTAATTAAGTTAACTAGCATTAGGTGTGTAACGTTGGCTATAAAAGGGATGTCTTAGAGAGGCTGAGTCTCTCGGAAGTAAAGATGCCCAGAGGCTCTCCAACCAGTGAAGGCTTGTGCAAAAAAATTGTGAAATACTTTAAAAACAATGTTCCTCAACATCAAATTGCAAAGGCTTTGAAGGTCTTATCATCGACAGTGCATAACATCATCAAAAGATTTCCAAAAGCTGGAAAAATCTCTGCGTAAGGAACAAGGCCAAAGACCTTTACTGGATGCCCGTGATCTTCGGGGCCCTCAGACGCCACTGCATCATCCACCGGCAAGACTTTGTTATTGACATTACTAAACGGGCCCAGGAATACTTCAAGAAACCACTATCTGTAAACACAGTCCGCCATTCCATCCACTGATGCCAACTAAATCTCCATCATGCAAAAAGGAAGCCAGTGTTGAGCTTGATCCTGAAGCGCCGCCATGTTCTGTGGGCCAAGGCTCATTTAAAATGGAATGTAGCAAAGTGGCAAAATCTCCTGTGGTCAGACGAGTCCAAATTTGACATTCTTGTTGGAAATCATGGGTGTTGTGTCCTCTCGGCTAAAGAGGAGAAAGACCACCCCTGTTATCAGCGTTCAGTTCAAAAGCCGGCATCTCTGAAGGTATGGGGATGCATTAGTGCATATGGTGTGGGACACTTGCATGTTTTAAACAGCACCATGGATGCTGAAAGGTCTAAAAAGGTTTTAGAGCAACATATGCTTCCCTCCAGATGACATCTATTCCAGGGAAGGCCTTGAGTATTTCAGAAGAAAAATGCAAAACCACATACTGCAGCTATTACAATAGTATGGCTTCGTAGTAGAAGAGTCCGTGTGCTGAGCTGGTCTGCCTGCAGTCCTGATCTTTCATCAATTGAGAACATTTGGCTCATAATTAAACAAAAAGTCAGTCAAAGGAGACCCAAAACTTTCCAGCAGCTGGAAGCCTGAATTAACCAAGAGTGGGATCAAATTCCAATGGTTAAACTCAAGAAACTTGTCTCATCAATGCCCAGATGACAAATGTCCATGAAGTTAGGAAAAGAATCTAGCTGACAAAAGGATGCTAACCATGATTTTTGAGACATTGAACATCGAGTCGGGTCAAATTAACCCAGAACATAATAGAAGGGTAAATTCAAATTTCTACTCTAGTTTCATAAATTTGATAGCTTGTTCTCATAAATATGAGATTATTTTTAGCCCAAAAATATCAGCATCGTATTATTTAGAAAATGGAAAAAAGCGTTTGGCTTCTAGTTTACAGTTTATTCAAGTGAATGGGATGAATAATTCCCAAGCTATTATGCTAATACTTTTTGCTATTAAATTTAGTAATGCCAATGACAGAATCAAGCCGGTGAGTGATGCAGTGGCGTCTGAGGGCCCGAAGATCACGGGCATCCAGTAAAGGTCTTTGGCCTTTTCCCTTACGCATTAATTTTTCCAGTTTCTCTGAATCTTTTGATGTTATGCACTTTCGATGTGACCTTCAAAGCCTTTGCAATTTGATGCTGAGGAACATTGTTTTTAAAGTATTCCACAATTTTTCTTGTGCGAGCCTTCACAGGTTGGAGACCCTCTGTCCATCTTTACTTCTGAGACTCAGCCTCTCTAAGACATCCCTTTAATAGGCAATCATGTTACACACCTGGTGCCAGTTAACTTAATTACTTGCTAAATGTTCTTTCAGCTGATTCTCTTATATATTAATACCTTTTTCAGTCCTTTGTTGCCTGTGTCCCAACTTTTTTGAGACCTGCTGCAGCCATAAAATTTGAAATAAGCTCATTTTGTGGACAAAAATGTAATATCTCAGTTTCAACATTTGAAATATTATCTATTTTCTATTGTAACTAACATATTGGCTCATGTGATCTGAAAGTCATTGCACTTTGATTTTATTCACAATTAACACTTTGTCCCAACTATTTTGGAATTGGAGTTGTATTACATTCATGCATAAATGTGGTTATTTCATCATTTCAATGGACAATATTGACTTTTTTCTGCAGAAACTTTCGTTTTACTTCAGTGGACAAAATGTAACATCCGTCAACTAACATCCGTCACAGAGGATTTTGCGCAATTATACAACTGCCTGCTAAGAGAGTCTCATTTGGAGGTGTATTATAATTTGTGTATTAGGTGGCTTAGTTCTCATCCAATTCTGGGATAAACACTCATGTGTACCATTGTCGAGAGACAGAGAATTTTGAAGTAAACATGGCTGAATTTTTTCCATGTCTTTTTCATGTAACATCCGTCACGCTTATAATAGTGGTTGATGTGAAAAACACAAACATCACTGGATGGCTTTTCTTCCCCCATCAAATAGCCTCAGGCCTAAGCTAGTAATACCTATTAGGATGAATTCCTCGGAGTAAAACCTAAGCTGTGAGGGTAGTTGAAATGGCTAAAAATTCCTTCTAATGTAACGTCCGACACGGTGGAATTGCCCTTTGGATTTTTGAATACCTTTTGATCTCCACTAGAATTTAAAATATCCCTGAAGTTCAACAGGTTTGAGTACTGCAGCTGCATGGACCCATAAATGGGTCTATAGGTTTTATGGGGATAACTGAGAATTGGGTGTCAAGAGAGTCAGGCCAATCAGTTGGACTAATCGTTCAGTAGATTACCTGTGAGGTAACAAATCCAGGGGCAGATTTGCACTTGTGGGCCAGGTGATTAAATGTTTGACTTGAACTGGAGTTTCACATCCTTTGCCTGAGTTATACTTAACCCTATAAGTCATGATTACAGACCTGGGAGCTTTTGTTTCTATTACAGCCATATTGTGGCCTGTGTGTTTACAATGCTACTTGTTTTGAGTGTGTGTGCACAGACTAACACGCAGGCTTCATGCAGCTATAAATGCCAATGCGGAGCCCAGCAAGGTTAGCATATTTTTGTGCTTCAAAAGGCAAAACTTGCATGTGACAACAGTTCATGGTGAAGCAAGTTGTTTGCAGGTAGTGCCTTAATACAGTATCTCACAAAAGTGAGTACACCCTTCACATTTCGACTATTAATTTATTATATCTTTTTAAGGGACAACGTTACAGAAATGAAAACTGAATATATTCTAAAGTAGTCATTGCACAATAGGTGTAGCAGTGTAGATTTACTGCACTGTCCAAATAACTGAACAAACAGTCACTATTTCCAAAATGGGTGGCAACAAAAGTGAGTACACCTCACTGTCAACATGCCAAATCGTGTCCATAGTGTCAATATTTAGTGTGACCGCCATTGTTGTCCAGCACTGCCTTGATTCTCCGAGGCATGGAATTCACCAGAGCTGCACAGGTTTTTGCTGGGATCCTCCACTCCTCCATGACAACATCACAGAGCTGGTGGATGTTGGAGACGTGCTGCTCCTCCGCCTTCCTCTCGAGGATGCCCCACCGGTGTTCAATGGGATTCAGGTATGGACACATACTTGGCCATACCACCTTCAGCTTCTTCAGGAAGGCAATTGTCATCTTGGAGGTGTGTTTCGGGTCCTTATGTTGGAAAACAGCCGTGCGGCCCAGTTTCTGAAGGGAGGGCGTCATGTTCTGCTTCAGAATCTCACAGTACATGTTGGATCCATTATTCCATTAATGAAGTGCAGCTCCCCAGGACCAGAAGCACTCATGCAGCCCCAGACCATGATGCTGTCAGCACCATGTTTGACTGTAGGCAGTACACACTTGTTTTGATACTTCTCACCACGGCGCCGCCACACATGCTGGACACCATCTGAGCCGAACAAGTTCATCTTAGTCTCGTCAGACCACAGAACATGGTTCTAGTAATTCATGTTCTTGGACTGGTTGTGTTCAACAAACTGTTTTCGGGCTTTCTTGTGGGCTAGCTTCAGAAAAGGCTTCCATCTTGGCTGATGCCCATGCAGACCAACTTTGTGCAGAGCATGGCGTATGGTCTGAGCACTGACAGGCTGTTATCCCACTGCTACAACCTTGTTAGCAATGCTGCCAGCACTCCTGCGTCTGTTTTCTGAAGCCAACTTGTGCACCTGGCACAGAGCACGAGGACTCAACCTCTTCGGTCGACCCTGACGAGGCCTTTTCCGAGCAGAACTCGTCTTGGAAAACCGCTGGATAACCTTGGCCACCGTGCTGTAGCTCAGTTTCATGGTTTCACAGATCTTCTTGTAGCTTAGACCATCTTTGTGGAGAGCAACAATTCTCTTTTTCAGATCCTCAGAGAGTTCTTTCCCATGAGGTGCTATGTTGACCCTACAGTTACCAGAATGAGAGCATTGCACCTAAAGCACTACAATTTAACCCTTCAACATGTTACACAACCTCATATGGCCCAGTCGAACAGACAAAAGCATGAACATGATGAACAAGTCGCGTTTCATTGCTTGGTTGACCATTATCAATTGGGGTGTGTACTCACTTTTGTTGCCATCCATTTTGGAAATAGTGTCTGTTTGTTCAGGTATTTGGACAGTGCAGTAAATCTACACTGCTATACATATTGTACCATGAATACTTTACGATATATAGAAGTTTCACTTCTGTAGCATTGTCCCTTGAAAAGATATAATAAATTGATTGTCAAAATGTGAGGGGTGTACTCACTTTTGTGAGATACTGTATGTTCAGCATAAATCTCCGCCACCTACCTAGAAAGGTAGCAATGGGTTCTGCTTCTAAACAAAGTATAGGCTTGGTATTTATTAATCAAGATTTTTTTTCAATGCACTAAAGATTCCAAATTGCCGAAAATATTGGCGTAATCCTGCACAACATTCTGTCTTGGCTGAGACAGTGCCTCATACAGTATCTACTTATTTTGTCTCAACCATAGACAGTATGAAAAGATGGACAAAGCAACTGTGATATCATCCATTAGTTTCTGCATATCATTTAGGAAGCTTCGATTTAGGCAATTTGAACAGAGCCATTTTGTCATTTTGAAACCAGATGTGATTCCTATTGGACAAGAGGGTGAAATGAAGGTCCAGTGAGATGTGAGGGATGGATGTATGGGTGGATCAGACCATATCTGACGAGGACCAGAGGATAGCCACGCCCTTAACCAGTAACGAACCGTGAGGTTCGGGTCGAGGTAGGCAGTGGCAGACCGAAACGTAAAAACTCATTAATATTTTATGTATAAAGTCAGCGGTAAAAACACCGGCAAAATCAAACATAATTACTCCAAAAACTGTTGAATGCTGTAAATAGTAACACTTCGAATCTGGATTCATGACATCATGCATTTGCGGGGATTAACGAATTTATTTGGACTTAAAAGACACTTGAAAGACACTGGACACGCACAAAGTTGCGTTTTTCGTTAGATTTTGACTTTTAGTTTATTTTGAAACTGTTAAGAGTGAAATCAAATCCGTGTTTGAGTTGTTATCAATGTATTATTTAACTTGTCGCACCATGTGCGCATAATCGGGAGGTTTAAAACCAATTTAATGTGAAATGTTTGAAGTTTATGACGTTTTCTAGCGAATTTGATTTATTGCATTCATTCAGAATGAATGTGTACTTTGTTTTCAAATAATCTTGAAGGTTCAATTTTTTTTTTTAATTTCGCTTTTATGTCTGAATAAAAGTTGAAGGCTCTAGCGAGAGAAAGTTGGTGAAAGCGCGCAAAACAACATAGGCTAACGGCTTGCCTGCACCGATGCATGCTTAAGTGGATCTCTTCCCAATACTTAATGCAATTAATCTTCCTATTGCTAAACCATATTAACAACCAGACAAGCGAAGTACACTTCAAACACATTCCATCTTTGACCACATCTCTCTTCACCGCATCATAATGTCAACACACACAAACTACAAAACTTAAAAACCCACAGCATTCTATCAAACAAACAACAATTTAAAAAAACTTTAGCCACAAGGTTGTTATTAGATGCATAATTACAGACATGACAGTCCGGATAGTTCTTGTGTGCGTAAAAGAGGGCGGAGGGGGAGAGAAGTGGTTAAAGCGCACTTACTTTAGGCTATTTGAATATGAAGTCCATGCGTCTGTCCTTTTTGACAAAGATGTTTATGACAGCGTTGTAAAACTCTTCTGTTTTGGCCTTCAGCTTAACAAGTCTCTCTTTCTCAATAGAAATGATAGTCAAACATGAAAGTCTCCCCTGCTCTGTTCTGTTGCGGTTGCCGGTCTTGACGCGTTTTAAGGCAGAAAAAGACCACTCCACTGACTCTGTGGTAGCTGGAATTGTCGGCACCAATGTCGGCAGTTTTGTGGCCTCTGGAACAGTTTGTTCAAGGTCATTCTCCACAAAGCCAGCAGTTGAAGCCAGGAAGATTTTTCCTTGACCATAGCAGGGCTGTATAAGCCGATGAGGTCGGCCTTTAGCCTTACAAAATCAAAATATTTGCTGCGTTAGCGATGTCATCTTGTTTGTTTTGGCAAAACAAACAAGATGACATAACACTAGCTAGCTAGTTTAATCAAATTTAAGCCTTAAATTTGATTTACGCAAGTGTGAATCAATGAGTGTATATATCCCCAGCTAGGATTGCGTTATCGTAATTAAAATAAATAAATACAAAAAAATCAAAGCTTGCTCACTAAATAGTACCTAGATAGGCAGATGCCTGATAAGGATGCGTTTATTTGTACAATTCATCCGGAATGAACACCACTAACGTTGCACGAACATTTGTGAGGTCATTCGCTATGGCTAATGCTATATGTAGATATGCAACTTGGCTAACATTGGCTAACATTAGCTCCCATGCCCATGTAACTGACCATCACCATTTGTAAGCAACATGAGTTTATTGTGCCGACTAAGTTGATCTAGCTAGCTAAATTACAGATAAAGTTCGCCATCACTACTGTCTACGGCGACTCGATTACCTAACACGCCAGCTACACAAGTGGCTAGTAGTTAGTGCTGTGTTTCTCATTAAGACATGTTTTTATATTTTCAACGTCTCGAACAGTGTCATGTAGAACTGCGCATTAATGTTTATTCTTGTTTTTCGATCACAAATATGTTAAAATCTTTTCGGAAGACCCCTTAGTTCGGCGGAAAATAGCTGGAATTTCTACATTACAGTCAATGGGAAATTGAGAAGTGCGGTGCACTTGACGCCATATTGGTTTCTTCAACTGCGCTCGTAGAAGGAAGCGGCGGCCTCTCCAGTATACTCATTGGTTAGTCCCCCCAGGAATCTGCGGAGAAAAAGTGTTGATTCCGCGGAGAACATTCCTGATTCTGCGGAGAGCAATTCTTGATTCCGCGGCTTGAAAGTTGATTTTCCGCGGGCATTAAAAAACACCTAAAATGACCAGTTATTAAGCAAATTTGTGTAATAATGAAGCAAAAATTCTCTTATGAAATTATTTGCAATACCAAAACACTGCGAAACATTGTGGTTATAAAATAAGCAGCATCAATATTCTTTTTGTCCCTCTTGAGCAGATTTATTTGCATAACTTATAAAGTGCAAAACATTTCACCAAACTACGGGTGAACGAGGCTTAATAACTGAACAAGTGCCAAAGATCAAAGTAAAGATTTAAACAAAGTGTACACTATTCACTGTATCCTCAGGATATTGTAAACGTTACTGCATACCATAGACTGTATAAAAAGATGGATGAAGCTACCGTGATGTCACCCACTGGTTTGAAGATGAAGAAGTGAATCGAAGATCCGGGGAGGAACGTGGCTCTGGATCTGACCGTATCGGACGAGGACCAGAGGATAGCGACGCCCCAGAAGCATATTCTGGCTTTATACTTTATTCTAGTTTATATGGGACCATAATTCACGAAAATGAATGTCATGATATATCGAAGGAGACCTGAAACTTGCTATAGCGAACATAAAATGATGTGAAAAATCATTAAATTAAAAATCAGGTCGGAAAGTAGGATCATTTTCTCATAGACTTCAATTGCATTGAACTTCTTTCTGCAACCACTGACGTCGCCATCTGTTGGCCATTAAATAGAATGCCATTCTACGGTACTTCCACATGGGCTTCTTTTTTCAAATCAGGGTGCTGCGTCCATCTTTTTATATAGTTTATGCTGCATACAGCAGAAAAAAATCAGTCTCCGTAACCGGCAGCACCAGCTGTGAGTCTTAGATCCCGTTTATCTGACCGCAAAATCTGGCGGCCGGGATGAAAAATACATGTAAAATATAAAATTCTGCACCTCGCCCTACATTCCGCGGACTGCTTTGATTTCCGCGGAGGGCTTTGAAATCTGCGGTAAATTCCGCGATCGCGGAATCGCGGATTCCTGGGGGGACTAATTGGTGCGAATCCACAAAGACAACGAACGTCCAGATTGAATGACTAGCCTGTGACACTTACGCATAAAGGCAGCGTAGCGTCCTGCCTTTTTGCGTACATAATAAAGCATATGAAAAAACACTGCGCATGCGCGAACACAGCGCGTCTGATAACGTGTCATTCAAAGGAATCTCAGAGCTGTGCCTACCCTGCAAAGATAAGACCGATTTGAAAGCCCCTGCCTGGCCAGAGACAGGCGCTGTAGTGTCATTATAACTCAATGACTTAAAGCAACAGCATAAAGACAAACTAAATATCAAATGGCTTCAAAATTAGATTAGATATTAAAATGATCAATAATTGTTAACAACTTTATTTTTGATGATAGCCTGGGGTAGGCTGTGCCTACCCTGCCTACCCTGCCGGCTCATCCCTGCCCTTAACGCATATTCTGGCTTTATCCTTTATTCTAGTCTATTATGGACCATAATTTACATAAATGAACATCATGCTGTATCAACGGAGACTTGAAACTTGCAATAGATACCAATAATGTGGAAAATCATTATTTAAATAATAAATCAAGTGGGAAAGTAGACTTCTATAGCATTGAACTTCTCTCTGCAACCACCGAAGTCGCCATCTGCTGGCCATTAAATAGAATGCAAATTTTAGAGATTTCCGCATGGGCCTCAGTTTTCAGACCTGGGTGCTGCGTCCATCTTTTTAGACAGTCTATGGTCTCTCCATACTCATTCAAAATGGCCCTCTCCCTCCATTCTCCCCATCCCATAGGTCAAGCCACTGTGCTGAACCCCACTAGCCAACTTAACAGAGCAGCACTTGGATAGAACAGTGCTCTCTTGGGCTTGAATCTAACCTGGGCCTTTCTATGTGGTGTTTACATGCCCTCCCTGCGTCCTTCTGGGTTTCCTCCGGGCACTCTGGTGTTCTGCCACAATTTAAAAACATGCTTGCAAGCCATGAGTCAATAGGTTCAATGAGGGAAGGTTGGATTTCTGAATACTTTGTACCCGTGTTGCAAAAAATCTTGTTCAAAAAACTAGTGTCCTCTGTACTCTGATGCAGTGATGATAGACTGGAAAGAAGGGAAACGCGCATGAAGTTTTGTATGAAAACTGTGATGTCGTATCCCCAGCATATTCTCCCAGTCTGGCCTGGTATGGATCTTTTTTCATGCCCCCATCATACATGGTAGGGGCATATAGAGTTACCCTTGTCACTCCAAACATCTGTCTGTCCATATGTATGGCACTGTATAAGGGATGTTGTCTATCCACCTCTCCTCAAAAACTACTGGACAGGATCCAACGAGCTTTGGTAAATGCTTTTGAGATAGATTGAAGGTGTGCGTCTCATTTTGTGTGAAAAAAATAGGATAATTTCACAAATTTTATGGGCTTCACAAACTCTGAATGGTGGGGGCATCCATGTCACAGGACACTCATTTTCTAGTTATTTCTTTCATCCAAAAAAAATCTGATGAAAAGCGATTTAAGGACATTTCACTACCCTGAAAGATTTAGAAGTAAAGTATTGCTGCCGATAACGGCATGCACATAAGACCTAGTGTTTATCTGCTGGGGGAGATGACTTTGAAAGAAACTGCATTTCAAAATGATGGAATTACATTGTAAAAGTGAAGACTTGGAACTTGAAGTCACTTTTATGTTATGATTATAAGTCATGACCCTGGTGAGTTACTTTTGTTCCTTGTCTAAATATTCCAACTGTTGTAGTGAAGATGTGAGAGCCTGTTTTAATGCTTAAATGTGATGTATGTTCGTTTCCTCATGTTACTTAATTGCACATATAGTAAATGTACAAAGCATATGAAATTCTCCCGGCTCAACATGTTCTGAAGTTTTCTCAGTATGGAATCAAATTAAAGGTTGGACCCTGTGTCACCAGTGCATATACTGCAGGCTAGTATAGAGCACTCGGTTGACTTCCCCCGTTTCTGGGCACTGTAAGTACAGACACTGGA
Source organism: Gymnothorax reevesii (assembly GCA_029721435.1). Taxonomy (NCBI): domain Eukaryota; kingdom Metazoa; phylum Chordata; class Actinopteri; order Anguilliformes; family Muraenidae; genus Gymnothorax; species Gymnothorax reevesii. The sequence goes on along the minus strand of CM056574.1, from coordinate 136,327,153 downwards.
GATGCAACAATGGTAAAACAAGAGTTACATGCAGTAAGGGGGAAAACTGCAAGTAACCTTTCCCACAGTCTAATGAGTAGAAACTGACAAATCAACTGACTGATGCCTTATTGACTCTGGTCAGTGGCCTGAGCCTCATCAAACAATGCAGTCAGGGTCATTCCATGTCAAATCATCAGATATACAAAACATCTGTCACCATGTAGTCATAGATTGCTTCCATATTTTCACATTAGATAAATATGTATTGAATGTATGTGTTGTGATGAACAAATCCGAAATGTCAGCTCATTCGGACCAAGAATGAATTTTTGGTGAATTATTTTCTAAGGGTACTGTCCGTCAGCTTTTTTGTCAATTGACATTTTTCTTGTATTTAACATAGAATAACTTTTTTATTATTACACCTATAGCTTTTAAACTTTGCATCTAATGTCATACTGCTTAATCAGAAAATGTAGTCCATTTTACTTTATTATTCTTGGTTGTGGGGCTATGACACCAAAAGTGCCTTTTGTTCAGGCAGTTCCATGTTTAGGTGCCCAAAGCACCCCAAATATAAACCCTTGCATAGGCTCTCTGGCATTTTTTCCATTTATTTGTGTCTGCTGAATATAAATCAGGCTTAATTCACCCTGTATTCATCACCAGCTGCAGTCAGTACCCTGCCAAATGTGAAAAAAATGCCAAAATGCCACCTGTTCAAACCCCTGCATCTCCAGGGGCACACCTTGGATTTTCTTTCATTTTTTTTAACTGATTCCTCTATTACAGTAGAAAGACCACTCCAAAAATTGTTGCTGTGTTTTGACCAGTATAAATTTTGCAGTTGTCTGAACGGGGGTCTTCTTCAGAATCGCATGGCACTTTAAGCTTTTTGCACATTTCACTATGCAACATTTTAAGTGTTTCCAATCATTAGGCAAACACATACTAAATTGTGCTAATTCCTCTATTATAGTAGACATAACAAAACAAAAATTGTTGATGTGACTTGAACAACATACATTTCAGAACTGTCTACACAGGGGTCAGACAATTTTTAAGAATCACTGTCAAATTAAAACTGTATTCCATGCTATGTTTACAGTGTTATTGCTTCCTAAATGCAGCAAGGAGCACAACAATGTTGTCTGTGTGTCCAGTGACATCCAGAGTTGGAACAGTTCAGAGAATGTTACTGAATGGCACCCAGCATTTTTCAGAAGAAGTCCATGTTAATGCTTGTGTCCTCTTGTTTTGCTTCATGAAAAACAATAGCAGTAATCAGAAATTATTGATCAATAACTGGTTCAGGTTTCTCCTTGCCAACATGATCTTCCAACCTGCATATCCTGACCCTTCTATGAATGTGTCATGCATTGATGAACTGAGAACTTTCAATTACTGTGATTCAATAATCATTAACATTGTGCAAGAAGCTGAAAATGCCAAGCGTTTCTTGAGATTACCCCACCCCTGTTCCCTTTGTTGTAAGTTCTCAATTCATCAATGCATGACACATTCACAGAAAGGTCAGTATATGCAGGTTGGTAGATCATGTTGGCAAGGAGAAACCTGAACCAACTTTAAAAAGGGAATATCTGCTTTCCCTCTTTAAATAGTGGGACACTAAGAGCTCCCACAGCCATTGGAACTTGTATAGTTTCAGTCGTTTAAATTTTATCCCTTTCTTTGTCCCATTTCTGCCATCATATTCCAAAAATGCACCATTTGCCAACGGGTTGTGGTGCAAATGGGCTTAGCTTATAGCTTACATTGTTATATTCATAACAATGTTTCTGCTGAAACTTGACGGCAGATTTTGACTCCGGTTATACCGGCCAAACTTGCTTAATAGGCAACTTGATTATTTTTAGGTTCTTACGACTGAATAGCCTCCGTCCAAAGCTCCTATGAAATTTTAACAGAGCTCATATCAGGTGGGCAAGATATCGATAAGCTCAGAGATTGTTCCCAGAAGTGTTGCTGTCCTCATACGCTGAAGCGTTGAAGGGGGGGGGGGGAACTGCAGTTCGTAGAGACCTGGGAAGCGTTTCCCGAAATCACGGGTGCTAACTTACGTATACTGAGAGGCATTAAAAACGCATAGTGGTTTTTATCGTCTAATTTGAAAAATGATAGTTTTTCCTTTTGCTAATTGACATGATGACCATCACGTATGGTAAGCATTGCAAAATGTCAAGTGTCTAGGTTCGAATCCTATCTTGGTTTAACACACCAATTTCTAATGATTATCTAAATGCAGCCCAGTTCCCTTGGATCATGGTCGTGAATCATATTGGGAGAAATCATTTTGCACATGAGAAGTTGAAGATCAGGGCCAATACAAAAACAAATAAACAAAGTCACATCATTGCCACTTCAAATACCACAAACAATTGAATCTTGGAAGAATCAAACATTTTGAATGTTGAATGACGGCCAGTCTCAAAGAAAAGATTCTGGACGCATTAATGCCCATTAAATGACTGTAACCAGATGCAGGGATGACACAGATTGACCAGACGTGTCAGCTGTCGTCGCCGACAAAGTGCGTCATCTGTGACGCCACAAAAACACATTCCATAAAACGTCTTCTGCCATGTCAGATAATGCATAAGAACTGCTGAATTGACTGCCAATGTAACGATAACAGTGAGGGCAAGTCTCACAACCAAAAGCAGTTTCCCGAGACCGTGTTTTGCTGCTATGAAAGAAACAATTTCCCGCTATTTAAAACAGTACATTTTATTATGCTCTTTTAAACGCCTCTCAGGTTTGGGCCCATTGACTGTGAATGGACAAACTATGTAAGTTGCTGCCCTTTGGGAAGCGCACCCCTGAACGAGTCCGGGCAGGTGCACTGCTCCATTAGGCAGTCTCCAAGCGCGCATCGGTATAGGCCCTCGCAAACACTAACATCATTCACCAGCCAACTAAGCAGAAGTTAATAGCACGCCTGTGCGACAGTTACCACGAACACCAGTGTCACTTAACCTGTCACCTACCCATTTAAAAACGAGATGATGAGTGATAAAGCACGGTCCGCGTTAAACAAATCATTCCGATCCAATAAAAACAACACCGCGTGAAGTAGCGTGAAGTCCCTGGGTCACGCAAGGTAACGGCAGTTGAGAGCGCAAACCATACCTTGCAGGGGAAGAGGACGGCAGATGCCACTTTCTCCATAGCCAGGTTGCGGATGCTCGGGGTGAGCGATCCCCTGCAAGTCGGGCAGCAGGTCACTTTTTGCCTGCATTGATTGCAGACCAGGTGCCCTGCCTGGCACTGCAGAATCGGGGGAAGGACATAGTCAAAACAAACCGGGCACTCGAACAGTGATGTGAGTTCGTGGTGCGGTGGAGAGACAGCACCAGATCCAGTTATGACAGTGGCGAGGCTGGCGATTGGTCGCACAGAGACTAATGCTTGGGCCGCCGAGGTAGGGTGTTGCTGATGCTTAATGAAAGTCTTATTAGCACTGGGTCCGGTGGAGGACGGTCGGCTCATCGCTGGGGAACCATCGAAACTTGTAAACGAGTTCGTAAATGGTCCAGCAAGACCAATATTCCCTACACATCCGTTCTCATAAAACCGAGCGACTGATATCTTCGCCGATGTCCATGTGAAAAGTGTGTCACGCTGTCCGTACTCCTTTAATTTGACCAGTTGGTATTTCTAGATATAAACCTCCTCGTGAAGGAAAAATATTTGGTATTTCTGGCAGATGTTGTCAAACCAAGATAAAATCCACCCCTCTAATGATCCACCATCTTTCTTAAGAATCGCACTATTTTCGAACGTTACATGCAGTCACGACGTGGCTTCCTCAATGGTCGGACGCTGCGAGGACGCTGGTACGTAATGACGAGTGTGAGCTCGAGCTGTATGAACTCTGAAAAGCTCCGAATGCATACGCATCACAAACCATGATTACATGTAATGCAGGAACACTTGGATTAAGCTGAAGGCGGGAAAAGAATCTGTGATTTGTGTCGATACCATGGGTTCCAGGGTTTGACAGCGTAATTGTGAAAATAAAAGCAGCAAATCTGGAAACTAGGTCTCGAAAACGAACGTATGGGTAAGGCTGCACTTGCAAATTACTTAAAATTTCTGAAAAAGCACGCCAGATGTTCAGTTGCATACCCTCGGCGCTATTTTCTGCGCACTTTTACGTCAACTCATAAATAAATTCTCCATTCGCTGCTCATTCAAGTCGGCGTGACTGGCCTTCTGTTAAGACGTTATGCTATTTGGTGAAGTTTGCCTTCAAATGTGTCGACCGCATTGAACAAAGTAGTCAGCAGTACAATCTCCCACCGTAAATCCTTTGATCAACACGATGAGGCATTGGCGAAAATAAATGCTGATGTGCTTTTCTTTCATTTATCTGAATGCTATCATACATTATGTGCTATTAAAACAGCTACTATAACATGAGCACATATCGCTGTCTTGCATTCTCAATAACGGCAGGCTTTTTTGGCATTGAATGTTCTATTTTACACGTTCTTCCATTTGAGAAGACTAGCTTGCAGGTATTGGAGGAGGGGGGGAGCAGGGGATTTAAAAAAGTTTGATTTCTTTATTTATTTAGAGCTTTTATTGGAGACAACTGAGTGAACATTAAAGTAAAGCCAAAGAGAGCCTAGACTTTCGTATTCGGTGTGTTTCAGAACAACCCATGAGGTGTGTTAAGTAGCTGCGTGAGTAATAGCAACACAGCTATTTCCATAGCACCTTTTGTTTTGCCAGAAGATAATGTGATCTCACATTTGTGTAAACATTTATATCTCTGTTAAAATGGTGTGACATTCTATCTGATAGTATTAGATGGTTACATACATTCTGAATTGATTTTCATGTCAGGTTTTTTTCGACCATTCTGTAAAAAGCAATGACGTTAATTTTATTTCTGTGCAGACCAATTAATGGAGTGTTTTCATGAATTATTTCAACGCAAGCAGAGTACATGAGTCTAAGAGTGACCATATGAGTTTAGTAAACCTTGACCATTGCTCTGCGCGCCACTGTCGGTACCACCACTTGAAATGAAATGGAGCAATATCATGGGACGTATATTTTGGTATAAGGCTGATACTCAATTAGCTGATTGTTCTATTCAAAGAAATTGATCATGGATGACTTCTTCAGAGAACAACTTTCCGAACCTTTATTATTTTTTCTGATAATTTGATTCTTATTTTCCTAAAATTATAAAGGATGGCTTGTATTTTCACTGACTATCAAAGTGAAAAAAAAAGAAAGACAACTACTGCACAGAACCAACATTCAATTAAATAATTATTCATATGGAGACCAGATGTTATGACTTGATTTTTTTGCAATTGTTCTGTAAAATCGTACAACACTTCAAATAAAAAATTGACCAAACCAAAAAAAAAAAAAACCTTAACATCAGTGTCTTTCCTGGCCTCAAAAAGACTTAGCCAATGATAGACAGAGGCTTTAGCAGTCACATTACGATGACATCAACTGACCACGGCTTCACCAAAGTCTGTATAGACTTACCTCATTTTGTTGTTAATTCCCTCTCGTTATGAGCTGTTATGTCAGCTTGAATTGGATCATGCCCAAGTTAGCGCTCCCCCTCGCTTCCTGTATTGGTTGTCTAGTAGTGGGAGATCAGTTTATGATCCATTTATTATCCTCCCGGCATATAGTTCGTGGGATATAGTCATCAGTATGTCTGTCTGTCTGTCCATCTGGTCATCCATCTGTCTGTAATCATTTAATTTCCGGAGCAGAACTTGAACACCTTTCAATATTTAACAAAACTTGCTGTGCGTATTTATCAGGTTCTAGACTAGTTCCTTTTGATATTTTGGGATTTCTGAGATTAGACTGCCGGGGCCAGGGGCACATGTCATCTTCTGATGACTGTTATTCTCTCTAATTGCTAATTTCTTCTTTACAAAGCATGCCTCATTGTTAGTTTCTTCTTTACAACGTTGTGTGAGTGAAATTTGAGTTGTCTGTCACATTCATTACATTGAGTTGATTTTTACATTAGCGGAGTAGCTTTATATGTGACTCCTTTTATAATTGTTGGATCTGGGAAGTCCGCCACAGATTTGATCATTAAACACCGCTAGCATGTTTACCGAATTAATTCATGTTTTAGCTTATGTGGTCAGCCAAGCTGGCATCATTGATTGATTACTATGCATGTGCAGTTGGTTACTGAACACTACAATTGTGTTTCTTTGCTTATATAGCTGAGCATTTGTTGTATTTATGGAGATGGTTCTTTGTTAAATTGCTGGTGTGCTCAGCTGTAGGGAGTGTAAATACACTCCCGGAAAAGCAGACAATTTGGATCTTCAACTAGAACTTTTTTACCTGTTGCTGTAAAAGAGCTTTAAATAATATTACATTTGACATTGCAGCTAAGGGGAAAATGGTGGATTTTGTGGGTGTTTCAATCTGGATATTAAAGTATTTATAAATCATTTCAACTATCTCTGAAAGTACCAAAGACATACTTGTTTTTGCAACAACTCTGAGGTAGTTCTTTCATTTGCAGTTCAGTTCAGAAGAAGGTTGTCTTTCACTTTAAATAGAGGCTTTGGAGTTCGTGCAAGCAGCTCAGATTAACATTTCACCGTTGTCCAGCATAGTTAATGGATACAGCGTATAAAGCAAATGGTGAGTTTTCTTTTTTTTTTTTTTGGCACAAAACAAGTCGCTACAAAAATCCCAGATGAAGCTGTTGCCGGAGGTCCCCTAGGCAACTGTAGGCACTGCTTTGCTCTGTCGTTTGTAGAAACAGATCTAGCGCTGTGTTTGTGAGGTTCTGGGTTGTGCTGTGTTGACAGAGACAGGTTTCTGTGGATTTAATGTATGATCGCTGTGTGTTGACAGTTTGGTGCCCCTTTATGTGTTGGCAGTGTGTTTCCGAGTCCATGTTTTGTCTATTCTGTTTCAGAATCTTGATAATGTTGATAGCACTGTTCATACTGTATGTGTTTTGGAATGTCCCATTGCATTGCAGTAATGCACTTTGTCAGCTTTTTTGAGTAGTCAGAGCAGACACTCAGGGGTTAACTCTTGATCACCATCTCCTGAAGCAAAGGACTTGTTGCTTGTGAGACGTACAGACAGAATGGATCTGTAGGTCACATGGTGTCTCACCACGTTAGAAAAAAGGAACTGTCCCATTCCAGTCGATGGCTGCTCCCTCCCACTTGGTCCTGATAGTCATTTCTACTGAAGGGAACCTCTTCTCTGGGTCCCCCTGTGTTCCCATACCCCCCATTTCCCAATGATGGGAGTGGGTGTCTGGAACAAAGAGCAGAGTGGGCGACAACTCAAGTTATGGTTTTCCATGTCCCCACTCTCTTCAACACTGCCTTTCATGCTTCAACCCAAATAACAGTAGAAGTCAGGCAACAAGGCCCAAGTGGAAATAATTTCTTAAATATTGCCATTCAATGATAAAAGCTCAAATGCGAACTATGTTATGTCTGCAGGATAGAACTGGACACGAACAGGCTTAGAATCGTCCTGACGAGCGCCCATCTGGCCAACAGGAGGCGCTTGAGCAATAAACAAGGCAACTATTATTTTCCCTTTCTGGCAGTCCCTTCCCAATTAGCAACCCTGTAGCGCAATAGCCAATTATGCGCTACTCTGAAAAAGCTGCAAGATCACTGCCGGCTGGTACGAGGCGGGGATCGAACCCGCGACGTGATAGTTGCTACTGCTTAGCAACGCAATTGAAAATGTATAGAACCATTTTTAAAAGCATTTAGTCCATAAATGAAATCATTGCGCATGACTGTAATGTGGACAGCAGGCAATCTTTACCAATGGTGAGCTGTGTAGTATTGCTTTGGGATGCTTGGCCATTGTAGAAGTACAGGTCAAACATGTGCTCCATTTTCCAGTCAGAGAGCAGTGAGCGTTTAGGGCTGAACAGGAGGCTGTAAGTGCCGTTGATGCTGCAAACCCAGATGGGCAACTTGGGTGTCTTCAGCATGCTGCCCACCTTCAGGAGAGGAAAGACACAGGGCACCTGTTCATTAGCTGAGATTTGGACTTTGGTTGAAATCGCTCCCTTTGCTCATACCCAAGAGGAAACCTTCCTGCCTTACGCGTTTTTTTCTCTTTTGTTCTTACTTCAGGTTCTATAACCTCTCACCTCTGTCTCTTTCGCCTTCTCCACCTTGCTCTCCACTTTTTCTCCACCACTATTCCTACTACAGCGTCCTATGGAGGTTCATCAAGCTCAGGAGCTATGGTGTCTCGCTTGAGGAAATCACTGGTGGATCATCACCTATACTACCATTTATCACAAATTTTTTTTCTAGTTAATATACTCGCTTGCATTCACTTGATGGCGTCATCCATAGCTTGTGCCCTGTTCATAGTCCCTACCGAGGAACTGGACACACTATGTACTGTATGTGTCGAATGGATGAGAACCGAAGTCTTCTAAATCAAAAATGAGAAGTTCTGAGTTCTCGAAGTTTCTGCTTTCTGTAAATTCAGACGTTTGCCAGATAGGTGATATTTCCGGTTAAAGGAACTTGCAACTGATTTTAAATATTTTAATCTAAACGTCGTCAGAGGACACTACACACACTTGACTCATTTTTCACCAAATGCTAGATAGTAGCTTCTGGTTCTCACCCCATCAGTTCTCATGAATACATAAGGGTGACTCAGATGTGTACAACTGAGTCTGGATGGAGAAACTGGCCACTGTACCCTTGGCAGCTGAGAGTGCTGCTCTTGCTCCCGGCTCCAGTGCAGGTATCCAACATCACTGCGGGTCAGGACTCCATGTAGTGGCTGCTCAAGTGGTTCCCCATGCTCGTCATATTGCTGAGTCCCATTAAACATATTGGGGCTGGCCCGACCCGTCAACAGCAGGTTCAACAGGGCCTGAAAGACGCAGGGAGCTGGTCAGACACCAAAATCATGCACACTCAAGTAGGCTGACTCACAGGGGACCAATGACTCATACTAAAGCTGAGTCCAAAACACGACTGTTCAGTAATTCAGATTGAAAGAGTCTGTTAAACACTCAGAGGAATTTGAGATAGATGCACTCAGCTTCACGTGGCATACTTTAGCATGTGAAAATGTACTCAATAACTTAACTACTTGCAGCTCAGAATACAAAAGGTATTGCATATTCCCAGGGTTGGTTTTGTATGACTTAACAGATGGGTTCGATACCAGCCAGTGCTCCACTGAGACAAGCTGGGACTTGTTGGACATTGTTGTCAGAGGGCCATTTTATTTATCTAATGTTTACTCGTATAGCCAGGACCTTCACCAACTTACAATTCAATTCCCTCCAGATATCCAGAGACGCAGTCACATGGCTATAGTAACAGCTGCCATAAATGGGAAAAGCAACCGAGGTGTAAATGGTTCCCGCTTATCTGCTGTGATGTACAACAGTAGGGACAAGGTTATTATAGCAGTAGATGCCCCAGCTAAAGCAAAGTTGCACACAGTTAGTGACAGAAAAAGTTTCCTACCCAAATCCCTCAACTGATGATTCAGAGCTTACCTGATGACACACAAAGTTACCCAGACTCATGTGTAGGAGGTGGGAGGTGGTGCAGTCCAAGTCTTCCTGCAGCCTGTCAGAAAATAACAGAATATCTGTTGAAAACAGTTGATGTAAATGAACAGACAACTCTGGTCAATTTTGAATGTAAACCATCAGCACTAAAGCTGGTGAGAAGATATTGGCATTTGCCAAATTAACTTAGCTGGTCTTGATGCTTCCTGAAAAAAATTGAGGTGCATAATATAGCTGGTCTGGCACAGACGTCTCTAAGGTAAGAATGGGCTTATTCAGTCTCTCTCTTGGCCAGCACAGAATAAATTTTTACTGCATGCTGAAGACCATTATGTTAATTTAGCTAAGTAGGTAATTCATGTACTGAGGTCATGTAGAAGGAGAGGTGAAAAGGGTCCTGGGACTTCACGAGATAAACACCCATAGTGCACAGACTGCACATGGGGTAAGACAGGGATCATACCTTTCGAAAGTTCTGGAAAAGATGAGGCTATACAGGAACAGGATGACCCCATGACTCCCCTCCTCTTTAAACTGCGGGTTCAAGAGGCAGCTGTAACTGATGAACCTAAAACCTCATGTGAACACTAAAACTCCTGTGATGTTTAGACATAGACTAAAATGTCAGTGTATTTGTTTTGATGAAACTGTTGTAGGCTTGTAGGCTAGGTGCAATGTTCGGTCTTTTGAATATTTTGGTAAGTTCAGTACATCTTACTCACAGACTGTATGTGCTCATAGATGAATTTCCGAGCGTCCTCCTTCTCACTGAAGTTGAAAAGCTGTAACTACAGATTGGAATTTAAAAACAACATAAAATGAAGGTTTAACATTCTTGTACCAACTTCAACAGACTGGTTTTTGTGACAGGTGCTTTTATAGTTGTACATAATGGTACACTGTAGTATAAACAACTGTACATAAGATTCCAGACTTAATTGGCCAGGAAAAATCCAGTGCGATTAAAAATAAGAAGTGCGTATTCTTACACAGGGTCAAACCTAATATACAAAGTTTAATGTGCCAATCCTTGATTACACTGTTATTATAGACGTGTCAAGATGAGCCCAAATATTAATTTTCACACATCTACCTATGCATTTAAAATGTAAAGACAGATGAAGACCGCTATGGAAAAATGATCAGAGTCACATTTTCATGTGGAGAAATGATTAATTAAAAATTCAAAACGATCTTAGAAACAAAGCACTGAAAAAATATGCAAAATGTATACAAATATTACATAATATGATTATGTATTATTATACATATTATAATAATATATAAAATATACAAAAATGAAAATTTTGGACTCTGATCATTCTTCCTTTGTGTCTTCAGATGGATGTATATTTCCAGGGTTTCTCAATTCAACGCTCAGGTCATCCCAGCAGAATTTTCAACATGAGTACAGTCCCATACCATGCCAGAAGCTACAGACTACATAAGACAACAGATGTTTATAAAGAATTGCTTTTTACTGTAGGTTTTTACACAGTGACAGTCTCACTTACACACACACAGGGAAAGGATAAGACTTGCCCTCTCAGTGAAGTTGTCCGTCTTGTAGTCGAGCAGTGGGGTGAAGCCGTGGTCAGACGTCACCAAAGAGACTGCAGCATTCTGCTCCTCGCCTGCAGTCCACAGGATGTCTGCGAGCGCCGCTGCCAGGGCTCGTTCCTGCTCTCTCTCTCCCACCTCCTGCAGACTTCAGTGAGTCAGAGAGACCATGAAAGCGCTTTCTGCTTTGTCTCATTTTAGCTCAGTACAACCCTCAGCACTTTGTAATTGAAAACCCTGGTGCTAAAAGTACTTAAGTCACAAAATGTTTATTTAGAGGAAAAAAAAAGGTCTGAATATACTGTACGTATAATGGATTAATACAATCTGCTGATTGAAGGCCCCAGTGCTAAAAGCACTTAAGCTGCAAAATTTCCATTTTGAGAAAATTGACTTAAGTAACTATTAAAGCTCTTTTCCCATCCTTATTTCACAGTGTGTGAAAATATGACTTGAGTACTTTTAGCACTCAGCTCTTCAGCTCTATTATTGTGTAACAGAGGCATTTTTAAACATACCAAATATCAAGGATATTTGCCGATTCACAGACTGAGAAGCCTCTTTGATCTTTTTGGGTTTACTTTTGGGCCTCAGGAACCACTTTGAAGTCAGAGGTCTGTCATCCTAATAGACCGAACTGTATAGTGCACACAGTAGGCAGAAGGATCTCTGAATGAAACCATGTACAAACCAGTGTGTTGTTTCGTATAACCGTTGCATTACATTTGAAATGAGATGTTGCATTTTGAGTTTTTCGAAAGCAATTTTTCAGTGCATTCAGCCGCAAGACTGTCAATAGAGATCATTTGTACCGAAATAATGCAGTTTATCAGAAAACTCATCAAATCTCAGCAAAGCTACAGTATCTGGGTGGGTGAATACTTTACTGGATAAGTGGAAACAAATTAAATGTAGCTTTTTCTGAACAGCCTCCTTCCAAAGCGCTAGTGAGACCCACCTCCTCTGTTCTTTCTTAGAGAGATTTGTAAGGTTCAGCGAGGTACACAACAGCCAAGTCCTCACCTCTGCATCCCGCAGTCTGAGCCTCCATTCCGGGTGAAGAGCAGGTATTTGACAATATTGGCCTGCACCACCATCTGTATAGCACGAGCCCCTCCCTGAGTAAGAGTTCCACTGGTTACTAGAGTTTTCACAAAGAGGTAAGAATTCCTCTTCCAGTTATTTCAGATTCTCTTCTGAATGACTGCACTCTATTGTTTCCCAGATCCACCCTGGCCAGGATTTACTAGCAAATCAAACGTGTGGGTGTTGAGAAACTTGAGAATATGTACATACAGTGAGCACTATAATTCATTGGAAAATGACACATTTTTTGTTGTTTTGGTTCAGTTGGCTGAGTCAGTTACCGGAACTGAATGCAAGTGAACATTTATTTTACTGGCTTAAAAGGAGACTGAAGGTAAAAAGTCCTTGTAGCCAGCAGGTCAGGGACCTGAAGATGGCTGCAGCACAGGCCTGGCAGAGCATCACAAGGGAAGGTACTCAATGTCCAGAATTTTCTGTCAGTCACAAAGTTCATTCATCAGGCAGTCAATTTATAAAAATCATAAGGAACCAAAAATAAAAAATGGTGGCAAAGCCACTGCGCCTGTTGGCCAAACGTGGCCAAAATCGAACTTGGCCTAAATTTTCATCCCATTTACACACACATGAAATATGAAAACAATCTGTGAAAAACTGAAGGCACTAGAGTGCTGACGAGGCAAAAAGTTTACAAATCCATGACAGACCACCACACGGGCATCTAACCACAGCATTAAAAATGGTAACTGTATTCTACTTTATATTAAACTGGCCAGTATTTTTTATGCACTCAATAAATAAATAATAACTTAAAGTCAGTCAAGCCTTATTGTAATTGTATCATTTCCAACTCAAAATGCTAGAGTACAGAAAATAAAAAAATGTGCAACTATTCATTGAATGATGGTGTTCACTGTACATTGGTGATGTATCCAAGAAACCCTTCCGAGCTACAGTTTCTGGTGCTGCTCCGGTTATACTGCTATGTCTGACCTTGTTTTACGCATGTAAAACACCTTTTGGTCAAACAGTGATATTGATACCTGCTTAAACTGGACACCCAGTGCTCTTTCAGTTTCATTCAGAACTGGTGAGGATGGCTGTGATGCCAAAGGAATCAAACTGATCTCTATTGATTAACATTGTTTCCAGTCTGAAGATGGATATTACAGGTTTTGAGGGCTGGAACTCAACCCTCTCACTTTATAAAATCCCCCCCCCCAAAAAAAAAAAACTGGTTTATGAAATTCAGCATCACCATGCAACAATGAAGGAAAATGTTGTAGTGAAGTTTTGTATGGATGGTGATCAGAGGCAAGTGAGCAAGCTGGCCATTGCACAAGTCTTTTCGTTGAAAGTATGAACATACCGTAACCTTATTGTCTTGCAGATCCATCAACATTTATTGCTATCATATAATTTTCCAGAGAATGAGTGATACACTAACATAAATCAGAGTATGGTTAGTTTTTAACCCCTTCAGTATATATGGGAATAATGTTTATTTGTAAGATAATTTATCATCACAAATGCCTGGAACCTTGATAAGAGGTGTCTTAAAATAATAATATTATATAACCCCTGCCAAGTTTCCAAGTGACAGCACGGTGGTGCAGTGGTTAGCACTGCTGCCTCATAGCAAGAAGGTCATTCCAATCCGGCCTCCGGACCTGTGGCCTTTCTGTGTGGAGTTTGCATGTTCTCCCAGCGTTTGCCTGGGTTTCCTGCGTGTGCTACACAGGAATACTCCTGCCAGTACCCCTGACTAAGGTACTGGCTTTAGAACTGCAGCTGGTCCCCGGGCTCTGCTCTGTGGCTGCCCACTGCTCCTCACTATAGAATGAGTCAAATGCAGAGGACAAATTACCCCCAGGGGTTCAATAAAGCATATCTCCTCTCATCTCATTCTGGTTTACAAGGAAACTCGCGCTGAAGAAATGCCTGTTTTTCAGAAAAAAAAACATTGAATTGTACTTGGATCAGATACGTGTCCATGACTATTTTTAAGAAAATAAAGCCGATATTGAATTCTACGCTGCAGAATTCCAAAAATGTTTTTGTTCCCCACCGAAACATTTCAATTGTCGTGACATTATACAAATACAAAGGTCGACTTGGCTTCGAAGTTTACATCCGAGACAGACAAGTGCGACGGGGAATAAAATTAGTCAAACTTTGCTCATGCCCTGTGGTAAGCTCCAAAATGGGATTTTGAAAGCAGGCCTACTGCGGTATTTTCGCATGTTAGGACCGTAGGTATGGCACTCAGTGAACATCAGTAAAACCAAATGTTTGTGTAGTCACACGCGAATTAGATGTCTATTTCCCATGCAGATAACCTGTCAGATCCGGTCTGTACCCGAACAGCGACAGAAATTAATTTCGGCCACTCGCACTGTCTTTGCTTAATAAATCAGACCATAACGAGTCTGGCAAGCCCATTAGTACATAAGGCTCTCGTCTGCATAAAGTATTTATTTTCATACTAGTATGCAAGGTTCCCGGACTGAAGGGGTTAAGTAATACCAAACCATTTTCACTTCTGCTTTTATTTAAAACAGCCGCTCACCACATCCTGGCTTCTATTGAAAGATCAGATGGCCACTTGTGCAGCCGTAATATCTCACTTCTGTTTCTAAATAATATGACCACTAATGCAGTCTCATTTCTCTGCTTTCTGTTTTGTCTTCTCAGTGGATTCTGGTGACAGTAACTATGGGCCTTTGAGTGATGGTCATAGTTTTCTTGATCATAATTGTCTAATTTTTGCCTGTGTTGACAATGGTCAAGTACTGTTAAATTGGCGCACGCTGAGTAAATGCAGTTTTTCATCTCTATAGTTACTTGCTCTATGCTGTTTCCCACTGACAGACGTGTTCCACCAGTCATTTGCATCCAAATCCTCTATTCCCTGATTCTGCTTCAGTCATGGGGTCATATGTTGCAGGTTTTTTCTGAGTTTGGATACGATCAGATCACAGTCCACACACACTGTAGTTTCCACCCCTGACTGACACTGCATGCTGCTACGGACTTAAATAACTTTAGCAGAGGAATTTTGTTCAGCGGCTATATTTTAATAACACAAGTCCAAACGTATTAACTCAGTTGGACTAAGATCACTCATGGTCTGAGAACAGACGACAAGCCTTGAGAGGTTTAATAATGGTAAACAGTGAGGGAGCTGTGACCGCATGCACTCCTACTCTTCCAACCAACAAACATTGCCAGATTAAACCAGCCTCCGGAGGAGATAATGTCATGGGATGTGATCGAGACGGCCTAATTCTGACAGAATAAAAATAATATGTGATTGTAGATGCACTCCTGGGAAAAATAATGGCCATGTATGAAATGGTTAAATGTATTCGCAACAAATCACTAGTCAGAAAAAAAGCAAAATGAAAACAAATTCATAGCTGAGATATTCTGTGTCACCAGTTGCTGAGAACTAGCAGCTTGAGAACAAGTTCATTAGGATCAAACTTTTGCCAGGTCAGGGTGCAGATTTACACCCTAAAGAGATCATTTGATCACACATTAAACCAGGGGCCCCTGATCTTTCCCAGAAAGGGCCAGTGTGGGTGCAGGCTTTCATTGCAACCAACCAGCTATGCACCTGATGCTACTAATCAAGCTTATTAGTAAGGAGTCCAGGGGTTGATTAGTAGCATCAGGTGTGTAAACGTTTGGTTACAATGAAGGCCTGCACCCACATCGGCCCTTTCTGGGAAAGATTGCGGACCCCTGCATTAAACACAAAATAACCTGGAAACATTTTTTAGCTATTCATCAATTGTGAAGCCATCAATATTGCGAGGAACAACACAAACTATTCTTTTCGTAAAAAGTTGCTTGCAAGTTTACCCACAAGGTTCAAACATTCAAAAAAGTAACGGAAAATACTAAGGTACTTTATGTATTAATTGATTTTTCCTGACTAATGATCTGTTGTTAAGACTATTTAAAAATTCTATTTTGCCATTTTGGTCTTGGCTCTTTTTTTTTTGCCCAGGAATGAATCCAGAACATGGTCGTGTTCGTTCCTTTTTGACTACCGCTGCTAACTTACCATTTCTGCCTCCAGGGCATACGACAGGTCTGAGTTCGGCTCTCTGAACTTGAAGAAACACTTTTTCCACTCATAGTTGAAGATATGAAAACTGTTCCCAAATAAAACCTTACGGAGGCTCTGAAAAATAGAAGATAATTAAAGTTAATTGAAAAATAGGTTTTGTACTCAGCCTTATGTCTCTGCGGATAAACATGACATGAGTCCTTTGGAGCTGTAATCAACAGTAATAGCCACGTTTTTGTGCAGGAACTTTGGAGAAAAGTTGTTTAACTACTGCTAAGGCATTCAGATGGAAATTAAATGATATCTGGTCGAGAAGTCAAAGTTACCCAGTCGATTTGAATTTGGGCTGATCCAGGACCAGTGGGACTAATTACCACTGCTCTCTGTTTTCAGACATCTGCAAGTTTCCCTGTTAACTATCATGTAATGCGTATAGCATTTCCTCCATGAACTGTAAACAAAATCTTATACTATTATCTGCACAGTAAAGCACATACCCTCATGTTTTATTATACTTGTGAAGATCAAAACATCCTATTTCCATACCACCCAACCGTAAAGTTAACCCCAATTTTTGCCACCTCTTAAAACCCAACATAACCCTAATATTAACCCTTACCAACAAACTCTCCAAAATAACTCAACCTTTACGCTAAATTCAACTTTAAAAAAGGTCCTTATAGTGCTATTTATTTTATATGTTACCATTATTGTGGGGTATTACCCTTCTCAGAAAGCATTTTTAGGCCCCTAAAATATAGAAAAACAAGCTCACACACATTAATACTGTTGTGTCTTCCCGACCTGATGGACCTGATGTTTGTGTATTTCTAAAGTCCCCTTGTTTTGTGAAATAAGTGGAGAGAGACAAAATCTTCAGAAGTTATCTTTTATTCCAGCCTTGAATCGTGCAATAATCCAAACCCGGAGGGTAGTCCTTGCCAAGAAGTACCAAATCAGCATTCTTTACAGGGCAATATTTATCAGGAAAAACCCAACCAGCTCTGTTCCAATCACAATGCATGGGTTGTAACCATCTTATCTCTGATGTTTATTTACTCTTTAGCTCTGTTTGTTAAACTATGGTAGCGCACAGAAGAATAGATCTTAAAATAATTAAAAGATATACTAAAATAGACTGGTACATTACAGTTTAAGAGTGGAAAAATAGTTAGATGAATAGCATACAAGTAGATACATAAATGATTCAGTTGATTATGTTTTCAGTAACATGATTTTACTGATCAAAGTTACAGAAATCAAATACATCATCTGATTATGTTTTCAAATCAACTAAACAGAAGCCTGCTTGCTAATCAAAGCTACAGTAGCCCGTTGCTAATCTGTGTAATGTGTGTGTGTGTGTGTGTGTCTGTGCATGTGTATGCATGCGTCTGTGTGCACTGCTCGTGTGTGTGTATGTGTGTGTGTGTCTGCATACATTATATGGAAACTGATTATGATTATGGTTGCTAAATATGATTGTTAGTTTACTGATTATTAGTATTGGTGAATATAATGAATAGTGATTAAATATGAATAGTGATGAAATATAATCCTCAACAATACACACAGTGCTTACAGGAGAAGAATTGATCTTGTATACTCTAAACATTTACCCTGAAGCATCTTCTCTGATGGAATCTGGTTCTTAAGAGGCTGATGAATAAATGAAGGGCTGCATTCAGGGGCTTTATTAGCGATGCATGCCGGTGGGGGCCATTACAGCCGAGGGTGCAGGGGGAGAGGGGCAGGGCACTGGGTTTGGGAGTTGGGTTTCAGGCTCACGTTCGGGAGGCTGCAGGACTGACTCACCATAGCCATGTCCGGAGAGACAGGCAGCCCACCCAGACCAGGAGACACTGCTAGCGCCCTGGGGATGGAGTAGGGTGGGGGCAGCAAGGTGGTGTTCTCACGGGATGGCTTAGAGCTGGATGGGGGTCTCCCTGTTCCTTCTTCTGCATCATCCTCAGGTTTTCCTGGGGACCTCTATCAAGGAAAAAAGACTGATATTTCTACTGGAAACATTAACAGAGTACACGCTCAGACACAAGCAGTTCAACCTTCCATTTTTTCCCAATTGTTTTAAAGCCCCATTGTGTTTTACCTGCCTCTTGTTTCCTTGCGGAAAGAAGAACAGAGAGCGAATTCTTGTAGACACTGGAACAGAAACTTGCAACTGCAATCCAGTGCTATTTCAAGCATCGCAACACATGACAGACCAAGATTAAAGAACACAGCATTTGTGCCTTTGGCAGAAATAGAGATGAGCCTGGGAATGACGGAGAGTCACTCACATCTTCTTTTCTTTGCACCTCCGTCTGCAGGATCTCGATGTAGCTCAGCCTGGATGGCTGCAGTGCCCTAACAGAGTTCAAAATCTCCTGATACTCCGCCATTGCCCAGAGGAGAATGGCTTTGGGCTGGTGGTGCCAGACTTCTCATACCAACTCTCACACAGACAGACCGTGAGCTTAGGTGTTCCAGGAGGGATTAAAAAGACAAAGTGTATGGAAGAGCGACTGACAGAGGGAGGGAGGGAGGGAGAGAGAGAGAGATAGAGAGAGAGTCGCGCAGTGTATGAAGTAAAATTATACGCGTACCCTCTTGTCTGGGGCCAATGAGAGATCAAATTTACTGACAGCACAATATGATACACACGTTCTCACACACACACACGGCACCTGATTGCGTGAGCACTGCACTCTGAAAGTGTTTTCCGTGTAGGATCAGTTGCCATTATAAAACAGTTGCCATTATAAAAAAACCATTGAAAATACTGAATCATGCAATTGATAAGGCAATATTTGTTCTTTGATTAACTAATTTGGTCAAACTAGTAGGTAATACGATTTGAATTAGAATATCTGTCCATATCATATTATGGGGAATTTGCCGAAAGTAATTTAGACGAATGTGTTAACAGAGATGAGACACGCTCTTTAATAATGAAGCTGATGATTAAAAGACTGCTTACCTTAATGCAATCCTGTAATTCCAGCCTAAGAATAGAAGAGATCGCATTGGGTTGCATAATGGATCATTTCAACGTACATGGTATAGAATTGCTACATTTTGTAACAAGTCTAAACTACCATCGCGACTTAACAATAGACCTGCATAGGCCTACATTTATTTATTAAATTTTTTTTTATCCTGAACTCCGTTGATATCTGACATTATGCCCTTCTTAAAGTCGATTTGATAACTGACTTTAAATACCGACAAATCGTATGTTTGAAAGAAAGTGGGTTGCATACATTTAAATAGTCTTTCTGGATTAACTATTTCCTCGACTCACCCGCGAGCGTTGAAAATTTCTCTCCATTTGCCGAGGTCGGATAACTGACTGAGAATGTCCTCCAGCTCAGTGTCGACATTTCCAACTTCGCTGTCCAAGTCGTCCTTCATGTGGGACAAACGGCGCAAATCCATGCGGTTTGAGTCCTGTGCATTAAAGTTCTTTTTAGCTGGTGACCCATACCTGCCAGGCGCCCCTAGAGCGCATGGAAGCGCTGCGCGGCGATACTATGAGTCCCATCGCTCTGACAGTGACAGAACCCCCGTAGGGACCCTCAATTACTCTGTCATACCTTAATGAATGTTTCAGTGAATAGCAAAGCACTGTCGCTCTACTGTTTACTATTTCACGCAGAGTACCGTTAGATGAGCGCACACATAATGCTACCCCTTAGCAAAAAGTAGTATACTTGAAGTTCATTTTACTAAGTATACTTCAGTATAAGTCTAGCAAGTATACTAGGGACCCATGTACTTGTAGTGTACTAGAAAGTATACTAATTTAATAGTTCTTCAGACTAAATTGGAACATTTTAAGTTTATAAAAGTATACTTTTAAGTATACTTCAAGTTTAAGCAAAGTAAACTGAAAGTATCCATCTAGTTTACATCTAAGTTTTATTCTATACTGCAAGTACACTACAAGTGAATTTTTCTGTATACTGTGAGTGAACTAGTTGTATACTACTAGTATACTTTTTAATTTATGAAAGTATACATTTAAGTATACTGCAAGTAAACTTACAGATATACTGCTAGTTTATTAGTTGTATACTTCTAGTTAACTTTTCAGTTCATGAAAGTATACTGTGAGGAAACTTAAAAAGAGCGTCATTGGATGTTTATTGACTACAATGAGTCAGGACTTCTGGTTCACATCTCATCTGATAGACAACATCATCCTCACTGCACTATTGTGTATTATCCCACCAGTGGGAAGATCCCAACCTACTGGCCCAACAACACCAACTTACTTTCCTCCCATCCAAGCACAAACCAAGCCTATAGCTGCTTAGCTTCAACCACACAACTGGTAGATCAAGTTGTGGTATGGTTGCTTGTTCTAAAACTAGTACAGACATTTAATTGTCACTTTGTCAGATAGCACTGAAGTTACAGTCTCCTTAATCTCATGTTTGAAAATACTGTGTACATTTATCTGCACATAATGGCCAGCTAGATCGAACTGATATCTCAACTTAAACACAGCAATGTTTGGTACAGGTACAATATGCCGGGCTTTGATGTCCACACTCTTGTTTAAAAATGATTAAATCATTGATAAAAAGAATGTACCAATGTACCAAGAATGTACCATACCAAGTATTACAGCACCGCTACATCTTTTCTTTAGTCGGTCATATTTTTGACTGTGATACAGAACTCCATTAACCAAAAACAGCTCATCAGTGTACTCATTTGGAATATTTCATCAGCCTTTGCTTGAGTCCTTCAGCCTACTGGTCAGGCTGAAGGCATTGATAATTAATATTTTATGCATATTTCTGGTTCCATATGAGAGAAAGAGGTTTTTTTTTTTTGTTTTGAATTGGGATTTCAATAAGAGTTGCCATTGCTGTGTTCTTATACTTCAGCATCAAATACAATATTGTGTTTGAAAATTTTATTCATAAAAGAATCAATTTTGTTCTCTCCTGAGTATGTGTTTCATTGTAAATCCTTATAAGTACACCTTCATCTGTGAATTAAAGCAGAATGCACTTGATCATTGTCTACTCATAGAGTACATGAGGTAACCTCTCGTCTACTTGCATTAAATAATATCTGAATTGCAACAGTAATATATTTTAGATTGCAATAATCATAAGCTGTGAGTTTGTGTTAAGTTTGAAGTATACTTGCAGTTAAAAAAAAAAAAACTTAGCTCCCTGAAAGTTTAAAACTAAATTTAAACTATAGAGGGCTTGAAGTATAGAACTAGTGGACTTGTAGTCTACCTATAAGTTTACTTGCAGTATACTTCAAAGTGCACTTTCATGAACTAAAAAGTTGGCTTGAAGTATATAACAAGTAAAGTTGTAGTACATCTGAGTTTACTTTCAGTATACTTCAAATTATACTTTTATAAATTAGACATTGTGCTAGAAGTATATAACTAGTGAACTAATAGTTCATTTTTAAGTGTCCTAGCAGTGTACCTCACAGTATACTACAAGTTATACTTTTATAGACTAGAAATTGTGCTGGAAGTACATTACTAGTAAACTAATAGTTTATCTTTAAGTTTACTAGCAGTATACTTCACAGTATACTTTCATGAAGTAAAAAATGTTTACTAGAAGTATACAACTAATAAACTAGCAGTCTTTCTGTAGTTTTACTTGCTGTATACTACAAATTATTCTTTTATAAACTAGAAATTGTGCTAGAAGTATGTAACTAGTAAACGAATAGTTCATCTTTAAGTTTACTAGCAGTATACTTCACAGTATACTTTCATGAACTGAAAAGTTTACTAGAAATATACAACTAATAAACTAGCAGTATATCTGTAAGTTTACTTGCAGTATACTTAAATGTATGCTTTCATAAATTGAAAAGTATTCTAGAGGTATACAACTACACTTCCTGACAAAAGTATTAGGACGTCACTATTTATGTGTGTGATTTTCTTACAGTGCAGTTGAAAATAGTGAATGTATCATATTTGGAAGTAGTTGTTAATTCAAATAAAAATACAGACCCCATTTTGGATACACCAAACTGAATTATTTATAGAGAATCAAAATCACTCCATGTGCCACACCTGATCATATTGATTGAACTAATAGTAGCCGTGGTCTTCCATTATAACAAAGACACAATTCCAAACTTGTAAATTTGAAGATTACCATCTTGCAAGCACTGTTTATTATAATATCTCTTATTTATTACAGACCCAAAGTGAGAGTTTTTTATGCAGAGAAAAAATATGCCAATTTGTATATCTGTAGCATCCCCAAATGTTCAAATAATGTTCTGTGATGTTTACATGTACATTTTAGGACACCATTAAATTCCTACAACACTCACATGTGTAATATAGCACGTACATCAAAGGTTGAGTGAGAATGAGGATCGTCCTAATACTTTTGTTAGGTAGTGTAATTAAGTCACAGTATACTTAAAAGTTCACTTGTAGTGTACTTGCAGTACAAAATAAAACTTAAACTTAAAGTACCCATCTAGTTTACATCTATGTTGCTTAAACTTGAAGTATACTTTTTTTTTTTGCAAGAGTATGTATCAAGTCTGTCAATACTGCAATAATTGTCAAATTTATTCTAAAATGAAATCAGACAAATGTTTATCTGTTTCAGTGTGGGTTAATAACACTGCATAAAAATCAAGTTCAGCTCCACCCATGTGCTATTTACTCTGCTATGCTGCCCCAAAGCTGACTTGTTTCTGCAAACATTCTTGAGATAGTCCATGAGATAGTAAAAACTGAGTAAAAATACAGTACCGTATACTTCAAAGAAGCCAATATGTATGGTAAAAATATTTTAATGTGCTTATGCTTTTGATAGTAGCCTAACTACAAGCCAGTATACTTAAACATTAGGCATGAATATTTTAACACTTAGATATACTCTAGAAAAGTATGATAATCATAAGTTTAGGTACCAGTATTAGCTAAAAATACTTAGACTTTTCGGTGTACTTTTCAGTATAAGCAAAGTATATGTAAGTATTACTGAGCTAAGTATATCTCTGATTAGTACATCAAAAGTAAACTGAAAGTATACTCTCTTATTTTTAGTTTTGAAGAAGTATACTAATAGCACACTTGACTAAACTTTTTTTGTAAGGGTAAGTATATCTCTAATAAGTACACCAAAAGTAAACTGAAAGTTTACTCTCTTATTTTTAGTTTAGAAGAAGTATACTAATAGCACACTTGAATAAACTACTATTTTTTAAGGGACACTATTGAATATTCACTGGATCACTGGAGAGGATTAGGAGCCTCTCTATTCATTGACTCAGCAGGATCTCCTTTCACGCAGAGCTGCACGTTCATACAGTGGGCAATATTGGCCTACTGCAGCCCCATTTGGATTAAGCAGCTGCGGTATACGCTGTATATGCTTGCTCAATAATACAGTGAGCAAGTATGGGCAATACTTTGCCCCGGTGTAGAAGGTAGCCAATAAAGTTAACCTTTTAAAGTTTTATTGAGCATCAGTTCATATCAAAGGTGTAACTTATTTGGGGTTTGTAAAACAAACATAATGCAGAATAGGCCAAATAACTCCCTACCCAACAAGATGATGATGGTGATAGTTACCTAGTCGTTGAAAGAAGAAATTTTCATATTGCGACTGTAATATGTCCTCTGTAGAATTCACTGAAATGGACATTTGCCAGTTGTTCTTTTAAAATTTTGTTCCAGAGGGGCATGATCCCTGACCTTCCAGCAGGAGTGAAATTCTCAGGCTCTGTTCATTTGCGCTTCCAGAATTCCCTGCCTGAAGCTATGCCCCTGGTTAACAGAGTCATTTTTACTGTGTGACAGATCAGACACGTTTAGCAGCTATGCTGAGACTCCTGTCTTTCCATCAATAATAATACTACAGTTTTTTGAACCCCGTGGGGTAATTTGTCCTCTGCATTTGACCCATCCTATAGTTAGGAGCAGTGGGCAGCCACAGAACAGCGCCCAACTCCAGTTCTTAAGCCAGTTCCATGCAAACTCTACCCCAGGCCAGAATCGAAAGCACGATCTTCTTGCTGTGAGGCAACAGTGCTAACCACTATGCCACCGCACATATCTCATTATATCTTCACATAGGAGAATCATCACTCAATGTCATCACATTTCCAATAACACATATACCTGTGTACACAGATACTCTCACACATAAAATGCATTAAGGCACTTATGAATGCATTCACTGAGCCAAAGTACAAACATTTTACTCCATGTATACACAATAAACTCCTTAACTCTGTTCAATCACTGTGAAAAGTGAAAGGAGACGTGGTTGGTGGGAGCAATTCTAAACAGCCTCAACTTTTCAAATCCAAATGTGGGGTGACCACCCTGCTATAGGATTTTAAGTTCAATGTCCATGACAAGATAAGTGACATTTAGGATTTGTGAAAACGGTTCTTCTTAAGCTCACATAACATTTTAAGGCAGCGCTTCATTTTCTAAGTTGAATATTTGCGGGGATTGTTTCATAGTGACCAGAGGTTACTTTTAGTAGGTAGTCTAACATCAGTGGCATGTAGTGTGAGTGCTGCATCTACCCAGAATAAGCTGTTGATGTTCTT
Organism: Gymnothorax reevesii; assembly: GCA_029721435.1. NCBI lineage: Eukaryota > Metazoa > Chordata > Actinopteri > Anguilliformes > Muraenidae > Gymnothorax > Gymnothorax reevesii. The sequence goes on along the minus strand of CM056574.1, from coordinate 136,302,344 downwards.
CCCTAAGACCATTTACTGCTGCACACATTTGCACAGATGGCCAATTTCTACAGATGTTTCTGCTGCTCACGGGAAGCATGCATACTGTCATATTTTCCTTTCAATATTGAACATTCAATATTTTGATCTCTTGTGATCTCTTGCCCTATATTATAACCATTATGTCATGATTGGGTGGCAACTTGGCACAGTGGTTAGCACTACTGCCTCACAGCAAGAAGGTTATGGGTTCCAATCCTGCGTGGGGCCTGTGGAGTTTGTATGTTCTTTCTGTGTTTGTGTGGGTTTCCTCCGGGCACTCTGTTTTCCCCCACCCACAAAAACATACATCATAGGAACACCCATACCAGTACCCCTGACCAAGGCACTGGCTTTAGAACTGGCGCTGGTCTGTGGTTACCCACTGCTCCGAACTATAGAATGGGTCAAATGCAGAAGACGAATGCATTTGGTTCAATGAAGTATATCTTCATCTACACTTGATTGATTTGGCACTTGTTCCACAAAAAAAAGTTCACTAAACTTAAAAATGTACTGCATGCAGCTGCAAAATATTTTTTAGTTTGCTCAACTTATAGCTCTAAGTAAAAAAAAAATGCATTTGTGCACTACTGAGACTAAGTTGAGCTAGCTCAAAAATACTTTGCAGCTGTTGGCCTTAGTTTTTAAAGTTTAGTCAACCTTTTCTTTTTTACCGTGTACTGGACCCTGGTTCGATTTTTTCTGTGCGCTGTTGCTTTAATTGAGAAAAATAATCAAGTTCCTCGTGGCTAAGAAAACTACTTGAATAAACTCCAGCTGTAAGACAATACAGACTACAGCAGTGTGCTCAGAAATGGATTTAACAAACTTAATTCGGAAATATTATCAGCACAATGAGATATGGCAATTTATAATAAAACATTTAAAAATAATTTTAAACGCCGCTGTATGCTCTCTGATGATAGAGGTGTGATTCAGCATGCATAAAATGAAAGTGGGGCTGCTTCATGTTCAAAGTGTACTTACGTACTCGCCTAAACACACATGATATTAGTCAAGATTGCAATACATGAAACTGAAAGGAGTAACCAATTTTACCTTGAATAGCTGTGTTCCTCACAGAAAGAAATCCAGTCAGTTGGCCGGACAGGCAGGCAGGCAGGAAGATTCTAGATATTCTCAGCACTATCTCTCAGACATTACATTGAGTTTGAAGAGCAGAGTAAACCTGTGCGAAAGAGCACTCTGTTTATAGGCTCCTGCCTGGGTGGTACTTTACATATTCAGAGGGTAATAATGTCTAACACAATAAACTGTTGAATTCAGAACCTGCACCTCCTCTGGTAGCTCCTGCTTTGCTGTAAGTGGGTGTGTCTTGCATGCAATGAACATAATCACCTGACCTTCATGGCAACACGGTATCTTAGCAATTATCTGGACAGTCCAGTTGTTCAATAAACAAAATTATGCCCTCTGTGTGAAAATCTGTGCTTGGCTGATCGGAAATGCACATGAGTAGCTGAAAAGATTATTTTAAATATATTCTCTGTGCTACACCATCCTACTCTAGCTTGACAGTGTACTCAATTAGATATACTGGAGTAGAGTGTCTAAAACGTGGAGCCACAGACTTTATATACAGCTCAATGTGGTTAAAAGAACACAGAAGGAATCTATTTCTCAGATTTAATTTCATTTTGTGTTAGTCTCTGGGGTTTGGATTCGAGCTGACAAGAATTCATAGATGCTCTATTTTATCACTGAGAAGAAACTGCAATACCTTGAGGTCACAGCTTTCATAGTTTACCTACAAAACATTATCAACCTTTTCATATGACAAAACAATAAGCATGCAAATCAACAAATCTATTTTGCTCAATAAATGGTAAAAAAGTTGTTGCACAACTACAAATCTCAATTATTATAACTATTGGCACATTTTTAAAGGGTTCTTTTAAATAAATGAAACCCCAATACACTACCTTATCCCAGTGATCGATTGAATTCACTGTGAATATTAAATCACTTGTTTCCATAGTGGAATAACTTTCAGATTTTCAAGGGCACTATGAGAACTTTAGATTAATTACAACAATAAATAAGCATTGGTGATCAGGTGGAAGTGTCACTTCAGAGGAATTGGTGAATGCATAATCCAAGCTTCCTTATTTACTTTGCTCAACTGCTGTGGACAAAATGGTAATATGCGGTACTGTGCAAAAGTCTTAGGCACCCTGCATTTTGTAAAATGTTAATCTGGCTTTAGATGTTTACTTTTTGTTTTCCACATTGGGTTTGCTGAGGGAAAAAGTATATTAGAAATTCTAAATGCTAATTTAAAAAAAAATGTTATAAATAAATATTTTGACTATCATTAAGAATAGCAGATGCAGACAGTATAGTCTTGGCAGATCCCTGATGTCAAAATCATCATGGCTGTCTGAAATCACTTGGAAGGATAGATTCAAGAGGGACAGTTTGGAACAACCGAAAAGCCAATCATCTCATAAAACTTTTGCACAACAAGACAGTGTCCCAACTTTTTACGCAAAGTGTTGTCACTCAAATATTGGTTTGATTTAGTTTTTAACAGTTTACAGCTTTGTGAAATACATTTCTCAGTTCATAGAAATAATTTAATAATTTTTGCAAGCATATTTGCCTTATGAAATCGCTTTGCGTGTGACTAAGACTTTTGCAGATTACCATAAGTGTAAGTAGCAGTCCATCCCAGGAGATGCTCAAGTTTCAAACACAAGCTCTAAGGGGGGCATGTAACATATGGAATTCAGTCTTCAGTCTTTTGTGGTTTCTATCTATTCAGATGTCTAGTGATGAGTACACTTGGAAGGACTAGTGTCATAGGATGAGCTCCATCTAAAAAGAATGGTAATGAATCTGCGCTGGTCTTCTGCAGTGACAGCCCCGGTGCTGTAATTACTTGCTGTGGAAACTGAATAGAACATGAAGACCCCCTGCCGATTGCTTTAAGACAGTTCTCATACACCAGCAGGCTGGAAGCTGTCTCAGGTTGTCATCAGAAGGATGCGTAGTCTGTTTGAAAGGGAAATTAGCAGCTTAAGTGGGTCGGATTTGCCTCGTCCTTCATCGAGTGAACGGACCGGAAAAAATGATGTTGCAAGACGCCCATTGAGGACCGGTAACAGCAGAAGCTCACTGTCACAGTACGACCAATCGGATGCCCTGGAACAACGGACTGTCAGTACATAAGATCCGCGGCCCCAGCGTTCACAGCCGCCTCTTTGGCCTCCTGGAAGGGAAACTGGATTCCGGCCATGCGGATCAGAAGGATGTTGAGGGCGTGTGCAAGAAAAGTGAAGAATATCATCCAGAAGGAGCGGTCAAACCATTCCGTGTAGGTCTTGTACACGAAGTTACCCTCGTTGTTGTTGGCGATCTTTTCTGACAATCGATGGAGCCTCACCTCGGAGGCGTACAGGATCATCACGAGGCAGCTGCAAAAGCCTGAGGAGGAGAACCATGTTTATTCCTGCCTAAATGCTCCCCAGCACTCTTTTCATTGATCCTGCTTCTCAAAAATGCAGTCAAGAACAGACCTTGAAGTACGACAGAAGGAATGTGGAAGAAAAGCTGCACTGAAATGTAACCCAGCAAAACAGAGCTGAAATACACCCCTTACCATGTTTGTCCAGTGATAGAATTGAAACAGAATTAAATTATTGAACAGTATTTAGCTTTGAAGCATATGTTTCTCATTATTAATGAGGAAAAATTAAGTATCAGACTGATTTGCAATATACAGTACATGAAATCTGATGGTGACCAGATTATATGGTTTTCAGCCAGAAATAACGCTTAGTTTTGCTGACTCTTTGTGCATTTACCATCCAACTGTGAATGGCAAATTTTGATCGTATGTGCATTTATTTTTGTGTAACGGGGCTTTCACATACATTGTATGATTTTTTTTTTTTTATGTTGTTCAATTTTAGTGAGTCCACGACAGAAGGGACTGATGTACAACCCCATTTTCGAAATAGTTGGGACAAAGTGTAAATTGTGAATAAAATCAAAATGCAATGACTTTCAAATCACACCAGCCAGTATTTTATTCACAAGAGAACAGAGATAACATAGCAAATGTTGAAACTGAGAAATGTAACAATTTTAATCACAAAATGAGCTTTCAAATTTGATGGCTGCTACTGGTCTCAAAAAAGCTGGGACAGGGGCCTGTTTACCATGGTGTAGCATCCCCTCTTCTTTTTAACACAGAGTGGAGGCATCTGGGCATTGAGGAGACGTTTCTTGATTTTACCCATTGGAATTTGATCCCATCCTTGTTTAATACTGGCTTCCAGCTGCTGAAGAGTTTTGGGTCTCCTTTGACAGACTTTTTGTTTAATTATGTGCCAAATATTCTCAATCGGTGAAAGATCAGGACTGCAGGCAGGCCAGTTCAGCACACAGACTCTTCTACTACGAAGCCATTCTGTTGTAATAGCTGCAGTCTGTGGTTTTGCATTGTCCTGCTGAAATACACAAGGCCTTCACTGGAATAGATGTTGTCTGGAGGGGAGCATATGTTGCTCTGAAACCATACCTTTCAGCATTCATGGCATTTTTTAAAACATGCAAGTGTCCCACACCATATGCACTAATGCATACCCGTACTATCAGAGATGCTGGCTTTTGAACTAAAGGGGAGGGGTGGTCTTTCTCCTCTTTAGCCCGGAGGGCACAACACCCATGATTTCTAACAAGAATGTCAAATTTGGACTCGTCTGACCACAGGACACTTTGCCACTTTACTACAGTCCATTTTAAATGAGCCTTGGCCCACAGAACACGGCAGCGCTTCTGGATTATGCTCAACAATGTCTTCCTTTTTGCATGAAAGAGTTTTAGGTGGTATCTGTGGATGGCACGGCGGACTGTGTTTACAGACAGTGGTTTCTTGAAGTATTCCTGGGCCCATTTAGTAATGTCAATGACAGAATCATCAGAATCATGTTGCAAACCTGATGCCAGTTAACTTAATTACTTGTTAAATGTTCTTTCAGCTGATTCTCTTATATATTACCCGTAATTGCTCTTTAAGCCCCTTTTTTCCTGTGTCCCAACTTTTTTGAGACCGTTGCAGCCAAAAAATTTGAAATAAGCTAATTTTGTGGATAAAAATCTAAAATGTCTCAGTTTCAATATTTGAAATGTTGTCTATGTTCCATTGTCATAAACATATTGGCTCATGATCTGAAAGTCATTGCATTTTGATTTTATTCACAATTGAAGCACTGATTACTAAAACCCCACAAGTCAAGTCAAGTCAAGTGTAACTTATGGGGTTTTAGTAATAGGTGCTTCAATTTACACTTTGTCCCAACTATTTCGGAATTGGGGTTGTGCGTTTGGGAGAGAAAGATTAGAGGGTTGTGTTGTAGCGGTCACATAATATATGTCGTACTACCATCGTAGGAAAATATTTCAAAAATTTGATATCTTTTTAAAAAAGATAGCCGAGCAGCTGATGTAGGACAGAATTGTAATTGTTCGATTAACTCACGACTGTTGCAGAAAGGACGTACAATGGTGGAACATTCTTGGGACTGTCATGGATTTAACACAGGACAACCATAGGTCTATTGTAGGAAGTTCCAATAATAATAAAGGGGACCTCAGATGACCCTAAAAATCAAATGAAATTCGGAGGTCTAGCGTAACACAGTCTATCAACCTCGTGGGGCACCTCATGACAGACCTACAAAATGGGCCTTATATAGAGAATCCCCTACGATGCAATTTTGAACATGTTCAAAATTTTACAACGAGAGCCTACGACAGCGTTTTCTGTCGTAGTATACATGAATTTCGTAGGACAAAGGAGCGTCCTGCCAATTACTACACAGTTCTGTCATAAACCTGTTGTATAACCATCACACAATGTATGTGAAAGCCCCTTTAAACAGATTTTGTTGCGTGTGCCAACATGTATTTTCAGAGTGCTGTGTATACATTGTATGTATGGTGTATGCTCTGTATATATTGAAAATATTTGGCATGTAAACATGTTTTTGTGCTTATTTGTGGTGTATGTGTGCATACATTTGTGCTATGCATAGTATGAGCCACAAACATGACATAGGATTATTGTGTATCATCAAAAGGCACGCACATGATGCATAATGTGTGTGTGTTTGTGTATGTGTAGGTATGTACACTTGTATACTCACAGCAGATGAAATTCCACAGGTACAAGCCCAGGGGGCCGTGCAGTGTCTCGTAAGGGTTGCCGAAAGCGTTGTACATGAAGAAGGTGGAGGCCACAGAGGAGAAGATGATGAGCACGCAGCAGAAGAGAATGACACTGATGTGGAGACTCGCCGGAATCACATTCAACAGGTCGGGGAAAACTGGCCCCAGGAGGAAAACAGAGAGAAAATATGGACAGTGACGGAAATTATGTGACATCTTCACCTCCATATTTAGCAGCTGCTTTCACTAGTGATACAGCCTTGTGCAAATAAATTGGATAAAGGGGCTTGTCAATTGAATGAGCGGAACGGAGTGCAAACAGTCGAGCCAAGCAATGGATGTCTTACATAACCACCTCAAAGATCACTACATGATACCTTTTAGCCATGTTTCATTAATTTCCTTGACTTCTATGATGCATCTAATGCAATTGCATCATCAGCACAGTACTGTAACTGCGTTGTACTGGCCTGGCAATTCACCTGAGGTCAATCCCATTGAGAATCTCTGGTCCATCATCAAGTCAAGGCTGCAACAAAAATACTGCACCACAAAAGCCAAAGTCATCGATGCAGTTGCCCAGGTGTGGCATCACAATGAAGAAATCAAGGCAACCTGCAAAAACCTGATCAGCTCCATGCCAAAACGGGTGAAACAGCTTCTCAAGAACCGTGGAGGACTCATCTCGTGCTGAATGCTGAATGTAGACTTTTTTAAAGTAATAAAAAGCCTGAAAACCTATGTTGTTTGGTTTTCCCTCTCCGGCCAGCATTATCCGATTAATTTGCACAAGACTGGACTGATACACTGCAAAATGTGGGGAAAAAAAAACAAATTCAATACTGTTTTCTCTCAGGCCGAAAACAATTTTTACCACCAGGAGAGCATAGTTTTCTCACTATAACAGGTATATTTGAAAACGGAAGTATGAGGCGTGGACAGATATAAGCACTTGGATAAACAACAGTTTTGTGAAGCTAACTGCATCCTGTTTTCATTGATACTGATACAGATATGAACTTATCTGATTCTGTGGTTATATTTAGATCTTTGAATTGTGGCCACTGCTCTATTCTGCTGTTGTTTTTTTTGTGTGTGTGTGTTTGGGATATGGTTTTTGACTCTCTTCACATTGCCATGCTAAATAATTTAGTCTTTTTTGTGATGGACACACCTGCAGTTTTCGCCCCCTTTCAACAATTAGGACCCTCTAGTTGCTTTAGAGACCATGTAAAGTGCTGCTGGTAAGATCTCTTATTCTGACACAAGAGGCAGTCTTCACCATTAGGCAAAGGCAGGCAATTGCCTTGAGCCCAAACTACCACGGGCCCCATAAAATACTTAATAAGGTTAAGATTTATAGATATATTTTTTCCATTTTCATCAATTAATAATTTCATTCTAAAGATCCATGGGCTAAAATTGCATCATAATGTACATAACTCAAGAGTAACTGGAGTCACAGCAGCCCCCCCAGTCCCCACTATAATGGACTAATTCCATGATTGCATCTACGGAAATGATTCAGAGTGTAAATGGAGATGAGGTTGGGTGAAAATTGAAATTAAGCAAAGCTACCCAAATGGTTGTGAAAAAAAGGAAGAAGCGAAAAGAGAGTAAAAGGTATTTTATCAACCCTGCTGACGTTACTCTTCCTACTCCTGTGATCTGTTCATAACTTAAGAGTTTCAGAATGAGTTACCACTGTCTCAACCATTGACTGTATGGCCAGACCCCTTCTGTACATTAACATTAGCTGACAGGTAAAAGGTCTGTTTGATTATGGTGAAAAATTTATGCATGGATTCATCGAACTAAGAATTGTGATTGAAGTCGTCATGTCAATAATGAAATGTGGCAACAATATCAATAATATTCCATTTAAACCACTGGGGTTGTCATCCAGAACAAGTCGCTGTGTTCTGACATTGCTGAGCCTCTCGGGGAAAGCTAACCTCAATGTTTGAAAGAGGAGATTGCAAAACTAGGCTGTAACTATAGCCAGTGTATCTTACAAATGCAGTCAATGTACCATGCCACAGTAACAACTTTCGAGAATGGATTACTTCACTGACACTTGCCTATATTTGGTTGCTAACAATATTACACTCAATAAATCTCATTAAAAATCAAAGTGTAATAAAAGAGTAACTTAGTTAGCTAATTTAGCTACCTCATGCATCACATCACTCAGTCTTGTGCTCGAGCAACTTAATGTTGACCTCAGTTAACTTGACGACCACAATCTGTCTCAGTTGTGACTGGGAATTAATGAAAGTGACACTAGCACCTTTAAGTAAATTAAAGAACAAAAATAAAGAAAATTTTCTGTTTGAAGACCAGTGATGACAAGAAGTTACAAGTAGTGCTTTATTAGATAAATAGGATTGAAAAAGGAGGACAACAACAGATGCGGAGGGCCCCAAATGGCTAAATCTGCCACTGTCATACACACAGGGCTAATTAGCATTCAATTTGATTGGACTGGCCTATTTAGATTGTTTCTAATTGTGGTTCTTTTGTTTTCAAAGTTAAAACCATGTTTCAGGAGTGATTTTGGTATTTTTCCATCTTGTTTATGATAAAATGATAGGCTACTGTGAAAAGTATTCCATGCATATACTGGCTGATGCATGTATGAGTCTTGAATTCCCCAAAAGTAATCAATATTTGCATCTATAAATTCATTCAGTCACCCAATGCATTTTAGGTATTGACAGAAACCTTCCATGAATTTTAAAACTAAAAAGATGAAAAGGTAAATGCCTGACAAGGTAAGCATTTGTCAGTTTTATCACTGGGTACTTTTACTTTTGCATATGCAAAGTTAACATATTTTGTATGGTAAACTGCATTTAATCTCAAAATTATTAATTTTTGCAGTATTTTTAAAAGGGCAAGTCCAGTTTAATTGATTTATGGAACTAAGTTGAAGTCAAATATATGCCTCATAGTCTCATACTTGTGTTACATTCCTAGTCGTCTAAACGTAGTTCCCTGCATTTCGTGTGTACTTACATAACTCTTGAAACTTACTGCTGTTATTATTTATTTCAGCGCTTTATCCCGGCAACCTCGACTACCGTTTGTTCTCTGTTGTGTAATACTTTATAACTGAAGCCATATCCTGCAAGTGGTATTACCAACAGTATCTCTAAGCGAACGCGTTCCCTCTTTTGTTTGTATGTCTTCGTCCTGTCTTCTGCTGTGCACTCAGCAAAATAAATATACAACGAAGTCCATTCTTGCACCTGAGTCCAGTCCTCAAATTTCTGTCCTCCATGCCTGTCACAAGGGTACATGACACAACCCTTACATGTGCCTTTTTTTAAAGTTTACAAGTCAGCGTCTAATGTACTCAACTTAAAATCGCCTAGCCCTAATTTGTAGAAACAATTATGAAAAAATAAAAGGCGAAATAATGTTTTGCTTTTTAGGATTATAACAGTTTCAGTTCGGCAATGGGACATGCTTACTGACCCATTTAGCTGCTCTGCGAAGCTACTGCGATGACTGAAACTCTGAACAAATATCTAGTAACACACTGATGATGAACACGCAATTTTGCAATCAACTCAAGTTTTTTTTACGGTACAAAGAATTCATTTTTACCGGCTGATGATTCACTCGTTATCCTGAGACAATCAGGCCGCATTTGCTGAACTAGAGTATAAAGTTCATTCTTGTTTCACAATAGGCAAAGTGGTCGATTGCAAGTCAAGCAGAAACAATCTTTCAATTTTGACAACATTCCAACAACTAATTAATGGAAATCACGCAAAAGAGCGCGGTCTGGTTGGCCAAATGAGTCTCAATGGAAAAAGAGTCATTGTGTCGGCAGTCTTTGGGCAAACAGCTCCCACAGGATTTCTTGGCACATGAACAACGCCGCTAAAAAGCTAGTAATTGGTTAGCATTCTCCGTGTTATAAGATAATCCGTTGCTGTCTTTCAAATTTATTTCACCTCATCCATTCTAAGGGCATTTGACGCTGTGGGCTCCCTAGAGTGTCGTTCGTCGCGCGTTAAACCACACTTTGTCTCCATTGCATACATTTGGGAAGGCAATTTGCGAATCGGTTAAAATAGGTCATAAATTCGATCTATTCTCAGGTCTACAGCTGGAGACAGTTGCTATAACTCAATCATGAATAGCCTGAATTTCGGCCAACCCATTCTTGAGGCCATGACATATCGACCCTATTTGTCTGCAACAGCGAAACAAGAAGCTCTGTTGGTTTATTTTAAAGGAAAATAATACCATTTGCAGTCATTGTATAATCCAAATAAAAAATAATTGCACTGCTGGCTAAACTTAGGCTTGCCCATATTTCCATTCTGTTGAATAATTCATTAACCGAGTTAATGCTTGTTGAATTGCAATTGGCTTTGAATAATAAATGGACTGTAACGGCAGCACTATTTCAGGACGAACTGTTTCAGCGTAGTCAATGAATATATCATTTTCTTTAATGTATTGATGAGTTGCACCAGAGCGCGCTACTTACAGGAGAACCGGAAGGGTCTCCCACCGAGACCACATTGCTTCACTCTCTCTCCGTGAAAAAGACCGTAGCTTATCCTTCCAATGAATTTGTACAGTTCGGGTCCTGTGGCGTTGACCAGCTGAGCACCAGTTTTGCACAGAACGGAGCCCTTCACCCAAAATTGTGTTCCCATTGCAGCAGCGACAACCAGGACACAAGCAAAACTCAAAACGCCAGCAAAACAAAATATTATTTTCTTTTGGCGACTCGGCATGTTGGGACATCTAGTTTCCACGCAGAACAGACACCGCATAAAGGTCTCGCTAACAGCCCTTGTGCTGATGTATCACAGTAAGCTGATCTCTCGAGGATCACAACAGTCCAAAGAAAAGACCAAGTTAACCGATTCCTCACATATTGTTGAAAAAAATTCCTTGCCAAATACATCGGGTGCATGGAAGAATAGTTCTCGCGAAGTTAAAAGCGCACAATTCGTTGTTAGAATTCTAAAATGTCGTCTCTGTATAAAATTACACGGATCTTTTTCACTGAGCTCTGTCTCCAAGTAACCGAAGGTTTATATTTCTGGTAGCTGTCCGGAGAACGTGATCAGAGCAGCCTCAGTGACCTTCAGTCTGATTGGACATATGGGAGAGCGTTCACTGTAATAGTAATTGGTTAATGGGACGATGTTAGTCTTTCAAATTCCCCCTTTATTTCAAAATACAGTGTACGCTGTGCATATAAACAGGAGTCTAAAAGTTTAGATAACGAATAACCCTTTCAAGACATTTCAGCACCGCAGTACTGAACAGCGGCACGACTTGGCGATGAATATCTAGACTGATGGACCAAGACGTTGGGGTAGAGCGGGGTAAGATGTTTCCTTTCAGCAAGAATTTTCATAACTGAAGGTAAATAACATGAGTTAACAGTTTTTTGTTTTTTTTTTTTTTTGCTTGAATGGATAGTGTGTAAAGTTGGCTACGACATCTAGAAAGATTTATGACAGTCACTATTGTTTTTTAAAGGATGCCCCATCTGTTTTATGTTATCTAGAATAACTTGTAAAGCCTAATACACACTGGTTTTACTTCATTTCACATAATTAGCATATTATAGCTGTCTTAATTGACAGGTACACACCATTTCCTTGCTAAAGAAATGGGGAAAGAAACAGATACATTCTCCTCAACCTAAATTTTTGTTAACTGACTGAACACTAAGGCACACGTGATGGCAAAGCACTGTTGGCATTAAATGCATCAAGGAATAGATGGTTATATCTTGTGGACTACTAAAAAATATGACGCACCACATTTGATAAACACATTGCGGTATGGAACGTATATGAGTATCCTTGAAAAGTCTTTAGAATTAAGAGTAACCATAATGCATTTCACCTAATATATTTCTTTTTAGGCATTTATGGGTATCGATGTATATATGATTCATTATTGTGTAACTCCATATGGCCCTACTTTCAACATGTATGGATACACTTAACTTTCCATTCCCAATTTCTTTATGAAGATCATCATGTCTGATATACATTTCCCAAAAATAGAACATAATTCTTTTTTAGAAAAAACCTCATAAAACAGAATTAATATGACTCAAAATGGGGTAAGATGTGGGGCATTTTACCCCAAACCAAAAAGGTCATCTTACCCCCAGCACTACCATATTGGTTTTGGCTCATTAACTCCAATTACTCCTGCTAACACCACAGAGGACCTCCTTTTATACAAAGAGAAGGCATCAGAGAGTTGCATGGACATGTCCTGCAGACTCCTGAAGCAGTCAAATACTTGTGGCAGAATGATTCATTTGGTCATTTTTTATAAGAAGGACAGTAAAACCACAAATACTTTGGGTACTCACATGTCACTTGCTCTGTGGACTCATCTGTTGCTCAGGATTTCCCTTCAGGTGGAAGTTCATTTGTCGAAGTCAAGAGACATGTTCTGGATGCAGCTGCAGAAATCGAATTATAAGCAAAGGGCATCTTACCCTCAGGGGCGTCTCACCCCGCTCTACCCTACTATTTACTTGATTTGACTCTGCACTCCATTGTAAAAATTGTATGAAATGTTGGTGTCATTTCCAAACTTATATTTTATGCATATTTTATATGTTTAGGTCTCACCTTGCATGATTGAATTTTTTAAAATATGTTTTTATATGAAACTCACTGGGACCACAATCTTTAGTTTTCACATCACATTTCTCTGATTATTCTGGTGAGTTAAATGCAAGTGCAAAAGGGATTTCAGTATCTTTTTTCGATTCTTGGTTTTTGATTTTCGATGCTTGCCTGTTCTAAATTGATCCCGTGATGAAAAAAATTGAGTGGCCCATCAGATCAAAAGCACTCTGTAGGAGTCAGGCATGGGTATGTCCTTGACCACAGTCAGCATGAAATGCCGTGAACAGAACTACGGCCTTTAATGTAAAATGCAAATCCCTATTTGAATACAAAGTACTGTGATTTCCACACTGTAAAGTCCTCTGTGTCTTCCATGTCCGATTTGTTTGTTGGACAGCGTTGAATTAGCAGATAACATGAATTCATTGTTGCTTGCACAGGACATTTGTCATTCCCAGTCATACCTGACCCGAAAGATTTACTCATAGCAAAAATGTTAGGTCGTAAATGTGATTTGATTTAAAAGATGTGAATTTCTTACTGTGTCTTTGTTTTCATTTAAAATTTTTTTTTTTTTTGCGCGCTACATTAGACGCTCTGCTGGTGGAGGATGTTGATTAGTTAGCCGGCTAAAGATGGTTTGCTAACATGATGGCTAACACGTTCTCTTTTTGAGGAGCCATCAGACAGTTAGAATAGATATGATCAGAATAGATAGCATTATACTTTTATAGCGTAGAACAATCAGTAAGCACCCATTTTTGTTCCAAAAAATAAGGCAAAAAGCACCAACGCCATTGCAACAGCTGTTAGAGGCTCAGGGACACGCCCCTTTGCAGCAAGTACCCAATTCAGGCTGCACACGTTCCACACCCAATTTGCACCAACACCGGGCAGTGCTGCTTCTGCATTTGACTTCTGGTTTCAATAACTGCATAATCATCACCAATCTAAAATAATTTCCTAAAGAAATATTTAGCCAAACAGCTCCTGGCTGGCATCAGTCATGTCCGTGGTTAAACCACCGTCACAAAGTTATACAGATATAGTAGTATGTAATTGCATTGGTGATGGGGGTATACCTATCACTGTGTTAGAGTTCTTCCTCCACTCTGTCACATGCCCTGTCCACTTTCCATGACACCATCCAATATGAAAAGTAAGGAACTTTGGTCATTTTGGCTTATAAAAATCAAAAACCAAGGGCATAGGTATAGATGTCTTTGTTCGAGTTTTTGCCTACTCATGGTCTGCAGCCGAAAAACCTTTCTTTCTTTAAAAAAGAATCCAATAGTTAATGAAAAGTCCACGTATTTAGCCAGATTTACAATATGTAATATGTACACATGGTAGTTTGAAATTTTGACAAAAGAGACAATGTGTAATCTGTGGTATTGCAAAATGTGATCCAAATTTTAAAAAAATTTTTTGTGTGTGTGTGTGTGCGTGCGTGCGTGTGTGTGAGTGTGTGTGTATCTGAGAGCTTTTACTGTAATATTTTAGTTCTGAGAGTCTATTTGGTGGTTGAAACTATGTTTTCGTTCCTCTTCTTCATATGTTTCATAATATGTCTGCTGATTGGTCAGAAAATGACTGTAGAACAATCTTTTTAGCCATAAAACATTCCATGATGATGCCATGCAGAACAAAATGAAGATTTACAGAAGAGTACTGTGATGGTCATTCTGCAGAGAGTGCAAATGTTTACTGCATTTGTACAAAACAATCTATCAATAATTGATGGCGATAAGAATAAACTATTACTTTACTCAGTATGATATTCACATCTCTTTATATACAGTGGGCTCCAAAATTACTGGCACCCCTGACTGGCTATGCACAAACAATACAAAATAAACCCCAAAAAAAAAACAATAATATAATTACAGAGAAACTAAATAAACCAACGTGTGAAATACTTTATCAATGTTTTGATGGAACCAAGCCAAATCCTATCAAATCATTTAATACAAAATAAATTTCAACAAAATCAAGGTCCCATTATAATTGGCACCCTTCATTTAGTATTTATTGCAACCACCTCTGGCAAGGATTAAAAGCACGCAGTCTTTTCCTGTAATTTTTGACAAGGTTAAGGCACGCATTTGGGAGGAAATTGGACCAGTGCTCTCAGCAGATCCTTTCAAGATCCTCCACAGTCTTGGGTTTGCGTTAATCAACTGCCTTCTTCGACTCAGCCCATATGTTTTCAATTGGATTGAGGTCCTGCAATTGAGATGGCCATTGCAGTATGTTGATTTAGTTGACAGAGAGACATTTCAGTGTGGATCTTGAGGTATGCTTTGGGTCATTGTCTTGTGGAAAAGTCCACATATGGCCAAGCCCCAGCCTTCTGGCGGAGGCAACCAGATTGTCAGCCAAAATGTCCTGATGCTTGGTGGAACTCAGTATGCCATTAATCTTAAATTTAACCTGAATGTTTATTTCTTAAGGACATCATGATTGATTCATTTCATATCTGTTGTAGTGACATACTGAGCCAAAATGATAAAAATATTTTCATTAGTATATATGGTCTACACATTCTAAATTGATATCCTAAAACATTCATTCATTCGTTCTTCCTTGTATCTAAAGTTTCACGACAACGCATGCTAATGCATTGATTTGTGGCAATTTCATTGTGGGCTAATTTTCAACACTACAAAGATGGAGCTTTTTCCTGCAGAATGCTGCTGTTCTAAGGAAACAGTGAGGACTTACACTCGTACAACACTGAGACACCAAGCCTGGCTTCACTGAAGCCTATATGGATCTAAAATCTTCAGATTATAACTGAGTTAACCATTAAATGTTAAAAAAAAACTTTTGTCCACAGGTCTTGCAGAGCTTTTTGTGGAGGTGGTTAACTGATGAGTGTTATTTATTCACAGCCCACTCATGATTTCTCTTTTTTTCACTCACTCACTCTCTCACTCTGTCTTTCTTTGTTTAAAAAAAACTTTCCAGACTGCCCATGTTTCACTGTATTCCCTGCAAGGTTTTCTCCTCTTCAGCTGCTTTGCAGTGAGAGCTCTGAACAGAGTCCCGTATTTCTCCCACAGCTAGTAGCTGTAGGTTCTGTGCTGCTCCCTGGGCAGAGGTACTAGAGCCTCGCCTGGGCTGAAAGGCCTCCGTTATTCGCTGTCTGAAAGAATGGGACAGGTAGAAATAAAGGATGGGGTCAAAGCAAAGGTGCATCACAGCCAGTAGCAGTGTGGACTCCTTGGCCAGGAAGAGGTGACGCTTTGCGAGGCAGCCGGTGATTATTTTGTTCTGAGTGAGCACGTACGGTGTCCGTACGCCATGGTAGGGCACAAAGCAGATCATGTAGGCTAGTGTCACCGTGGCGATGTTACGGGTGGCGTGGCGAATGCTGACCCGCTCCTCCTCACTGCTGCAGCGGCTTCTCCACAGCCTCTTGAGCACGAAGCCATTGGAGATGAGCACGGCAGCTGAGGCGTTCAGGAAGATGGCCATGCACAGGAAGTTGGTGAGCAAGTGCCAGTGTTTCCCCAGCTCCTGCTTGAACTCCACACAGGTGACCAGCGCTTTCTCCGGGATCTGCTGGATGGGAATGGCCATGTTGGGCACCATAATGAAAAGCACCAGTGCCCACACCACGGCTGACATCATCCTGGCGAAGCCCACTTCCTGAATGCGGTAGAGCCGGGAACTCTGGGTAATCTGCAGGTAGCGGTCGGCACTGACAAAGGCGAGAAAGATGATGGCGGCGTACATGTTGATGTAGATGAGCACAGCGGAAACCTGGCAGTGGAATATCTTGAGGCGCCAGGGCGCAACCTCCAGGTCAACCGCCACCTTGAAAGGCAGGGCCAGAGTGAGAATGAAGTCCGAGACCAGAAGGTTGATCAGGTAGATGTTCATGCATTTCTTGGCATTGTGGCTGCGGACAAATGCCCACATCGCCAGCAGGCTGCCAGCCAGTCCTGTCAGGAAGATGAAGCTATACAGGAAGACAAAAGGCTGCATGTGATCGTTGACTGGGCAGCCATTTGAGTTCTCAGAGGAGCTGGAGTTCCGGTTCATTCTGTTCCTCAAAACTGGAGGGAGCCAGTCCAGATGAACACCTACAAACAACAGCAATCGCCACCATAAAGTTTGTGCTGGTGAATTGATCATATTCAAAAGGCTGTTTGATACATGTAAGATGTGTTTGTTGACAGTGTCTGATGACCGAAATGATGTGAAGGAAATGGTAAAAAGATTCGCCCAACTGTATCTTATACCAATCAAATATTTCTAAGGTTGCAGACACCTTCCTTTGTTAACTCATATTTTTACTGGCTGGGTGGACAGAGCGAGAGTTTAGGGGTTGCCATGGATATACAACCCCAATTCCGAAATAGTTGGAACAAAGTGCTAATTGTGAATAAAATCAAAATGCAATGACTTTCAGATCACATGAGCCAATATGTTATTTACAGTAGAATATAGATTTCAAATGTTGAAACTGAGACATTCTACATTTTTATCCACAAAATGAGCTTATTTCAATTTTGCTGGCTGCAACAGGTCTCAAAAAAGTTGGGACACTGGCAAAAAAGGGCTTAAAAAGCAATTAATAGCTTTTTAGGTCACCTGAAGGCGTGACCTATTGCGATCCCCTTTTGTCCGTCGTCGTGCGTCGTCCGTAAAATTTTCCTTGTGAACAAAATAACCTCAGTATTTATGAACCAATTTTGATGAGCCTTTGTATGCAGGCTTATATCCATAAGATCTTGGACGAGTTCGAAAACCAGATTGATTCGATCATATTTGATGGAGTTATTGCCCTTTGTTGCATTATTATCATAAGCAACCTTGTGAACACAATAATTTCAGTAAATATTGGTCAATTTTCATGAAACTTTGCATGCTGGCTTATATTTATAAGATCTCAAAGAAGTTCGAAAACCAGACCGATTCAGTCAAATTTGATGGAGTTATTGCCCTTTGTTATGTTGTCATCATAAGCCACATTGTGAACACTACAACTTAAGTAAGGGTCATTTAAGGATGTCATGTTTAGGTTTTGGAGGAAACTGGAGTATACCTGGAGAAAACCAACAACCTGTGGTGGGTACTTGGCAACTGCCTGTACAGTTTGAGGGGAAAATGCCCCGCGGGATGCGGTTTTACCTCAGAAGTAGAAAAGTAACTTGACATATGTTAATGAAGGTATTATTCCTTTCTTTCACTGAAGCGTTTTTTGTTTAAACGCAAAATGAAGTTTTTATGAGCATATTCACAGACCGCACCGACCAAACCTATGTATTGTCAACTCTGTTAGTGCAAGCCTATTGTCTTGCATTTACTTTTTTATCCCTAGATATGCTGGAAACCAGTTATCTTTATAGATGGAAGTGCCCAGACGCCTCCACTCTTAAAAAAGTTAAAAAGAAGAGGGGATGCTACACCATGGTAAACAGGCCCCTGTCCCAACTTTTTTGAGACTTGTAGCAGCCATAAAATTTGAATTGAGCTCATTTTGTGGATAAAATTGTTAAATTTCTCAGTTTCAACATTTTCTATGTTATCTCTGTTTTATTGTGAATAAAATACTCGCTGGTGGGATTTGAAAGTCATCGCGTTTTGATTTTATTCACAATTTACACTTTGTCCCAACTATTTCGGAATTGGGATTGTAGATTATCAATATAGTAGTGTTGTCAAAAAGATTGGCGGCTTATGAAACAATAGATATATAATTAACACGAAGATGACAACTTGTGCCAGACTTCATCCAACACATTTTTTAGCAGAAAACACTTGTGTGCGTGAAACTTTTCTTAAGAAGTCTTTCAACACGTTTTACAAGAAAAGAACTGCTTTAATTTGTTTTGTACTAATGTGTTAAGCACATTTTATGAATACAAATGCCATTCTATCCTTTCTCAATCAAAGGGACAGAGTCCAATATAATGTCCATAAATCAGTCAAGTTCGCTTTGATGGCATTTGGTTGAAAATAATGACAATTATCTGCAACGGAAATCGGCTATAACTGTTGTACGCCTATTTTTGAAGACATTGTTGTTTATATTTACCAGTAGGAGAAACAAAGTAGTGAAAAATACGTCGAGTCACACAGTATCATGTCCCAAGATTGATTCCCCCTCTCATGAGTCTTACTGACTTAATTTCCTCCACATACAGTGGCATCTGTGATTGAGCTTCACAGAAATGAACCGTAATGTGGGACAGTTCTCCCACACTTTTATTTATTCAACCATCAAGATTTGAACTGCGCAATTGAATCATTTGAGACGAGGTTAACTTTAAGCAGTGGTGTTGTGGAGGGTATTTGCAGGTATGTGGAGTATAGGCTCCCCGCCAAATTTACATTATACCCTTCTATCAGCCAAAAAGCCATTGAAAGACATAGGAGATAATACTCACTTTTTCCCTGGTGATCTACCCATCTACAAGAAAGAGTATACCCACTTCTTCAGGAACTGATACACCACTGACTGTGAGGCAGTTGTATGCATTTTTTGAAACCCTTAATAAATTGCTTTACCTCCTGTTTCACGTCACGTATCACGTTTCAGGTCGTACCTCTTTGGTCTGTCTTCACATAAGCCTGTGCATTTCCGTGAGATAACAGGAAGTGGTTTACGCGGTTATCGCTGCTGCTGCACGCCAGTTTGGCTGTCACCTTTATTGAAAGTGATAACTCGTTGAAAGATGTGTGCCTTTTCTATACTATCTTTTTACAAAGTACCTCAACCAGCAGCCCCCTAGCATCTTCTCAGAATTGACCTTTTTACATTTTAGAAAAGCTGAGGCTCAGCCGTTCGTGACCAGACTGTGGGACACTCCTCACCTTTATGTTGTGCGTGTCACAGGTCTCGTTGGCGGAGGAGTGGTGACTTATTCCAAAAAGTGAGGTCACAGAGCCCACATAGTCAAGATACATGGGTGTATTGCAAAAGGAATGACTGAATGAAGTCTGAAGAGCTAGAGTCAGTCTTATAGTGTTGAGGCAATGATTTTCCAGACCATCTTGCAGCCTGAGAGTCTGTCTGCTTTCTATGTTCAGGATTTCTTCATACCTTACAGACAATATTCCCCCATTTTTACTTGTAGTACTTTTATAAGTACTGCTTAATTTTGTTTTTGGGTACTTAGTGCGTTAACAAATACAGACTCTGTTAACTAAACTGACAGCCTCAGAAAATCGCATGTAAGGATTGTTGTTCAGTTTGCCTGGGAAAATAACATTGAAACAACCTAATGAATGTTTGAAATAAAGAGTCGGATATCATTATTTCTGAAAAATAAAGTCATTATATAGGTTGCTGGCACAAATGTGATCAGATAAGGTTTTGTGGTTGTTCAAGTAATTCCAAACAAGATTTCTTCCAAAGAAAACTGTGAGAAGAGCAAAGGAAAGAAAAAGAGTGACTAACTACACAAAGCCCAACTTGCCATCATTTTAACCAACATTTCTTGAGCTCTTTAAGTCTTTGACTACTGAATAAACTGCTGATCAGTCTCTGGATTTTGCTGGTTTTTATGTAGGGCTGTGCATTCAGGTTTGTGGTGAACAAGCCACATGTTAACATGAGTGGACCTTGAAATTAGTCTTATATAAATAGTCAGAAAAAATAGAGAGAAAACACATGAAAGATTCATCGTACTTGATTAAGAAACTTACCTCAAATTCCGTCTCACTGAAGTGTAAAAATATTAAAATCCAGGGATCTAGCTCTGTGAGTCCTGTAACACCTTAGCAAGGAAAGCACAATGACATCATCTTCATCTTAGCTCAGTTCTCTCTTGTCACTGAAACATTATCTTCACCAATCTCGCTTGGGTGCAAATTCTTCCATAAGTGTCAGGTTTGAGTTGGTAATGCTAACATTTTTAAACCAAGACCATAAACTCCTCTCGCCTGAGAAGTGAAGCTTTAAGACTAGTTGTGCTCAGCTGTGTGTACAGTGGGAACCTGTCTCATTCAATGAAACCAAATAAGAGTCAAACTGCTTTACATATTTCTGAATATAGTCCCAGTGACTTCCTCTCTCAGCCAACCGCAGTCATTATTAGTCACTAGTACAAGAGACAACAGCCCCGTCTTTCATGGAACAAAGTCATTCTGAATAGGGACTTCATCGTCTGCAGTACCTTCTCTTACTGGAATACCTCTTGAGTTCCCATCACTTCTGTGATTATCAGCATAGAAGATCTTAGACTCTGGTAGCAGTTTTTTTTTTCCTCACATAGAAAGACATTTCAACATTAAATGTCATATTTTTTTGCGATGTTTGCATGGTTTTGAAGAGATAAGCACAGTCATACCAGCTGCCTTCAGTATTTTCCATGAAGCAAACACATAAAGGTCACAGGTTCTGAAGAACTTTGTTAGAGTTTGTGTCCGGGGCTATATTCACATGTAAACAAAATTTCCGCTTTGAATGATTTTTAATTTTTTTTAGAAAAACTCGTTTGAAAAGTTTTTTTACTCTCCTATGGCTATGCCTTTTGTGATGACTGCAGACAATTTAACCTCCACTCCCCTCACAATTCACAATAGGTTTTCTGAAGTATACTTGTGCTTAGGGTTAGCAGAATCCTAAATATTGTATCATTTATCAATATTGTTAATCTTAATTCGTTTTAGTTCTTTTGCTATTGGGCTACTTTTTCCAGAGGCCCAACACTTACCTGTATGGATGTCTCCTAATTTCAGAAAGGCTACAATGGCTCGTTGTCACCCTGTTAGGAGGGTGTGTTTAAAATTTGCAAGTCAAGGCGCTGGCCTATTTCTGATTCTTGGGAGTTTTCCATGGTACCTGTTTATTGGAGAGATGCCGAGGTTGTCTAAGCCCACAGGAGTCTGTGATGGTTAACAGACTGTGGTGCATGGAATATACATACATATATATATATATATATATATATATATTTATTTTTTTTTTTTTTTGTAGCTACAAAAATTGATGCCGAAGCAATTATATCTTTATATATTATATCTTTCTGAAACTTTGTATGTGCATTACACAAGTACTGAAGTGGTGCCTTTTCATATTTTCAAATTTCTGAAATTTTTTTTTCTTTCCATGGAATCAACATGGATTTGGACTCAGTCGCAGGGCTGGGTTTGTTTTTCCGGAGCAGAACTAAAGCACTGTTCATTAATGACTCTTGTTTTATAATTGCCTTTGTTAACATGTGGTTCATAGTCTTTGGTAGATGTTGCCAGTACATACTTCCAGATAATTTAAGAGGAAAATCACCTCACCATTCTTGTTTGAATTTCTTTGAAGGTGTAGGATTGACATGACTTTCGCAAATAATCAGGGGCCGGGGGAATATGTCATCTTCCGATGACTCTTGTTTGTTCTTGCCAATGGTTTTTTCTCATAAGTGAAAGGATTATTTTTTTCCCTACTAGTCACTGGAAATTACCCACTAACAGGGTGGGTTTGGGGTAGAATCAAAATTCGCCCCATCAGGTTTTGGAAATGAGAACTAGTAGGCCTAAGCATATTTCCAGGATTTCTCCCCTTTGTTTACTCGGGCCAGTAGGCTCCGTTCTTCCTTTTTTTTCCCTCGGTGTCGCGATTGTCCTGCTCATGCGCGCGTGCAGTTTCGCGACAGGCTCTGCGGAGCCTCTTGTTTCCTTAGTTTCCCACGCCAGTGACGGTAGATTCCTGTGTCAGTTTCATATTAACGTTGCTCTCTGTGCTCAAATCGCCATGGTTTTATGCAGCCCTCTAGAGGTCATTACAGAAAATACATTTGCTGTTGCCTGTGAACAAGGCCGACTTGACACAGCACGTAGGAGACAGATTTCGGAAAGTTTCTGTGATGAAAGTGTGCTGTGCAGACGGACGTGTATATTGCCTTCCTTGGCTAAAGGTCTTAAAAGAAAAAGGTAAAATACACTTTATTGAACCATGTGGGGTTATTTATCATCTGCACTTGACTTTTCCTTGTTATTTAAGAGCAGAGGGAAGCGACATCTGGGATCAACATCTATTTCTAAATCCAGAGCCCTGGTCCATGGGTTCCTACAGTTTAGTCTTTCAGGGCGGGAGGAAACCAGCACAAACATAGTGAGAGACATGCAAAATCCAGGCCAAGAGGTCCTTGCTGGCCAGGACTCGAATCCAGAACTTCCTTATCGCAAGAAAACAGTATAAAATCTGTTGACTTATGGAAGACATTTGTCATGACTCCTTGTCTATAAGAATATGAAATAATCCCATCCATTGGAAATAATAATCAAAATACAAATTACGGTCTTGTGAAAAACAGTTTGCTTCGCTTTTCCACTACCTGCAAAAATTCTCTTATGATTCTGCGATGGTTGGCTGTATTCAAGGAGGATGTTAACAGGAGTACAGGGGGGTGGTGGAGGACTTTGTGAACTGGTGCAGTGAGAACCATCTACAGCTCAATGTAATAATAATAATAATAATAATAATAATAATGCATCAGTTTTATATCTCACAAAAACAAAGGAAATGATGGTGGATTTCAGGAGGAGGAGGGCCCACGCCCACCCTCACCCTCACCCTCACCCAGTCACCTTCAGTGGCACAGCAGAGGAGCTGGTCTCCAACTACAAGTACCAGGGAGTACAGCTGGACAACAAGCTGGTCTGGTCCAGCCACATGGACACTCTGTACAAGAAGAGTCAGAGCAGGTTGTACTTCCTCGGAAGGCTACGCTCTTTTAACATTTCCAAGCCTTTGCTGTGCACTTTTTGTAAGACTGTTGTGGCCAGCGCTCTGTTCTTTGGGGTGGGCTGCTGGGGGGAGTCCTCTCACTCGGCAGAGAGAAACAGAGTGAACAAACTGGTTAAAAAAGCAGGCTCCATCATTGGAGCACAGCAGTACAAAATTGAGCAGGTGGCTGAAGTGCGAGTGCTCAATAAACTGAACCCAATCATCAGCAGCCCGTCACACCCACTTCACGATCTTGGGGTGTTTCGACATAGCACCTTCAGCCACAGACTGATCCGCCCAAAATGTAAGACTGAACGCTGCCGGAAGTCCTTTCTGCCAGCAGCAATTAGACTCTTCAATGTGCAATAATGTATATGTGCAATAGTGATCTTTCACGTGCAATAGTGATCTTTCATGTGTAATAGTGATCTTTTATTTTATGTATTGTGTGTGTTTATGTGATGATGAGCTATCTGAGTGTTTTTTGCTGCTGTGACAATTTTCTTGAAAAAGGATTAATAAAGTTTCTATCTATCTATCTATCTATCTATCTATCTATCTATCTATCTATCTATCTATCTATCTATCTATTATTGTTTGTGTTGCGGTATCTGACGAGATGTGACATTAGCCTGAATAAACTGAAACAAATTTTTTGACAAATTATTTCGTGACAAAATTTATAGAACACACATATTGGTTGTGAAAAGTAACCGGCCACTTTGTTACACAATTAATCTGGTTTAAATTACGATTAGATTCAGCTGATTTGACACCAGGGTTGCATTTAGAGTTTGGGTTAGGATAACAATTTTACATGGTCATTTCTTCTGAAATCTTTTTTGCAAAAAATGTCCAAATACATCAGATTAGTTAGATACTTATATAAAGTATGTCCAGATTCCTCCAATCTTCTCCCCAGCAATTAACCCCTTCGCGCAGGAGCCAAATCAGACATATGTGTTACCCTATTGAAGGCCTTATAATTCAAGATTAGAACATCATGCCCAGTGGGAGTGCAGTGGATGAAACATGGCACTTGTTGTATTTAGAATACTTATTTATTTCAGTTTATTTTCATCATTTTAGTACAGAAAAAGGGCAGAAAACACAACCAATCTTTGAGATAATTCAATATTGAAGGTGTCAAAAAATATACCGAGAATCGAATAATGGTTTAGTTGTAAAATAATACGTTTCCGGGATCTCCTTGACCACAAGTACGTTACATGTGAGTGTGATATTCAAAATGTCTGACTGTTCATGAAGCCAAATAACAACACTCTCCAAGTGGCTCCCCAACTGGCTCCTGAAATGGCGCACAGTCAAATCCTAAGATAATGATATTTTACCACAAATCAACCTTTCTGACTTATGAAGGTAAATGTAAATTGATCATTTTCAAGTAGAAATCACTATGATTCCATCACTAGGCAAGGAAGTATATAAATGACCTCTAAAAACCTCTCCAAACCCAGCGAATGCTTTTTCATTATTTTATAGAATTTTAAATTTTTCCCACTTTTCACCAGAGCTCAATTAGCCAGCACACATGCTTATTATGTTTATTTTACTGTTAGAATGCTTACCCTGCAAGGAAATCGCGTGCTCTTACCATCTCTCATGATGTGGATGAGGGATTGGTCTTTTGGAGGCATGCAAAATGAAAAAAAAAAAAAGTTAAACTACGAGGAACATGGGTCTGCATACCCAGTCCTGCAGTGGCCCAAGTAGGTCATGCCACTCAGCACCGTAAAACAGATGCAGTCTGCCACAATGCAGAGAGGGACATCACTAGAATAACTCTTGTCCAACATCTTGTTCAGCTTTCTCCTTCTGTGACAAAACATGCTGTACCTCCCTCCCTTAGTGGCCATGTCATGAACAGAAGAGGGTCTCGCATCTTTGACTCGGCCCCATGCAGCTGACTGCTCTTGAGTGTTGTGGAAAAACCTAGTAAGTAACAAAAAGCTGAGGCCAAGAAAAAGACAGAAAACTGTATCCTTCTGGGGTTAAGCTCTTGTCCAACAATGAAACTGAAATGGTATTTATTTGTTCATTACATAATAAGAGATATTTATGAAGGAATTTTTAAAAATCTTTTTTATTAGTATCCCTGGCAATATGACTTAATAAACTTTTCCATTTGAAAATATAAAATGTAAAGTCTCAAAATGATGGACAAAAACCTGACGATTATGCAGCTGCAGTGGCATTTGACAGTTTTTCAGTGTTAACTCCACCATCTGCTTCCCTCTTCAAGCCTTTTTTCAGTCATTATTAGCAAGTGAATTGCGTGAATTACGAATTCTAACCATGAAAGTCCTGCACATCCAATGCTCTGCATGGGGACTAACCTCACAGATCAGATAATATAGGTATGCTGCTTCATAACTGGCTAATTCACTGACCAGGTATTATCATTAAAAAAATAGAAAATTTTATGTGGAAGAACCAAGGAAGATCAACTTCCTTGATTTTTACTTCACAACTGATTAATTACTGATTACTTGCTTGGTTTTGCCGCAGGAATACATGTGAAATCAATCATTATTTTTCACGTATCTTACTGTGTATGATGAGGCAAAGTCTAATAAGTACAAAAATGGTCCTAACTTAGTTTCGACCAAAATTAGACTTGCTAGGTTTTTCCATAACACTCAAGTGCTAGTATCCAGCCAGCATATGAGTGTATAGCAAATTTGCACACTTTCCAAGCCCTATAAGGAGCAAGTATGACTCACAAACACAGTAATATCTGAAACACACTTTACATATACAAAAAAAGAGATATTCTGCTATGAGGAAAAAGCAGGCAATAAGCTACTTTAGCTTGAATGGAAGACGTAACTAAGGTCGCTGTCCGCTCAATAAAATAACATAAACCCTAATTTTTTTGAATGTGGTATAAATTCTAAAATAGACCTCCAGACTGAACAATATGCCTCTGTATTCACTTTAGACATTTCCACATTCCCATAGAGACTCCATGCAGATCAAACACTGCGCCCCCTATGTGGAAGGAGGACTATTTCAGCTGCTCTCCTACTTTGCCTTCGCAGTAAGGAGACCTCTGCTTGCTGCTGCACTGCTTTGCTCTCTGTTGCTGCATCACTCTTGGCTGCAGCTTGTTAACATCCCACCTCTACCCCAGCCTGTACCTGTAGGCTCTGAATTTGGGGAGAGGGGATATCCTGACACACCCTAGCACAGCTGGTTGCAGGCTATGTTGGGGTCAGAGCCTAGATGACAAACTACAAAATATTATTTAATGTATTTGATTATACTGCAGTGAACAGTTTACTTGTATATTGACTGACAGAAATGCATTTAAAAATATCGAATTGGAAATTTTATGTTGAAACCTATATTTATATTTTACTGCTCTACGTTAAAGGGAGAAGTTCTTGGTGAAAGTTTGATGCAACGCAATAGGTTAGGTAGGGAAACGGGTTATCAAACCCATATCCTCCTTTCGGACTAAACTTAAGACAGCAGTTTCAGCTCAATTTTTCAAACCACACACAAAAAAACTCTGAACATGTATTGTACTTATCGTAACTGCCTTTTCTGTGTTATACCGTTTCCACTCCAAATTTACCTCCAAGATTGGGGAAAAGATATCTAATTTTTCATTGGAGTATACAGATGTGTGATACTGTTTTCAGAACAAAGCACATTTTGTCTTAGCTATTTCATACCATTTGATTTTGTGAAATGTGGACATCTGCTGGGCTTTTTTATGTATGAGATTAAAGCAGGTCACAACTGCACTCCAGCACCTTGCATGGATGTGGTTATGGACACGTGCGCATGTGTATAAATGTGTATTCAGCAGTCTCTTCTTTCATCCTCGTTGTACTGTTTTCCTCTGAGTTCTTCCTGTTTGTCTGTTGATGTGGAGTTACAATGCCTTCCTGTCCCAGCCCATCCAGAAGCCGCCTCATTACTGGAGTTTGTTTATTTTGTCCTCCTCCCTCACCTGTTTCCTCTTTCTCTGTAAATCAGAAGCCTCAAAGCTGACGAAGGGACCTCCTCTCAGACCTGATTAAACTACACAAACCACGACTTGTAAAGGAGTGATATTCAATGTGAGCTTAAAATCATGGCACTAGAGTTTGTGTTGTTCTTTTGAAAATGTTGTCTAAAACATTTAGATTCAAATGACTTTACACCTCAGAAGGTGTCGCGGTTCCTGACATCCACAATTCTATTGTGCTACTACCGCACGGGGATCTTCTCAGTGTGGACTATGCCATGCACCGGTAATCCCGAGGTCTGATTAAACCTTTGTGTGGAACCGTTTTTTTCCACAGACTCAGAAGAGTACATACAGCATTTTATGCAGACACAATGACTGTGCTATTGCAATTGCTGCATTTTCAAGAGGTTGAGTGGTTTTGATATTTGAATCCTTCGTGCATGTGAGGGAATCTACTTCCTGCTGTGCATGTCCTCATTTCACACAACTGCATGACGGTGCATCTTTCATGAAAGCCCACCGTATGTTGTGCAATCAACCATACCAATTTCTCCACAGGAACAGTCAGGTGGAGGAGCCTTCAGTATGCAAAAACCTGACATCAGTAGTGTCCAGTGCAATCCAAAATGCAACACGTGCTTCTCTCAATTTCATACCGAGATACACAGATTAAGACGAAGAATGTTAAACAAATAATACAATAATGGGCTCTACAATCATTGGAACTAATCTTAATCTGAAATTATGCAGAAGAGACTGTTGTGCAACTTGTCGAGCAGGAAACTGTCATATACGGGTATAAAAAAAACTCTGTGTGGTAAAGTGTTTGATTCTTAGCCACAAAAGCCTGCTTTTCACCATGCACTCCAGGTCAGCTCCATTTGTTACACATTAGAATGATTATTTTTGTGTTTCCATCGTGAAAAGTGTGGATTGCACCCAAACCCTTTCCAATCCGTCTTGTTCATTCTTACCTCTTTGTTGAGGTACCTAGCACTCCTATCCAATGCTAACAGGAAGCACTGGTAACACTGAAGTCCATTGACTGGTCAAGAGGGAATTATCCCTCTTGCTCAACTAAGGACCTGGTTGATATGACTATTACAATCTGGTAACAACCCCACTCACATTTAAGAGCACTGACTCCCGTGAAATCGCAAACCAGATCTAGGGTTCCCGGTCCATACAGGTTAAATACTGCTTTCAAGGGTACTGTACTGAAGGTGTTCAGTGGAAATGCAACTATAGATGCCCCACATTTTAGTTAAACTAAACATTTCCTGAGCTGAAGGTTGTGGCTTAATTTATTTGTGGCATTTCAGTTGAGCCTCCAGTAACCCAGGCTGTATTAATTACTTCTGTCATCAACATCCCATTCTATTTAGGGGACTATTGGCTTTTTCTATGGTTTCAAAAATGGTGATGTAAGGGCATTGTGAAGACCGAAAGACAATTGCAAAAATTAAAGCTCTATAAAATTGCATTAAAATGGAAGCCGGTTTTGAGTCGACAATATTGATGTTGTGTATTTAAAATGTTACTGATTGTAATTTTACGCGAAACAATTTGAGTTTGGTACCATGTTATAGGGGTAAATTGACTATCCGTCCTCAACAATTTTTAATATACTGCATTTATCTATCCCACAGAAAGCAATGGGATTAACGTTACCACGGAGATGGCACCTGTCATCTCCGGACTCTTTCCCCCTCCGGCCTCCACTTTAAATTTCTGCCTTTTAAATTCTTTCAAATTCATAATTCCACGAAGCTGTCCCCCTCCTCTTTTTGCAGATCTATCTCCCATCAGTTTGCACCAGTCGGTGTCACATGTTGCTGACACTGTGAGCGTTTGTCATTGACGGCCTCCTCGCTGTAGCCGTGGCGTGAGAGAACCTCCTGAGCAGCGACTCCCGGAAGGTCCTGCACATGAGGAAGTAGATGACCGGGTCCAGGCAGACGTTGAGGGCGGACAGGAAGAGGGTCCCTTCCTTCACCTGGAAGAGCAGGAAGCGGCTTCGCTCGCTGAAGACCCAGCCTGAGGTCTGGCTGATGGTGTAGGGGACCCTGCAGATGTGGTACGGCACAAAGCACAGGAAGAAGACCAGCAAGATGCTGAAGATGCTGCGGTTCGACTTCCTGTGTACAACACTGTTGTCCCTCTTCACTCTCTTGTAGGACTGGTACACCCGGCGAGCGATGGAGGCATAACAGAAGCCCAGCAGCAGGAAGGTGGCCCAGAAGATGGTGACACACAGGTATGTGGACGTACGGTGCCACTGGATTCCCAGGGAGGTTTTGAGGCTCATGCATTGCTTGGAGTTCTCCTCGTTTGCCGGCAGGCTGGTGAGGAGGGAGTTGGGCAGAAGGGTGAGCATCACCAGGCCCCAGGTGAGGGCGGACAGCACCTTAGCTGCGGACACGTTCTGCAGCACGGCAGAGGCGGACGAAGGCGAGCCGGCCGCACACACAATCTTCACATAGCGATCCAGGCTGATGAGGCCCAGGAATACAATGCCCACGTACATACTGGAGTAGAAGAGCACGGCGGTATAGCGGCAAACCACCACATGGAGTTGCCAGCCGCCAAGTTCCAGCACCGCGGCCACCCGCCACGGGTAGGACAACAGCATCAGCAGGTCGGCCACCACCATGTTCTTCAGATACACCACCAACCCGGAGCAGCAGGGCACACGCAGGAAGATCCAAGCGGCCAGCAGGTTCAGGACCAGCCCCGCCGCACAAATGAGGCTGTACAGGACTGGCAGGAGCTTGTGAGTGAACACGCTGCCGAAATCAGTCCCGTTAGTGGGGGGACCGGTGATGTTATTGAAGGCCATGCTTTAAACCTGTAGAAGGCAGGAGAGATTTCATGGTTTCATTGTATTTATATTTTCTTGTGCGTATAGCAGCCATCCCACTATTTGCAATAAATAAATCCATCCATTCTATATACCTGCTAAGAACCTGCGCACTCACCCTCCATAGTTATTGGCAATTTAGTGTCTCTAATAACCTGATGTGCATGTCTTTGGACGGTGAAAGGAAACCAGAGAACCCAGCAGAAACCCAAAAGGAGAACACGCAAACACAGAGAGGCCCTTGGCCGAATTTAAACCCACAAGGCAATTTTGTAAGGTGAAGCAGTTTTTTTTTTGTGAGGCAGCAATGCTAACTCAGCACCACCGTGTTGCCTTTGCTATCAATCAATCAATCAATCAATCAATCAATCAAAATCAGTGCAAATTAGTCATCCTCACTATAAAAGAGCTTTAGTTATTTCATGCGGTTCTGCTCTGTCATTTCATTCTCTGGCAGAATTTTTTTCCTCTGAATCTCTGTGAACCTAACTGCTGACAGAACACTTTCTAACAGAGCTCCATTCTGAAATAACCAGCCAAAATATGTCATAGATTTGTACAGCCTTTATACAGTATTTACACTACTTTAGCAAAAACATACCTTTACAGCCAATAATTAAACCAGCCATAATCTGAATACAGATCTAAAAACATCGTCAAATATCAGCCTCCAGCTGCAGTACAGTATAACATAAAGTGTATAGTGTATAGTACTTCATGCTATTTTATTTATTGCGTGATTTATTGCGTGTAAAGCACTAGAAAGCATCATGTAACATGTAATGACTCTTTGCTGAGAATAAAACACAGTTTTATAGTTACAGTGCACACCAAGTAAACTGACCGGAGGAATTTGCAGGTTTTCCAATCCACAAAAATAATCAACCTGTATATAATCACTAAGTCATAAATGACAAAAATAGGTTACTTATTTTGGCTACTGTATATCAAAAGCTAATACTTGTTGTAATGTTGGCAAACATCAGTCATCTCACATCTATTCATAATTGTGTAATCATATAAATTGCGAGCAAGCAGGCTGACCTTTGGTGGTGGAAGTCCTCAAATCGAGTGGTGTTTTCCTCAGAAGCCAGTGAAAAGGATGATTGAGCTGTGTTTGGATTGTTGACCTGAGGGGTCATTGGCCAGAATGACTCTCAGGCGGCGAAGTGAAGACCTGCGGCTGTCGTCCGTTGTATGGTTTTTCACACATCCGTTTCTCAACATTTATTTCTTGAGATGTACCTATTTCCACTAACACACTTTGCTCAGACTCGCTCTCTCCCTCTGAATCCTCTCACTTCATAATTCTGCTCATATCAGTTTGATTTAGTTTTCAGAACCTAATCCTTCCTCATGACACTGTCTCTGTGCCCCTCCCTTCTCTTTGACCAGCTGTGACTCTGAGGTTTGAAGAATAAGAGGAAATCAGTGGGGGATCAGAAGAAAGAGGAAGTGGTGGATTTTAATATAAGCCTGCAGTAGGAGGTGTTATTTGGTATCTTTCAGTCCACTTTTCAGTGACACTGTAAACACGGCGGACTCTGAGGAGAACACATTTATATGCTGCGCATCTACAGCCTCAGTCTCTCATTCTAAACAGGCAACTTCTGCGAGGTAGAATCGTTTTCACATGGAAAAAAACAGTCTTGTTGCATCAAATTGATGATGATTATCTGTCCTTAATGAACTCAGCATACATTGTTGTAACCTTTATTTATATAGGCGGTCTCATTGAGACACAAGGTCTCATTCTCATGAAAGACCTGTACATTTACCATTTCTGTGAAGGTGAGCACAATTCACAATATTCAGGGCTCCGGGTTTTAGTCTACCCCTTTTCTGTATTTTTTCCTGAGTGAAAGATTCAGCGCCCTCCATAATTATTGGCACCTCTGGTTAAGATGTGTTAGCTTGTAATAAATTCAGTTTTTTTCTAAATAATATAGGACCATAATGAAAAAATAGGAAAATCCAACCTTTAATTCAAGTGCATTTATTCAGTGGGAAAAAGCCCGCATTAAAAAATAATTCTTTTTGCATCAAATCACGTGTGCCACAATTATTACCACCCCTGATGTTAATACTTTGTACAACCCCTTTTTGCCAACAAAACAGCACCTGATCTTCTCCTATAATGCTTCACAAGATGGGAGAATACAGAAAGAGGGATCTTCGACCATTCCTCTTTACACAATCTCTCCAAATCATCCAGTGACCTGGGTCCTCTCCTCTGCACTCTCCTCTTCAGCTCACTCCACAGGTTTTCAACGGGGTTGAGGTCTGGGGACTGAGATGGCCATGGGAGGAGCTTGATTCTGTGTCTGGTGGACCATTTCTGTGTAGATTTGACCACATGTTTAGGGTCATTATCTTGTCGTCATTATCCCAGTGACGACCCATCTTCAGCTTTCGGGCAGAGGTCACCGTATTCTGATTTAAAATGTCCTGGTATTTCAAAGCATTCATGATGCCATGCACCCTAACAAGGTTCTCAGGGCGTCTGGAAGAGAAACAGGCCCACAGCATCACCGATCCTCCCCCATACTTCACAGTGGGCATGAGGTGCTTTTCTGCATACTCATCTTTTGTGTTCCGCCAAACCCACTTAGAGTGTTTGTTGGCAAAAAGCTCTATCTTGGTCTCATCTGATCAAAGCACATGGTCCCAGTCTAAGTCCCAGTACCGCTTAGCGAACTCCAGACATTTGCGTTTATGATTGTGAGTAAAGGTTTTTTCCATGCATGCCACCCAAACAGCTTGTTGGCATGTAGATAGTGTCTGATGGTTGTTTTGGAGACTTTGTGACCCCAAGATGCTACCATTTCTTGCAATTCTTTAACAGTGAGCTTTGGAGAACTTTTTATTACCATCCTCATTACTCTTACCATCCTCCTCACTGTGCTTGGTGACAAAATAACCTTGCGTCCTCGTCCAGGCTTGTTTACCACTGTTCCAGTTGTTTTAAACTTCTTAATGATTCCTCTGACAGTAGATACGGGCAGATGCAGGTGAGTGGCTGTTTTCTTGTAGCCATTGCCTGACTTGTGAAGGTCGACACACATCTGCCTTACTTGAATGGTGTGTCCCTTTGTCTTTCCCATGTTGAAGAGTGAATAAGAGAAATGGCCTCTGTGTCACATCATATTTATACCCCAGAGAAACAGGAAGTGATGAATTACTAATTAAATGTTCCTGGATACTCTGATCAACTTTGTTAACTACTGTAGAAATGACAGAAACACTTCAATTACATTTATATCCTAGGAATTGTTCGGGGGTGCCAATAATTGTGGAACAGGTAATTTTATGAAAATAATTTTTGTTAGTCAGGGATTTTTTCCCCCTTAAAATTCACTCGAGTTGAAGGTTACATTTTTCTACAATTTTCAGTGTGAAGTATGCTTCTGCAATAAAATTTGAATTTATTTTAAGGCTTTTAACACATCTTAACCAGGGGTGCCAATAATTATGGAAGGCGCTGTACATCCACTAAGGGTGACAACGTTCCCTTGTCCACATAGCCTAATAGAGGAGGATAT
This sequence comes from Gymnothorax reevesii, assembly GCA_029721435.1. NCBI lineage: Eukaryota > Metazoa > Chordata > Actinopteri > Anguilliformes > Muraenidae > Gymnothorax > Gymnothorax reevesii. Next base: position 136,268,428 of record CM056574.1, on the reverse strand, counting down.
GGACCGTCCTCTGGAAACCATATTCTGAGCTCTCTCCACACGGGATGCTATGCCATGCCTCGCCTAAACCTTGAGTGAACAGGTGCTATATTGAGAATGAAGGAATCATGGTGAAATCATTCACATTGAGTTGTTTTTAACTTGACACTTTATTCCTGGCTATTAAAGACATGCTATGAAACAATTTTTCCTGCTCAACTCTCGTGTTTACAATGAATAAAATCTTCTACTACTACCCCACCTACACCCATAAGATGACGCTCAAGCATCAACAAACTATTCTCGATAATTTACTCTGTATTCATCCTCACATTGGAGACGTGTGTGATCACATGTCCTACTACTGTTCATCCAAGCAGGTTCTGCATTACCCTACAGGTCGCCATGTTAGCACCCACAGAACTGCACTTTCACATATTGATAGTCCACATACAGCACAACATGTGCTCTAGCAGACACCATTTTAAAGCATAATCAACCACCCACTAAAGAAATACACCACATATAGTAATAATGCAGTATCTGCCTACTAAGATTATATTTCACTTCCTGTACATAGCACTGGGTAATGTTTCTAGTTTAAAATAAAAAGGCAGGTAACAATGACAAAACCAAACAAATTATAGGACGCATTTAATGATTTATATAATAATTTTATTTCTTTGAGTAAAAAGAGGCAAGCAAACAATTCTCAAGGATATTGAGAGCAACACCATTTTTAGACATTCAAGAGTCAGCAGCACTTGAGCAAATGAACATGACTGCACCAACATCAGTCACACCTGAGGAACACTAACTCCTAGCTTATATGTGCATAATTCATGGTATCAGATGACATCTGAGTTAAAATACCAGATGCCTTTTGTGTACTAAAGAACATACTTAGACTGAGCACTGCAGAAATAGCAAAAAAAAAAAAAAAAAGAATTTCCTTTCATATCCATCTATTCATCTAAGTACAAGAAAAGACTACGTCACTGTTACTATACGTTTTATGTAACACTTTTTATAATTAACTTGGTAGGATCCATTCGCTTCACAGTAGCATTCATCATGACTGTGCAGGATTTAAAAAGAGACAGACAGCTAATCAACTATTAAAAAAGGATTAGGCTGCAAATTTTCAGCTACGACCAAATGATGTAATTATATACTAGAATAATATCTGAGAATACAAATGGGCAGAGGATTTTAAATCACAAATAAAAGGGAGCATTTTTGGGGAGCGGCCTCGTTTTGTCTTAATTTCTGTTCTTTTGGCATCGAGAGAGGTTCCTTAAATTGGTTTTATGCTGACAACAAGCCCAGACAGCATGTGATGCTAACCAAAGAAAGGAAATGTTGTGCAGAGGTGTAATCTGGTAAGATCTGAACTGTCGGTTGATGCTAAAAGCTCATGCGAAGCACAGGTGTGAATTGATCAGCACTAAGACTTCATGTAATGACTCAAACTGAGTGCAGGCTATATTATGTTTGCATGGGTGTTTAATGTGACTGGATGAGCGTGAAGGGTAATCTCCAACCACATCTCTATACATGTATCTGTCTCTGTTTCCTCTGTTTATCTGCATATCTTTGATGGTCTTGGCACCCTTTCCTCTAGTCTGTACCATATCCCTTTGGCTGGGAAGTGGATAATGTTTTCTGTCTGAGTTCTTATTCAAATCTCTGTCCCTAAGGTCTTTGAGTACACTGTAAATGAGTCCCAGCACTCAGGAAGATTCACAGTATGGACCACAGTAATACAATACACACGCCCACTCGAAATTGTTATTTAAATAGCTTTGGAAAATTCAACATTCATGAACACCTATATAAACAAAGTTCATTATTGTATTGCACACAGTCAATGTCTCTGTAGGTTTTTGTTCGCGAAGCGAGAAACATTTGGCCACATTACCCTAGGCCTTCTTATTAACACAACCACTCCTGTTAACACACACCAGAATATACAAAAATAATTTTTGACTAACAAGGTAAAGTCAAGAAATAAGTTAAAATATCACAGGCATATTTCCAGTTCAACATTTAAATACATATAAAATTAAATAATTAATCTAACAATTGCCGGATAAATTAAAGCAAATGCAGGTGGAATTCTGTAATAATAAAATAATAATTATGTATCACAGTAATAAGGCTGAAGTTTTATAATACAAATTACAGAATAACACAGTCCATCATATGACTGTAATATTTCCCCACTATTACAGAGAATAGCCCTTACCATTCGCTAATGCATTGCCCCCAATGCTATTTAAACACCCCCTTCAGTAAAAACTCTAATCCAGTCGAAATGAAAAAGTATCTTTTTTTCTTTATTTAAAGTTCAGCTTCTTTAAACTTTGTTTTCTGATGATGTTGAATAAAGAAAATGTAATCATATTTCAATAGTTCTCCTCAGTTTCCACATACTGGCACAACAGAGAAGTGAAAAAGTAATAAAATATCTAGATCAAAATCAGCCGGAGTCCAGATATTTCCTGCGAGAAAGTGCTCCTGCAGGTGCCGCCTCTCTGCTGCTGTTTGGTAATTGCACTCACACGTTTAAAAATATATCACCAGTAAGAGGCACTGTTCCTCTTTGCTTTCTTTCCTTGTTTTGCGCAATATGTCCATTTCCTTGCATTCCCTCACTTGTCAATGCCTCCAAAGATCTCCAGCCATTCTGTGATGTTTTGGGTGGATGGATCATTGCAATAGGAGATCAGCCATATTTCTAGTTTTTTGTTTATCTGACGGTACGTTTGTTTGTGTAAAGGTAGCACATTTGGGGTTGTGTTTCTCTGTAGTACCCAAAGAGTGCACAGTCCAAACGTAACATTCAGCTTTCATCAATCTGTTTGCGTAAAATTATCCAAGTTTGGATATGTGCCTTTCGTGTACTTTTGATGGGAGGGATATGATTCAAAATGGTTGGTGTGCCTCTTGCTCGCAGGGGGCAATCTGCCACACATATCGCAAACGGCTCTAAGATCCATGAAATGATGGCTCTTCATGAATGTCACAGCCATAAATAACAGTAGCGATGGTAATGATAATCATCATGAGAAAGGCCGCAGTTTTGAATGCATCAAAAATAAATGAAGATAAATGCAGCGCTGAAATATGACATCGTGATTAAGATCACTTCTTGCGGGCAACGTTATGTTCCCGTTCTTTTGGAGTCGACTTCATGCTGGTCCGACCTTGAACACAGGATGAACACACAGCGTCGTTAGACATGTACATTGTTTTGCATGCTTGTTAACTCACAACCCATACACAGTGGTTCAAACTTTCACAAATTTTGAGTCAGTTTGGGTTTTCACATTTGTCTTTTCATGCACGCACACACTCAAAACACAAATGAAAACAGAGAAATCCTTTTTACCTTGTTATTCCGGAAGCCGCGGCCACAGATCACGCCTAGCAGTGCGTTTAAAGTGTGGGCTGCACAGAGCAGCACCTGGACCCCACTGGTCACCATGAGCACAGAGAAGAGTGACACATTCCACACCACCACCCCCTCCGGCTCCTCACACGCCGATGACCACCGTCCACTCTCATACAGGTAATGTCTGACGCTGTTTAAACACACGTGCACACATACCATCATATCAGTCCTACTCCATGCTCTCTCTCTCTCTCTCTCTCACACACACACACGCACACATATACATGCACACACACTCTCACAAACACGCCCATAGGCGTATAGATACAGTTCTGCGCAAAAGTCTTAGGCACTCTACATTTTTTAATATTTAGATCTAGCTTTTAGATGTTTACTTTTTGTCCACATTTGTGTTGCTGAAAATAAAAAGTATATTTGAAATTCCAAATGCTAATTTAAAAAATTGTTTTATAAATAAATGTTTATATTTCATAAAAAACTGCAGATACAGACGTTATGGCAGATCCCTGATGTTAACATCATCATGGCCGTCTGAAATTACTTGGAGGAATAGATGCAAGTGAGACAGTCAGTCTGCATAAGAACAGTGGCATGTTTTCCACTATGCTTGGAACAAGAAAAAAGCCAATCATGTAATAAAACTATTGCACAACGGGACAGTGTCCCAAATTTTTAGGCAAATCGAAATCAGGGCAAATATCCTTAAAGTACGTCTCACTTATTAGATTTTTTTATTTCATTGTTTATGCATGAATATTTGCCTGCAAAATTGCTTTAAATGTGCCTATGACTTTTGCTCAGTACTGTACGTATACATAATATATGTGCACGCTCATATTAACGCTCTCACATACTCTCTCTCCTTCCTGAGGGGCCTGTCCCAGCTAAGTCCCCGTGTGCCGTTGTGCAGGCAGAGGGGCCCCTGCACCAGGCCTCGGCCGCTCACTAGAAGGCAGAGGGCTGCAGCTGCTACGGCCACACAAGAGTAGCCCACCTGGCACAGCATCTGGAGGGACAGAAGGAGTAGGCTCACATCATACACCTGTGTACTGTTTGCCACACGCACACACACGGACACACTGGCCATGGAGGAACATTAAAGCAAAGGAATGGCAAAAATTGAGCAGCTGCTTACCTCGGCCCTGAACAGACAGCAGCCTGTCTTGTAGCTACTGGATACAAACCCTCGGGCCGCCAAGAGCACCTGCGGAACACAGAGATAAATATCAACGCACAAACACACAACACACACTGAAACACGCACACAAACACAGCACAGACATACGTACACAAACATACACTGCAGAACATGAACATAAATGACAGCACAGGTGCACTCATACAGACACACACACAAACACACACACACACACACACGCAAAAACACTGTGCAGAACACGTACATTAATAAATGTGCACAAATACAGCAGAATACATGATTAAATATCAACACAGGTGTTAAAAACACACAAGAGGTTACATACATAAATAACTGTACACACATATGCGCACGGGCGCACTCACACTGCACAATACAGGCATAAGTATCTGCACAAGCACACACACACACATACACACGAGATGACTTGAATGTTATCATTCCTCTGAATGGGCAAAATCATGTTATCAGCGCAATAGATATGTGCTAGAAGAGTGCTGTTGTACCTATTAATAGCTTGAATGGTTCATTATCATTGATTGATATCGCTGATCAGTTAAACAGTAGTTGTGTTTTCTGACATGATAATCATACCTCAAAGCAGGAAGCAACACATTGTGAAAATAAAGCAAAGGTTTGTGTAAGTATGGAGACTGGGGTGATTAAATGGGTGTGGTAAACAAATAACTTTTTACATGAGCCCCGGGTTCGATCCATGCCCCTGACAGCGTAACATTTATCAGTGCAATGTTTGCTTGCCTTTTAAAAGAGACAACAATGTTTTATAGAAGCATGATCGCCTTTCCCATGCGCCCATCTTAACTTTTTAAAAAGCACAACTGACTTTTGCTAACCCTGAAATGTAATGTTAACGTGATGAAAATGTTTTGTCTCTTACAGTAGGTGCAGCAGGGCCCAGCGGACATTGAATGAACTGAAAAGCGGGTCCACATACATGTCGAAACAAACATGAGGGCCCACAAAGGTATCTGCACGCATACATATGAAGACCACAAAGGAAAAATGATCAGAGTACAAATTTTGCATAATTGTATATTTTATATATTATGATAATATTTATAATAATATAATTAGAATATTATGTATTATAATATTTTATATATTTTGCATATTTTTTCAGTGCTTTGTTTCTAATAGCATTTTAAATTCATCATTAAATTTAATTCATAATTTCTCCACAATGTGAAAATGTAACTGATCATTTTTCCATTGTGGTCTTCATACGCATGAGGGAACATCTGAGCATCTCTCTTGACTGTTGTGAAATATCTGGAAATCACAACAGTAGCTGAACTTCCAATCGGATTACAGAACAATCATTTCTACTGCCTAAGTGCTTCTCTACCTTCACAGTTGACCACAAATTAAAATCTCTCTTTACGTACTGTATAATTCATTATACACTGCAAAGTTCTACTATGTTAGGGTTCTGGAAATTTGTTCTCGATATGGCACTGAATTTAGCTATTTTAGATTTGTAGCAAAACAATTCACAGGTGTTAAAATAAAGATTCTGCGTTAGTTGTAGAAAAAAAGAGTATATATTATAGTTTAGTTTCAGAATTTTGAAATTCCAGCTCTTTTTGTACAAAGACAGCCATTTTGGGGCACCATAATATTTTTCACAAATAGCTTCACGTTTCTGAGGTGCCCAATATGTTTGATTGCATCCACAATGCGGGTATCAACAAACTTGCTGTACCCTGTTTTCATTCTAGTCATTTGAATGTTGGCATTAATGTCTGTGTCCCAGACACCTAGCAACATGAGAGTTAGAGCTGTGAAAATGAAACCCCAAATAAGTGTAACCATCTGAAAAAGTACTATGAGGCATCAAAGCTCAGGTGAGCTCAATAGTCATAAAGAGCTGGACTGGCTGAGGAAAACCTCTACAACTGACCGCAGAAGAATTCACAAATCCATGATGCAAAACCCTCAATCAGAAATGCCCGTCAAATCCCTCAGAAACACTTCAGGAGCCAGAAATAGATGTGTGAGAGACCACTGTCCTCCGAGGAACCCAAAAGAAGTAAAAGAAAGGACCATGTGGGCAAATCAGACCAACATGTTCTTGTTCAAAAGTGCAATAGCAAAGTGTGGAGACAAAAATAAATGTCCAAGATTCAATGCTCCTCCCATCCATGGAACACCCTGAAGGGGCTGCTTTATTAAGTTTTCATGTTTGGCTGCCACAGACTCATTTGGCTGCATGTAATTGCAGCCCAAGGCCTTTCTGTATGAAGTTTACATGTTCTCCTCTGGTTTGTATGGGTTTACTCCGAGTTGTCTGGTTTCATCTCACAGTCCAGAGACAAGCATGTCAGGCTAATTTGAAACTTTAAATTGTCCATAGGTATGGGTATATGAGTGAATGGTGATTCAACTCCTACACATTTAGAAGAGTCTGGAGGTGACAATAGCTGTAAAAGCACACAAATTTTGTTAAACAGGAATACATTTCTGTCAGCCAAATCACAAGTACTGTACATTCTTAACTGCAAGGTTAACAAGAGACCATTTCGTGATGGGGTCGCACCAGCCGCTCTTCTTGCCCCCTGCCTCTGGTGCCTTTGCTCGGACCGCACCAGCCTTCAAACACAGCCTTCATTGTGACCTCAGCTACACAACTTTCCAGTTTTGTGACTGCATCTTGTACAGTTGCGATGCTGTTGGGTCAACCAAAATTGACCGCAGACAGACAAACATGTAAATGCCTGGCAAAGCATTCAAAGCCACTTCTGTGCAAGTTTAAACTACAGCAGATGCCTCCAGGACCACCTTTTGCCACAATGACACTCAAAAACACGCACGTACACACAGACTCACAAGGTGAAAACAATGCCAGCCAAAGCTTTAACATTTAATCTGCCCAAGTACAATCAAATGCCTCCAAGGACATTTGACTGAGCTTTATTCAGCAGAAAGACGATGATTCCTTCTTAAGGACCAGTGGAGTTTTTCAAAGCCTAAAATTGGAAATACTTTGACTGGCTCACTAACTCATTCACACAAACTGAATTCAAGTGAACATGCACTTCTTGTGCTAAAGAGAAACTACTTGGCTACTTGACTGCAAAATAAGCATGAGCTGAAGTTGGCTGCATTTCAAGGAATGGAAGAACACCACTAAATATGATACTTTGCCCCTTATTATGCCCATGAAACTATAGACTTCAAGCAATCATTGCAAGCAAAGAATATCTGGCAGAGTGAACATGACTAATTTTGTTACAATAGCATTAAAATGTTAGATTAAAGCACCCAAAAATGGAGAGCACAAAAATTGCCCGAATGTTTACAAGATGGAATCGAAACGCATGAATACCCTTCGATTAGCCAGAATAGTTCCAACCACAATAACTCATTAGATTAATCAGATTTGGGCATCCTATTTCTGAACAAGGTGGGACAATGTGGAAAATTCAAATAAAGACTGATTTGTAAATCATTGTTTGCTTGTATTAAATTGAAAACAGTGAAGGCAAGATATTTAATGTTTTTACTTTCTATTGTTTTTTTGAAAATAAACACTCATTCTGAAATTTATGCATGCAAGTGTTTTCACCACTGCATTACTTTACCTTCCCATTCAATTACCCTCCAAGAAATTGTTTGGGGAGGTGAAGACAGAAATCGTCTGAGTTTTGAAGAAATGTTTTTTTTTTTTTTTGCCCTATTCCTCCTTGATATACAATACTGTGCAAAAGTCTTAGCCACTCTGCACTTTTAAGAATTTAAATCTGTATCATATTTTACTTTTTTATTCCATATTAGAGTTCCTGAAGATAAAAAGTACATTTGGAATTCCAAATGCAAATTTACAGAAAAGTTTTATAAATAAATGTTTGCATTCCGTTAAAAAATAGTCAATGCAGATATTATAGTCTTCACAGAGCCTTGATATCAGCATCATCATGGCCATTTGTAATTTCTTGGAAGGACAGACACAAGTGAGACAGTCAGAGTAAAGAAGAATTGTGGCAAGTTTTCCACTCTGCTTAGAACAAGCAAATGCTAATTATGTTATAAAACTATAACACAACAGAAAACCCGCAATCACCACTTCTCCCTGAAAAACATTACCTGGAAGACAGCATATGTTGCTCCAAAATGCATATACACCCTCACGCAAATTAATTGAAATAGGCTGCAATTTTTTTTCAATATAACATGACAATTCATGACGATTCATTTTCTCAAGCAAAATTTGCCAATTTGTCTTTATTTTTGCATTTCTTTAAGCCAGACAATATAAAATCATACTCCATAAGAAAAGTCTAGTTGAAATTTGAAAAAGGAAAAAAAAAAACATCTATAAATCACCTTTTTTCACAGCTTGTTTCAATTAATTTGCTGGACAGTGTATGTCCTTCAACAGCAGTAGTACCTACGTTCAAGTTACCCATGCCATAGGCACTAACGCACTCCCATATCATGGGGGCCGGCTCTTCTTGCAAGAGCACATTGAGTTATGTATAGTTATGTAACCCTCAGATTATTCAATCACACAGTTTTTTGAAAAGTGGCGAGCTTCAACCACTTATTTTTTGTAAAAACTGGGCTTTGAGTGGATGCTCCTTTTATATCCAACCATGATGCTGTCACCAGTTCAAAACAGATACACCTGTTTCTTGTTTAAGCATTCCAACACTACGCAAGTCATAATTTGCCGTCCCCTTTTTTGGGACATCTTTCCTGCATTAGATTCAGAATAAGCATTAATTGAAGATGAGAAAATATTTAACTTGATAAGATAAACATAAAATATTTCATCTTGAACTTAGTAAATGATTTACAAATCTCTGCTTCTTTTTCACATGCATGTTCCGCGCGGTCCATACTCAAAATGGGGTTGTGCCTTAGTTCATACTTCTTACAAGTATGAAGCAATTGCTGAGATTGTTATTATAAATCATGCTAATGATTATAATTTTAAAGCAGAATTAGAAAGTGTCAATCAACACAGATGAAACAACACTACCAAACAAAAATACACACACATAAGCACAGAGAGCTAGAGGGTTGAATACCTCCATTTTCTGAGGGAAGAGTAAACAAACACAAAGTGGGGACCTACCAGAAATCCAGATGCCCACAGGCCTGTGCCCCATTTAGCCTCCTCGGTCACATGACCTTCCAACAAATAACGTGTCTGCAGGTTCGGGAATAGCAAGAGGGCATTGGCCACCATAGAGAGTATAGCCAATGGAACCAGGGACACGCCTACGTGGTGGGAACAGCGAGCGACACACATCTCACCAATAGACTGTTTCAGGAGGAAGGCACAGTGAGATACTAGTTACTATTCACAGAAATTTTCACTGTATATCTTGCAAACATACCCAATTAATCAGATAGACTCCTGAGATAAAGTGACACAAAATATTAGAGATACAAAATTAGCGTGACGTACCTGAATGAAAACTCTTGAGTCTAAAATAAGCCAACAGTGATCAATATGTCAGCCAGTGAAACACAAACAGCAGGTTCAAACTGAGCGAGTTACAGCAACACAATATGGGTGCGTGTGGGGAAGGACTGAGAGCGAGAGAGTGATAAATGTATTGACGCGCAAAAATCGGACATGAGGAAATTTTTACTTGACTCTGTTTAAATACGGTGTCCACATGCCGCTTGCATCAACAAGACAGAGCTAGACTCCACCCCTTATGCTGAATTCAAAGAGCATGCCTTTATATGGAGAAACAACATTGATTGGCTTTGCTTAACATCACATACAAAACAGAGTATGCAAAGTAAAACTGAAATATAGCTAGAATTCATTTTGTTTTCTGAGAGAGCTTCCCAAATTAGGTTCTGAGAACACAGGGTTATGTTCCGGCCAGCTCTGTCCTTAGTAAAGCTAACTGACAATCTAACCAAGGCATCACGAGGTCGAAATATTCACAGCCAATTGATTTGTTATCCAAGCCTTTGTTCTGACCCGTGCCCCCATGTTCAGGAATGGGATCCCACTGCAATATTATTCACCCATCCACCCCATCACTTAATCCATAGAAAGTATATTATTACATTTGGATGGCACCATCAACTGTAATTCATCTTTTAATGTAATTTATGTCACATTCAAATACACCTGTTCCTTTACGCCACCTATGTACCCATTGGCTCTGTGAGAAAACCAACATCAAGACAGCACTTTTCTCTTTGGTGCTACAGATGCGTGCCTGAGTTTTGCAATAGCGCAGTCTAATATAGGAGGTCTATTTTGGGGCTCAAAGAGGAAGTATGAGATCTAAGCCACACTGTGGATGGACTGAATCAGCTCAATGGCACCAGGAGCTGCAGAAACAAGGACAGAAGTGAATGCCAAGCAAATCTACCAAGGTCTGATCTACTAGTCGCTGGAGTATACATCGCCGTTGTGGTCAACAACACCTCAGTCTCGTGTTTTACAGCTTCATTTCATACCCAATGAGTTGGGGCACTGAGCTGACATATTGTTGAGACACAGGCACATCAAACGATGAACAGTGTCGCCAAAAATGCTCACATCTGTGGGCTATTTCAGTGAAAATTCCAAAAACATGGTCAGTACAATAAGAGCGCAGCCTGTTAGTGCAGGCAGCGATACAATTCTTGTTCTTTCAGCTCCCAACTCCAGCACATTGGATATGAAATCAAACTTTGAACATGAGGGTAACATGCAAACAGTCAGCTTGAATTTACCTGAGATTAGTGGCACATCCAGGAATTAATGCAGAAATTACAGTCCTTTTTACCTAGCCTTCCAATTTTAGGGAAATTAATGTTTATAAAATTTGGTACTGCTTGCAACTCTCTGAATTTTCGTGACTGACCGAAGTCTGATGCATATAGACCCATGAACACTTCTTTGGTTCTCATGCTGAGACAATAGTTCAAGACCTTTCAAAAACTTTATTGCACTTAAAATAGCGATACCAGAAAAAATACTCAGTTATTCAGGACTTAACCCTTTCATGCATGGAGGTCACTACAGTGTACAGCTGTTTAAAAGTGTTTTTTCGCTAAATATGCCTGCAATTTTGGGCACTGCTGCATATAGTCAACTCTAGTGGAAGCTGTTGCATCATCCCATACAAAAAATCCCATTGGCAGGTCATTGCATTGGGAAAAAGTAGTCATTTATAGAATTTTTTTTCCAAACCTTGTTTTACATCCCTAAGGATGTATAAAACCACTTAGTAAAAAACTCCTGACTGTGTTTATCATAATTCATGCATGAGAGGATTAAAATTGATTACAATAATATTAATTACCCTAAAACAACATTACAGCTTGAATTGCCACAACCTGAATGCCTATCAAGCATGTTAGCCACAAAGTATTGCCAGCCCTCCGTATTTCATGATATAGGATTTGCAGACATTGTTAATAAAATACTGCATGCCTTTGAGTTTTGCAATGTTGTGCACGATATGGATGGCAGCTGAAGAGGTTGCTTCCGATTGCACAAATCAGTGGTGAAACATTACCACAGCACTGCTTTGAAACCCGCAATCACCACTTCTCCCAGAAAAATTGCAAAACATCATCTGTCTTTCTCTAGTAGCACAAACCAAAACCAAGAGGCCACAATCCATTGCATAAGCAGTATAGGGTGAGAACACTAGCATATGACCAGATGAGAAGACACGTCATTTAAGCATCAGTATGACGACAACCTTGTGTGCCGAGCATAAGGCCTTATCTAATTAACCACAGCAGAAATCAGTTCCCACGAGATTTATCACAAAAATTCCAGAGCGTGCTTTGCAAGTCTTTTTCTAAATACCTGACTTCTTAGTACAAAGCAATTACAATCCCAATTCAAAAAAGTTGGTACATCATGGAAAACGTCAGTAAAATCAAGAAGGACTGATTTCATAAGTTCATTCACCTTCTACAACATAAAAACAGAACTAAAACAGATCTTTTGATACTTTATCATGAGTTTAATTGCTTATTGCAAGTAGGCAAAGTGATGACTGCATCACAGTCTGAAAACGTAGGCACGGTTGACCGTTTGCCACAGTAATATCACCAAATCTTTAAATCACTCTCATTAAGCATTCTCAATCAGAGACAAATCAGGACCACAGGCAGACCAGTCTAGTGCCCGTATTTTCTGCTTACGCGGCCATGCATCAGGACGTCGCTGGAACATATGATCTCCATAAGGCGCTATCTGTTGCTGCGGTACTAATGAAAAAAAAAAAAAAACACACACTCACACAATAGATATGATAGAAGCATTCCATTCCAAAGATGGTTGTAATGCAACAGGGCCCTGATGTTCAGCAGCAGAGTATGAGATACCATCATCATCTCTCCCTCCCATTTGAGAACAGTTGAGGGCAATAAGAACCGGAATGGAGCTATATATATATAGGTATAACTATGCACTTGAGAACTTACCAAGTATAGTCAGCATGACTAAGTCCAGCCACAGATAAATCATGCTGACTGCCCCCACCAAGTTTCACAGGTACTTTTTGGGATAGGAACTGAAAAGACCTTCTGAGCTCTTTACTTATTCCAAAGCCAGAGAGCAGGTTAAGATTTCTGATGGAAATGTTTCAGTGTGACATTATTAGATACTCCAGATTTAAAATTTCATGTCAAATATTCTTACCTCAAAGTCAGTTAAAAGCCATTCCTAATAAATGGTTTCGTGCTGTTTTCAAATGCTAAGCAAAGTAAATGCTGGTAAAAATTCAAATAGCAGACATATGTGCAATAAAAAAAATACCATTAGTACACCCACCATGGAACGGGCACCTGCAAGGCAGTGATATGCACTGGTGTGTTCATCAGCAGATCATGAGTCACAGAGTAGGAAGCTAGCATGTTCCCTCTGTTCAGTTATTTTGGGCCATAGCAGGCCATCCTCGAGTCCCACAATCAGGGGTTTTTTGTCACACTTTGGGGCCAAAAACAGCAATCTCATTCATGGTCACAGGAACCCCTGGGCCAGTATCAGAGAAGTGAACCATTACCAAGGATAATTTGCTCAATGATAGGAAAGTAACTGCACTGATAAAAAGCAGTTTTCCATTTTAAAACTAACAGTTGTTTTCATGCAAGGGTTTCAAAAATGACCCTCATCTCAAAAACCTAAATCATAATTCATTTTTTCACATTATTGTCCTTTTGAAAAGTGATTCCTGGGACAGTTCAGAATGGGGGTAGATTTTGATGTAACCAACTCTGAGTAACTACTGAATTATTGTGATTTTGTATAATGGGCTGGTAATAGGCAATGACCCTAAAGAAGACTAGGGCTTGCCACAGTCCACAAGCTGACATGCTTCCAGTTCCTCTTCTTCAATATTTCAAAATCTCAACACAAACAAACTGGAAAACTATGACTGACCAAGAGCAGTGACACGACCCACAAACACACTGATACAAAAGTATTTGTCATTCCTTCAACTGGTAACTGTGCATTGGAAACATAACAACATAACAGAGACAGAGAAGCATAACAGCCCTCCATACAAGTCGATATGAAAATGAAAAAAAAAAAAAAAAACCATGGGGATCAAATTGTCTTCAAACAACAGCGATATAGCAAATATTAATTATGAAGAAAGAGGAAGGTTCAGAGCTCCAAGTTAATTTACTGAGGTAACATTTACAGTCAACTAGAGAATTATTGGTACACAAAATGAAAATGGTTGGGTAAAATGGTTATATAAAATATATGAGGAATCACAATTCAGGCTCAAAACATGGGACCCATGTTTGAGAACCCATATACAGAGGCAGAAAAAAAACAGAATGAGCAAAAAAAAAAAAAAAGATGGATTGACTCCGATTTTTCTCCAAAAGACGTGCTTCAGAACCACAGACATGCCCTTGATTAATAATTGGCAGAACCTCTACGCTGCAAAAAGTGATTTTCAAGAAAGGGAAATTTACTTATTTTAAGACTGAAATACTTATTTCTATCATCATTTTCTTAGTAAGACAAGAAATTTTTCCTTGATTTGAGTTATTTTGACTATCAAAAGTGAAATTTACTTACCCCATTGGCAAGGTAGTCAAAATTACCTAAAATCAAGGACAAATTTCTTGTCTTAGTAAGAAAATGGTGATAGAAATAAGTGTTTTAAGTCTTAAAACTAGAAGAGCACTCAGAGAGCGCAGAACCTCCGCCGCCAGGGCAAAGCCAAAAGCACGGCAATTGGAACTCTGGCCCATTGGAAAGACTTGAAATCTTGAACTTTGGAGTATATCTCAGCAGTACTTTGGCCAATATATGCCAAAATTTAATCACCTCTTCCTTGACTTAATACCAACCTACCCTGAAAATTTCATAAAAATCCGGCCTGTAGTTTTTGAGTTATCTTGTACACAAACAAACAAACCAACAAACAAACGGCACCGAAAACATAAACCTCCTTGGCGGAGGTTAATAATAAGTAAATTTCCCTTTCGTGAAAATCACTTTTTGCAGTGTAGAGAGGATGACAGCACTGAGTCCACTCCTATGATGTAGGATAATCCTAGTCCTGTCCTGTATAGTTGGTAAACACATGTGGGGGTATCTTATATCACTCCTACAGCCAGAACATTCCAAGGTTTTCTCTTGTAGACTGCCCATTACTGACCCTAGATCACTTGTGGCAAAACAGCCTCAAATCATCACAACCCACCGCTATATTTCACTGTTGGTACCACGTACTTTTCTTTGTAATACACTCCCTTTTTGAAAAACATATTCTGTACGAGCGTATGCCAAAAAGTTCCATTTTTGGCTGTAGTCGACGAGTAAAAAAAGGCAGTTGGTACGGGTACGGCAGTTTCCAATGCATTTCAGTGTAGAGAAGTACGGCAGTCCCAATTTCAAACCCTGCCCTTGAACCCCGACCCTTAACCATAATCCCAAATCCTAATCCTGTTCCCATCAATTTGACTGCCGTACCAATAAAAACTGCTGTAGATCTAGACACTGCGTGAAAAATTGCATCCTTTCGCCTCAATTTTCAGCACTTTTCTTGACCTCAATGGACAATATCAAATGAGTGAAGAACTATAGAAAGAGGAATTCATTAGGACAGAGCAAAAGACAACCGTGGTGCAGAGAGAATCTGACTGCATTTGCACTCGGCGACGTCCTCATGCCATCCACGTCCGTGTTCGCTAATTTTTCTGAAATGCCAGATGGACGGTGCATCGCTTTGAATTTTGGTGCTGCCAGGGATGATGTGATAACATCATCTCCTTTCTTTTCGCAAAGGATGGCCCAACGTAATGTGCGCTAAAGTAGATACGCAAGAGATCACTTATGTGCCTTTTCTCGCTAATCACAGAATTCTAATACAGCTCTTATCATGGTCGCCACTGCGATTATTCCAGGTCATTTCCAAGGGATAACAAATATTCCTAAGCAGACAACACTATTCGACCGGAGACAAGGTCTCATGACCACATAGCCCTAATATGATAATCCCAATGATGCTTGATACAGGTGCTGCAAATTATGGATCACACTTAGAAAGCGCTTCTTTGGTGCGTGCCCTCAACTCTGAGACATGAAAATGACATCGAAGAGTTAATTGAGAAACTTCATAACCCCAACAATACACTACAGTGCAAAACTCTCATCAGTTATCCTCATTTTCCTCTTTGCCACCTAAAAAATCCTTTCAGTATTTTAGGGCAGTGTTGACAAAAATCTCATCCCAGGCAAATCTTATAACCTTTGGAACTTTGGAAACATTTATTAGTGCAGGAAAACAATTTCCCTCTTCTCAGATGAAAGCTTAGGTTTTTCCCTTGGAGATAGATGACAAAGGGATTTCTGAAATGCGACCTCATTACCCCAGAAAAAGATTCTACTTTTGTACAAATAGTATGTTAAGACAAAAGGCTCAAGAGAATCTGAAAATCAACTGACCTGCCATCCTGCCTCACCCATTTGGGAGTGGCATATGTTATGGCCCCAATTTGTTATGACATTAACGACAGCAAAGGATGACAGACAAAAATTTTAAAACTAAAACACATTTAATTAAACAAAGGCAACTAATAACAAACTACTCTACAGACCAAGATTGATTATATACAAAAACAGAAATATTTACAGTCCCTTTTGGTTGGGTTCCTTGGTGATGTCCTGGGTGAGGAAAATGCTCTAACACAGGCAAAAATCCACTAAAAGCTTCACAGGTCTTGAACAGAATGACAGGTGTATCATTCTCCTTGCAATTTCTCCTACTACTTTACTGTCTCAATTTTACTCCTTATATACTCTTTTGCAGACCCCTCCCACCTTTTAGGCTTTTTTTAAATTTTTCTCTGGGACTTGTCCCAGACATGCCTAAAACATACCCAAATCTATCTCCAGTCTGGGCTTAACAAAAAAAGGTAAATACTGCCAATCTAGTGGCCTCTATTCACATTACACATACAAGACAAGACTGATCAATATTTGTGACTGGTAAAGGTTACAGGTCATTTAAGGTCATTTAAACAGGTGTTAGTGGCAGAAAATGTCAAAGCCACAAAACATTTTTTTTTTTTAAATCATCAAAACCTGTTATTTATATGTTGAAGAATGTTGTATACCATTTACAGGTCAAGGTTCAGGTTTCTAATCTATATTACAAAGGTACAAAATGGACTTTTTTTCAATAGGACGACCTCACACTTCACGGGGTGCAGGGCTGAAATACAATCAAAAAGTATTTCATGTGCTATAAAGATGTGGCATAAGTTTTGGGTGATAAAGTTGACTTAACTGAGCTGCTAGAGGTTGAATTGTTCAAAAAGGAGTTTACACCATTCTACTAACACTACAGGGGCTACTTTGCCCTATAGCACAAATGCTAATTTAGCATAATCTGAGGACATATGTTTGGTTTTACAGGACGTACTCCTCGAGACAGCAATGATTTTGACCTGTGTTTATTTTTATTGGAAATGTACAAATAATGTACAGCAAATACAAGCCATTTCAATAGAATATTTCATTTGAAAATTTGAGCAATCTCCCCCCCCATTGGTCAGAGAGTTTCAATAAATTGCAAATCTAATGAATTCCTGAGCTTGGCAGACAAGTAGTTTACAGCTTTTAATAGCACTGTTCTGGCATCTCTAGATCACCAACGGAACAGCCTGCACATACCTGCTGATGACCGGTAACAAGAAGCCAATGCTCGCTCCACAAGACCTGGCGCAAGAGGTAATTTACTGCACCGGATATCGCAAGGGGCAGATTATTGGAAACACTGATTTTACAGCTAGTGCCTCGTCTTCTTATAATACTCACCATTTAATAAACACTGAATCCAGATGACCGCTTCCTCTTGCAGTCACCTCAGTTCTTACAAGGAATGACATTTACAGAAACTTTCAAACTCCACCACTCATATTTATAATCCTAAAAGGAAAAAAAAAGAAACTGTGCATTTTCTCATCAGCTTTCCTTTTATTCCAAAATAAATTTTAAGTTTTACAGGATTTACAGTGATCTGCTAGTAAAATCTTTCCCCTGCAAATGAACCTAGTCTGAACTCATCCATAAGCAAAACATCAATGAATGACTAACATGTCTTCAAATGCAGAACAGTGAAATCAGAGTCCACAATACTCCCAGTGTTTTGTAGTGGGATAAAAGGTTCACAGAACTGAAATGCAATTTTACAGGTACAGTTTTGGTTTTGAAGCCGGGTAGTGTGAGAGCAGATTGCTTACTCGGCAGCCTTTACATTCCCAACACTTGACAACAGCATTCTGTGCAATACATCTCTGACTCCCTGCAGCAAAATTAACTTTTTCTCTTGGAAGGCATGTGATGCAATGAAACCAAACAGTTCTGAGGTCAATTCAAAGTCATTTCAGAAACCTTAATCAGAGACCGATTTACTGAATGGAAATGCCCTAAGGACATTTGCATAGGGTGGTGTCCCTGAGGCGTGGAGGTCTCAGCTGGCCAGGCTGGGGAACATCTCCGTGAGGGTGGTCTGCTTCCTGCCCTTCTGCAAGGCACTGGTGGTGCTGAGGTGGGAGGAGTTAGGACTGAGGGGGGCAGGGTCTGTGACTGAGGCAGAGCTGGAGCTGTTGTCCTTGCGAAGAGCTGGCTTATCTTTCGAAGTGCTGGATGTTTGCCGCTTCAGCTTGTTCTTCTGCTCCCTCTGGGCGGGTGCAGCACTGGAGCGCGCCCTGGTGGCTCTTGTCACAGGGCTGTCCACCGCAGCGGCGCTGGGGGCGGAGTCGAGCTTGTCGCGGAGCAGGTACTCGTCCGGTGAGCCCTTGCTGCGGTCCACGGCGCGTTGGGCCTCCTCGCGGTCCAGCTGCTTCTGCAGCTGGAGAGCCAGCCGTCGGTCGCTCTCCTCCTGCTGCCGCCGGCTGAACAGCTCCTCTTCCTCCTGCGCCAGCTCCTGGACCAGCGGGGTGTCCGACACCATAAACGCCGGGGTGCAGGGACGCTTGCTGTCCGAGCAGGGACCACCGGCTGTGGCCATGTCCCCACTTTTCCTCTTTACCGAAGCCCCTCCTCTGGCTTGACTGAGGCTGGAGCTCCACCCACCGGCGTCCGGCTCAAGCTGGGAATGAGACGCATCAGGTGGGAGGGGCTTAGTGACCTCCGGAGGGGAGCAAACACTCCGCTCATTTCCAAAGTAGTCTAAGGTGGGCATCGGTGTCTCACATGTCACAGCAGATGAAGGCAGCATCAGGATATTCTCCTGCAAAAGAACATGCACATGCTCACAAGTGCGTTTCAAACTCTCAACCCATGCTAAAATACCAAGTGCATAACTTCATCCAAAGCCCAGTCCCAATTCCCTTCCCTTGCCGTTTATGGAGTGCCCTTGCTGGGAAATGGCCCTAAAGAATGGAGCTACAAGGGGTTACAGTCTTTACCGAGGAAATGGTGCAACACTACCATACATTCGAAAAGGGCTGTGCCCCAAGATTTTTTGAATCGAATTTGGCCGTTCAATACGAGGATTCAACTATGAGTTCATTTTGTTCATATAGACTATCAAAACATCCACTGGCATGAGTTGAAGCAATTATTTCAACTACAGTGCCAATTCCAAAAGAGTTGGGATGAAGTGAAAATTGTGAATAAAATCAAAATGCAATGACCTTCAGATCACATGAGCCAATATGTTATTCACAATATGAGCTTATAGCTGCAGCAGTTCTCAAATAAGTTGGGACACAGGAAAAAAAAGGGCTGAAAATGCAATTAATATGTAAGAGAATCAGTTGAAAGAACATTTAGCAAGTAATTAAGTGAACTGGCATCAGGTGTGTAACATGGTTGGCTATAAAAGGGATGCCTTAGAGAGGATGAGTCTCGCAGAAGTAAAGATGGCCAGAGGCTCTCCGACCTGTGAAGGCTTGCGTAAAAAAAAAAAAAAAATTGTGGAATACTTCAAAAGCAATGTTCCTCAACGTCAGATTGCAAAGGCTTTGAACGTCTCATGATCAACAGTGCATAACATTATCAAAAGATTCAGAGAAACTGGTGCGTAAGGGACAAGGCCGAAGACCTTTACTGGATGCCCGTGATCTTCAGGCCCTCAGACGCCACTGCATCACTCACCAGCATGATTCTGTCATTGACATTACTAAATGGGCCCAGGGAATACTTTAAGAAAACACTGTCTGTGAACAAAGTCAGCCGTGCCATCCACAGATGCCACCTAAAACTCTAGCATGCAAAAAGGAAGTCAATGTTGAGCATGATCCAGAAGCACCGCTGTGCTCTGTGGGTCAAGGCTCATTTAAAATGGACTGTAGCACAGTGGCAAAGTGTCCTGTGATCAGACAATTCCGAATCTGACATTCTTGTAGGAAATCATGGGCGTTGTGTCCTCTGGGCTAAAGAGAATAACGCTGTTATCAGCGTTCAGTTCAAAAGCCAGCATCTATGATGGTATGGGGATGCATTAGTGCATATGGTGTGGGACACTTGCATATTTTAAAAAGCACCATGAATGCTGAAAGGTATATAAACGTTTTAGAGCAACATACGCTCCCATCCAGATATCATCTATTCCAGGGAAGGCCTTGTGTATTTCTGCAGGACAATGCAAAACCACATACTGCAGCTATTACAACAGCATGGCTTTTTAGTAGAAGAGTTTGTGTGCTGAACTGGCCTGCCTGCAGTCCTGATCTTTCACCAATTGGGAACTTTAAGCGCATAATTATACAAAACGTCTGTCAAAGGAGACTCAAAACTCCAGCAGCTGGAAGCCTGTAATAAAGAGTGGGATCAAATTCCAATGGCTAAATTCAAGAAATTAGTCTCTTCAATGCCCAGACGCCTCCACTCTGTGTTAAAAAGAAGAGGGGATGCTACACCATGGTAAACAGGCCCCTGTCCCAACTTTTTTGAGACTTGTAGCAGCCATCAAATTTGAATTGAGCTCATTTTGTGGAAAAAATTGTTAAATTTCTCATTTTCAACATTTGCTATGTTATCTCTGTTCTATTGTGAATAAAATACTCGCTGGTGTGACGTGAAAGTCATTTCGTTTTGATTTTATTCACAATTCACACATTGTCCCAACTATTCCGGAATTGGGATTGTAGATTGTCAATACAGTAGTGTTGTCAAAAAGATTGGCGGCTTATAAAACAATAAATATATAATTAACAAGAAGATGACAACTTGTGCCAGACTTCATCCAAAACATTTTTAAGCAGAAAAACACTGTTCTTAAGAAGTCTGTCAACACATCTCACAAGAAAAAAAATGGCTTTAATTTGTTTTGTACTAATGTGTTAAGCACATTTTATGAATGCAAATACCATTCTATCCTTTCTCAATCAAATGGACCGAGTCCAATATAATGTCCATAAATCAGTCAAGTTCGCGTTGATGGAATTTGGTTGAAAATAATGACAATTATCTGCAACGGAAATCAGTTATGACTGTTGTACGCCTATTTTTGAAGACAATGTTGTTTATATTCACCAGTAGGAGAAACAAAGTAGTGAAAAATGTCGAGTCACACAGTATCATGTCCCAAGATTGATTCCCCCTCTCATGAGTCTTACTGACTTAATTTCCTCCACATACAGTGGCATCTGTGATTGAGCTTCACAGAAATGAACCGTAATGTGGGACAGTACTCCCACACTTCTCCTATTTATTCAACCATCAAGATTTGAACTGCGCAATTGAATCATCTCTGTTCTATTAGGAATAAAATACTGACTGGTGGGATTTGAAAGTCATTGCGTTCTGATTTTATTCACAATTTACACTTTGTCCCAACTATTCGGAATTGGGTTGTACATTAAAGTGCAAATTAATTCATTCTTTTCAAATAAAAACTAATCTATTAAGCATTTGAATTAACAGTTCACAAACAATATCCTGCTAATTAAATGTCCCAAATTTGCCGCCTTTTCTCAAAAATGAGCCTTTTCTTGCATTCCAAGCGGAGATTTCCAAAGAAAAATGAAGACTGACCCAAATTTGCCAATTAGCGGATGTGACATAATGGGAAGTGTTCCAAAGGTGGAAGTCAGGTTGAAAACAATAGGAAAACTAGAGTTTTTCAAAGAATATAATTTCCATAAATTGATGAAAACAAATATTTTTCACATCACGGGGGAAAAGGAACAACCAGCCAGAAGGCACGGTGCACTGAAACTAGACTCCACTAACTGAGTTTTATTCGCCCATGACAATACGGCGCCTGAAAATAGGTAGCCTATACATATGATGACAACACACAACCTTCTTTCCACAGCGCACACTCGACTAACACCACTGCCCATGCAAGGCAAATGAAGCCCCGTTTTCACAGCTGGCTGGCAAGCATGCAAAAGCTTTTTGCTATTAAAGTAGTAAGTTACACATGTGACAGTAGTCGTAGAAACGTGAATTTAGGCCTGTGACTAAAACCTGGGTACCCCGGTCCTGCCAGAAAGGTTCGAGTCCCGGGAAGAAAACTGCCATACCAGTTTCCTGAAAATCAGTACATTGATTGCGCACGCGATAAAATGACGGATAATCATTCATGGCATCACCCAGACATTCGCTAATGTACATTATTTATTCTTGTAGCTCATGACTGTCGTGCGCCAACGATTAGTTTATCAACTTACTTGAATGGGAAACAGATGAAGATCATTGACAATTCGGAGACTTTACATAATCAAAGGGTATTAATTCCTACCTCCTTGGTCTAAGTCAGCTTGTGCTCGCTAGCTGCCTTTTGGTCTCATCGGTGTCATGGTTTTTTTTTGGTTTTTTTTTGTTTTCTCTTTTCAACAGTTATGATGATGAATTTTGATGATTTTGATACAAATTACATGATATATATATTGTCATTGAGATTGATAGTCCCGGTTGATAGCAATAGTGATGATGAATACGGCGATCGGAGTTCGCTAACGATTGAAGTTGATAGAATAATTTGAGGGCTGACTGCAATAAACCGCTATGTCCAATATAGAACATCTAGACATAACTGTTTACCACAGTCAGCCCTCGAATTATCAAATGATGATGAGGAAGAAATGGGAAATTCAGGGGTGCAGATATTGACGAAAGGATTGTTATGATAGTATAATGAAATGCTCAGTAATGACAATAATGACAGGTGGACATCCGTACACTTTGATTTGGTAAATTAATTTGGAAAATACATTTGGAAAGTAAAATATTGTATTCGTAAAATACCTGATCAGTCCATCAGGGACTAAACACTCTGTGTGTGTGTATGAAGTACGTCTACGACTTTGAAGTGATATCGGACGATATCGGACGGACGCTGACCTGCTTGAGCTGTGAAGTTTGTTTACGAATGAATTCCTCTAGCAGGAGCAGGTACTCATCCGGTGAGCCCTTGCTGCGGTCCACGGCGCGTTGGGCCTCCTCGCCGTCCAGCTGCTTCTGCAGCCGGACAGGCAGCTGTTGGTCGCTCTCCTCCTGCTGCCGCCGGCTGAACAGCTCCTCTTCCTCCTGCGCCAGCTCCTGGACCAGCGGGGCGTCCGACACCATGAACGCCGGGGTGCGGGGACGCTTGCTGTCCGAGCAGGGACCACCGGCTGCGGCCATGTCCCCACTTTTCCTCTTTACCGAAGCCCCTCCTCTGGCTTGACTGAGGCTGGAGCTCCACCCACCGGCGTCCGGCTCAAACTGGGAATGAGACACATCAGGTGGGAGGGGCTTAGTGACCTCCGGAGGGGAGCAAACACTCCACTCATTTCCACAGTAGTCCAAGGTGGGCATCGGTGTCTCACATGTCACAGCAGATGAAGGCAGCATCAGGATATTCTCCTGCAAAAGAACATGCACATGCTCACAAGTGCGTTTCAAACTCCCAACCCATGCTAAAATACCAAGTGCAAAACTTCATCCAAAGCCCAGTCCCAATTCCCTTCCCTTGCCGTTTATGGAGTGCCCTTGCTGGGAAATGGCCCTAAAGAATGGAGCTACAAGGGGTTACAGTCTTTACCAAGGAAATGGTGCAACACTACCATACATTCGATAAGGGCTGTGCCCCAAGATTTTTTGAATCGAATTTGGCCGTTCAATACAAGGATGCAACTATGAGTTCATTTTGTTCATATAGACTATCAAAACATCCACTGGCATGAGTTGAAGCAATTATTTCAACTACAGTGCCAATTCCAAAAGAGTTGGGATGAAGTGAAAATTGTGAATAAAATCAAAATGCAATGACCTTCAGATCACATGAGCCAATATGTTATTCACAATATGAGCTTATAGCTGCAGCAGTTCTCAAATAAGTTGGGACACAGGAAAAAAAAAAAAGGGCTGAAAATGCAATTAATATGTAAGAGAATCAGTTGAAAGAACATTTAGCAAGTAATTAAGTGAACTGGCATCAGGTGTGTAACATGGTTGGCTATAAAGAGGATGTCTTAAAGAGGATGAGTCTCGCAGAAGTAAAGATGGCCAGAGGCTCTCCAACCTGTGAAGGCTTGCGTAAAAAAAAAAATAAAAAAAAAAAATTGTGGAATACTTCAAAAGCAATGTTCCTCAACGTCAGATTGCAAAGGCTTTGAACGTCTCATGATCAACAGTGCATTACATTATCAAAAGATTCAGAGAAACTGGTGCGTAAGGGACAAGGCCGAAGACCTTTACTGGATGCCCATGATCTTCAGGCCCTCAGACGCCACTGCATCACTCACCGGCATGATTCTGTCATTGACATTACTAAATGGGCCCAGGGAATACTTTAAGAAAACACTGTCTGTGAACAAAGTCAGCCGTGCCATCCACAGATGCCACCTAAAACTCTAGCATGCAAAAAGGAAGTCAATGTTGAGCATGATCCAGAAGCACCGCTGTGCTCTGTGGGCCAAGGCTCATTTAAAATGGACTGTGGCAAAGTGGCAGTGTCCTGAGATCAGACAATTCCAAATCTGACATTCTTGTTGGAAATCATGTGCGTTGTGTCCTCTGGGCTAGAGAGGATAACGCCGTTATCAGCGTTCAGTTCTAAAGCCAGCATCTATGATGGTATGGGGATGCATTAGTGCATATGGTGTGGGACACTTGCATGTTTTAAAAAGCACCATGAATGCTGAAAGGTATATAAACGTTTTAGAGCATCATACGCTCCCATCCCGATGACATCTATTCCAGGGAAGGCCTTGTGTATTTCTGCAGGACAATGCAAAACCACATACTGCAGCTATTACAACAGCATGGCTTTTTAGTAGAAGAGTTCGTGTGCTGAACTGGCCTGCCTGCAGTCCTGATCTTTCACCAATTGGGAACATTAAGCGCATAATTATAAAAAAACGTCTGTCAAAGGAGACTCAAAACTCCAGCAGCTGGAAGCCTGTAATAAAGAGTGGGATCAAATTCCAATGGCTAAATTCAAGAAATTAGTCTCTTCTATGCCCAGACGCCTCCACTCTGTGTTAAAAAGAAGAGGGGATGCTACACCATGGTAAACAGGCCCCTGTCCCAACTTTTTTGAGACTTGTAGCAGCCATCAAATTTGAATTGAGCTCATTTTGTGGAAAAAATTGTTAAATTTCTCATTTTCAACATTTGCTATGTTATCTCTGTTCTATTGTGAATAAAATACTCGCTGGTGTGACGTGAAAGTCATTTCGTTTTGATTTTATTCACAATTCACACATTGTCCCAACTATTCCGGAATTGGGATTGGAGATTGTCAATACAGTAGTGTTGTCAAAAAGATTGGCGGCTTATAAAACAATAAATATATAATTAACAAGATGACGACAACTTGTGCCAGACTTCATCCAAAACATTTTTAAGCAGAAAAACACAGTTCTTTAGAAGTCTATCAACACATCTCACAAGAAAAAAAATGGCTTTAATTTGTTTTGTACTAATGTGTTAAGCACATTTTATGAATGCAAATACCATTCTATCCTTTCTCAATCAAATGGACAGAGTCCAATATAATGTCCATAAATCAGTCAAGTTCGCTTTGATGGCATTTGGTTGAAAATAATGACAATTATCTGCAACGGAAATCAGTTATGACTGTTGTACGCCTATTTTTGAAGACGATGTTGTTTATATTTACCGGTAGGAGAAACAAAGTAGTGAAAAATGTCGAGTCACACAGTATCATGTCCCAAGATTGATTCCCCCTCTCATGAGTCTTACTGACTTAATTTCCTCCACATACAGTGGCATCTGTGATTGAGCTTCACAGAAATGAACCATAATGTGGGACAGTACTCCCACACTTCTCCTATTTATTCATCCATCAAGATTTGAACTGCGCAATTGAATCATCTCTGTTCTATTAGGAATAAAATACTGACTGGTGGGATTTGAAAGTCATTGCGTTCTGATTTTATTCACAATTTACACTTTGTCCCAACTATTCGGAATTGGGTTGTACATTAAAGTGCAAATTAATTCATTCTTTTCAAATAAAAACTAATCTATTAAGCATTTGAATTAACAGTTCACAAACAATATCCTGCTAATTAAATGTCCCAAATTTGCTGCCTTTTCTCAAAAATGAGCCTTTTCTTGCATTCCAAGCGGAGATTTCCAAAGAAAAATGAAGACTGACCCAAATTTGCCAATTAGCGGATGTGACATAATGGGAAGTGTTCCAAAGGTGGAAGTTAGGTTGAAAACAATAGGAAAACTAGAGTTTTTCAAAGAATATAATTTCCATAAATTGATGAAAACAAATATTTTTCACATCACGGGGGAAAAGGAACAACCAGCCAGAAGGCACGGTGCACTGAAACTAGACTCCACTAACTGAGTTTTATTCGCCCATGACAATACGGCGCCTGAAAATAGGTAGCCTATACATATGATGACAACACACAACCTTCTTTCCACAGCGCACACTCGACTAACACCACTGCCCATGCAAGGCAAATGAAGCCCCGTTTTCACAGCTGGCTGGCAAGCATGCAAAAGCTTTTTGCTATGTAATGTGAATATAGGCCACTAGATGGCAGTATTTACCTTTTTTTTGTTAAGCTCAGACTGGAGTCATGTTTAGACATGTCCTGGACATGTCTGGGGCAAGTCTCAGAAAATTAAAAAAAAGAGGTCTAAATGTGGGTGGGGTCTGCAAAAGAGTATATAAGGAAAAGAATTGAGACAGTAAAGTAGTAGGAGAAATTGCAAGAAGAAGGATACGTGACCAGACCTTTAATTCTGTTCAAGACCTGTGCAGTCTGTTGTGGATTGTTTTTCACCCAGCACATCACCAGGAAACCCCACCAAAACAAGGGACTGTAATTATTTCTTTTTTTCTTGATAATCAATCTTGGTCTTAGCTGTTATTTAGTTGTTATTGTCTTTGTCTGTTTAATTAAATGTGTTTGAGTTTTAAAACTGTGTCTGTCATCCCTTGCTGTTGCTGTTGCTGTTATGTTGTAAATGTAATAAGAAATTGGGGCCATAACAAATTGGGGGCTCGTCCGGGATAGACCATTGTGTGAGTAATTTATTGAAAATCTAACATTCCAAATTGTGAAATTGTTTTTGTGAATTTTCCTAGATATATATTGACAACAGCAATGGATGATTTCTTGGCATCACCAACCGTAGGGGTTTTGAAGTCTTTTAAAAAGACGGAACTGCTAGAAATTTGCAGACAGTTAGAGCTGACAGAGGTAAAACCAGCCATGCGAAAAGCAAGACTGGCTAGAGAGATAGTTGAATATTACATTGATGAAAATGTGTTTGCACCAGGAGATCTGGAACAGTTTCCAGTGGAAAATCCAAATATAGAAATGGAACTTAAATTAAAAATGCTAGAGATTGAAAGGGAGGAAAAAGAAAAACAAAGGCAGTTTGAGTTGGAAAAATTAGCAAGAGAAGAGAAAAAAGAAAGGGAGGAAAAAGAGAAAGAAAGGGAGGAAAGAGAGAAAGAAAGGGAGGAAAGAGAGAAAGAAAGAGAATTTGAGTTAGAAAAATTTGCAAGACAGAGAGATTTTGAATTAGAGAAATTCGATAGAGAAGAAAGACTCCAAATGGAGCAACTAAAAATAAAAATTGCAACTGAAAATAAATTTCGGGCTAGCCAGGAGGTAAAACTGGTGCCTCCATTTTCGGAAAAGGATGTTGACAACTATTTCCAGTGTTTTGAAAAGGTAGCAAAGAGTTGCCAGTGGCCAAAGGAACACTGGCCTCTGATGTTGCAAACTGTCCTCAAGGGTAAAGCTCAACAAGCCTATTCGGCTTTGTCTGCAGATGATTCCTCTGATTATGAGGTTGTCAAAAAGGTTATTTTGAGAGCTTATGAGTTGGTTCCAGAGGCTTACCGACAGAAATTCAGAGGTCTGAAGAAATCTGAAAATCAGACTTATGTTGAATTTGCTAATGAAAAGCAGGTTTGCTTTGAGCGCTGGTGTACTTCTATGGAGGTCAAGGATGATTTCAACTCACTAAAAGAGATGGTGTTAGTTGAAGAATTCAAGAACTGTGTTAAAGATGATGTTAAGACCTACCTTAATGAGAAGCAAGCACTGAATTTGCGATCAGCTGCCAAATTTGCAGATGAATATGTTCTCACACATAAGTCTAAATTTCAGTCTAGCAGTAACAATAGATGGTCCCAATTTCAGAAAAAGGGTTATGGTGATACCCAAGATTCCTCACCCAAAGACAAAGACAAATCTGGTGATGGTGCTCAGAAATCCAGTAACAGGTCTGATCAAAGTGTGAAAGCTGACAGTGACAAAAGTGGTCTAGTTTGCAGTTATTGCAAGAAATCTGGTCATGTTACAACTAACTGTTGGTTCCTTAAAGCTAAGAAAGAAAAAGAAAAGGATACCAAACCAAATGCCTTTGTGAAAACAAGGTTAGAAACCCCTGTAGTAGATAACCAATCTGCTAAATTGCCTGCTTCTTGTGGGGCTAAAAAGCCTGATACAGCTGACTTCGTGAGGGAGGAATTTCTTCCATTTGTGTCAGAGGGATTTGTGGCTCTGAATGAGCATACTACTCCTGTCCCCATATATATCCTAAGGGATACCGGAGCTTCTCAGTCACTTTTGTTGATGGACTCCTTGGAGTTACGTGATGAGACCGCTTCAGGGGATTTCATACTTGTACAAGGTATTGAAGGGAGGACTGTATCTGTACCCCTGCGCTCGATATTCTTGAAGTCAGATTTAGTTACAGGACAGGTAAAGGTGGGACTTATGTCAAGTCTACCTATAAAGGGTGTTTCTCTGTTGCTAGGCAATGACCTGGCTGGGGGCAAAGTAGTTTCCCCTGTACATCTTACTTCACAGCCGAGCACTGAAGATGGGGATGAGGACCCATCTCTGTATCCTTCTTGTGCAGTGACTCGTGCTATGGCCAAGAAGGCTAAAGAAGAAGATGTGGTGCCGTCCAGTACATTGAATAGTCAGGACTCAGGTGGTTCGCCTCATGACTCTGATTGGCCTACTATGGTTTCTCCGTTTGAGGACTTATCAGATACTTTTATCAGTTCTCTATTCAGCCAGCCGGATGGGTCTGGTGATTCTGATGTGTCTGGAGACTTGTCTCTGTCCAGAAAGCGGTTGATTGAGGAGCAAACTAATGATCCTGAAAT
This sequence comes from Gymnothorax reevesii, assembly GCA_029721435.1. Taxonomy (NCBI): domain Eukaryota; kingdom Metazoa; phylum Chordata; class Actinopteri; order Anguilliformes; family Muraenidae; genus Gymnothorax; species Gymnothorax reevesii. Next base: position 136,238,847 of record CM056574.1, on the reverse strand, counting down.
TTGTGTACTAAAGAGGAGAGCCCTTCCTGATAAAGAAATAGACGCAGTTCCAGTTGGGTATTATCTCAAGGATGGTGTGTTGATGCGGAAGTGGCGCCCTCCTGATATCCCTGCCAATGCAGATTGGGCAGTGGTCAGGCAAATTGTTGTTCCGAAGGTCTATAGGAATGAGATCTTAACAATGGCTCATAGTTTACCTTTAGGAGGTCATCTTGGTGTTAACAAGACTGTTGATAAGATCATGAAACACTTCTTTTGGCCTGGGCTTCGGAAAGACGTTTCCAACTTTTGCAAAACCTGTCACACTTGTCAGGTAGTTGGAAAACACCAGTTAGACCCACCTGTAGCTCCATTGCAGCCTATCCCAGCATTTGGGGAGCCATTCTCTAAGGTCATTGTTGACTGTGTTGGTCCATTACCCAAGACTAGATCTGGAAATCAGTACTTGTTGACAATCATGTGTGCATCTACCAGATTCCCTGAAGCCATACCTCTACGCAACATCAAGGCAACTGCAATCTCAAAGGCTTTGATAAAGTTCTTCACGTTGTTTGGCCTTCCCAGGGAAATTCAGTCAGACCAGGGTAGCAATTTCACTTCAGGATTGTTTCAGCAGGTTGTGTATGAACTAGGTGCAAAGCAGATTCTTTCTAGTGCCTATCATCCAGAAAGTCAGGGTGCCTTAGAGCGGTTTCATTCCACTCTCAAGACAATGATGAGGACTTATTGTTATGACCATGAGAAAGACTGGGATGAAGGGGTTCATTTGCTGTTGTTTGCAGCTAGAGAAGCAGTGCAGGAGTCTACTGGATTCAGTCCATTTGAGCTAGTGTTTGGTCATGAAGTGAGAGGACCTTTGCTATTATTGAGTGAACAATGGCAAGAGAAAGAGCCGCATATCAGTCTGTTAGACTATGTTGGCAAGTTCAAGGAAAGATTGCGTGCAGCTTGTGACCTTGCCAAAGAGAACTTGAAATCAAGTCAGGGAAAAATGAAAACTTGGTATGATCATAAGGCTAGAAGCCGTGAGTTTAAACCAGGAGAAAAGGTCCTTGTGTTGTTTCCCTTGCAGTCCAATCCATTGCAGGCTAGATTTCATGGTCCTTATGAAATTCTGACAAAACTCAATGATCTCAATTACATTGTGAAGACTCCAGATAGGAGAAAACCAAAACAATTGTGTCATATTAACATGCTAAAGCCTTATCATGACAGAAATGCTAGGGTTGCAGCTGTCACTTCAGATTCTCCAATGGTCGAAACGTGTGAAGATGAGGGGGAGTTTCAAGATGATGAACCAAGAATTAAAGCTGAAGTTCTTTCATGTAAATTGTCAAACACTGAAGTGTTGCAAAATCTTGATGTAAAACTCCAGCACTTAGAACCCTCACAGAGAGATCAGTTTGAAAGGTTGATCAAGAAATATGAGGATTTGTTTCCTGATGTTCCAAAGAGAGTTACTATAGCCTCTCATGATGTAGATGTTGGTGATGCCAAACCAATAAAACAGCATCCATACCGGATGAATCCTGAAAAGAGAAAGATTGCTGAGAAAGAGGTTGAGTACATGTTAAAACATGATATTATCAGACCCTCCAACTCCAATTGGAGTTCACCCTGTGTGCTAGTTCCAAAACCTGATGGAAGTACTAGATTCTGTACAGATTATCGCAAAGTCAATGCTGTAACTAGAACTGATGTGTTTCCAATACCTAGGATTGATGATTGTATTGATAGTGTAGGGCAAGCAAAGTTTCTGACCAAGATTGATTTATTGAAGGGTTATTGGTGTGTGCCTTTAACTGAGAGGGCCAAGAGCATCTCTGCTTTTGCCACACCATCTGGATTGTACCAGTATGAAGTCTTACCCTTTGGCATGAAAAATGCCCCAGCCACGTTCCAAAGGATGATACAGTCTACAATCGCCGGATTGCCACACACGGGTGCGTACATCGATGACCTGATCACATGGAGTGACTCCTGGGAAGAACATCTAAAAGATGTAGAGACGTTGTTCCAGCGCCTGACCCAGGCTAACCTGACTGTTAACCTGAGCAAGAGTGACTTTGGTTGTGCTACTGTCACCTATCTTGGCTACGTCATAGGCCAGGGTAAGGTGGCACCCATAAATGCTAAAGTCCAAGCCATCATGGACTTTCCAGTTCCTGACAACAAAAAAGCTTTGCGCCGCTTCCTTGGAATGATCGGGTACTACCGCAAGTTCTGCAAGAACTTTGCTGAGATTGCTCTCAGTCTAACTAACCAACTGAAGAAAGGCGTAAAGTTCACCTGGGATGATGCATGCCAGAGAGCCTTCGATCACCTGAAGTCTCTGCTGTGTCACTTCCCCGTGCTCAAATCTCCTGACTTCAACAAACCGTTCTCCATCGCGGTCGATGCTAGCGACCAAGCTTGTGGATCTGTGCTCCTACAGAGAAGTGACTCTGATGACATTGAGCATCCCGTGGCATACTTCTCCAGGAAGTTCAATCGCCACCAAAGGAACTATTCCACAATAGAGAAGGAACTGTTGGCTCTGGTCCTTTCTTTACAACACTTTGAGGTTTATGTTTGTACAGGACAAAAGCCAATGATTGTGTACACTGACCACAATCCGTTAATGTTTTTGAGTAAGATGAAAAACAAGAATCGGAGATTGTTGAATTGGAGTTTGATTTTACAGGAGTTTGACTTGGAAATTAAGCATGTGAAGGGTACAGACAATGTAATTGCTGATTGCTTATCCCGTGTTTGAATGTGTATATATATATCATGTGTTTGAATATTGTATGATATGTATATATAGACAAGTGTTCACTTAACCATTTTGTATTGAAAAGAAAAATTTTGCCTTTATGAGTCAAAATTTTTCCCTTTTGGAATGGAGGTGTAATGTGAATATAGGCCACTAGATGGCAGTATTTACCTTTTTTTTGTTAAGCTCAGACTGGAGTCATGTTTAGACATGTCCTGGACATGTCTGGGGCAAGTCTCAGAAAATTAAAAAAAAGAGGTCTAAATGTGGGTGGGGTCTGCAAAAGAGTATATAGGGAAAAGAATTGAGACAGTAAAGTAGTGGAGAAATTGCAAGAAGAAGGATACGTGACCAGACCTTTAATTCTGTTCAAGACCTGTGCAGTCTGTTGTGGATTGTTTTTCACCCAGCACATCACCAGGAAACCCCACCAAAACAAGGGACTGTAATTATTTCTTTTTTTCTTGATAATCAATCTTGGTCTTAGCTGTTATTTAGTTGTTATTGTCTTTGTCTGTTTAATTAAATGTGTTTGAGTTTTAAAACTGTGTCTGTCATCCCTTGCTGTTGCTGTTATGTTGTAAATGTAATAAGAAATTGGGGCCATAACAGCTATTAAAGTAGTAAGTTACAAATGTAACAGTAGTCGTAGAAACTTAAATTTAGGCCTGTGACTAAAACCTGGGTACCCCGGTCCTGCCAGAAAGGTTCGAGTCCCGGGAAGAAAACTGCCATACCAGTTTCCTGAAAATCAGTACATTGATTGCGCACGCGATAAAATGACGGATAATCATTCATGGCATCACCCAGACATTCGCTAATGTACATTATTTATTCTTGTACCTCATGACTGTCGTGCGCCAACGATTAGTTTATCAACTTACTTGAATGGGAAACAGATGAAGAACTAATCAATGACAATTCGGAGACTTTACATAATCAAAGGGTATTAATTCCTACCTCCTTGGTCTAAGTCAGCTTGTGCTCGCTAGCTGCCTTTTGGTCTCATCGGTGTCATGGTTTTTTTTTTTTTTTTTCCTTTTCATCAGTTATGATGATGAATTTTGATGATTTTGATACAAATTACATGATATATATATTGTCATTGAGATTGATAGTCCCGGTTGATAGTAATAGTGATGATGAATACGGCGATCGGAGTTCGCTAACGATTGAAGTTGATAGAATAATTTGAGGGCTGACTGCAATAAACCGTTATGTCCAATATAGAACATCTGGACATAACTGTTTACCACAGTCAGCCCTCGAATTATCAAATGATGATGAGGAAGAAATGGGAAATTCAGGGGTGCAGATATTGACGAAAGGATTGTTATGATAGTATAATGAAATGCTCAGTAATGACAATAATGACAGGTGGACATCCGTACACTTTGATATAGTAAATTAATTTGGAAAATACATTTGGAAAGTAAAATATTGTATTCGTAAAATACCTGATCAGTCCATCAGGGACTAAACACTCTGTGTGTGTGTATGAAGTACGTCTACGACTTTGAAGTGATATCGGACAATATCGGACGGACACTGACCTGCTTGAGCTGTGAAGTCTGTTTACTAATTAATTCCTCCAGCCTACACTGTCGATCACGATGTTATTTACAAGACTCAGACTTGGACATCATTCATACTTCACAGTTGACAATGAAATACTTATCACTCCTAACGAGCTTTTAGTTTCTTTAGTTTCTCGGTCTTTCTTTAGAGTACGTAAACGTGTTTGAAACTTTGAGGTAAACAATGAACACGGACATGGATGCCTCGTAGATGCAAGACACTGGTATATTTTCTTTACTCTCCATCTTTACTCTTGTCTCAATTTTCTCCACCTGTTTTTCTTTTCTGCCTATGATTCATTTCAACTGTCAGTCATGAAAGAGGTGTCCTATAGAGACTGCTTTTCATCTAGAATTTATTCTCAGGGCAGTGGGCTAGTAGGTCTAGATCAAAAATATCAGCTTTTTGTTCATTTAAGCAGGGCTGGCACTTGCCTTGAAAATTCTGAGGCAAAGATCCATCCCTTTATTGACAACAATTAGTCCTTGCGAGCTCTCAATGGTTTTCCTTTATTAACACGTTTTCCAATTTAAGAATAATCAAGTGACAATTGAAGACACAGCTTCTCTGCCCCCATGCAAACTAACACCGACAAAATAATGGGCTACATTCAGTGCAGAAGGTTTAATTTGAATACAAACACGTCTATGCACTGGACACTCAGCAACGTAAATTTTTTTTCCAGCAATAGCGGCATTTCAGAACTTTTTGGCGAATGAAGGTAATTTCGACAACAAGTACGTACACCTGTTTTTGCAGCACGGTCACGGAACTTGCTGTAAAAAATAGACAGCTGTACGATTGGAAAATGTGAACTGACGAAACCACGTACTTGTCACCAGAATTACCTCCATTCGCTGAAGAGTTCTGAAATGCCGCTCTCGCTGGAAGAAAAGTTACCGTCGCCGAGTGCCAGCGCATAGACCTAATTATAATTAAATTATTTTTCTGCACTGACTGTAGCCCATTATTTTGTTGCTGTTAGATGGCATGGGGGAGAGAAGCAAGGTCTTCAATTGCCACTTGATTATTCTTGCACTACGCTATTGGGAAACGCGACCCAGGACTAATTGTTGTCAATAAAGAGATGGATATTCGCCCCCGCGTTTAAGCGATTTTCGGGTACCCGCCCGAAAAATCGTCGGGTTGCCGTTTTGAAAAAATTCCTGAAATTCCCAGGCCTACTTGAATTTATTGTCCCCCTCTGTTCGTCTGTCTGTCCAGGAACAGTGTGCTCGCAATAACTTTTGACAGCTTTGATGGAGGATCACCAAATTCACACCACATACGCCTCTCGTGAAGGCCTTCCTCAAGTTCAATGATGAGTGACCTTGACCTAGTTTTCAAGGTCACAGAGCAAAAAGATGTGAAGAACACTGTACTCACAATAACTTTTGACAGCTTTGATGGAGGCTCACCAAATTCATATGACATTCTTATTGGTTGTTAGGTAGATCTCAGCCATGGGCACAAAACTATGCTTTGGCGATGCGTCCATCATCCACAAGTCATGAAAATTGCAATCTCTCTCATGACCCTGGTTATATTTAGCTCATATCACAATGATCCTTCCCTCATCCATCTCTCTGTTCAACCAATGACAAATGAGCTACAGTGTCATTGTACTTAACATTATTAGTTGTACAGTGCACCACATTATTTTCAGCCATCAAAACAGTTCTTGCCACGTTTCTGGTCACTTGTGCGACGGGGGACACAAGGCCTTCAGGCCAGCAGGCCATTTTTAATTTAATAGCAAAAAGCGTTAGCATGCTAGCCAGCCAATTATTCATCCCATTGCCATGAATAGACAAGATCGCGCTTTTTCCATTCTCCAATTGCAGCTCCTGGTCTCATTCCGGTTTAGCCATCGTGGCTGAAGTTTTGACTTTACTCAAGGCCTGTTGGTGGAAGCTGGATTTAGTTTTGTTTTGAGTTGTTTTTTGAATAAAACAGTTTCTAGGCTCTTTTTCGGATAGGAAAATTAAGCAGCAACCTGGGCTTATTAACTGGCTTTTCTGAGTAGCTACAGAATAGATGGGGAAAATTCAGGATCAGAGCAGTTTAGGCTCAGCTAATTAACTGATGGCTTATTAATTAAGCGGCAATTTCACCTATCACTAACCTATAGTGATATCCAGGCTTTTTTATTTGTTTACTCTTCACAAAAATCCACCATTCCATTTGAATTGAGCTTTTTTTTTTTTTTTTTTTTTTTAGAAATTTATGGACCCATGCTGCCTCTGCTTACAACAGCCTTATGGCTGCAGCCGTGAGCAAGGCAGATATTTGGCATTTTCCCACAATGAGTCCTCTGACATTGACAATGTCTTCTCTGCCACTGGCTAGATATATTTCGTGACATCATTGCCTTTGATGACCGAAGGTAAATTCTTTCAGAAATGATTGCGATTTGCTGTGATTAAAATGAGAATATTTGCAACAAATGATTATAATTTGAAATGACCACTGCACAAAGGATGTATTTATATTAAAGATTCTGTGGTCCAAATTAGTGCTGCACGATTTGGTAAAAATGTGCGATTGTGATAGTGGACCATATTGCGATTACGATACGATTACGATATGATTTTTTTTTTTTAATGATATCTTGAGCCTGCTTGCTTTGTTATCAAGGAGAGTGCAGAGAATAATGATGATTTTGTAGGGCATTTTTCTCAACTCAAAAAATGCAAACATTAAGGTGCATAAAAATACAAAACAAGTTTATAGCCATTTTCAAAATAACATTTTCCATAAAAGATGTTTTTCCTTTTTTGAAAATCAGGATATTTTCTGCAAAGTACTAATGCAGTGGCACTATTGTAAACTTGGATGCCTTTCTGCAGGCATTTTTGTAAACCTACTAAGTACTACTTAATACAAAAAGCAAAAAGTTTGTATAGAACCCTTTAAAAATAAAGGCATTTCTGCAAAGTACAAAAGCAGTAGCACCAGTGGGCTTTGGCGGATTTCAGTGTCTCTTTGGCTTTACTTTGCTTTCATCATATACATTCCTTATGCTTCTCTCTGCTGTCCCAAGTGTTCATACAGATTGGTAGTGTTGCCGCGGGATGTGGAGATTTTAACTTTGCAAGTTTTACACAACACGTCTAATTCTGTTCAAAAAATCAAAGTATCGCCATATGCCGAGTCTCACGCACTCAGCCTAAGTCTCGCGCATTTTTTTTTTTTTTTTGCTTATTCACCGTAGTCTTCAATTGTTCAATGAACGCTTATTAATGAGATTCTCACGCGGAATTAAAATCCTTGTGCATAGATGTTTCAGTTTCACTTGCATAAAGCTGCACATGATCGTTTGAATTGTTTAAATGAAATAACATTTGAAACGTCTTTATGCAATTCCATTGCTTTCAATTCCTCAATAAAGACAATCATGAGAGTCAATCGACTTCCGTGTCACTAGTGGGGAAATCCACCGTAATGCAGGTGAAACATTGACATAATGCACAATGACTTGAATTCCGCGAGTGGATTTCTTCAGTGCGCGTTGATAGAATAATTGCTGACTAAGACACAGGAACGTGAATGCCACGAAGAGGCGAGACACTCACGCCTAATCTCTGCATATGATTGTAGACGCTGCTGGGTTTTTTTCTGCCACAAACTCACTCATGCTCCAGCTCATGATTTTATTCGGCGTCAGTGTTGGTCTCAGAACTGTAGCGAGTAGTCACGTGATCATACCTGCTGCACAGACCACAGCTGCGTCTCAATAGTTTTTTTCGCTGGGGAAAGTTCCTAATTCCTGAAAACTGATCCGGAAATGATTACGTGCCGTGGCAGATATGATAAGAGCCTTCGAATTCTTTAAATGTGAAGGAACGGTGTCTCAGTTCTTCCTAATTTACCTCCTTTAGCATAGGGTACACAGACGCATCCTTTTCGAAAAGAAAAGAGATAACGCCATTCCACAATTCTGCACAGCAGCAGTAGGCTATTTAAAGGGGCAACTATTCATCTGACCAATTGCGTAAAGAAACGTATGGGACCCCTTCAAGTTCACGTCGCCTGCTTTAAGTGCATTCGGATTTTCTTATTAGCGCGGTTGTATTCCTAAACGGAAGGAATTCCATGTTACACCCTTCCTTTATCTTCCAACGTTTTCCACATAGATTAAATGGTGTGGAATTATTCTATAGGACGTAATTTTTCACTACTCGGACACAGCTCAGGATAGCGCTTGTGGGCATAACGTCAACAGACTGCATACAATTAAAGGAGACGTAGTCATGTTCGCTGGCAGCACAGGCTTATTTAGACTGAATCGCAAATCGCTGCCTTTTTTGCGGTTATGCAATCGCACTGCTTGACATCGCGATTGCAACTGCGATTAGATTAATCGGGCAGCACTAGTCCAAATCTTATTTTTGAATGAAGAATCACTTTAAACCCCCATTTTACAGAAATTGGTATTTTTGCGAAACAGTGCCCCCCTCAGCTGCTAGGTGCAACTTGTCCCGCCTTGCTCTTATATCAGTACAGAGGAGCAAGGTAAGGCATATAATTCACTGCAGAATTTGAATTGAGGAGAAAGAAATAAACTGCATCAAGCACAAATCGCCATGTAAGCAGGGGTTCTGCTGAATCCTGAATATTCACTTTTGTAAAATGTTTTCCACTAAGAAATTATTTTACATATATAATTACATCTACATCAAACCAAAATATTCCAACTGATTTAAACCATTTTTTGCATGGTTTTTTGTAAAGACATACTTAAATTTACAGTTTCCTTTCCCCATTTTCCCAAGTGAGGTTTGATTACAAAACTAGTGTGAATGTACAGTACCTGCAGTACGACCAAAACCCACTCAATACAGCATACTGGCTCATGCAGGCAATTTTTCTGGTATTTTCATGCTGGCCTTATAAAATGCATTACCCAAGATTTTGATCCCAATAAAAGGTTGGGTGCTTGATTGAAAAACCAGAGTCACACATAGCTGATTTTCCACTATGCATGTCACCAAAGGGGCATTGTGCCAGTACAGTCACTAAGATTTACACATATCCAAACCACAATGATTCAGCATGAGCCAATTCAGATCAGTTGCAATGGACAGTGGATATTCTGATAAAAGGAAGACACATCAGGGAAAAAAGGAACATGTGAGTCGTGAGGAATGTAGACATGAAACACTGCCTACGATTATGAAAGCAATGACATTTCATTAGGAGTGGAGCTCCCAGCAATACCAGTATGGCCAGAATCCCACCAGAGCCCATCTTATTTCAACAGCACCATCACAATAAAACCTATTTTGTGGGTTTAGTGATCCATACGGAAGAATGAAACTTGATTCCAAATAATCCTACGATAAATTAGAGAGGGATACGAATCAAACTGATTATTCTAAATGAAGCAACACATTCCCAATCAATTAAAATGTCTAATGTTACTTCTTTGTGCACAAACAGCTTTCCATAGATGGTGCCGTCATCGTAAGTGATACATGCAAAAGAATGAAACCAAAAAATAGAGGTAAAGCCACTGCGCCCGCTTGACAAAACATAGCCAAAATAGAACTTGGCCCAGATTTTCATCCCATTTACACAAATAAAATATGAAAAGGATCCATGAAAAACTGAAGGCACTAGAGCAACGGTTCCCAAACTGGGGTCCCCGGACCCCTGGGGGTCCGCGAGCCATAGCTTGGGGGTCCGCAAAATAATTTGTAATAAATTCTTAAAGTTATGCCGTATCATTAAAAAATGCATAATTACATGTGGGGACCACTGTGCAAATAAAACAAACATTAAACCAATTATTCCCTCCAACATTAGCTTTGAGTCAATAAAAAGTCTGATAATTGTGACACATCGCGTAAATCTGTCACGCGTCACTGGCCTGTATCAGTCACTTCATTCATGAGTCACTTGGCGTACAGCTCCTGTGCTGCTTAGCATTTCTAGCTAGCAACAATGGATAAATATTTCAGTAGGTCCACTTCATCGAGTGATGCTAAGGCCAAACCAGCCAAACTGAGAAAATATGACGACAGTTATCTCGAGTTTGGATTTATTGAGAACAGCGACGGACGACCAAAATGTGTCGTGTGTCTTAAGGTGCTAGCAAATGAAGCCATGAAGCCAGCCAAGCTAAAGCGGCATCTCATTACAAAGCACCCGGAGTGTAAGGACAAAACAAAAGATTTTTTTCGGCGAAAGGGTGAGGAATACATGCGGCAGAAAACACGAATGGTGAACGTGGCTACAACTTCAGAAAAAGCACAGAGGGCTTCTTATTTAGTGGCTCAACGGATCGCGAAAAGTAAAAAGCCACACACAATTGGACAAGAACTCATTCTCCCAGCGGCAGTGGAAATGTGCTAAGTTGTGCTTGGGACAGATGCAGCTAATAAACTCAAAGTCGTGCCGCTTTCAGATGACACTGTGAGGAGGCGAACTGAAGAACTTTCGGCTGACATTCAGTCACAGCTACTTGAGAGACTGCATTCATGTGAGCAATTTTCCATTCAATTGGACGAGTCAACAGACATTTCCAGTGCGGCTCAACTGATTGTTTTGGTGCGCTATCCCTGGGAAGGAGAGATTTTGGAGGACTTTCTGTTCTGCAAGGAGGTGCTGGGCAGGACAACAGGTGAGGAAATATTCAGACTTCTGGACACTTTCATGAGTGAAGCTGGACTAAGCTGGGAAAAATGTGTGGCCGTTTGTACGGATGGCGCAGCTGCGATGACCGGCCGAAAGAGTGGAGTTACTGCGCGGATAAAGTCTGTCAATCCGAGGATTATTGCTACTCACTGTATGCTGCATAGGCAAGCACTCGCCTCTAAAGACATGGAACCAAATCTTCACTCTGTTTTGAACAGAGCTGTGACTGCAGTTAATTTTGTTAAGTCAAGGGCACTGCAGTCACGTTTGTTTGGACAACTTTGCCCGGATATGGATGCTGGACATGACGCACTGCTATATCACTGCGAAGTGCGGTGGCTCTCTCGTGGTAAAGTTTTGCAGCGGGTGTTTGAGCTACACAGAGAAATGGCAGAGTTTATGAAAGAGGAAAAACCTGACATTGCACAGTTTTTTACTGACTCCGAGTGTATGGCAACGCTGGCATATCTTGCTGACATATTTAACATGCTGAATAGCCTCAACCTCTCCATCCAAGGAGGCCACACGTGTATCCTTGAAGTCAGCGACAAAATCGCTGCCTTCATGAAGAAAACAGACCTGTGGAGAAGGAGGATACAAGAAGGAATAACAGACATGTTCCCCAAACTGACGGAGTTTCTCCACACAAATGACCTGTCTGTGGCAACAGTGAGGGAGGTTGTCACCTCACACCTCACGTCACTGAGTCAGCACTTCAGCTCATACTTCTCCGATGTGAACATTGATGCCTGGGACTGGGTGCGCGATCCCTCTGCACCAGCTGCAACAGCAAATGGCCTGACAGGTAAGGCAGAAGAGCAACTGTTGGAGTTATCCAGTGATAGGACACTGAAGGCCCGATTTCAGCAGGCTAATCATGCAAACTTTTGGTCCTCCCTCTCACATGAGTATCCCGAACTGACTGCTGAGGCCATGCAAATATTGCTCCCCTTTCCTACCACTTACCTCTGTGAATCATCTTTTTCCACTTTGACTGCAATGAAGAACAAGTACAGGGCACGTTTACAAGTAGAGGATGATCTTAGAGTCTGTTTGTCATCCATCACTCCAAGAATAGAGAAACTGTGCTGTGCAAGACAGGCTCATCCCTCTCACTAACTTGATGAGTTATTGTTAGTGATGTAGGAATTGATGTGTGTGATTAGACTTCGATAGAGCCTAATACAAATATTAATGACAAGGCTTAATTACTATTACTGTTATGATGTTGTTCAGTTTTCTGAATAAGGGGCAATAAGTTAAGTTAAAGTTGAAGGACTAAAGTGAGCTATCTCAGTGGGAGATAGGATTGGTTGGAACAAAGATGCTGATGGTTGTCTTGTGGAAACTTAGCCGCAGAACCAGTGTATCCTGTGCCATTATAGAGAGATCTGTTGCTGTGGTAAGATGGACCCACTGTCCATAAAGAAGTAATTTCACGGACACTTTTTGTTTTCTTTAAGCTTCAGCTCCACTATTAAGCCTTGTGGGATATATGTACTCACAAAAAAACTGTTTCAAATCCTATTTGCTGATTTATGTTCAGTTCCTCGCATTGAAGCAGATGGTTTTGAAATGAACTGATTCATTTCAGTTTTGTTCAGTTCAGTTTTGATACTGTTCATTTCCTGAAAGCTTCAAAATCTATAACTTTAAAATTATAAATGTTGTGAAGTCAAAATGTAATTTGAATGAAATTACCCTATGTGTAAAATGATAGAAATGTTATTAAAATTATTCACATTTAATTTGGTTGTGTTCATCATGAAACAGGTCTTTTAGGTTAGTATTTAGTTTGAAAAGTTTACAACAAATCATTCCTATGGCATCTGGGATCACAAATGGTAGTAAACATATGTTTAATTGGCGTGAGGATTATGAGGGGGTCCTTGGAAAATGTTCTCCCTTGTAAGGGGTCCCTGGCCCCAAAAAGTTTGAGAACCCCTGCAGTAGAGGGCTGAGGAGGCAAAAAGCTTACAGAGGCAATGACAGACCACCATGAGGGCATCTAACCACAGCATGAGCCCAAAAAACTGAATTATCCCTCAATAAATTAGTTAGGGAATATGAATTAAACAGATTATTCAAATTGAAGCAATGCACGCGTATATTCTCGATCAGACAAAATGGCTAATGTCACTTCATTGTGCACAAAAAACGGTTGTCACTCCGTCCATATCAGTCAGCGACCGTGGCATCATCTTACTCCCTCTACTCTGCATATTACAACCATACCTACAGCTGCACTCCCTTGTCTTCACAATACCCCCACCTCAGCTCGTCCTTCCATTCCTAGGATGCTGCCCAGTGCAGGCACTCATCACCTTGCAGCTCGAGAACTGTAATTCACTCTTTTCGTGTTGTGCCGGCAGACTCTCAAACTCCAATACATCAATCATCCATCTAGAAACCAGAAAATATCCCTCCAGTTCTGCAACATCAAACCCGACGTCCCATAACCTCCCACGTCATTCTAATTCCTCAGCATTACTAGTAAAGCTGTACATAGCTTAACCTCATTTCCCTCTCCAAACTTCTCTTTCCTTAATCACCGACCCTTTCAGTCAGGTCCTCAAATCTCAGTCTTTTTCCCCACATCCCCAGTGTTTTTCCACCTTTGGGGCCAGATGTTTCAGTGCTGCTGCTCCCCAGCTCTGGGACACCCTTCCACAGCTCTTCCCCGACTGTCCAAGTCCGTCCTTATTTAACCAACAACTCAAGACCAGCCCTTTCACCCTGCATTTCACTAACTCTTTCACGCCAACCACAAGCTTACAATTTATGTGCACTTACTGTCTGTCCTTTCTTGCAAGTTGTTTAATTTTGCATTTTTATATTTGCTGTTTTTTAGGTCTTGTATGTCCACTGTTCTTCATTCTTCTCTTGCTAATTTGTACCAGTTCTTTTTTACCATATTCCCCTTTTCTGTATTTTGTCTGACAATGTACTTAAGTGACCTTGGGTCAGAGAAAAGCGCTATACTAACATCATCATCGTCATCATCGTCAAAATATTATTATTTTTTTAAATTTTATTATATGTTTTATATATAATTATAATAATATAATTATTATTAATTATATTAAATAATAATAGATCATGATTGTTTTCTAATTAATTTATTATAATTATAATAATAATAATAATAATAATAATAATAATAATAATTATTATTATTATTATTATGTTTTACTAGTACTGATGAAAAATGATCTCAGAAACACAAGGAAAATCAACACTGCAAAACAAAGATGAATTAAGTCACAATGTCAAAGAAGCTGTAAACCCACAAGCCCAGAAGACTTCAGTCCCTGAGAGTGAGCAGGTGTGGGTTTACCTTGTTGGCTGCGAGGCTGGAGGAGGGACTGGTGTCTGCAAAGGAGGAGGATCTCATGGGAAGAGGCGACAAAAACCTGAACACAGAATACATGCCGGTCAGCTGCACATCATGACACTGACCAGGCAGGCGGCACCACAGGCCAGCATAATAAAAACAGACTGCATTCAACTTTGCAGCAAAAACAACATGTAGGCATGACACAGGACTGCACAATTAATTGAACTGCAATTATTTTAAGCGTAATAAAAATAACTGTCTCAATGGGAAGCACAGGAGTAATTGCTCCTTTTCTTTTCAATGAATCATACCTGATACAATGCGAAACAGTTGCCAAACATCAGAGGCTATGAGAATTGCACCCAGAAACAAACTTCACAGATAACCGTATTAATTAGTGCTGTGCCGTCATGTGCAACATTATTGTCAGCAGAATCATCACTTTGACCAAAAATTACTGCCTTCCGGCTTCCATTTACCTAAAACAATTGGTAATCAAACAGGCAAATTACCAATTTGAAATGGTAGACTGTCCAAGCTATTTTAACAGCATAGCTTGTAGCATTTTGTAGCAGCGAAATACAAAATACTACCGATGGGAAGCAAACTATTGGATGTACAGAAGGGAAAAGGAATCATACATCTTAACTCAGTCAGTGTAAGTAAGAAAATTACTATTTTTCCCAAAAGGTTCAAGAAGTCCTTTCATCATTCTGGGTATACAATGGTTTTGATTAATCTGTAGGCTAAATAAATTGCTTGATTGATATTCAGGCAAGGTACACGGGAAAAAATTTAGGGTAGAATAATTATGCCTTAAAAGGTGAATGAAGCTGTGCACCCTCACTGGTAACTAGCGGACTTCAACAAAATTTTTGTCCTCGTAGCATTTCACATGGCCTCTGACAATTAGCAGTGGTTTATCAAAGATCACATCAGGTACGGATCATGGAAACAAAAGGAGTTGCACACTCGTCCTCCCCAAGGCGGCAATTCTTATCATGCTCAATATAATTGCGATTCATTGTGAAGTCCTAGCGAGAAACACATCCTTCAATATTACCATTATCACATTTAAAAAGCAGAGATGCAGAAAACACAGATACCCGGGTGATCCAATTAAAAATGCCCTTTACTTTCCATGGCAGCGTACTGTCATTTCAGGATAATTCAATCTGGCGTTTTGAATTCATTTATTTATTTGCACATGTGAGAGACACATTACAAAAGAGATCATTCAAGAGGAGTGAGTTAAAAAGAAGAAGAAAAAATTGTGCAGGTGAGGTCTGAAGCCTGAAAGGGCTTATAGAGCGGCCTCACCCTGACCTTATAAACGCTTAGTCAGGAAAAGAAGATAATCTACATCCAATGGGAAAAATAAAGGATAAGTAATCGAAAATAAGATGAGAATGATAAAATACAGGATGGCAGAAAAAAAACAACAAAAAAGAAGAGAAAAGAAAAAAGATAATCATAACAAGTCGACATGGTCTACAACATCCCCCGCCAATCGTGCGCTTCTCATTTTCGAACTCAATCAAGGCCTTTATGGTCTGAAGCTACACACCAAATTTGGTTGCTGTATCTGTAGTAGTTTCTGAGTAAAGCTGTCCCCTTTATCTCGGACGGACGGACGCACGGAGGTCAAACCTATATCCCCCTCCCACTTCGTGTTGGCGGGGGATAATAAATAAAGGTAAATAAGAACAAACTAATTAAAAGAAGTAGTAGCAAACACAGATTGCACCACAGATGAACTGGTCCAAGGAGACCGCTATACATAGTGTTCTAATAATTTCAAGAACAGTCTCTTTTTAAATATTGGCAAGGGGGCATTGTCAGCAAGATTATGATGTTCATTCCACAATGTACTCCCTTTGTATTTGACAGAGTACTGCCCTCTGCTGGTGTGGCGGAGGGGAAGATGCAAGTGTTCTGCTTGTCTTGTCCTATATGAGTGAAAACAGAAATTCCAGCAAAAATATAGTTGAAAGTGATTGGGCAGTTCTTGATTTTGATGAATTACTTTGTAAACAAAAGTGTATATCTGTATGTTATTGATATCAAATATGGTTAGGATCCTTAGTTTATAAAACAGAGGAGAGGATGGAGCTCTAGAGTTTGAGTTTATGGCAGCTCTAACAAATTGTTTTTGCAGTAAGTGAACGTTATTGAGTTTGGTTGGGCTGGTATTGGCCCACACTATGTTACAATAAATTAGGTACGGATATATTAAGCTATAATACAAAACCAGTAAACTGGATTTATTAAGAAACGAACTGATCTTTCTGATGATACCCAGAGACTTAGACACTTTTTTTTTTGCCACAAAAGCAATATGTTCTTTCCAAGTACAATTTTCGTCAACCATGACACCAAGAAAGCGAGCAGAGGATACCTTTTTAATTTCGGATCCTTCATTCAGAGCTTGACTTCATCCAGGTTATACTTTTTCCTACCTGAAAATAGTATGAAATTGGTTTTATGTATGTTAAGAGACCGTTTATTCAATTTGAACCATTTTGAATAAGCTTGTAGGCCCAAGTTGGCCTCTTTTAAAAGAGTTTTTAAGTGTTTATTAGAAATAAGACGATTTGTATCATCTGCGAGTAAAAGAGGTAAAATTGTACTTGGAACTGTGGCAAAATCATTGATAGAAATTAAAAATAATAACGGACCCAGAATTGAGCCTTGAGCCACACCGCATGACAATGTTACCGTGTTAGACTTACAGTTATTAAAATGAACGTATTGTTGCCCATCAGTAATATAGCTTTTTAACCATTGAAAAACATTACCTTGGAAACCATATCTATGTAGTTTTGATAACAATATTTTGTGGTTCACTGAATCAAACGCTTTTGATAGGTCCAAGGAAATTGCTATAGAATATTCATTATTGTCAAGAGCAGTGGAGATTTTTACAAAAAGATCTAACAAAGCCATGTCAGCAGAATGATTCTCGCAGAAGCCGTATTGATGGTTGCATAGTATATTATTTGAATTAATGCTGTAGAATTCTCTTGTAAGATAATTTTTCAAGAATCTTTGAAAAACAGGGTAATATTGAAATTGGGTGATAATTTGTAAAGGAGCTTGGATCATCTGATTTGAATATGGGGATGATTTTTGCAATTTTGAGATCACAGGAATTTCACCAGTCTCCAATGACAGGGAAAACAAGTCGACATGGTCTACAACATCCCCCGCCAATCGTGCACTTCTCATTTTCGAACTCAATCAAGGCCTTTATGGTCTGAAGCTACACACCAAATTTGGTTACTGTATCTGTAGTAGTTTCTGAGTAAAGCTGTCCCCTTTATCTCGGACGGACGGACGCACGGACGGACGGAGGTCAAACCTATATCTCCCTCCCACTTCGTGTTGGCGGGGGATAAAAAAACATTAGGGGGTCTGCTATGGAATATTTGACCTCTTTTACAAGAGAATTTCTGACTTCATTGCGTCCTGAACTGGTTGATTTGAGTTTCTCAATAATGCTTATAACTTCATTTGCATCAGGCTGATCAAAGATCTTATAGGTAGGAAAACAACCATCAATATAGTCAAGGGGACGACCACCTGGGTTTTTTATTTTTTTTTTGCCAGAGAGGCACCTACATTGAAAAAGAAATCATTAAACCTACATGCAATCTCATACGAGTCTGTGAGCGTTTTCCCTCTGTCAGCGAAACAAAATGGTATTTTTGTCACAGGTTTCTTTTTATGTAATAGTTGATTTATAATAGTCCGTGTTTCTTTGATTCGTTTGAGAGGTAAAAAATACCGAAGCCCCTCCACAGTTCTTACACAGAGGCATGAAAATTAATCTACTTAAGGCCAATGTTAATCACTTTGTGGGTAACAGAGAGGAGATGTGCATATACCTCCAAGTGAACAATGATAAATTGGACAGTGTCTTGATGAACATGTGTTCAAGACAGTACATGAACAAGGACTATAGTACTAGAATTCGCCAGAGGTCTGCTCTGTTCTCAGGGTTGCATTTAGAGCTGAGAAGATTATTTAACCACTCAATCAAACAAATATTAGCTACCAAAAAATAGGGCCACAGGCCCTGTAGCTCACCTGAATCAGCTGTGGTTACAACAAAATTACGTTATTTGGTCAAGTTTAAAGCTGAAGGTCAAAGGCCAAAATTCAAAATACAGAAAAACCTTTTATAGGCATGTGATGCATCTTGCTACATACTACCTACATGACAAATTTCAGCTGAATATATGCGTAAATAGCTTTCAGAAGGCCAGTTATGTGATTTTCAATAAAATTGAATCAGAGCACCTTGAACAAATTTAGTGTCCTAATGGGTGGGAAAAAACACAACACAACACAACACAACACAACACAACACAACACAACACAACACAACACAACACAACACAACACAACACAACACAACACAACACAACACAACACAACACAACACAACATAACATAACATAACATAACATAACATAACATAACATAACATAACATAACATAACATAACATAACATAACATAACATAACATAACATAACATAAATGGCAAGAACAGGCCTTTCAGCCCAACTAAGCTCGCCTGTTTCTTTATACTATTGTGAATATATCCCTTCAGATACTAAATGACTCAATGGTATCTAGCTTTGGGTCAAGCCTGCTCTTGAAAACCCCAAAGGTCTCTGCCTCAAAAATATGGTCAGGTAAGCTATTCCACATTGAAATTACTCTTTGGGTGAAGAAATATTTTCCGAATAACAGTGCTAAATTTACCTTTGGTCAACTTCCATTTGTGACCCCGAGTTCTACTAACAACACTTGGTCGAAGGAATCCGACATGATTCACTTTGTTAATCCCTTTAACATATTTAAAGACCTCAAATCACCCCTGAGTCTCCTTTTCCTAAGACTAAAGAGATTAAGGATCTTCAGCCTCTTCTCGTTTCATCTTTTATACCTGTAATAAGCTTGGTGGCTCTTCTCTGAACTTTCTCTAGAGCCTCTATATCTCTCTTAAAGTATGGTCCCCAGAACTGTACACAATACTCCAGGTGTGGTCTAATGAATGTGTTGTACTAAAGAAGCATCACCTCCTTAGATTTGTACTCAATACTTTTGGCAATGTATCCTAGCATCCGATTAGCTTTTTTAACTGCTACGGCACAATGGCTAGAACCAGTGAGGTTTTGGTTAACAATCACTCCCAGATCTTTCTCTTGTGCAGCACATTCCAGTTTTAAGCCTCCCATGAAGTAATCCCGTCTAATGCTTAAACTAAAACACTTCACATTTTGCTAGATTAAATTTCATTTGCCACATTTCTGCCCAATTCTGGATTCTATCCAAATAGTCCTGAATCATTTTAGTGGACCGTAGACTATTTGCCAAACCCCCCAATTTAGTATCATCTGCAAAATTAACCAATCTGCTCTCGATATTCCTATCAAGGTCATTAATGTAAATGAGGAACAGCAGGGGTCCCAACACCGATCCCTGGGGGACGCCACTCCCCACCATACCCAGCTCAGAGGAGATATCACTGACCATTACTCTTTGTGTTCTGTCCTGTAACCAGTTTTGAATCCACTTCAGAATACCTCCTGTAACTCCAATGGAGCTCATTTTAAAAATGAGTCTCTTATGCGGTACTGTATCGAATGCTTTCTGAAAATCCAAGTATATGATGTCATAAGCCCTGCTCTGGTCGAAAGTCCTGGTGGCCTCTTCAAAAAATTCCAGAGGATTTGTTAGGCATGACCTTCCCTTCTGAAATTTTCAAGTTTCAGCTTCATTGGTCAAGTAGTTCTGGAGAAGATGATTTTGAAAGATTTCAATGTAACTGACAGGGGTTGTATAAATTTGAAGGTCAAAGGAAGGTCAAAATTCGTAATACGGAAAAAGCCGTATGATATGTGATGCATCTTGCCACGTACTAACTACATAGCAAATTTCAGCTGAATATGTGCATAAACAGCTTTCAGATGGCCAGTTATGTGATTTTCAATATGGCCGCCGTGGCGGCCATGTTTGAAATTGGATCGGAACACCTTGAACAAACTTTGGTGTCCTCCTGGGTAGGAAGGTATCTTTCAAGTTTCAACTTCATAGGCCCAGTGGTTTCGGAGGAGAAGATGTTTACAGACGACGAACGACGATGACGAACGACGGACAAACAAGCCATGACATAAGCTCATCTGACTTCATCGTCAGGTGAGCTAAAAATGAACAGTCAGAGTCATTTTTCAAGCAAAAATTTTAAACATTTGCCAGTTCTTACATCTATGGATCTTCTGCTTTTCTTTGTTATTTCTGTCAGTAAATGAAGAGTTTGAGGATTTTAGACTGTTTTTGGATAGAAGAAACAATTTGAAGATTTCACTTTAGCCTCTGGGAAATAGTGATGAGTACTTTCAAATTTTTTTTGACATTTCATAGAATAAATATTCTATCAAGAAAATAATCCGCAGATTAATAGTCAATAAAATTGTTAGCTACAGCCCCAGTTGCATTATTGTAAAACTCCAACTGTATCCTGTATATTTATGACCAGTATCATGGCAGCACCAGCATAGTCCATTTGATGTTCCCAGTGGACCATGCAGGTGCTGCAATGATCAAGTTCATAGTAATGTGACAACTTTGGATCCAAATCTCCTGACCAAGGATCACATTGCAGCCTGTCTCATGGCTGCTGGCCAAAGTGATATCGGGCAGTACAGTACAAATCCCAAAATTCTTTGTCCCATTTATTCATTTAGACCGTAAATAAAGAAACACAGGACCCAGGTTTGGGGGGGATCAGAACAGCGTAAAATAGCAATATTTTGTGAGGCAATATTGTACCGATTCAGAGACCCCACGTATCCTGAATTTATGATGTAAATTTTTAATTGATGTTGCAAATACAAACACAACTACTGGGCACCAGAATGATATTGACTTCTCAGTCAGATGAGTGCTAAGCTGGTGCTAAGTGCTCACTGTCTGGGTAGGGCAAAGGTCAGGACACTCATGAGATGTAGCCGGAGGATACAAGGAGGATGGAGACGCGCAACCGGAGAAACATATACCAATACCACAAAATATCATAATGTGACTCAAGTATCGCGACAATCTCGTATCAAGGGCCTCTGGCGATTCCCAATCCTACCACAGATGCCCTTTATGTCCCATTTCCCTGGGTAAGGGGGCCATCATGGCCATAAATCCCAAAACTGTGTCCCTGTTCACCTCCCACTTTCCCAGACTGCTCTGCTCCACAGAATGGCACATGCCCACGTCTAACTGTATTCACATACAGTGCTACATATTTCATTCAAGCAAATTTGCTGACACTCATAGAACACAATGTACATGACATGAGCCAAGTAATGTAATAGCTAAACTCTTCAAGAGCAGCACAAGTCTGCAAAGTAAATGGCTTTGCACTGAATTGATTTACAGAATCCAAGCACATCACAAAGCTGGAAAATAATTTCTGCATAGCAGAAACCAGCACATGATTGCTAAGAGGCCCATTAATAAAAGTTCAAACAAAAAAACACATACACCCCTTTTACAGAATTCCCCATAAAAGACACCATCAAAGCATTATGAACCCGTTACATCTTAATGCAGTTGGTACATGCCAAACTAGATCAAAACACTAAAAATAGCGAAATATAAAATACCTCCGCACAATTAAAAAAATACCTCAGCATTCATGATACGGCATATGTGTTCCTGTGAGTGCATGTCAATGCTCCTCACCTCTCAATGTCTCCAGCAGCGCTCTTCTTCTTGGTGGCGGCGCTGTCTCCACGGTGCACGATTCTCTGTGATTCTGACATGGGACTGGAATTCTGCAACCCAAAAAGCACACGCAGGCTTATGAAGCCAATCCTTCCGTACACCCTCCATCCAACGACTACACCTCAACGCCAAGCAGAGAGAACGCCGAGCCCATTTAGAAACTGCCAGGATTCCAGAACAACAAACGCTAAATATCCCATTTTGATCCAGGTTCACAACATCACACGCCTCTCAATGACCCGAGGTCTCAGGTAAAATACGCAAAAAATCAAGATTTGACGTACAATGTTCAGTAAACTGCAAGAGTCAGTGCAATGCACGAATACTGATGAAAGTTTAACCCCCGTCTTGAATAGTTTTCTGACACTCTCCAGTGTTTGATGCGTGGTGATCAGGAAAAAAATGCAAAAAAAATTGTTTCACATGCCAGAGTCGGGAAAATACGCATGGAAAAACAGCGATGACTAAGTATATCCCACTTCCACGTGTTCATAAGAAAGTTAATTTCAGGCAGCGCAGTCATCCCATGCAGCGTCTTTCAGAATGCAGCATGACCAGCACATGGTTTTGTTTTGATACTTCAGTCAATCATGAGCCTCCACTCCCTGCCCACTCTCTTCACTTGTCTGTAGGAAGTCCAGCCAGGAGAGTCTAAATAAAGTGGTTTTGTAATTTCTACACCTTTTAATTGTTGTCTCATCATCTCCAGCTTATTCTTTTCTGAAATCTAATAGCATAGTGCCCACATGCAGCATGTTTTGTGCCGGAAGCAGCCAAAACCTCATTTTCAGAGCGCTCCTCTCCAGCACTCAATGTTGCCAAGTTACAAGAACCGCCACCTTGGCACTTCCGCAATCCATGGTTGCAAATTCTCAGTTTAACGTTAAATTACCTTAGAAAGGTTTGATAATACAGTCAAATGAAATTGCATATAGTCAGCAACTGAGCCAATGAATGTCCATTTCCCAAAAGTGTAACTAGAACCCCTAAAGCAGTTAGGCTGTAGTAGTAAACATTGTTTTAGTATACATTAATACTAACAAACTAACTTGTCAGCAAACCTAGAGTTCCCTAAACAGAATATTTAACAAACCTAACTGTTGCTAACTGATTTGAAAAATCATAGCTGATGATAATTGGAAGGCACATGAGCGGAGGGGGAAAAAAAAAGAAAAAGAAAAGAAAGAGTTTAAAGTCCAGGGCGTCTTTGCGTCGAGGACGCCATACGCTGTCAACGCTGAACTTCAAAGATTTTCAGTGGCGGCTGGTGAACTGGCGATAGGGGAGGCTGAAACCCATCCCTTAAAAATAATGATTGGTCATGACCTGTTTTCAACCATTCGTTTCAAATAATTCAATCAATTATTCAGCATTATCACGTGTGGTCAGTTTTCATTAATAACGCACACCTGTCAACTCTCACACATTCGGCGTAAGTTTTAGTGGCATATTTTCATTCCCCTACTGTAGTCAGCAATTATTCAATCAACGCATGTGTGAGAGATTCTTGCAGGGAACAGAAGTCCTAGTGCATGGAGGATTATCAGTTTCACCTGCGTTATGACTCCAGACTTCTCACGCTTTTCTTTACTCGGGGGTTGGAAGAAATACGTGCGTTTCATGATCGTTTAAACTGTTTAAATAAGATTGTTGGAAAGCAATGGAATTGCATAAATACGTTTCAGAGTAAAACAACTGTAAAAAAGTCTAATGTAACACTGCAGCACAAATTGACATCACACAAGGCCTACGCAGCCACATACTGTGTATCTGCTGTGTAGGGATTTTTTAAAATTTGAGACGTAGTTCTACACCACCACAAACTGCCAAGAGTCTGACCCAAACAGCTGATCGCTACAGCACACAGTTTACTCCGATGGAATACATCAGTTGGTTAGTTCAAGAGCAACTGTGCTTTTTCCGAGCAGTTGAAGTGCTGTAATTTTTTGTAATATAGTGTAAAATTAAAGAGGTGTATTACTTTCAGGTAGGACCTCTTTTAGGCTGCGAAAATAAGCTGTTACTTTGGGACCGTTCACAACAGTGTATCGCTTAAATCTCCACCCAGCACTATGCGCTGGTGTAGCTAACTGGGGGAGAGCAGGGAGCTTTCTACTGCATCTAATGTCCGTAGTGGCAATCTGTAGCTCATAGAACCCCACTTCAAAAATAGTGAACTATCCCTTTAATACTCACCTGAACACTTTATCATGAAGAAATCTGAAAATTCACCAGTCTCAGACAAGACAAGTGCCAAAATTCAACACAACAATTTTGACAAAACATTGGTTAGCTGCTGAAGCTGTTTGAATCTTTAAGCAAACCAATGCTTAACCCAAGTCCAGCTTCAAAAACTATTTTAGACGCTACAGTGTGAAAGAGTGGTCAGCCACACTCCTACTCTTGTATAGATCTTGAAGCTGGATTTGGGTTAATAGAGAAAGCAAAGCAAACTGCAGTAGAAGAGAAGAAATCTTTACTAAGAGAGGGGGATGAGTGCGTTCAGATTTGACCTCTGAAAACTTGTGAATTAACATGATCCCCCGAGTTCAGAGGGTTGACCCCTGCAATAAATTCACTGACCCCTAACTCAAAAAAAAAAAAAATGACAACCTGTCATTCAAAAGCAGCAATACTGTAACGGAGTTGACTCTGACCAAAAACCAATGGTGCCCCCTACTGGCCCCAAGCAGAACCAGTTCCACTCATTTTGGAGACTGGATTCCGCATTCGGCTGAAGGTATGAGCATTCCAGTCATGATGACATGGGTAGTCATGATCCCAGAACAAACAAAGCTCACAGGGCACAATCAATCGCAACAACATTTCATTCCCAATGGAGCCTATCAGTTAAAAGTGGTATCTGGTTCGGGGGAGGCCAAAGGTCCTACACAATATTTGTGCCTGCTGGTTTCTGCCATTACTCCCCGAAATTGAATTTCAATGATATTATGTTTCCACCCTGACCGCTGCATCTACCACCACAGAGATTAGGCATGAGTGCAATAACTGCAACAGCTTTTAAAATTGGTCATCCATCTTTGTCAGGCAGTTAGACATCATTAAGAGGAAGAACTGATGAAATTTTGGCAAATTTCTGATGACACAATTTTCAAACAGGGAGCACCAAGTGTGAAAATTTTACATTTTTGGTCATAACTCAAACCATTTGTGTAATTTACTCGCAATTTGGCTCATATCGTAGGTCTAATTGAGAGCTTGCCATGATAGGTGGCAAAGGGCGATAGTGGTGCGAGAATTGGATGACAGCATAGGACTTGCTGATAAATTAAAGTGGTCACTTCACCTCACGTGGATTTTAAGGTCTACCATAGCAAGTGTAAACACAAGAACAGCAGAGCATTGGGCTCCGCAGGGCCGTAGAGGAAGGAACCCCGCGCCCCGCCTCACCAGCTCCAGACTCAGCAGCCTGGCCAGCCTCTCATCCTCCTCCAGCTGCCTCTCCTCCAGCGCCTGCCTCTCCTCCGCTCGCTGCTCCTCCTCCTCCGCCAGGAGCCTCTGGATGTACTCCTCGCTCGCCCGCCGCTCCGCGTCCTCGAGTGCCCGCTTCTCCTCCGCCAGCTGGGGCAGAGGGCAGGAGGCGCCGGGTCACAAGCCTCGCGCACACAACACCCTCCTCACGCACCCCACAAACCTCGCGCACACACCACCCTCCTCACGCACCCCACAAACCTCGCGCACACACCACCCTCCTCACGCACCCCACAAACCTCGCGCACACACCACCCTCCTCACGCACCCCACAAACCTCGCGCACACACCACCCTCCTCACGCACCTCACAAACCTCGCGCACACACCACCCTCCTCACGCACCCCACAAACCTCGCGCACACACCACCCTCCTCACGCACCCCACAAACCTCGCGCACACACCACCCTCCTAACGCACCCCACAAACCTCGCGCACACACCACCCTCCTAACGCACCCCACAAACCTCGCGCACACACCACCCTCCTAACGCACCCCACAAACCTCGCGCACACACCACTCTCCTCGCGCACACACCACTCTCCTCGCGCACACACCACTCTCCTCGCGCACACGCCACTCTCCTCGCGCACACGCCACTCTCCTCGCGCACACGCCACTCTCCTCGCGCACACGCCACTCTCCTCGCGCACACGCCACTCTCCTCGCGCACACACCACTCTCCTCGCGCACACACCACTCTCCTCGCGCACACACCACTCTCCTCGCGCACACACCACCCTCCTCGCGCACACACCACCCTCCTCGCGCACCCCACAAACCTTGGGCACACACCACCCTCCTCGCGCACCCCACAAACCTTGCGCACACACCACCCTCCTCACGCACCCCACAAACCTTGCGCACACACCACCCTCCTCGCGCACCCCACAAACCTTGCGCACACACCACCCTCCTCGCGCACCCCACAAACCTCGCGCACACACCACCCTCCTAACGCACCCCACAAACCTCGCGCACACACCACCCTCCTAACGCACCCCACAAACCTCGCGCACACACCACCCTCCTAACGCACCCTACCAACCTCGCTCACACACCACCCTCCTAACGCACCCTACAAACCTCGCTCACACACCACCCTCCAAACGCACCCCACAAACCTCGCGCACACACCACCCTCCTCACGCACCCCACAAACCTCGCCGAACACCACCCTCCTCACGCACCCCACAAACCTCGCGCACACACAACCCGCCTCACGCACCCCACAAACCTCGCGCACACACAACCTGCCTCACGCACCCCACAAACCTCGCGCACACACAACCTGCCTCACGCACCACACAAACCTCGCGCACACACTACCCGCCTCACGCACCCCACAAACCTCGCGCACACACCACCGGCCTCACGCACCCCACAAACCTCACGCACCACACTCCTCACGCACCCCACAAACCTCACGCACACACCACACTCCTCACGCACCCCACAAACCTCACGCACACACCACACTCCTCACGCACCCCACAAACCTCACGCACACACCACACTCCTCACACAAACCACAAACCTCACGCACACACCACCCTCCTCACGCACCCCACAAACCTCACGGCAAACACCACCCGCCTCACGCACCCCACAAACCTCACGCAAACACCACCCGCCTCACGCACCCCACAAACCTCACGCACACACCACCCTCCTCACGCACCCCACAAACCTCACGCACACACCACCCTCCTCACACACCCCACAAACCGCACGCACACACCACCCTCCCCACGCACCCCAAAAACCTCACGCAAACACTACCCACCTCACGCACCTCACAAACCTCACGCACACACTACCCTCCTCACGCACCCCACGAACCTCACGCAAACATTATTCTTGTGGCAGCCCGCAGACATTGGGAGATAAAGTGCAGTCGCTCTGCCTCTAAGGGCTAGTCCCACCCATTTTGACTGACCACTGGATGTCAAAATACGACACTTATAGCTGGATACCACAGAATCACTAAACTTTTTGCCGCACCCTGTATCACTGACCCAAAGGTTCGAAATTCAGAACTACCACAGCTGAACCGTAACTATCGGCGCCCCTATTCCATCCGTCCCGTTCATATAAATGCACAGATGTCAGAGGGAAAACAGACGGACACACACCTTACAGATCTGGTCCTCGTATTCCCTGCGCAGCTCTCCAGGCAGGCTGACCCTCGGCCTGGAGGCCACCGCTGAGAAAAGAGCAAACATAACCAACACTCTCAGACCACAGAGGCAATACTGGATACCACATACCAAGAGTTCAGTTCCCAAGAAAAAGAAATTCAACCATTTAAAGAGTCTGCATTTTGAAGTATTATGTACACTACCTGACAAAAGTATTAGGACGATCCTCATTCTCACTCAACCTTTGATGTACGTGCTATATTACACATGTCAGCGTTGTAGGAATTTAACGGTGTCCTAAAATGTACATGTAAACATCACAGAACATTATTTGAACATTTGGGGATGCTACAGATATACAAATTGGCATATTTTCTCTCTGCATAAAAAACTCTCACTTTGGGTCTGTAATAAATAAGAGATATTATAATAAATAGTGCTTGCAAGATGGTAATCTTCAAATTAACAAGTTTGGAATTGTGTCTGTGTTATAATGGAAGACCACGGCTACTATTAGTTCAATCAATATGATCAGGTGTGGCACATGGGGTGATTTTGATTCTCTATAAAAGGAGGGTCAAGACTTAGAATAATTCAGTTTGGTGTATCCAAAATGGGGTCTGTATTTTTATTTGAATAAACAACTATTTCCAAATATGATACATTCACTGTTTTCAACTGCACTGTGAGAAAATCACACACATAAATAGTGACGTCCTAATACTTTTTTCAGGATGTGTACACCATGACAACAAACAGAAAAGTTGTAAACCCTGCCAGGCGAAATAGTTTTTTTTAACCATCAAACATTGTACTGTTTGAAAGTTTCTGTATTCAGCATTCTAACGCCGCAAGCCATTTTATGATGAAAATCCTACAGTGAATATACTATGTCAAATTATGTCAAAACAGCCCTTAGCCTGACTATGCAGTCCCACAGGTTAGATTGTATAATATTGTTCAGAACTGTCAAAACATGGACATCTCGACATTCATTCTTTGGAAAAGGGCCAGCAATCAAAACCCATTATAGTTTTAAAACCACAATACAAACAAGCTTGGATAAACAACCATTTAATCCAGGCATCCTCAATCTTATCCAGAAAGGGTCAGAGTGGGTGCAGACACACAGTACAAACAAGCGGTTACACCCCTGATTCTACTAATCAAGGGCTTAAATAAAAACCCTTGAGGTTGATTGGCAGAATCAGGAGTGTAACTGCTTGGGTGGAATGAAAGCCTGCACCCACACCAGCCCTTTCTGGATAAGGCTCAGGATGCCTGCTTTAATCTGTGGCATAACACAGTGGGACACTCCCACACAAACAAGGAGAACTAGAGATGAAGAGACGATACAGGAGAAGGAACACTCACTGGCCATGTCCTCCATGTCCTGGCCGCTGACCCTGCGCTGACACTGAGTTGGAAAAGCCTCCTGCAGGCGCCTCCACAGCTCCACGTTCACCAGTGTCTTGTTGCGGCCATTGAGACGCGCCCATGTGGAGACCCGGAGGCGGCACAGTGGGCAGCAGAGGTTGGCTTTGTCCACTGTCTCCAGGAAGCAGGGCTTGCAGAAGGTGTGGCCGCAGGGCAGGGTCACCGGCTCCAGGAAGATCTCCAGGCACACGGGGCAGATGCAGTCGGCTTGGGAAAGCCCCCCTGCACTGATCCCCTCCCCCACGTCCACTTCAGTCTCAGAAACTGGTGCCATGGCCCTTCACCTGCTCTTCTCTTGGGCCCGTCTGATGCTGTCTTCTCCACGATCAAGCCCCAAGAGAGCTGCAGGCAAAATGAATCAAGAACAGCGTCAAGGATCACATTTCTGTCCCCCCCCGCAGCACATTGCTGCACTTGTTCATGGTGGCCGAGGGAGAAGCACATCATCTTTGAATAACAGAGGGAGCCAGGTGGGAGGGATTCCTTTTCTACCCCCGCCAAGGCGGTTATGTTCTTCCTTTCATTTGTTTATTTGTTCGTCTGTCTGTCAGCAGGATATCTCAAAACCGGTTGGATAGATTTTAACCAAAATTTACAGGGTGTTAAAGTAGTACGAGGGGAACAAGAGATTAAATTTTGGTATACCTACACCGACGTACAGCTGAGATATAGGCCAAAGTTCAAATCCAGCTATGCTGCCGGAAGTATGGGCTCTCGAGAGTCCAGCTCTAGTTGAAAATGCATTTACCCAAGACACGCAATGAAAATACCATCCAATATACACTTCCAGGCAAAAAGTACGCTGTTTGGATTTAAATAAGCAAATACTTCAGATCCTATGATTTAATCATGATTGCAGTGATTCAAGTGTTTCACAACCAGCAAAAATGAGTTTAGCCCAGACTGGTGCACAGAGTAGCTTCACATTTCTGATTCAACCATGTTAGAAGACACATCCCATGGTTGAAGTAAAGTGTTTCAAGAAAAGCAAAGAAAACAGCTAAAGATGATGCCAAAATCACTCGAATTGGGTAACACATTGTCCAATGCATTATTAAAACCTTGGATGGATAGAGGCAAACAGACTCCTGATTTACCATGGGTGACTATAGGTGTACCAGAGTGAGAATTGAAGCACATGAAGTGATG
Source organism: Gymnothorax reevesii (assembly GCA_029721435.1). Taxonomy (NCBI): domain Eukaryota; kingdom Metazoa; phylum Chordata; class Actinopteri; order Anguilliformes; family Muraenidae; genus Gymnothorax; species Gymnothorax reevesii. Next base: position 136,208,528 of record CM056574.1, on the reverse strand, counting down.
CCCACTCAACAAACCTCTCAAGGCAGTTTCTGATCTGGAGTTGCTTCAACTTGACAAGTCCAGTCTCAGCAACATCATGCAGCAAAAAAGCAGTTGCCAGACTCTGAATGTAGTGAACGACTAGGTTATCCCATCAGTGGATTTTTTAAACTTGACGGCGCAGGCATATTTCGGGATATCAATGCCAAAATTCATCATACTCAACTTGCGAAAGACAGTTCAGCGAGCATGAGGAATCATTTTCACGCATAAACTGGCCGCCCGCGAGTCTTGACCTCAACCAATTCAGTCTTTAGGATGTACTGGTGAAGGTTTTTAGAAGTGGAACAAAGCATTCATTTTAATCACTTTCCATGAAAACGTTTGATAAACCACTAAGTCATAACATCACACATGAAATTTGGACATCAGAAAATGTTACCTAGGCTTAACTGACAGCCAAATAACGTTAATGCTCAGTGACAGCATACAGCGGTCCGTGGTTACCATGTATAAACATCAACCACAACCCCCCAAATTCGCGGGATGAACTGGGCGCGTCGCAGATCACAGAAAAGCCGCTTTCACATCGGACCCGAAAGGAATTTTTCGCACGACAGATTACATTCAAAGTCAATGCAAAGCCGCGAATACACGCGTCATTCTTTGAATGTAATCTGTCGTGCGAAAAATTGAAGCGGAGTGAAAGCAGGTAAAGACCGAGAAATTCCAATCCGCGAGGACTCCAATGCTATGAACAGCAGGGGCGAAGCACCAAAACCGATACATCACGTCATATAGGTAGTTAGCTGCCCACATTTTCGTTTTTGTTTACCTGACACTCAAAACAACCGTGTTAGCAGCGAGCTAGCAAGCCTCGTTCACGGACGTCATTCAAGTCAATAATCTGCACATTGACTAACTGTTAGAAAGTAGCGAGGTGCAATAACATTTACGCAGAAACGCCACTATGGTTGATAACTACCCGAACTAGCCATCTTAGAGTTAGTATCGTGACTAAACATTTACTCGACAACTGCAGACACATTATTTTTACATTTTACCTTCAAGCCGACGCGGCCTTGAAGTCTTCAATGAACCGCGCGCATTTCCACCTATTCGTTAGTTAGGAAACAAACTTGGCCTACTTCGCTTATATCTGACAATCAGCAATAACACATAAGCTTTGATCACCGTAGATTAGACCGTTAAACATCCAAATAATATTGCTAGATAATAACAGTCACGATATCAGTTATTTTAGAAAATAGCCGATGGCCAACTACGAGGCTCAATGCGAAATTGTTCCTGGGCTGTTCTCTCTGAGTCCCGGGTTCACTGCGCAAGCGCGTTCTGCCGTTCAGTTGTACTGCGCACGCGTTCGAAGTATCCAGTCAGAGGTGTCTGACCTTGCTCACGAAGGGCCAGTGTGGGTGCAGTTTTTTTTTTTTTTAGAGGTGTTCAGAGAGAAGGCAGTTTGATGGGATTAGGAGAAGGATTAGGAATTATGGTTAGGGTCAGGGTTAGGTTAGGGCAGGGTTTGAAATTGGGACTGCCGTTCCTCTCTACATTGAAATGCATTGGAAAACTGCCGTACCCGAGGAGGCTGCCTTCTTGTTTTAGCCCAGTGCTACAACACTTGATCCCACTAATTAACTGTTTAGAGGGTTCAACCAAGACGTTACTGAGTTGAATCAGGTGTATTAGAGTTGGTCTGTAACAAAATCCAGCACCCACACCGGCCCTTTGTAGATTATATGGGACACCCCAGCGAGTAGACCCTATGGCAGGGGTGGGCAATCACGGTCCTGGAGGGCCGGTGTGTATGCAGGTTTTTATTCCTATCAATTACCCTGACTATTTGAGTTAATTGATTGCATGCACAAATATAGATTTTTGCAATGATTCGCTCAAAGGAAAATGTTTTATGAAGGGAGACAAGACTAGTCTTTGTAGTTTCATGATAATTTAAAGAAATGCGCATGAAATGTCAGATTTCATAAATGGTTTGGCTAATTGATACAATCAACTAATTAAAGACCAGACGTTGGTGTGAAAACCAGGGACAGATACGGCCCTCGCTGCCCACCTCTGCCCAATGGTATTTGCACTGATATTCATTATGCCATGCCATGCATATATCTTTGTATTAATTGGTTAAGTGTGTTATTGCTCGCATACAGTGAAAACGGCCTGCCAATATCGCAGTCGCAGACCTAGCATTTAGCTCTTCAATGAGTCTTGAAGTCGCGTGCTTTAGAAGTCATAGTCATAATATTGTCATGATAGCACAACATACTTAACCAATTTATAAAAATATTATAAATTGCTTATTTTCGCATTGCCTTGGTATTGTCCTTTGGGTCGCAGTATTAGCCCGAGGCCGCATACGGCAACCCTCAGGCCAATACGGAAATAAGCAATTAATAACACAATATACGGTCCATGATGCCATGTATTAGGGCGAACTCAGCTAAATTGGGCCATCGGCTAAAATGGCCATATAAGGGTTGAGCCTCCTGGCTCTTTAAATTTTAACAGCCAATGACTGCAAAGGATTTCAATTTGTAGCCAGAACTTTTCTTGATACAAATAATTTGATTTGATAGGTCTGTGATTGCTGTGATTGGTCGGCGGGGCAATGCCTCATACCCAGACTGCTGAGGAACACTAAGTTGAGTGGCCTGGCAGAAAAATCTGATTTGAAATTTATAAGGTTGATAAATCAGTAAATAATGGATGTACTTCAATAAAAAAATATGTGCAATACCTGTTGTGATGGCCTTCATCAGATATAATGCCAGATGTTTTGCTTAACTAACTTAGTTTTTATGAAAAAAAAAAACATTTTTTGTTGGAGGCTCAATTTACCTTAATGCATTAGGTAAATTGAGCCATGTGCTTCAGCGAAAATGAGCTGCCTTCAAAGCTGAATTTTAGCAGACATTTTGTTGGTTAATTTTATTAAAAAGTATTAATGCATGCATATATTAAAATGTTATAACATATATTACATGATTCTTCAGACTTCCCTTCTAATTTAGTTGGCCCAATGTGGGTGTGTGTGTTTTAGCTTTGGTGCAGAGTGCATCATGAGCTAGCCCGCAATATCTACGCCCACATGCATGCACACTCACTGACACACACACGCATACAAGTGCGCGCGCGCCCACACACACACACACACACACACACACACAGTGTGCTCAAACACGCGTGCGTGGACACAAAAAATGTGCACATACACAGACACACACAAACACACAGACACCTGCACACACATACATACTTGCGCACACACACACACAAAAAGTTGACAGAGGCATGATGTAACCTAGAAGTGATAGTGCTATGTGTTAAGTAACATTAAACAATGATTAGGTCCACAGTATGGCAAACAAATTGTTTTAATGTAATGCTATATTGTGTTATGTGTGTTACAATTTAAGTTATGAAGACTGTTTATCAGAAATGACTCTCTTTTGCTTTTTAGATTGAGTAGCTCATTTTAGCTGATCAGGTGGCCCACTTTACCTGAAGACTGCTCATCTCAAAAATATGGGTGAGCTAATGTTTCAAAAGCTGTAGGACCTGAAATATAATATTTTATTACATCAATTCAATGCAAAAATATTAAAAACAGTCCTTATTAACCATGAAAGAACAATTCAACGCCATACATTGCCTTTTCTTAGTTTCCAAAGCGATTTTCCAAAAAGTGGCCCAATTTTCCCAATTTACTTCTTTTAACCTTCATATTGTGTTAGGGTCAAATTTGACCGATTTTCAAATTAAGATATGTAAAAAGTTACATTTATTAATTCATTTTTTAAATTGGGATAAGAATTCATGACATAGCTATATTAACACAACAAAAGAAATTGTCACCATTTTAGTCAATTGTGAATGTGTTTAAAAAGAGAGGTGACATCTATGGGAGGCCGTTTAGGGCAAAACATATAAAAAATCTGCACACACACTTACAATGGACTCACACACACACTGACGATTGGCACATATGCAACGAACCAGGGCAATACACATCAAAAATCTGTACATACACACACACTTTACACACACTTACACTGATAATGGGTACATACGCACCATAAGTAAAGGCTAAACACATTAAAAAGCTGCATACACACACCGACAATGGGCACATACACACAAAATATATGCACACACAACCGTACATGCACACACACACTGACAATGGGTACATACACCCTAAACATGTTCACACACTGAAAATCTGTACACACACACACAAATTGAGTATTTACATGGACCACCTTTCAAACAAGGGGTAACAGCTTTCATGTCTGTGTGTAAATTTATACTATTGATCTTGTGTGTGTGCGTGTGTGTGTGTGTGAAATAAATTCAGTACGCCCGGAAGCTCCGGTCAGTGTAACCGGAAGCCACCTGAAACTGCTTGTTTACAGGAAGTCGGCCAATGGTTTAGGGTTAGCACTCGTTCACAGATCTCAAAAGGACCTCATTAAAATGCAAACCACGTGATTTCAATGAACTGGTATATTCGGCGTAGGTCTTGCGCATTGTTTAGGCTTATTCACCGTAGTCCGCCTCATCGCAAGTTACATTGGAAAGCGATTATGACTCCGGACTTCCCGTGCTTCTCTTTACTCAGGGATTAGAAACAACGCATGTGTTTCATGATCGTTTAAATTGTTTTAATGAAATAAGAACATTTGAAACGTTCGTTCTTATGCAGTTCAATTGCTTTTAATCCCTCAATTAAGACAAGCCTGATAATTCCTGTGTCATAATCGATTTCCGTGTCTTTAGTGGGGAAATCCACCGTAATGCACGTGAAACTGATTAACTTGATGCGCGATGACTTAAATTCCGAGAGTGAATTTCCTCGGTGCGCTTTGATTGAATAATTGCTGACTACGGCACAAAGACGTGAATATCACTAAGAGGAGAAACACGCATAGGTCGTCAGCCTTGGCATCTCTAAACATCGTCCAAGACATCAAAGTTCAAGGTTTTCAAGTTGTCAAATCCTATCTTTGTGGATGCCAACCACATAAATCAAACTTGCAGTGGATTTTTACATGAGAACTTCGATTTTAAATTTGATTTCCGCAACTGGAATCGACTGCAGCTTGCCTTCTTTTGTCCCACTCGTTGATGGAGGCATTGTTTGTGTGGCTGTCCTACGGAGATGAAATGCACTATAGATGTTCAAGTCGACAGCATGTTTTTGGGGCCTTTACAGCCATATGAACTCCAAGGAACATGCTAGAAATAACTGTTCTCATAAGAAATGTTTGGAATTTAAAAATACAGTTGCAATTTAACAAAGGCAAGTGTCCAACAAGAAAGGGAATTTAGAATTGTAGGTTAAATTTTCGATGAATAATAAATGCATGCAGATATGTTATGAAATTTTATTACCTTTATCCTTGCAAGTATCCCCCTCCCCCAGAAAAAAAATAGCTGCCTCCAAATTAACCAACCGAAAGCTTTATAACTTGAAAATCTGCAAGGTTTTTTTAAAATAATAATAATGATAATAATAATAATGAAAGGTTTAATATGGCTCTTTACTTGTTATATACTCTAACACTAGAGAATCCTTAGAATGTGTAGAAACTGCTTTTAAATGTGAACAGCTCGGAAAAGTGTCACATGGAGTTCATTTTGCCATATTTTTGTTATTTAATGACATTCTTTTGTTATTCAATGAGAATCTACAAGGCAATTTTATAGACTGTAGGGCTGTCTAGAAAACCATTTCAGTGTTTCCACCAATACATATGTGATCTTATGAATAGACTTACTGTATCACATATGGACAAACTAAATTGCTGTTTGGGACCTGTTCCCTCTTGCTCCTCAAGAAAAATATATAAAATGTTCTTCAATGTAATACCAAGTCTGATTGGGATTTAGAAATATTCATCAGTGTGGGACGCATTAATTTTAAAATGACAATTAAGATTGTACAAAAGTCTAATCTAAATCGCTGTTTTAAAATCAATGCATCCCACACTGATGAATATTTCTAAATCCCAGTCAGACTTGGTATTATATTAGAAAAAATATACAATATGTTTATCAGAGGAACAAGAGGGAACAGGTCTCAAACAGTGATTTACAGCGCCCTCCATAATCATTGGCACCCCTCGTTAATATGTGTTAAAAGCCTTCCAATAAATTCAATTTTTATTGCAGAAGCATACTTTCACACTGAAAATTGTAGAAAAATGTAACCTTCGTCTCAAGTGAATTTTAAGGGGGAAAAAAAATCCCTGACTAATAACGAATTATTTTTCATAAAATAACCTGTTCCACAATTATTGGCATCCCTAAAAATTCCTGGGAATTAAATGTAATTGAAGTATTTCTGTCATTTCTACGGTAGTTTACGAAGTTGATCACAGTATCTAGGAACATTTAATTAGTAATTCATCACGACCTGTTTCCCTGGGGTATAAATATGACGTGACAGAGAGGCCATTTCTCCTATCCACTCTTCATAAAGGAACACACCATTCAAGTAAGGCAGATGTGTGTCGACCTTCACAAGTCAGGCAATGGCTACAAGAAAATAGCCACTCGCCTGCACCTGCCCATATCTACTGTCAGAGGAATCATTAAGAAATTTAAAACAACTGGAACAGTGGTAAACAAGCCTGGACGAGGACGCAAGGTTATTTTGCCACCACGCACAGTGAGGAAGATGGTAAGAGAAATAAAAAGTTCTCCAAAGCTCACTGTTAAAGAATTGCAACAAGTAGTAGCATCTTGGGGTCACAAAGTCCCCGAAACAACCATCAGGCGCTATCTACATGCCAACAAGCTGTTTGGGAGGCATGCACGGAAAAAACCTTTTCTCACTTACAATCATAAACGCAAACGTCTGGAGTTGGCTAAGCGGTAGTAGGACTTCAGCTGGGACGGTGTGCTTTGGTCAGATGAGACCAAGATAGAGTTTTTTGGCAACGAACACTCTAAGTGGGTCTGGCAGAACACATAAGATGAGTATGCAGAAAAGCACCTCATGTCCACTGTGAAGTATGGGGGTGGATCGGTGATGCTGTGGGCCTGTTTCTCTTCCAGAGGCCCTGGGAACCTTGATAGGGTGCATGGCATCATGAACGCTTTGAAATACCAGGACATTTTAAATCAAAATCTGGTGGCCTCTGCCCGAAAGCTGAAAATGGGTCGTCACTGGGTCTTTCAGCAAGATAATGACCCTAAACATGTGGCCAAATCTACACAGAAATGGTTCACCAGACACAGAATCAAGCTCCTCCCATGGCCATCTCAGTCCCCAGACCTCAACCCCATTGAAAACCTGAGGAGTGAGCTGAAGAGGAGAGTGCAGAGGAGAGGACCCAGGTCGCTGGATGATTTAGAGAGATTGTGCAAAGAGGAATGGTCGAAGATCCCTCTTTCTGAATTCTCCCATCTTGTGAAACATTATAGAAGAAGCTTAGGTGCTGTTTTGTTGGCAAAAGGGGGTTGTACAAAGTATTAACATCAGGGATGCTCATAATTGTGGCACACATGATTTGATGTAAAAGAATTATTTCTTAATGTGGGATTTTTCTACCACTGATTCAGTTTTTTTTCTAAATAATATAGGACCACTCCTTGTGGTCCTATATTATTTAGAAAAAAACTGAATTTATGAGAAGCTAAAGAACACATCTTAACCAGGGGTGCCAATAATTAAGGAGGGCGCTGTAGTTTTTCATATGTGATACAGTAAGTTTATTCATAAGATCATACATGGACAGGTGAAACACTGAAATGCTTCTGGACAGCACTACAGTCTATAAAATTCCCTTTGAGAATCTCATTAAATAACAAATGTGGTAAAATGAACTGTATGGGACACTTTTCCGAACTGTTAACATTTAAAAGCAGTTTCTACACATCCTAAGGATTCTCTAGTATTAGAGAGTATTACAAGTAAAGAGCCATATTAAATCTTTTATTATTACTAAAAAAAAACAAAAAAAAAAAAACAAGATGTGTTTGTGAAACACAGATGCCTCCACGGCCCATGTTAAGGTTTTTGTAACCAAGTGTCATGCTCCAAGGTCAAGGTCACAAGGTCAAAAGTCATGACCCCATCTGAAACGGACAGGTGAAAAACTATATGCCCCCGAAACTTTGTTTACGGGGGCATAAAAAACCCTTGCGGATTTTCAAGTTATAAAGCTTTGGGTTGGCTATTTTCCCTCTTTTTTTCTGGGGGGGATACTTACAAGGGTATAAGTTATGCATTATGCAGAATTCTTGGTGTGTCCACCCTGGATTTTCTCCCTGCTAGAGTACCCACCCCGGAATTCCAGAGTCTCGGAAGGGGGGACGGTACAGATTTTTTTGTGATGCACAATGTTTACTGACCTTTACTAAAAGTTGATTATTTCGCTGGGGTGTGGGGCACTTGTTCTTTCAAAAATCGTGGTATCCCTGGGGTATCGCTTGTGCATCTTGGCCACGACCCCTTAACGATCTTGCAAATTCCCCTTCCCCCAAATAATTCAAATCCCATACAAGTAAACATTTGTGTAGCTTAGTTCTGGTCGGTAATGTAATATAGCTTTTTAGCTTTGGGATCCCCTTTCAAAAATTTCTGGATCCACCTGTACCAACACAAAGAGTAATGAATAATAAATTTCAAAACATAGCTGCATGCGTTTATTCTTCATCGAAAATTTAACCTACAATTCTAAATTCCCTTTCTTGTCGGACACTTGCCTTGGTTAAATTGCAACAGTATTTTTAAATTCCAAACATTTCTTATGAGAATAATTATTTCTAGCATGTTCCTTGGAGTTCACATGGCTGTAAAGGCCCCAAAAACATGCTGTCGACTTGAACATCTATAGTGCATTTCATATCGGTAAAACAGCCACAAACAATGCCTCCATCAACGAGTGGGACAAAAGAAGGCAGGCTGCAGTCGATTCCAGTAGCGGAAATCAAATTTAAAATCGAAGTTCTCATATAAAAATCCACTGCAAGTTTGATTTATGTGGTAGACATCCACAAAGATAGGATTTGACAACTTGAAAACCTTGAACTTTGATGTCTTGGACGATGTTTAGAGATGCCAAGGCTGACGACCTATGCGTGTTTCTCCTCTTAGAGATATTCACGTCTTTGTGCCGTAGTCAGCAATTATTCAATCAAAGCGCACCGAGGAAATTCACTCTCGGAATTTAAGTCATCGCGCATCAAGTTAATCAGTTTCACGTGCATTACGGTGGATTTCCCCACTAAAGACACGGAAATCGATTATGACACAGGAATTATCAGGCTTGTCTTTAATGAGGGATTAAAAGCAATTGAACTGCATAAGAACGAACGTTTCAAATGGTCTTATTTCATTAAAACAATTTAAACGATCATGAAACACATGCGTTGTTTCTAATCCCTGAGTAAAGAGAAGCACGGGAAGTCCGGAGTCATAATCGCTTTCCAATGTAACTTGCGATGAGGCGGACTACGGTGAATAAGCCTAAACAATGCGCAAGACCTACGCCGAATGTACCAGTTCATTGAAATCACGTGGTTTGCATTTTAATGAGGTCCTTTTGAGATCTGTGAACGAGTGCTAACCCTAAACCATTGGCCGACTTCCTGTAAACAAGCAGTTTCAGGTGGCTTCCGGTTACACTGACCGGAGCTTCCGGGCGTACTGAATTTATTTCACACACACACACACACACACACACACAAGATCAATAGTATAAATTTACACACAGACATGAAAGCTGTTACCCCTTGTTTGAAAGGTGGTCCATGTAAATACTCAATTTGTGTGTGTGTGTGTACAGATTTTCAGTGTGTGAACATGTTTAGGGTGTATGTACCCATTGTCAGTGTGTGTGTGCATGTACGGTTGTGTGTGCATATATTTTGTGTGTATGTGCCCATTGTCGGTGTGTGTATACAGCTTTTTAATGTGTTTAGCCTTTACTTATGGTGCGTATGTACCCATTATCAGTGTAAGTGTGTGTAAAGTGTGTGTGTATGTACAGATTTTTGATGTGTATTGCCCTGGTTCGTTGCATATGTGCCAATCGTCAGTGTGTGTGTGAGTCCATTGTAAGTGTGTGTGCAGATTTTTTATGTGTTTTGCCCTAAACGGCCTCCCATAGACATCTGTGGTGATTTTGGTCAAAAACTACCAAGCAGAGGATATTGGCTGTTTCACGCATCATTTAAAAATTGTGTTTTGCTCTCCGGGTAAAATTTTGCTCATTTTGGCAGACATCCATGCACATAAGCAAGCAAACATGCGCACACACACACACACACACACACACACACACACACACACACACACACACACACACACACACACACACACACACACACAGTCGCATACATGCAGACGCACATAAACGCACATGCAGGCACGCGCATATCCACACACACACACACATGCACCACACACACACACACACACATTCACCACACACACAGACACACACACACACACACACACGCACACACACACACACACACAAAATACCATTCAGGATCAATAATCATCATATTTTCTCACTTGGCACTTATGAGACCTTTGGGTCTCAAGTCAAACAGTCGCATAAAATCTGTCTGTCTCATCATTGTTCTTCTTGCCTGCATACAGTCCATATTAAGATTGCTGAGGAAGTTATTTGTTTTGGAAGAAATGTATTCCCTGGAATAGCTTTAAATTGATAAAAAAAAAGTTAAATTTAGCAAAACTGAAAACCTTTTTGGCATCAGATCATCCAACTGCTGGTAATATCTGTTGGTAATCTTTCGGTATGAGGCAGTATTCCTGATGTTTGCGTAAAATCTTAAGCTCGGTACCGATCACAACATAAAATCCCCCCACTCCATTATGCATTGAGTGAGGGAATTGCATACATGGCTGGAGCATTTGACAACAAGGACAAAAATGACAGATAACTGAGCAGCAAAACCTTTTAATTCTCAGACTGTGAAAATATCTTTATTATTGGTTTTACGTGTCTTGAACCAGCTGTGGCAGCAACTATCCTGCAGCACCGCTGGGTTTCACAGCTCAGTATTCGGAGAGAGGGCCAGTTTTTTCCCCTCATGACCAGGGGTTAGTGAGGATGGTTAGTTAGAGTCCAGCTAGGAAGAAGTAGAGGCCTCAGGTTTGTAACGCTGCCGCAGTTCAGGTCCCTCTTTCTCTTTTGCTTCCGGGGACTATGAAGTAAAAACAAAAAAGTAGTGGTTCAGAGAAACATAACCAGAAAAATGGAGAAAAAGAGTTGAATAAGAAAGCGGAGAGTGGGAGAGAAAAAATTGGGATTGTATAAAAGGGACAGACATGGGTTGAGAGGAAATGAACGGCAACACAGATAACAGTGGTAATAAACAAGTAAATTAGAGAAGAGTAATCAATTTCCATTTTACTGGCTTTGAAAAGAGGAAAGGAGGTAATGAAAGGGTAGGAGAGATGTGTGGAAAATCATAAATATTTTTCAAAGTCAGTAAGATTCGTGATTCTTTGTCTCACGTGAGTTTCAGCCAGCAATCCCTTGGCCATGTAGTGCTCTGTCTTTAGTTTAATCTCCACTTCCTCTGGAATATCAGGAACCATAACGTTGATGAAATTGCCTATAGCGAACACTACATGCTGGATATAGAAATAGGAAAAAGACGGAGAGCAGGGGGGCATGAGAAATCTAAATGGGTAAAACTTCATCAAGCCCACTTTGAGTTTGCAAAATACATCCATAATTAGCAAAACAAAGCTTCATGGGTAGCAGCTTAAAGTGCACTTGACAGAGAAGTAAGCATATCTGTTCAGTAATAACCACTGATCACATCGTAATGCTCGAAATGTTCATCAGACCACTCTAGAAGTTGTAGAATCCATATGAAAAATTCAGTTGAACTCCCGATGTAATATAATTACTCAGCAAAGTCATTTGTGCACAGATATGGTCAAATTCTTCATTTTCAAGGCCCTTACTTCCAATCAGAAATTCTACTGATGGCATCAAGAAAAAATTGCCAAAGCCAAAATCCAAAACAGTTCAACACTATGAAACTTAAAATAGTACATTTTGAGGAACTGTTGTTTCACTTGATGTAAATCTCACCTCAAATATGATAATAAAAGCCAACTGAATGGCAAGAAGTTGGAAAAATTCCGGCAGCAGGTTTCCATTATGGTCTCTCTGGCCTCGATACCTGAGTTTTTAAAAAAATGCTTGATGAATAGTTTGGAGATATCATTTGTCTGTTCTCAAGAATGACACTGTGAGTGTTACATCATTTGGATAATAACAGCTGCTAGTACTACTTCCAGAGTGTGTGACAGTGTAAACAGTGCAAAATGAATGATTCTGTCAGACTATAGGTACAGTTGAGCCTCAGGATTCTCAGTTACTGCAGATCCACCTGCGTAGGAGATTGGGATACTACCTGCACAGAGTCTTGTTCTTGCCAATGCTGTCCGGGGCAATGGAGAGGGTGAAGTTGACGTAACCCTTCAGACTGCTGTCAGTGGTGTAGCGATAATAGAGGCGAGGCAGGAAGTCAGAGGTGAAAGCAATCAGGACAGCCTGGTAACAGGACAGGAAGTTATCAGATGTCTCTGAAGTGGTCCAACCAGGGACCTATTGTTTCTTATTAGCTATGATTGAGGTTTTGCTCACATTGCTGATGACAGCAAAGCTTGTGATGACCTGGATGATGTTGAGCCAGATTCCAATGTCCTGGGCGCGCTGTGCGACAGGTCGTCGGTACTCGCGCACAAACTTTTGGGCATCCAGACGTAATTCTATCCAGTTGTTGATCAGGGCAAAGAAGGGTGCAAGTGGGATGGCTGCCACAAAGATGGTGACAAATCCAAACTGCAACACTGTAGCAAAACACAGATATACACAGAGTTCGACCGGAGAGACCTGAAATGTGAGAACTGTCAGTGTTAAGCTGTGCACTCAGACATATGACATCATTACAGCTTCTATATGCCATTCTAGCATTTTTTGGGTGCAATTGATGGTACCAAGTGGCTTAAGGTACAGTTATAGATATTACTAATACACTCATTTTGTTATGCTAGCATCTCATTCTCACGAATGCACACAGGATTCAGTATTGAAGCCAGAGGTGTGTTTGTTTGAGCAGATTTCTCTCTCATTGGTTGAACAGGTGATCAGTAAAAGTTCCTTTAAAGCATTTGTCAAGGGAAAACATACATAGCCAATGTTCTCACCATAGGATTCATAGTTTTCTTTGATATTTGATTTACTAGCAGAGTGTGAAAACTGTGGTTCAAATATTGCACCCTTATTCAGAAAGCCTGAAAATGAATCTCCTCACAGACGCAATAAAGTTGAATAAAACAATCTAAAGAAAACATGGTAAAAGAACCGATTCCCAAAAAATTCAGAGCTGAGATATGAAAGGTGGTGAGTGTCACATTTGTTTGAGGTTTCATATTATCTGAGGTACAGATTTTTTTGGAGTGAACCATCTGACCTACATCCTGCACAGATCTTCTGAAACCCACAAGCTGCATTACTGACTAGTGATTCAAATTGATAGTAGGTCTGAAATGCTGAAGGGAGTCCTCTGGTTTGCCATCAGATGACCACAGTGTGACCGCTAGAGTGATCTGCCTTGCCGCCTGATTCCTGAAAATGACTGAAATTACTCTCAGAGATTCGATCGGCACGGAAGCGTGCCCCTCGCTCACCCATGTCCATGTATTCGCGGAACAGTCCTTCACAAACCAGCAGCTGGTAATCAGTCTCCCATGGCATAGCGCACTTCCCCTTCCCCAGTTCTTGACCCCCACCAACACCCACAACCTCGGTGTCACTGTCCTCACTTTGGTGGTACTTGTGCTCTTTCCACCATCTTTTAAATTTTCTGTGGGCAGAGAAAGGAGAGGGTTTTGGGAATAAATCAAATTTAGGCTTCCAGTGCAAAAAAGAGGTGATGAAGAGCTAGAGACTTAAAAAGATGACGAATAATTATGTTGATTAAGAGGAAGAACACAGAGACCACTATTTTCTCTGATAGAAATGGACTCCAGGTTAGGGGCTGCCCCGGTTGTGTCAGGCTTTAAACCAAAATTGGTGTAGGTCCAGGACATAGTCGCTAGCTGTCTGGGAAATGATAGAAAATGAATATGAGATAAACGTTGGAGGCTAAAAAGAAAGAGGGTCAGTATGGTTAAAGGAAGAGGGAGATGGCATTAAGGACAGGAAAAGGATAGAAAAAGGTGAACTCACAGAAACACAAACTCCTGGACATTATTGACGATCTGTTTTCCCACCATGATCACAATCAGCTCCTGTGCAAGTTCGATCAGACAGCCCCCAGCATCACACTGTCAGGTACATAACATACATGCTTACACATCATGCACATATAGCAGAATGCCTTTAAATTACATTCCTTTAAATTAATGATTGGTCTCCACCTGTTTTTATCCATGAATTTAAACTAACAATACTTGAACATCAAAAACACTCACAAAATATCAGTTGTGGCCAGTTTTTCTCGTTAAGGCAAGATGAGAAATGGAACATGACATTTTGACATAATTATTGAATTGTGGATACTTGTTTATAATCTTTGCTTTCCTTGTCGTATTTTTAAACAATCATGAAGCGCAGGATAGAAGGCCTGCATTGCTGAATGTGCGAAAAGAAAACGCAGCAATGTCCTTTTTGTCAAGTGAGTGAAACATTTCTTTTAAATTGAATTTACTATTTAATTGTCGTAATATTACATTGAGAAAAAAAGGTTTACCTGGAAGTTGTTGATTATTCTAATTATTAGAAAACTTGTTCCTCAAGGAAAATGATTGAAAACAGGTCACAGCTACTTATTAGTTAAGATAAAATTTTTGTGCCTGCTCTAATTTCATCCGAGCAGCCACTATTGACAACGTACAATCAAGTTAATCCCACAACTGCCCTCTTGGGTTAAAATCTGACCATCAGGTGGGACACTGTGAGAAGCCCTACAATGCTTTGATTCATTTTTTTTTTGGGTGATAGACTTACTGTGGCACTAAGTTTCTTCCATTTATCTAGGAGCAAATCATAAGCGATTCCAATCATTTGAGTGGTAATGGTCTTTTCACACCAGGGAAGAAACAAAATATGAATTGAAAATTCGGGGCAGATAAGCTCGTAGAGATTAGAGGTTTAAATTTTTTAATGGACATATTTTTTTTTTCCCTGTTTCATTCTTCGTATGAAAAGATCTTAAGTCTGAAGAACTTGATGGCATAAATAGACTATTAATAAAACACCACACTGTCATTATGTATGTCACGCAGAAAGAGTAGACTGCAGACAGACCTGTGGACGGAAGGACAGCTGTATGAAATACAAATCCTATGATAGCACCATGGCAGGGGGTTACTTACGTCTTCAGGCGGTATTCCAAATAGAGCATTCTGTTTTCCAGGGTAGCCAACAAACCTGGGAACCAATATCATAAATGGTTTTGAAAAAAGCTGTGTTTTGTTAAACAAACAACTAAAATCAGCCATGAGCTATTGGAACAATTTAATAGCGACGCAATAATAATGTTGCAGGTTGTTTCAACACATTCTCATCCCGACTATCATATAATGATGCTAACTGACCAAGCATCAATATACAATGAAAAAGGAGGCTTTTGGCATCCTCGTTTGACATTTAGGGTTAGGGTTTGGGTTAAGGGTTAGGAGGTAGGGTTCGTTTTTAACTGGTGTCAAATAAGGAAGCCAAATGCCTGCTTTATTTTTGTATATTGACGCTTGGTCAGGAAACGTCACTATACGACAAGTCGAAATGAGAGTGGGCTCTTTGTTTTGTAATGGATCCGATCTCATTTTTGGCCACAGGCAGACTCTTGACCTGGTCTCAGTGACTCACCTGCCCTTAAAGAAGCCAATGTAAATGGGAGTGGAGTAGAAGTTGACAAACTGGAATATGAATACTTTCAGGATGAAAGCATCCTCATATTTTGTTTGAGTGCGATGCATCTCTGGTGGGTGATAGAAACAGTTAATGCACACTCAACCTAGAACACACATTTGTGTATGTGTGTATGAGAGAGAGAGAGAGAGAGAGAGAGAGAGAGAGAGAGAGAGAGAGAAAGTGTGTATACGGGCAAAAGTATGCGTATATTTGCCTTTGATGACACATGCACTGAAAAAAATGCTTTCCAAGCTTTCCAAGCATTATAATCTTATGTGGGGACTTAAAACCTATCTCTACAGTATTACCTTTTTTGTTAGAAAAAGAAATTCTGCCTCTGATTGAAAGTAACTTTCATTTATTTCCAGTTTTGTCTGTAGGGGAAGTGAAATTGTCTCTCCCCAAGGACAAATTCAGTAATGACACAAAATTACTGCAAATCAGTGGCAGAATTTTTTTTTGTATGAAAAAGGGTAATAAGTAAGTAAGTCTAAATACAAGATTGAAGAGCTTGGTAAGATTTTATTTTTGCTGTGTGTGTACAAGCTTCATTTGGCCTGCAGAACCAATCCCTCCTACTCATACTCTCTCACCCCATCGTGTGAGTACTTTGGCCAGGGAGGTGTACACTTTAGACAACAACAGGATCACAATGAGGTTGAGCACAGAGCCAGTGATGCTGGCAATCCTTCCAGCCTAGGGGGAGACAAAGAGCAACAGGCTCAATAAGCGCTGAACAGTGGAAGCCTAGAAAAATCAATACACATAATAAAAAAAAACCGTCAGTGATGAGTGGACACTCACAGAGAAGATGAAGAAGGTATTTGTTGACTTGGAGATTGTGATGCGCATAATGCTTCTGTAAATGATTATGGCCATCAGAAACATCAAGACAACTGCGATCTGTGAGACATGAACACTTCTCAACATCTTGATTGGACATGATTGAATACAGGATTTTATTCTCACAATTTCAGGTGTGAGAGATACAGTATGCTCCACGATGTTGGAGACAAAGGCATATGTTTTCTTGATTTGGATGTTTACGTCACAATTTTAGATTTGTATGACAAAACTGCACATGCTCCCTAAAAGTGCATAATCTAGTGATGATGTTAGAAAGAATCTCACCATCATGACAATGGCCATGGATCCAGTGATGGTGCGCCTGAACCGGCTGGACTCAGGAAAGTAGGGTTCCTCTGCTCCTGTCACAGGATTGCGCATGGTCATGGGTGCCATAGCACAAAACTCTGGCCTTGGGCGCTCCTAGGTTACAGGGACACACAATATGAGTTAGAGGCATATTCAACATACATGATGGAAAATACTTGACAGCTCTTGTTCTGACCCTCTGTGTATCGGATGACTCTCTGTCGGGATCCTCTATGTGAATAGTATACGACATGAATAAATTGGCACCTAATCATGTCATTGCAAAACACATGAGATCCTCCTAAAAATCATTTTACTTTAAAATTATTGATTGGCTGGTCTTAACTGGATATTTTAATGGTGGTGTTAGAATCATATATATATATATATATATATATATATATATATATAGAACACTAGATTGCTGTTCAATTGCACTCAAGCGAAGCATCTATTCTAAGAGCCCGTACATCCGGAAGTAAAATTCGCTCATAGATTACCATTCATTTTAGCCTACTTTAAAATTACGATTCAAAAACACTTGCTTGCGAGTCGGTGTTATTTTGGTATCGCTGTGCAGAGCAACATTTTGTCTCCCTAAATATGTGCTTTTCGGAGGGTGGAAAGCGGCACACATTATAAAGCGAAGATCGAAATGTGACTCGCTGTTAACGTTAAAGTGCAGCGGAGAAGTGACGTTAACGCGACCGAAGCCTTTACCTTTGATAAGATAATTGCTTGGAAGTTATCGCCGTTATAAGAAACGTCGATGAATGTCCGTATACGTTATCAAATTACCCTCTGGTTTCCTCACTTTATTGTACCCTGGTTGACTATTTGACATCAACCGAATTGTTTATTGAATCATATGGGTAATGCCAACGTTGATGAAAGGAAGGGCCAGTGAAGCCTTTCTCCCCTCCTTGTCTTTTGGAGCTCCGTATAAAACAGACAAAGCGACTTGTCCACTGTTTTAAATATTATGCGGGTAAAAAGTATTGTCGTTGAATGTCAATTACAAGCAGCTAGCTAGCTTGTTAGCCACCTTTTTAATTTTATTTACCACTAAGTCAATGCAGTGCCCGCGACGCCAAGGTCTCTTCAAGTCAATGGGACGGCTAATTAGCTAGCTAGCATGAAACGCAATTTTTTTTTTATTAAAGTGACAACTTTGCGTTTATACGTTATCTTACGCATGAAACGTTTTATTTCAGCTCTTCAAATAAATATTGCTGCAAAAGGCAGCCGCACTTCTCTGCATTTTCTCGCCTGTATCGACATATTTGAAATTGGCCTCATAGGAAACCATTCATTTTTATGAAGAAGTTGGGTGTATCAATATGGCGGCCGGGTGCTTCACTTTGGATAATGTAAATATGACGACATCAGCAATCTAGTATTCTAAATATATATATATCTATGGTTAGAATCCACTCAGGAGAATGAAGGCAACAGAGTTCTAGAACAAATGAGTTCTGAAGCAAACATTCCCTAAAAGCCTAAGGGATAATATAGTCTCTATTCAATTTAACCCTTAAAGAGAAATCTTTTTCTCATATTACTCACTGCTCTAAAGGCTAATGAGTTTGAAGCATAGATTTTTTATGGAAATGTTCAATCAGCATTCTTAGTCAGAGTTCTATTGCGCTGAGTTACCAGTGGTGATTGTAACATGAGTGTTTAAATGTTCTGTTAAGAACATTCTCATCACAGATTTGTGATTGAGTTGCTGAAAAGGTTAAACACGGAGGGGTTGGTATGATTGTTTCCAGTTGAGCCTAGCGGATTCAAATGTTATCAGTCAATTGAATTTGCGTCATCATCCACTATTAGCGGCACAGATACAAGCAAGTCAGGCCCTACTGTACCCACTAATATCTTGAGTGGGTCATTATCTTCAGTTGATATCGCTGATCAGCTGGACAGAAGTTGCGGTATGTGACATGATGACAGCTGCAAAGCAGGAAGTGACATAATGTGAATATATAGAGTAAAAGTTGGCGCTATGATGGAGGATAAGCTGGTTGGGTTGGCTTCTAATAGGAAAAACTGTCCAACGAGGGACCTAGATTCTAGTCTCACCTCTGGCAGCTTACCTTTTATTAGTGTGAGGTACAGTTGCCTATTTAGAGAGTTGACCATGTTTATAAAAAGCACAAATGCCTTCCCCAAATCCTCAATTCTAACCTTAATCTTTTTACAAGCATGAGCACCTTTCCCTAACTCTGAATCCCATCTTTAACCTTTTAAAAAGCATGATAGCCTTACTGTAACCCAGAAGTCTAACCTTCACCTTTTAAAAAAAGCACAATTTCCTTTCTCTAACCCTGAAACGTAACATTAACAAAATGAAAAGAACAATTTACAAATCGCTTGTAATAGGCGCAGCAGGGCTCTACTGGCCCAGATCCATCGCACTAACATTTGGTATATTAGGACCCTACAAGCCCATATCTATTGCAATAATGTTACAGATGATAACAACCATTCAATCGACTAATAACATCTGAAGCAGGCGTCGAGCCCCACCTCCATCTTCTCAAAGTAAGAGCAGTCCCATCGGTACGCTAGGGCAGCGTTGGTGCGTTTCCAGTATTCCAAGAAGGCCACAGCCCACAGAGATATGAAGATGCTGTAGAACACTGTCCCCCCATGGTTGAACAGCAGCCCTGCCTTTGTGACAATGATAGAACCGTATACTAGAACTGTGTCTCACACACAGCACATAAAAAACGTTTTTTCACAGGTAGCAAAAACCACAGTCAATTATTAGCAGTCATGCTCCATGGAAAAGCAATTAATACCCTCACGCATGCGAACACTCTCAGGTGCAAACACACATACCCAAAAGTACACGTTCATGCGGTTCCTTATGGAATGCATACCTTGAAGGTCTTGCAGATGCTGGAGAGGTTCCAGTAGGAACAGGTATTGCAGAGGGGGCACATAATGTAGGAGCTGCCGCTGTCACAGAGCTCTTTACTGTGAAATGAGGGAACAAATTTAGCGGTCTAGGATGGCCAGAGCATTATTTGTCTTCATCTTTAGGTGCAGCATCTCAAGAGTCAGTTTATTTCATGATGGTGCAATGTTAATACCATGAGCTAAAATGTCACCACCTTTGATGCCTTTGACACCACCCCGCACCGCCACCAACAAAAAGACCACACACACAAAGTATGTGATACTCACGCTGGTACGTCAGTGACCACAAGCCAGATTCCAAACAAGAACACTACTACTCCTATCACAGAGGCGGGCAACAACCAACCTATGTAGAATCCTGTAGGAACAAGGGGTGAGAAAGATGCCATTGAGAACTCATATATACTAGGAACCTAAGCCATTGTAAACTTTATAATATTTGTAGTGACAGTGTCCACAAATCACACCCAGCCAAGCAAAATACAGTGCGATCTTCTCTCCGAAGTACTCCCGAATGTGGTCTAAGGGCTGGTAGTTCTTCCAACAGCCCCAGCGCGCCCAGTAGCCACGCAGGGTTTGACGCAGGCTGAGGGTTTGTGGGGGCACATCTTCCTCTGGCATCTCACACAGACCCTGTGGAAGAGTAGGGTGTGGGGGAGCAGGAAGTTATGTAGGGTTGTTTGAATGTGTGTTATCACAGGCTGCAAAAAGCATATTTTGTCACATTTTCACGTTGCGGAGAAATGATTAATTAAAAATTCAAAATGATCTTAGAAACAAAGCTCTGAAAAAAATATGCAAACAATATAAAATATTAATACAAATATTATATATATATATATATATATATATTAAATATTATATATAGTGTATATATAAATATTATATATATATATATATATATATATATATATATATATATATATATATATATATATATATATATATATATATAAAATATTCAAAAATGCCAAATTTGGATCGTTTTTCCTTTGTGGTCTTCATATGGTATACGGTGGGAATGGGAGTCATTATTTTCCATTAGCTGTAATGATGCAGCCATATTGACCAGGAGCGGGAGAAGTCTCACCCCATGAAGAGGGTATGCAGCCGAGAAGACTTCCTCATGAACCAGCCTGTCGATTCCGACCTCTCCTTTCTTCACTGCTCCATATGGGGTTCTGGCCAAAATTTCATATACCTGTCCGCAGGGTGGACAGCAAGATCTTTCAAATCTGTCCTTCACTGCTACTAGGGCCTACAATCACTTGTTTTCTTCATGAACTGTGCTGTAGAATTGTATTCACATTTCCTTTGTGAATCATAGAATTTTAAATAGACACATGCATTGTAGATAAACAGGCATATCTCACACAGCTAATGCTACATGAGCTATTTCCCACTGGGATAACTTGTCAGTGCAGTGTCTGGAAAAAAAAGATTAAACATTCCCTATTGATTTTCATACATATGAAGAGTTTGTTCCCGAAACGCACTATATCTATTTTCCTCATTTGGAGTAAATCAGCTTTTTCTATACTGGCACCTACTGCATTTTATAGAAAAACACAAACTTCAATCGTTAAATAACACACCTTACAGTATACATTTCTAAAAATGGATCTTTACCACCATGTGTAAGAAGAGCCGGGCCATCACTCTATGGTGTTATCTCAAGTTTGTTGGTTTGGCACTTATTACGTTTTTGGAAACAAACTCTTCATATGATACCAGGCCTTTGAACTCATGCCTTGAATCAATGGTGAGACCACAGCTTGTTCTTTGTTAAAGATGAGCATCTTAATGCCAGTCTGTAGCTGCGTAAACTAAGTAAATACTGAGTATGAATAGTATGTTTGTGACATAAAATATATCTTTTTCAATTACATCTGAGCATATGCATCTGTATCTCTTTGGAATATCGGTAAAAAAAAAGGTAGACATAATAGAAATTGCAGTGGACAATCGCAGACTCACGATCTGATGTCTTTGGGTGCTCTTGAAAAAAGTCTCCTTTTCATCACTGCCTAAATATCTACAGATACAGGTGTGCATGACACAAAACACACATATATGAATTCAATCCAAAAAACATGCACACAACAAAAACAGAGGACAGAAAAACAGAGGGTTGGTAGCATTTCTCAAGAACAATGCAAAATAAACTGTTTGTGATCAAAAATAGTTTGTGTCGGTTAACATTATGGACCGGTGTAGAATGAACCGCAGCTCAGGTTTTAGAGTAGTGACAGTCATGAGAAAGGAATCTTCAGTGGAAATGATCGCTTCACCAAGGTACATGTGAAGCTTTTGATTGTTCTATCTTCTACATTTATCTTACACTCAAAATAAAATTATCACTCAATATCATTCAATTTGTTATCATTCAATTTCAGTGAATTCGTCCAATGATGAAAGGTTGCATTTTTCAAAATTCAAAAGACTTAATTTTCCATACCTTTTCAGTTTGTGTTTTTGGAATGGGCAGGTATAGAAGTCTGGTGGGTGGTTGGGCACATTCTGGGCCATTAGGTTTGGGATGGACAATTTCCGAAGGATCTTTTCTGACCAGTGGTATGCTTTGCCAGACGCAACCTGTCAAAGACTGCGTTTGGTCAATAAGAAACAGGAATGTCCTTTGTCAAGCTTTACAAAACAGATTCACTTCAATGTTTTAAGGTTCATGGCATGTTTAAATGTTTCACTTCTCTTCAATGAGTCACAATGTATTTGTGCTTCTGTCAGTTTCCGGTTTGTATCAGTGTTGCTGTAAGGCTCAGTCTTCACTTCCTGCTTAAGAGTATGTCTGTGTCTCTTAGTTATTGATTCTGTGGCTCGTAGGGGCCTGACAAACCTGCAGAGGAGCCCTGAGACTGAGGTCCTCAGCATAGTGGCACAACACACTCCAGGGGGCGCTAAGGAGCACATAGGTGATCTGTTTTGCCTCTTTTTCCACCACCATCTGGCAGACAAACCCAAGAAGGGAGACAAACAGAATCACACATGAGCACAGCACATTCTTTATACATCCGGTAACCTATATCAGCATTTCATGGTTGTTTTATTGTTTGTATTATTTCCTATTTTAATGGTTGTCGCAATGACATTTTATTTGCTTATGACTGCTTCCGTGCGAAATTCCCATGACGTGTCGGACCATCTGTTGTCAATTGCTTGCCTGAGGAGAACACAGTTTAAATGTAATGAAATAGATTTTCTGCTGGAGGCTGTTTAGTATCACAAATGAATCTGACTGTTTATCATACTGCTTTAAAGTCCCAGAAAATGGACACATATTCTTCCCTCAGCAGGATAGAGAGTTTCTTTCATGTTGAAGCTTGTGAAAGCAGTTAAAAACGCCATTACTCAGACAAAAACTGACAGCGACCCCTAAAAAGTGTAATTCAAAACAGAAAAATACTGTAAGAAACAATTTTGGCACAAAGTAGTACTTCCAATCGCATAATCTTGGAAGAAATGTCAGTATAGTGGTCACACTGAATAAGGGCATCTGCTAAGTAATCAAACATTTTTGTAAAGCAATGTAACAACACTGTCTTTGCTAATCCAGTTAAAGCAATAAACAAATTGATTCATGCGACCACCTTTATGCAATGAGGGCATAATGATTAAAATATAGATTCTCCACTTATAAAAAGATTTAAGTCAAGGGTATAACAACAGCAACTTCTGATTCTCTCCTATTCTTACCCACTATTTATTCAAATTAAATATTATGTAACAACCCTTCAATGCATATAAAAATGCAATTTCCATCGCTAATGTACTCAACAGGTTACTGATTTGCCTATTCTGGGGTCTGCTATCTTTGCTTCGCTCTGTGAGAGGCAGTAATGAGAATGATACATCTATTGAGTCTCTGAGAATAGTTGTCGATTAGATTTGCATTTAATTTTCATTCAGAAATGTTTTAAATTATCTGAAAAATAAGTAGTTTGTCATCCGGTGTACCCTGAAGGTTAACAGACTTCCTGGTAATGACTGTTCGACACAGTAGTAACTGGTTGAACACCAGGCTTAGCTTGTTGAAAATCAAAGCAAATATTTACTCGATAATTCTCCCTCAGGTTACAGCCATACGGACCCACAGATCGGTTGGAGTGCATCTTGTAAGATTAACCAGTGGAACCTACAACATGTAGAGTTCGTGTTCTTCTACTTTTCACCCCTCGAGATGTTTCCTGACCTTCTCAATGAGAATGCCCACTTCCTGCAGCCTGGACAGGAAGTTCTCTCTCCAGCTCCAGTGAGAATCTTCTGGAGCAGGGGGCACTTTTTCCTTGGCTTCCTCATCCTTCAGTTCAGAGAGACTTTCCTCCCACACCAAAACAAAGTCTGAAACAGGAGAGACACCATGAAGCATGCATGTAGACATTTACAAACACAAATAAATTGAGGGAGGGGATGGTCAATGTCAGGAACATACACACACAGACATTGATGAAATGATGCTCTCAGATTAACACAGTTGAGTAAAATGATTTGTACTTCAACCACTGATGGCTGATTTTGAAAGTGATAATCTGATTACTGGGAGTAAATCGAAAATACCATACAGCAAGTTAGAATTTACATGGTTTAGAGTCCTGTATCTTCATTTCTTCAACAATGGGTTGGCCTTTATTCCATCAATGGTCAGTATAATGTCTGGGGAACCAGGCCTGACAATAATTTCTGCCACAAATGTACTGTTGTCATTCCGCATTCATATTACTCACCAATACGAGTGACCCCATCGCTGAACACATTGTGGTCTGGGGCAGCGACCATTTCCTGTAAAAATAAACATATGCTCAACAGTCATCCATGTAAGACCAGCCCTCTTGTGACAGATTTTTTTTAAACTGATTGTGAATAAGTTATTTGGTACGTACAACTATCCACTCAAGTCTGAGTCTCTGAGACAAACATGCATACCAGCCAGACAATTTCAGTCCCTTATCGTAAGAACCATGTAGGTTATATGTATAAATGACATTTCATCGCCACTCGTTGGCATAATGCTTAACTATGGAAAAGTGAATTGGAGTGAGTGATCAGATCAAAGCCACCCTATCACACAAGAAGCCCTTTTTACTGGAGGTTTGAGGTTCAAATTGACTCCACAGAACCTAGAGTGAGCGCCATATTTCTCATTTCTGCTTGCTTTTTTTTTTTTTTTTTAAATAAACATTTTTCTTTCACAAAGTTCGGAATCATAGTCTTTTTCCTTACAAATACCTACCTCTGCTCAGTCTGGACATGAAATCACAGCTTCATCACCCTGCCCTCTGTACTCAGCTGTTCTGATAGGACCCCTCCCTCACCCCCACCCTCACACAGGAGGTCCGGTCTAAGCCTAAATGTGTAGATGGGTGCTGAGACGTAATTGCGCAGCATGACATGAGCTCACACATACATACACACACACACACTAGTGATTCCTACACACCGAGACGTGCTCATACCTCAATATCCATGCTGCCATAGTTGAGGCTGGGCTGCTCTGGCAGTGCAATGAGGTTGGCTTTGTCCACCTTTTCTTGTTTTCTCTTCATCATGGCAACCTCAGGCGGCTCTGACCAAGACTCCTGCTCAGGCGTCTACCCTCAGGCGGCTCTGTCCGAGACTCCCGCTCAGGTGTCTCCCCTCAGGCGGCTCTGTCCGAGACTCCCGCTCAGGTGTCTCCCCTCAGGGGGCTCTGTCCGAGACTCCCGCTCAGGTGTCTCCCCTCAGGCGGCTCTGTCCGAGACTCCTGCTCAAGTGTCTCCCCTCAGGCGGCTCTGTCCGAGACTCCCGCTCAGGTGTCTCCCCTCAGGGGGCTCTGTCCGAGACTCCCGCTCAGGTGTCTCCCCTCAGGCGGCTCTGTCCGAGACTCCCGCTCAGGTGTCTCCCCTCAGGGGGCTCTGTCCGAGACTCCCGCTCAGGTGTCTCCCCTCAGGCGGCTCTGTCCGAGACTCCCGCTCAGGTGTCTCCCCTTAGGCGGCTCTGTGCGAGACTCCCGCTCAGGTGTCTCCCCTCAGGCGGCTCTGTCCGAGACTCCCGCTCAGGTGTCTCCCCTCAGGGGGCTCTGTCCGAGACTCCCGCTCAGGTGTCTCCCCTCAGGCGGCTCTGTCCGAGACTCCCGCTCAGGTGTCTCCCCTCAGGGGGCTCTGTCCGAGACTCCCGCTGAGATGTCTCCCCTCAGGGGGCTCTGTCCGAGACTCCCGCTGAGATGTCTCCCCTCAGGGGGCTCTGTCCGAGACTCCCGCTGAGGTGTCTCCCCTTAGGCGGCTCTGTGCGAGACTCCCGCTCAGGTTTCTCCCCTCAGGGGGCTCTGTCCGAGACTCCTGCTCAGTACCTTCGGACAGAAATGTTGACCTGTTAGTATATATCATTATCCAACCATCCATTCTTTATAGCACATCTTCCTCACTAGGGTCACGAGGGGAGCTGACTCTGGGGCAAAAGGCAGGGACCTACCCTGGACAGCTCACAAATCCATCGCAGGGCGCACTCACCATTCACAAGCTCTATTATTATTATTATTATTATAATCCCTCACAGCAGCATTGTTGCAGGGGGTTTAAAACTGGGGTCTGTCTGTGTGTTTGCCTGTCACACCTACCTTGCGTATATCGTGACTCATAAAATTCTCATCAAATTGGTTTCAAATTTACTGGGTTTGAGCACTGCATGGTGTCTAGTTGTGCCTTTTGAATGTATTTTCATATCCGTGACTTAATTTGCATAGTTCATTCAAAGTTTTGTTTTTCATGGACTTTGTTATCTTGCTTACCTCATAATTTATAATGCTGTCATCAGATCAATTTCAAATGTACAGGTTTATGGGCTACAAGGTCTAGCTGTGCCTTCTGAATGAATTTCAGATCTGTATCTTCTTTTGCATAATTTATGCTAATTTCTGTTTTTAATGGACCTTGTTATCTCGTGTACCTCATAACTCATAAGGTTCTAAGCAGATCATTTTACAGTTTACAGTTTATTGCTATTTCAAATATTTTCTCATACTTTTTGGAACATTTCATGGCTCAGGAAGTTCTCAGTATAGCTTCTTTTTACCAGAGTATGAGTACTGAATCAGTAGGTCCACAAGTGTCTCTCCATTAGTACTTAATACCAGAGATTGAATGTAAATGGTATATATTCTGTGAATTGGAGATTCTGAGAAAATCCATACAGTAAATGATGTTACAGGGGACATAGTTGACCTTGTCCATTCATTAAAGATAATAATAATAATTAGCATTATTATTAGCAGTATTAGTATGTTCCATATGTATCAAATAGCCTGAGTTGATATTTAAACCACCCTTGCCTTACAGTTTCCAGTGGTCTCTGAAGCTGAACGTTACCTGTCATCTAACTGCATGTGAGCTAACGAGCTGCGGTACACCTGAAAAAAAAAAATCCTGTTGATATCCTGGTCTTTCCTGTGGAGTTCTTCCCTGGATGACTGTTTTAGTTCCTCATCTACACCTCTAGGCTATGAATGGGGAAGACAAGGATAATGTAAAAGATAGTGGATACAGCTGTCTGTTAAGAAATGTACCAAACAAGGTAATTAAAATTCAATGTGAAAAAATTACTGTTAGTTTATGCCTCCCTGATCAACTGGAGAACTGGAATGAAAATCCTGTAAGTTTACAGACTTAGCAAAAAACTACATCGTAATTTAGCTCTTAATATCTTTGATACAATTATCAGGACATCGCTAAATAATCCTGGTGTCTTTCGTAATGCATTCTCCCCTGTCTCTGCCTGCTTCACCTGCCTTGAACTACATGCCATGTGTGCTGAAATCCAAGCCATAATTTATTTAATATACCCTTTATAATTGGTGCTGTAATTGGACAATGTAAATGAGGAGAATCTATGTATTAAATGCATTTCCCCCCTTAAAGTGGTCATTCAAGAATACATCACAAAATTAATTCCCAATAATACGCATCTGTTAAACTGAAAGGTCAAATAAGTAAAAAGAGAACCATAATTCATGTATAATATAGACACCCACCCTCCCACCTTGAGTTGGTCACAGGAAATATTTAATCAGCATTCTTTAAGTTCCAAGCTCTTTCAAAAGGGAGTTTGTGCAACTACTGGGACTTGAAACTGAGCAAACTCAAAGATGCTGTGCTGCGGATTGCCTGCGTAAACTTTAAATTTTTTTTTTTTTTACAGCATATGGGCAAGAGTAGCTCTGCAACACGCATGGGATACACTTAGGATGCTGAGTAATTGAGCACAATAAAAAAAAATTTCATTTCATAAAACTCTTGATTCATTCGACTTGAACAGACTTCATTAGGGACAACTCTGGTAAAGAACTCTGTAACCCCATTCAACACTCCACATTTTCCTGTTTCAAAACCTACCTGCTGCACAACAGGTCCTTTCCCCTTCCAGTCAAACACAGAGGGGGGCATGCTTACCAAATACAAATGTCAAATGATGTCGGATTCCTAAGTTTCAGCCTGGCCTCAGGGATTGTGGTCCGTATCAGTCTTCTGAGCTTGTCTTCAAAGATCTTATTTCAAATCGGAGAACAAATGCACGGCTCAGAATGTTTCCAGAAAGGAGTGCTGAAAGAAGGGGAGGGATATTCGGAGATGGAGGGAGGGAGGGAGAGCGCAAGCATAAGCAAATGAGTGGGCTGGTTCACCTAGAGCAGCAGAACCACTTCTGTTTAAAACTCCTGAAAGAGTATATTGGTGGCCTTGCTTCCAGCAGGGGGCTTACAGGATGGAATCAAGAGTCACAGAACTTCAAGTATTCTCAAGCCCCCCGCAAACACCTGTCATCCAGGTCAGCTGATCACAGGACCTAAAGGCAGTGAATCATAAAATACATTTTTGCATTCATTATAAGCTAAGTACAGCCACAGATATGTTCAGATCTCCCCAACAAGCTGGAACTTGTGTGTAGCCGCATTGCAAAGTCAAGAGGTAATGACCTCCCTTTTGTATGTTATGAAAATCTGTGCATTACTGTAAAAACAGTTGGAGTTTAGTTGGAGTCAGACAGATAAACTAAGGTTAGGCGATGGCTCACTTCTTGACATTGTGTAACACTGGTAAGGATAAATGCCATTGTTTTATTGCTTGGACACAGCCGCCATTTGCCGTGTTTGTGCCGAGTTTAATAGAAGCTGTGAGATTCCAGTGATCCTTCTGATGTTTGTTAAGAAGGTGGTGCACCTCTGTTTGCCTCACTATCTTTTGAGAGTAATTATTAATGCAAACATAGACCAAAAAAATCCCAGAGTGCAATTGCTGGCTCAACTGCAACTCTACCTACCGAGGTGGCTGTAAATGCCAAGCCATGCCAAATGCCTCAACATTTCCTGGTCAAAAGACAAAAGTGCTTTTGATTGCTCTGTTCTAGACTTTATGGCAGAAGCTGAGCCATATTGTAATAATGAGCCAATCTAAAAACCTGTTGTGAATAATCGTGTCAAGGCATGATCCTATGCATTAATCAGCCTCATTATGTGAAATGGAGGCCAAACTGTGCCAATGCAGACTTTGGCTGCCGCTCTGCAACGTAGTGCACACGGCAGCTGACTCTGCCAAACTCTGGCTCTGCCAGTGACTGGAAGATTTCAGTCAGCCGGGGTAAACAAATCCATCCTTGCCACTGATGGCCACTGGTCAATTTTTATTTATTTGTTTGCATCAGACATACATATACATAATAGGGTATAGTGTAGTCCATAGAATTAAAAAGACTAGAATAAAAAACATTAAAAAATAATAATATGGAACAGACAATAATAAAAGCAATCAGCCATAGCAATAAAGCATCCGCCAGTTTTTCTGCTGAACAACAGGTGAAGTGCCTTCCTGCCACTCATATCTGCGCAAGACAAGCCTTGTCTTATGCATTACGATTACAAATGGCATTTGGCAAACAACAAATTTAAGTCAGTAAATTGATGTCATGATAAGCTATGCAGTGTGTGCATAAATGGGCTTTCAAAAGAAAAAAGAAAAAGCAAAACCATTTAGCAAAATGCTGCTCGGCTGCTCTCAGAACTCCCATTAAAAAATGAAACTGGTTTTGTACTGCTCCCTAGAGCACAGTTTATGTAAGTTCACTATCCTCATTTGCTCTGATTTCTGCCATGTTAAACCTTTGGACATTCAGTGGCTTTTTTGATAAAATTGCCGATCTGTTGCAAAAGAAAACAAATTTTACAGCATAATTTCAACATTCCCGTTCTGTATTTGGCAAGCTGAAATAATTATACAGTACACTGCATTGGACACTATTCTAAATATACGCTAAATTGCATGATTACCTCTCAGTATTGTTTTCAGTGGGCAAAATATTATATTCACATTTTCCATTCATGCAATTGCACTTTGATGAAAAATCACTGTGTGCCATGTCTGCAACACCTTTGGTGATTCATTTCAGCTGTTATGTTCCAGACGAGGAGTCAAGTGCAGAGATGGAGTACAATCCAATCGGCTGTTTTATTGAAACTTATACGGTCGTTTGGGGACAGAACCCCAGAGGAAGAGCTGGGCAGGGAACCCCGCAGAAGGATAGCGCAGCTCAGTACAGATGATGTCATGGTTATGGTTTTGTTCATGCTAATGTTCAGGTTCACTGTTCATGATTTTGTCTTTTATCTATTCTTTTTGGTTATTTTATTCTCAGGTGTTCAGATCAGTCCATTTTCAGTTCCATTGCACTTGTCTCCCGTCTCATATTCTAGTTGGTTCAGTCCGTCACTCCGGTCTCTGTGCTCACATGCTTTGGGTGATTAATGGTTTCTGGTGTTTAATATTATTCCTCCCGTTCTCGTTTACTTCCTTCGCCTTACTGTTCTGATTACTAACAAGATTAACATTTGTATTTTGTATCATAGTCTACGAACACAACTAATCCATGTATATATGTTACTAACTCACTAATGAGCACTCTAGTTAAATCTGTGAAGCTGCACCACTACTAATTAATACTAATTGAAGCACTGATTACTAAAACCCCACAAGTCAAGTCAAGTGTGACTTATGGGGCTTTAGTAATAGGTGCTTCAATTCCCTCTCAGCAATCGCCCTGTTCTAGTCTCCACCTCTTGCTCAGCTTCACCGTTTCCCCCTGCGTTTCCGCGAGATCTCTCGCATGTGCTTAATTACTTTCCTGCACTCATTATCTGTGCACTTAGAACTCCTTGACTGCTGCTCTGACTTTGTCAGAGGGTTGATCAATATTTCTTTGTGCAGAGCCCTTCGTATGCCATTGAGCATTGTTTTCCTTTGACTGTTTCGCCCGGCCACGATTCTTGCCATAGCCCTTTTTTGTATTTTGTCTTCCTGGATTTTGACCTATTTTTGTATGACCACGATTCCTGTGTTTGGATGCCCTGTGTATGACCTACTGCTTTGTTCACTGACTATGACTTATTGCCTACCGTCTATATACCTTTACTCATCTGCTTTTCTGGTTCTGACCCCTGCCTGTCTATTCGACTTTGTATTTAGATTACGTTTTGTGGCTTGGGAAAATGTGTTTTTTGGCATTGACTCAGATCTCATTAAAGGCATACCCTTTTTTGGATTTCCGTCTCTTGAATGTGGCTCCTGAACGCACCGTCACAGATGAGGGCATAGATGAGCTGCATTTTGCCAGCCATTGGCTTCCATGATAACAGCCAGGTGGGTTACACACTTAGCCTGCAACACTGTCCCACAGGAGGATGGAGTAGCTTGAGGGGAGCTTGGTTCCAACCTGATGACTGTAGAAGAATTGGAAGCTTGTTCCAAATAAACTGGACAGAGAAACACACTTGGAAGGGCTACCAAGAATGCAGACCCAATCCTGGACCCTGAATAGGCTTGTAAGCTTGTTTAATTTAACTTTGTTATGGTCCCTAATTGTTATTACATTTACAACAGCAAGGGATGACAGACACAATTTTAGAACTTAAATACATTTAATAAAACCAAACACTTAAACTACTATCTACTCTACTGACCAAGATTGATTATATACAGAAAAAAAAATATTTACAGTCCCTTTAGTTGGGTTGCTTGGTGATGTCCTGGGCAAGGAAAATGCCCTAACACAGGCAAAAATCCACAAAAGAAACTTCACAGGTCTTGGACTGAATGTCAGGTCTGGTCACATGTATCCTTCTCCTTGCAATTTCTCCTACTACTTTCCTCTCTCAATTCTCCCTCTTTATATACTCTTTTGCAAACCCCTCCCACCTTTTAGACTTTTTTTTTTCTTTTCTCTGGGACTTGTTTCAGACATGCCCAGAACATGTCCGAACCTAGGTCCAGTCTGGGCTTAACAAAAAAAAGGTAAATACTGCCATCCAGTGGCCTATATTCACATTACAACTTAAAGACAAAAACCTCCAAAAATGGGTGCCATTCAATCACACAACACAAAATAAAGATTGGTTCTAGGCACAAAAGGCAAATTGCAATCAAAAAACCTGCAAAAAAGGAAAAGCAGGAGGTTAAAACACACGTCAGATGGTGTATAAAACAATGAAATGAGAGACAGCCGAGGAGTGGCAAACACAAAAGATTTAAACCAATCAAAAGGAGACAGACTTCTAGTAAACACACAGGTTGCAGAATAGCAGGACACACTAAAGGCATTGTGGGAGAAAATGATTATTTCGAATTAGGATTCTACGTAAACTGTACTAGCTCAGTGGATTATTTTGTCTTCTGCTCCTGAAACTGTATTCTGTTTAAAACCAGTTGAGCCTTTCTCCTCACAGTGGATTAGCATGTACTCTTGCGTGCAGATTTTTAATATTGCCATATGCCTTAAACTGCATAAGTATTGGCTTGATGGTCAAACTCTTTTGCTATTTTTAAGGCATTCCCACGTTTGTCAAGCTGAACTATTTTCTTTCACACATCATTGCTTCTGCCTTGAGGATGAGGATGAATGATAAAGGGGAATTGGCCTGTTTTTGTTAATATTATGATTTTTGTTAGTATTACGTATAAAAGATATGATTCACACCAACCAATTTTAGCAGAGGGCATGGTAAGTTCACAGCTGTGTGGAGCCCTTGAACGGCTGTGTGGAGCCCTTGATTTCGCATCAGGGCAGCGGCCTGTAGGTGTCCAGTACACTGTAGCAGCTAGAGCTAGTTCAGCGTATGGTTAAGGCCACAGTGCCCAGGCATTGATGCATTGTGGATCCACTGCAGAACCTGGAGCTAGAGGCTACTTGGCAGCACTAGTTACATGCAACCCAAGCAATCCCTAGCATCCCTCCATTTCCAATACAGAACCTCTTAGCACATTGCCAGGCATCCTCCCAAAATCAGAAATGTCTTCATTTCTGGAGAGATGAATGATGCAAAAAACAGCGACGGTCTCCACCGCTTTAATCACACTTTCAGAGAGGAATGATGAAAATGGGGACACTACACAAAACAGCTATTTTTTATATCATGGTAAACCATGCATGAATACTACAAGTAATAGCATGACATAAAACCCGACTGTCTGAACTTTTGTTTCAAATCATCTTCTGATTTGAAATATGATTGACTTATGTACAGAGCACTTTTCAACTCAGCTGTTGAAGTGCACTGCACATTAAAGAGAAGGCAAAGAAAATAAGTGGTGCCAGGCACAACAAACCCCGCCCCCTCGCACATGCTTTCACCGACTTGTACGAAATTCAATAGGGATCTATTCTGGGTCAGTGGCAATCCCTGTACCGAATTTGGAGTGAATATGGCCATTACTTTTGCCGCTAGAGTGTAAACCATCAAACACAGAAACAAACCGAACTGAAAACAATACCCCTTCCCTCGCCCTTCGGGTGGGGTGGGGTAATGTCAAGTTTTTCATCGGTTCCTGCCTAAACTTGAAAATGGCCTGAGGATGAATACAGATGACGCTTTGGGCAACTCGGCTCTTCTTGGTCTGATTTCACAGGTTTTGTTCACAATCTGCATCAGTTCAGTTCTTCAGTAGAAGAATAACAGTTGTAGTAGTATGGCGTATCATAGGTAGCGTAGCATAGGTTGCGTAGCATAGGATGAGATGATAACCTTTAACCACCCAAAACAAAAATAGTTACTGTTCACATTCACAATTCAAAACTACATTTCAAATAAAATAAACATCATAACCCTTCTTCCTACTTTATTACCGTCAAATACATTAATTTTCATTTCCCTAATTGATAATCGTTTACTTTTCTTGAATTGAAAGCAATGTTTTAAATAAGAAACAAATTCGAATTAATTACTTCATTTTGGATTTGTCAGCGATCACCACATACTGCTGCACAACGCAAGTTGCCGAACAAATCTGATGCGGCACATAAAATAAAGGCACAGACGCACCGTCTAAAGAAACATAGAACGGATACTCTCAAATTAAAAGCAAGAGTCACATCAACATCGTCTACATTAAATAAATAAATAAATAAAGGTCACACCAATAGCGTCTCTGTAGCCCTCCAAACCGATGTCACCCTGCAGCATGAACTTCTTTGTCTCAACTGTTCCCAACCAAAGTGAATCACAGCTTCTTTCAATTTACCTGATCATCACTCACCTGAACTTTCAACTCTCCCGTTATATTACAAGAATTGTTTAGAATGTTTGGGTCATAGGTTGATGACTGCTATTGGTATTAAACTATATTTTTACAAAAGAATTGTTCTGCAAAATTAAAAAAAATACTACTTTTAACTTAACAGGTAATAATAATAATAATTGGATTCATCACTCAAACCTCTTCATCTCATTAAAGCCCTGTGCACTGCAATTGCACATTGTTCTTATTGAGCACAATTTTAAATTTTTTGGCAGGATGAGTGGGCCTTTCCTATGCTGCCACCTAAAAACATTAAATTCAAACTCTGATTCAAATTTCATTTAATTGAATTTAAAACAATTTTCAGGTATATTACGCATTTGCTTTGGCCATCATTGCGGCCACTGCCCCAACAGATCCTTAGTGTTAGTGCAATATCTAGAACGGTTTATAGAGGGATAAACCGTTATCCTCTGATGCATTTAGGACAGACTCTATTGTTTTGTGTGACCCTGTAACCTTTCCTGAAGCACCATCCCTGGACTAAATTTAACATTTCCAAATGCAATTACTGACACGGTTGTGATGGAAATCATACCACTCTTCTTGTGATTGTTTCTGGTGCATATAGAAGGGCTGTTATTGATGTTGTTCATCCTATGACCTTTGCAGTATAGTGCCACCATCAGACCAAACTTTTTATTTTAACAACTGGAATAACTCAACCAGCCTTAATGGGAATCATGTCAAATCTGCTTTGAACATTCCTGGTGTATAGGGGTGGAAGAGATTGGTTGAACAGGCTGTGTGAGCCAGTTTCCTCTGGGTCACCACTTGGCCAAGTTTAGCACTTCCAAGTGCAGTCACTGACACTTTTGATGGGATTCATGTCAAACCTTCTGTGATTGTTCCTGCTGAACAAAGGTGATATCGGTGACGCCTATGATCTTCCCTAGTAGCACCACCAGCAACCAAACTTTTCACGGTTATAAATGCAAAAACTAGATCAAGTTCAATGGGAATCCTTTCAAGTCAGCCATCATTCAGTAGCACCGATGAGGAGCATTGAACCTCATTTTATATGGCTGTATTACTACTGTGCTACCTCTATCAGGAGAAATTACATTTCCAAATGTAAGAAGTCAAACTCATCTTCTAGGAATCAGATCAACTTTGCAGTGAACGTCTTAGTTAATTAAAGCACAACTATTTCGATATGGTGACTTTATGACCGGTCATGTAGCGCCACTCATAGGCCAAACTTCATCCAAAATCCGATGTTGAGCACTCCTGGAACCGAGAGTCGGTCCTCTGTCGATTTTTGGGCCCTCTTGCCTTTCCTGCTGCGCCGCCAATAGGCCAAATTATAAATTTTACATTTGAGGAGAGTGCTTTAGGTTTCAGCAGTATACCCTGCTGTCGTTCACCGACAGCATCGCATGATGGTCGTTGGGAGAGTTTAACAAGGCCACCAAAATGCAGCTGTTTTCATTCATATTTTTAGTATTTCATATTTGTCGAAAGGTATGAAATGACAACGGCTCGGAGTTCTTTCTATTGTAAAATGGCCACTTTCGTGTTTTCACAGTCCAGTTTTGTTTATTAAGCGAATCAGTAGACTAATGAATGCCGTAGGCAGCTTAGAAATAAAAATCTAAACAGTGCATTTCATGGAATTTGACAGTCTTGTACGCTGTACTGATATAGCATGCAGTGAGAATTTAGACGAATCGCGAAACATTGTATCTATATTGATTATAGCCCACCCTTTCATTTTCAGCGACAAATTTCTCCAACACAGGTAGCGTGTGGAATTTTTAAACTTATTTAATCATTTGATTGTTTGTCTTTTTATTTATTCATTCATTTATTTGTTTGTTTGTGTGCAATTTCCGCTTTACCCGAGCCTTTTAAACTTATTTGTGCGAACATTCATCCAGCAGCGATTGTTGTTGTGGCCAAGACAGCTAATTGCCTTTAACTAAATGATTTTTTTTATCAACTCGAGATTGTACGATTTGGTTACTCAGATATCCCAAAGAATCTCACATTGATTATCTGTATACGGAAGTGGTGGGACGGGCGAACACGCCCGTGGCAATGAGAACTTTATAATGCTGTCACTGGTTAGTGGGTCCGGCATTCAGCGTGAAAATATAACAAGTAAACTGAGTTGACGATTCGTTTTGTAAGCATCCGTGAAGATAATTTTGCACACTGTCAACCACACTACAGCGGGTAAGTACACCAATATGAATCAAACAACAGCCTATTTTTTCGGCTTCTTGCGCTTGTGCTTTTGGTAGTCTGACAACTTCGCGATGTGACTTGTGCTATCATGTTATTCAGTGGGTTAAACGTAGACAACACTCGCAGTACTGCTTCGAACGGTAATGGGAACATGACTGCGCTCCCATTCCGTTTTGGCCGCACCCACCTTTTGCCCTAATATCGCTCTGGATCGCTATGAATATCGGAGAATTCTGTCATTTGGACTCCTTCAAAGGCTCTGAACTTTGCCAACCGATTAAAAAAAATAAAAAAAGGTAGGTCAAAAGAATCCACATTGTTAAAATTAAATTTTCTTGATAGGATCTTTGGGTATCTTATAATGTTTGTGTGCACGGCATTTCATTGCAATAAGTGACTTGTTTCAACATAATTTTTCGAATTCTATTTAACTTCCTTACGGGTCGAAATGGTCTTATCTAAATTTGAGATAGACCCATCTTCGCTCAAACTTTTAAGATAGGCCTCAACGAACAAAAAACACACGAAGTAAAAATTGTTGACATGGCTTAGTTTCAGAGATTTCTGAAAAACGACACATGACGGGATAATTTCTGGCCTAAATGCGCATCCGAGGGTTTTCTATGCTCTCGATTATTTGTGACGGAGAGCACTCATATCATTTGTTCCACATTTACAAGTAAGATTTTAATTGAAGGTTGCCTTTATTCGGACTATAGCACATTCTGAGATTCCTGTCCTGATTCACCATTTAGCTGAGGTTATATTTCAAATTTCTTATTTTGATAAAGAAATTTGCATTTGATGGAACTTTGGGGAATTGAATGGTATTTTACCAATTTTTTTCAGTACGATAATTGTCCCTCCTTTGATTTCTGTTACTCCCACTGCTACTAAATCTATACAAGTTCCACTTGAAGTAGCTGACCTTGCAGTCCTTTGATGTCACAGGAGCCCTTTCATAGTTTCAACTTATTTAAACCATTATTTAGCGTAATACAACGTTCTGTCATTAAATAGAGGATCCATTTCTGGTTAAATTGGTCAAATATAAACTACACTATTGCTCATAAAGTTGGAATAAAATATTTTTTACCTCGTCATGAAAAGATCGTGGGAATGTGATGAATTCTTAATAGATAGTGTCTGAATACATAATTATTCCAACAGTATGGGCAACAGTATATTTAAGATGCGAGCTTTGAAATTGAACATGCTTTAGATCTGGAAACAGTTCCACTAAAAAAATGAATACGGATCTTCTTAACAATTTCATCTCATTCAGCATGCTTATACTTATCTCCACCTTCTAAAGAGGTCCTGGTACGCATATATCTTGCAAGATTTCTTCAGAATTCACTTTTAAAGCTCAGTCAAGCTTAATTTAGTCCTCAGCTTGGATGAAAACTGGAATGGTGACCGGTGAATGGAGCTGACACCGAGCCAGAAACTATTCACAACGAGTGATTGTCAGGGAAGAACCAAGCGTTCATTTAAAAAATGATCAATCTTCGTTTCAATCAGTAACTTTTTTAGCTATTCACACTTACCAGTACATATGCACAATCCCAATACTAAAAAAGTTTGCACATCATGAATATTGCGAATGAAATTAAAAAAAGGACTGATTGGAAAGGTCTTTTCACCATCAACTGCAATGAAAACGGTTCAACACCACATTATTTGACGTTCTAAAATGTGAGTTAAATCGCTTATTGAAAATGTACAATATGATGACACCAAAGCTGTCCAAAAATGTTGGTGCAGTCAACTATTTGTCACTGTGTAGCAGAACCATATCTTTTAATCACACTCATGAATTGTTTGGGCACTAAAGACAAGCGATGGGCTTGCAAGCGGAAGTTTCAGCTATGCAATAGTATAAAGCTTTCATCGTCAAGTACTTTGCTTCATCATGAGTTCTGCATTCTCGCTCAGAAACAGTTTGGGACTGCTGGCTGGCTACTCTAGCACCCGCACCTTCTGGTCACTCAATCATGCACTCGAGATCTGTGCAGAATGTGGGCTCTTGTCACCTCGCTGGAAATTGCTGCCAAGTCCGTGGAACACACAATGTCTAGATGGCTGCATACTGTATGTTGCTCCAAAATTTGTATTTATTTTTCTGCATTAATGAAGCACTTGCAAATGAGTGTGTCACCCATGCCATGTGCACTGACACACCCTCATACTATGACAGAAGTTGGCTTTTAGACTTGACGCTGATAAAAACTTAGGTTGTTCTTGTCATCTTTGGTATGGAGAACATGAATTGCTGTTGTTTTTCCAAAAACACTTGAAATATTGACCAGTGACAGCACAAAAGGCGCTTCCACACCCATGGTCTGGTATAACTTTGCAGTGGTGAAGGCACAAAACATTTAGAGCTTGCCTGATTTATGCTGTCAAAAGTACTATAAACTACTACCACTTTGCAATCTGCACCAGCTGCGTGGTTGAAGCGAAGCAGGTGTGGGCTTGGCCAGTACTTGGATGGGAGACCACTAAGGAAAACCGGGTTGCTGCTGGAAGAGGTGTTGGTGGGCCAGTAGGTGGCGATCTTCCCTCTGGCGGGATAATCCCCAATGCCCCAGTGCAGTGATGGGGACACTGTACTGAAGGAGACGCCGTCTTTCAGAGGAGACATTAAACTGAAGTCCTGATGCACTGTCGTGATTAAAGATCCTATGACACTCTTCAATAAGAGCAAGGGGTTCCTCAGTGTCATGGCTAAAGTCCCAATCTGACTCTTTCGACCTCCCACCCAATCATCCCCTGATCTAATTGGCTGTGCAAATTGCCCTCTCCCTCCCCACCTCAACCCCCAGGGCTCCCTTGAAAAAGAGATTTCAATCTTAGCGGGACTTCCCTGGTTAAATAAGGGTTAAATAAAATAAATAAACATGCCAGTCTTTTTCAGCTGACTCTGAATGCGGTCAATACCTCAAGAGGGGGAGCCGATTTGTAGCTGAAGTATGCTGTTCTTTTTTGTTGTTCTAGAGAAGCGAGCAGTGATGTTGGTTTGGGTCCCAGCACTGGCAGTGCTGTCAATGATAGTGCTCCTGTTGATCTGCTTTCTGCTCTTTAAAAAACAAGGTGAGTCAGTTGGTGATGACACCAGAATAGCCTCAGGCAGTCGGTTTGTTCATTTGGTTGCGTTCATTTCTCTACAGATCAAGAATCTGCAACTGAATTCACCTGTCTGAACAGCTTGTAAAATCTGAGCTGGGGCAGATTTGTTTACGATTATCATGAAAACCTCTGCTCTTATATAGTTAATTCATTTTATGAAGCAAAGACTCAAGCTATAGCAGCTAACTGTGCTTATATGTTGGCAGCTGATGCTGACAATAACTGGTGGTTTAAAAGTTTGAAAAAAGTGCCATTTGTGCAAATGGAAATAGCATTTTGTGGTAGTGCCACTGCTTAAGTTAGAAAGGCATATCAATATGCAAAGGGGCAGACAAATATTTACACAGCTTAGACAATTATACTGCTGCAGCGGCAAAATCAGTCCTCAAGTCACCAATTTATTGACCCTTGACCTTTCCCAGAAACCATCTCTGCATTGATCTGGCAGTTTTATGCAATAGTTCTGACATCTGTGGTGACATTTACAAAAATACAATGTCAAAGTATAAATTTAACTTTTTGCATTTTGTCTGTCATAAATAATGCATTTAATTTTTTTTTACAAATGTACATCTTCGCTGATTTAACACTTACACTCTTGAAGGATAAGATAGACCTGTTAAACTATTTTAAATGTGTTAAGGACACCTTTTTTTAATAAAGCTCCTTTGTAAGTAGACTATAGTCTTCATCGACTCAGTTTCATATTTGAGGTCAGATGAGTATAACATGCAGAACAATGGTAAAACATGTAAACCTAAAATGAGTTTGTTGTATTTACCCGTTTTATCAGTATGCCTGTAATAGATCTGAAGTAAATATTTGCGTACCTCATCCTGTTTTCATAAGCACTCTTTTTGTCTTCAAAACTACTTTAAATCTGAAACCCACAGTTGTCCTTTTGCTCATGATTTAAATCTTGTATTTCATT
Source organism: Gymnothorax reevesii (assembly GCA_029721435.1). NCBI lineage: Eukaryota > Metazoa > Chordata > Actinopteri > Anguilliformes > Muraenidae > Gymnothorax > Gymnothorax reevesii. The sequence continues at coordinate 136,167,663 of CM056574.1, read as the reverse complement.
TCCATGACTGTCTGTGATGGATAGTCCTTGTTTTCTGTTTCTCCTCAGTCACCAGCGGTAATGAAAGTCCTGCAGGTAGGAACCCTTATTTTTCTGCTCCTGTTTTCAGTAACTTTTTGCCGCGGGAGGCAGTTCATTTACCGGTTCGAGTACAAATTAGGAGTTAACCAATTCATTACAATCACTAGAAAACATTAGCACGATGTCACATAACTTTACTGACCATGAGAAGTGAATGCATTTTTAGGTTTGAAAACAGTTTGCTAGACAGGGGAAGCCAATTAGCCCTTAGACAGAAAATGGAGAGAAATGTTGACTGCAGAACTTCTCGGAGCTTGAGGAAATTTTACATTACTGTAACAATGGAACAAAAAGGGGAGAAATGCTAAATGAGAATAGGACTTTACAAGATTAACATTTATAAAAAAAATATATATCTCTGGAATTTCAAATGACCTTTTATGTTGCGAAATGGCAAGAATCAGGGAGCAATATCTGCACTATTTATCTCCAGACTTCTGCCTGGAGCTGCCGTTCTTGCAGAACATTATCTTAGCGATTCTTCCCTCCCTCTTGTGTAGGTACGGTGGGCTCCCTCATTCACTACCCCCCTAACCTCAGTCAAGTCTCCACCAATGGATATGAGCCCATCTGAAACGCTGCAGACCCTGATCAAACCCTCATAATCTCAGGAAATATGGCTCTAGCCCTCGGATTCACCACCCCAGGCACAGAACACCTGTAATTAACCACATACCCATCTATGCAGACAGTTGTGCTGCCATTTGGTAAAGATGTAAAGGAATGAAATGTGAGTCTTTATCATTTATTTTAATTTTTATGACAAACGGTCAACCCAAGTTCATGGTTTTGATGGATTGATGTGTTACAGAATATTTGGCTGCAAATAGGCCCCAGTATGATCTACGAAGAAATGTTAACTCTGTGATTCACCTCTCTTCAAAAGTGTCGTTTGCTTGAGAAGCTTGTACATAATTGCTATTATTGCTTAAAATAAAATACAAAACTGTTAAATGATACACCATTGGATGAAGTTAATTTCTCATTCTACTTGGTGTCTCTGGTCAGATAAATAAGTGTTGCTTGTACACAACACTGGGACCATAAAAATGAATGATTTTAGATCCACAAAGTGGTTAAACTACTTAACATATTTATTCTCTAGGCAAGTGGAAAACCATTCACTGTACAAAATAATAAAAATTAAGGTTGGCTGAATTCCTGTTTACAAATATGAAATGCTTCCATTTGCTTTGATTCAAACCTCCAATTCCAGGTGAGAGTACAGACTGTGACCTCTATAAGGGTCAAAGAGCATGGTCATAACGACTGATACTCTGTGTGCTTCAGATTACAACAGCATGGGAAACGGGACATACCTGTAAATGAAAGCAGGATTTCACCATTGTGTGGAGATCACTCCGGCTGACTCAGTTACATTCTGCTCAGCTGCAGATAGCGGCTCAAACTTTATCTTCATGAATGAGTAGCTGCCCCTTCAGATATCATTGAGTCAGAAACTCAGATCAAGTTTTAGAAGTTTCTTGGATTATCTGATCACCAATATTCCTTTTGATGCATTTAAATTTCATTTTTGGTGAATTCTTTTCCCAGTCCATGTACTCAAAGGAGGTGATTTCCACAGAATTTTGACACAAAATAGGAAGAAAGTTGTACTGGCTTTAATCAGTTCATCCTAATTGCAAAACGCACTTCACTGCATGACTGGCACTAATGTGATGGACCAAGTGAAATTAATGGCTGTATTACATGTCATTAAAGTATGTAATGTTGTTGTAGAATTCCAAAACAAAACATTTATCAGTCAAAGATTATCTTTGTGCAGCTAGCCAAGGCAGCAAAATATCAAATATTTACTCATTTTTGATGAAGTGGTATAAATAATTTGAATTTATGTGGCAGTTCCAAAACTGAGGGCTTCTTGACCCTCCTTCAAGTATACTTCAAAAAAGGTACAAACAGGAGCACTGACTGACTTAGGCAAAGAATGTGCCATACAATATAGTTCATCGAAGCATTGGGAAACCTATTAGACCAGGGGTGTCAAACTGACCCGTAAACGGGCCAAGAGGCTGCAGGTCTTCAATCCTACCAAGCAGAGGCTCACCTGAAAGCACTGATTTAATCAACTGATCTAGGCCTGCACTACTAATTAGTTGTATCAGGTGCGCTTCTGCATTGTTGGAGTGAAAAATTGCAGCCTCATGGCCCGTTTACGGGTCAGTTTAACACCCCTGTATTAGACCATTGTAGCCCACAGTAAAGTAGGTATATGCAGCATATGCAGTATTCTGGGGTAATATTCCAACACTCATTACACACTGGGAGATGATCAGGTTGTTGAAGAGCTTTATCAGGGCAACAACTCTTCTAACATTACTGTATAATAAACTATTTAGATTGTCAATTATGTATTCAGAATAAATTCATTTCTTAGTCCATCCTCAGAGTACAGCATGTTCATGAACAAAAGTAAAGAAACCAAACACATTATATGAATCCATATTGGATCTGAATAATCACCTTAAAATGTCACTCACTGTAATCTCTGACTCAATAGTAAGAATACGGTCATGGTGCAGCATTGATTTTTCCTAAGTAGACGCCTTCATATAAAACAAGACAGTTTTCAAACACATTATGACTGGGACCAAAACAAACACCCTCCCATTTTTAATTTCATGTATTTATTTTGTGTCCATATACAGTCTTTAACTAAAGCAGAATGCGGGTGGGACTAGATGCCTCCCATGTCAGAGACACAACTGGCCTTTTTCTTCCTTCAAATTAACAAGTTAAAAAAAAATCTAACAGGAAACACAAACAGGAACTCAGTGGTACGTGACTGAAGGAATACAAATCAATTAGAAAAAGAACCAAAATTAAATTAAAGTGAAAAGTTGACACAGGTAACCTAGAACACACGGAATAAGTGGCACAGTGCCAGTGAGCTCCCTGCACAATGAGCCCATTGTCCAATCAGTGCTGAAGAATTGTGGTCCAATTAATGTTTCACAACCATACACTTTGGGGCGATTACAATCGCTACCGCTTGTAGGTACGACCTTCGTCAGTACTTGCTGGGTTGTGAGGTGGACCTTAACCACAACTGGTCAGACTGAATTCTGAGAGCGATCAGGAGACCTGATTGGTCAATGAAATTACCTGGCAGTCTAAGGGTGCTGGCGGCTTAGGAAGCGCATGACACAAACAATTAATACAACGGGGGATATGGCACACTAACCCAGAGAGTGAGCAATATCACTTAATGGCTGGCTGTTTAAAGGCATTTACACTTCAAGTTTCTATTTTTCTTGCACGTTAAATATATATAGAGATTTTTTCCTTGTGAATATTTAAGGCTAACACAACCCCCCTTCCCCTCCCCAAACTCACCCAAAACACACATGAATTATGCTCTCAGACACACAAACACACGCACACGCACACACACACGCACACATACACAGATGACTTCAAAAGCCTCAGGCCATACGTGGGACCTCATTCCCTTTAACATCTGAAGTGTATCTGAACTGCAAGCAAGCCAAGTGAACACAAGGGGAACATACACACAAAGCAATAAATCCATACAATGACATGACTTACATTCAGAATAGACTTCTTCATGCTCCACGGAGGGAGTCACTCTCAGACAGAACTAAATGCTTTCAGTGCCTTCAAACAGTACAGTGGAATAACATGGCCACCAGGTGTCAGCACTGAGACGGGCTACGGCCGTTCGAATTGTCAAAAAATTACATCCTATCGTTTATTTCCTATCCACTTTTCTTTAACCTCGATAGAAAACGTCATGAGGTGAAGGTAAGGAGTAAAGGGGAATTCATGACAACTTGGGAAGACAAGCTTGCAAATAAGATAATCCGAATGCACTTTCAGTAGCGAAGGTGATTGGCCAGATGCACGGTAGTCGCTTTAAATATTGACGCGGCACGGAATTATGGGACAGCGTTATCTCCTTTTCGAAAAAGATGGGCCCGTGTTCCAAATGCTAAAGATGATAAGCTAGAAAGCATTGAAGCAGGTTTTTCCATAGAATTTGAACACACTTGTGGCTGCCACATAAATAATTCCAGGTCATTTTCTTCGAGTTGGTAACTTTCCAACAAAGCAAAAGCAAAAAAGACCATTCGTACACAACTTACATCTGTGATCTCCAACCTTTTTCCAGGAGAGCCACAATCCTGTATGTTTTTTATTCCATCCCTAATTCCTGATTTTGCCACTTAGCAGCTTATCAAGTACTTAAACTGGGACATGAGGCGTACTTTGCTCTGTTAGGAGTGAAAACCTTCAGGATGGTAGCTCTCCAGGAATAGGGTGAGATACCCCTAAGCTGCATGGAGTTGCAACACACGTCAAAATGCAGCAAAGGTAAAACATATTAGGCATACAGACTCTGTGAGCAGGTAGTATCCATAAATTACCAGTCACATTCACTCCCTGAATAATATCTTTCACTGCTTCCACTTCAATGAAAGAAAAAGCCAATTCTGCCTATCACCCAATGAACCGGAACATCACACTGACAGCTAATGGAGGAGTAGCTAGTTCACATTGCCATGTCACAGGGCATGTATGTTGGGAATAACCTGCACAGATTTGGCTAGGACGGTTAAAATGCTCGAAATCCCTCTTTTACAGCAAGTTAGCAGTTTTTGTTATGTTTGCTCCTTCATTAAAAAGAGCACAGCACAGCTACTACAAAAGTGGCAAGAGTGTTGAGCCTTGTGTGCACAAGCCGTAGACTGTGCAAAAAGTCTATTTATATACAATCAGTGGCACAAACATACAAATGTACATACTGACACATGAATGATCATGTATGTTTCTACCAACAACTTGTCAGGCGTAAACATCACACTATGTGGCACATACACTAAAATGGCTTTAGCAAATCATCTGGCTGGACATCATTTGACTGGGAGGGCGCCTCCCTTTTACGCGCAGAGAAACCAAGAGAAAAATTAGCTATTCTTTGGCAGACGCAGTATAAAATGAGCATCTTATTTCAGCTTTAGTCAAAACCAAAACAAACCTAAAATGACAAAAAAGGACAGGTATGTAAGCAAGTACTGGCCATCTTTACAGTCTGAATTACAGCCAGTTCTGCACTTCCTGTGAGGTCACAGTGGAGTCCAGCATTTCCTGTGAGGTCACAGTGGTCTTCCTCCTCAACAGGAAGTTGAAGTTGTAAACAGGGCGCAAAGCCAGAAAAAGACAGACGCACGGAAAGATGAAAGAATATTCAAACCCACCCCCACCCCCCCATTCTCCCGCCCCACAGCTCAGGGCACAATAAATAAGCACAAGCCTGCATCTCAGAAAACAAGCAGGAGCGTCAGAGAGAGATGAGACAGTCATCCACAAACAGCAAGACGGATATATTAACACAGATACACTTTCTCTCTCCCTCTCACTCTCTTCCTTCATCCTCTGCTTCTCCGGGAACCCCCTTTAAGAATCCAGCATCGTTTTGAGTTAAACTACAAAAAGGGAAATAATCGATAAAAGATGTCCAGTGTTTTGAGAGAGCAGGTCGTACTCCGCTTGGTACCCCCTTTGTCCTCCGCTTCACCATTTCGCTTTACCACACCTCACAGCGATGGCCCGAGTTCATTGGCGTGCCAGCCGGGCAGTTGAAGTGACGAGCAAAATCTGGGGAGTTGGAAAGGGTGCCAATCACCCGGTACTTGGGGGGGCTGTGGGGGTCGGTAATCAGGCCCTCGTGGGCACTCTCCGGGGTCCGCACCGAACACCACACCTGCGGAGCACACATTTGAGATTTTTCATTCAATTCCAACATTGTATAACGCTTACTACTAATCAGTGGAAATCATAGCCTCCGTTACAGACGTCTTATGGTGTTCGGTTCATTTCCCTCACCCTACAACGTCTGCGCACTCGAGCGAGGTTTTGTGTTCCGTGACGTAATGTGATTGTGCTTGATAAGCTAATCAGAATGCTTATCATATGTTATGATCTCTGTCATTACTATGGCTTTTCCCTGCAGCTTGTCAAAAATAGTGAAATGGCGGATAAAGAAACTCCTAAAAAAACTTGTAGAAAACGACATTTGTTTTGTGTGTAAAACAAAAATCATCCAGTAAAGACAAGATACGAGTGCATGGAAAAAGCAAGCTTGATATCGCTGCAGTAATAAGCTCTGTCATCTCTGTTAACACAGCGGTATACACGAATGAGTTATTTGTCTGCCGAACGGGCTGCTATCGCTTACTTGAAAAAATTTGAAAATGGAGAAAGAACTTGATGACTTGTTATGTGAGCTTCATCGACAGCAACAGCATAAATATTATTTGAATATGCGGCATTCAGCAGCATCTTCCTCCACCGTTCACTTAGCCAAAACTCTGGAGAACCTTATACTATTGAAAACAATCCTCTTTCCACACTTCTCCTCTCCATTTCGATATCGATCAGACTTAAACTCATTGCTTTGACACCTATGTTATTCAAATAGTTGACTTGATCCTTCATAAGGTAAACAAGAGGAGAAACAACAATAACAATAGGTGATTCTTTATTAGAAAACGCTTCCCCGAGGATTGGAAGAGCTGGGTATATGAGCGATTTGCCAAATCTTGTAGGCAAATTTACGTAGACATCCTTCCTCTGGATAACTAAGTTGTTCAAAGCTTGTTCTTGTAAGCTATTCTCCAAAGCTCGAGAGAAAACATGTTCGCCACCGTCCGCCGATTTGGCTTTATCTGTTTCTCCATATATAATTAGCTCCAGGATTTTAGGAGCTAGTTTCTGATTGGTGGAACACAAAACCTCGCTCGAGTGCGCAGACGTTGTAGGGTGAGGGAAATTAATCAAACACCAGACGTCTGCAACGGAGGCTATGGAAATCATAGATATATGCAGAATTTTCCCCATCTCATTGCTGTCCCCTAGTGCCTTACCTGTGCAAATCCAACAAAGAACAGCTGGTCGTTAGTGAGGCCCACAGCTGGCAGCAGCTTCTCCTCGCCATGTGCCTGAGCCCATGACTTGTAAGCCTGTGGAGACAAACTTCCTTAACAAAAATGTAAACTGTACGTTCCCCAAAATCATATCTCTTAATATGACAAATACAGGAGAATACTTGGTAGCGGTAGTACTGAGAAGCAGGTAAACCATCATGAAAGCTGAAGGCTGGAATGCCGCCATCACCCCAAAAGAGCACTCTGGGTATCCACTTCTGTGAGTTTTCAAATGAATGTAATGGAATTCCATAATGTCAACAAGTCAGGAATGTCAGCTGCCTGTTTTCACTAACAACATTACCGTAATGGGGGAAGTGCCGTGGAGCTTGGAAACACTCATGACAAGGGCAGTCAAATATCTCACTGCAACGACTAAGAGTGATGAGGATTTTCATCCCAAGGAATTCCAGAATTTGTTTACATTGTCCACCTTGGCAGTACGGGTAAAAGGCTGATATAAATCAAACTGAACCACGCTTGGGCTGACAGCTACCAAATGAAAAAAACTTCCAGGAATAAAAATAAAATAAAAATTCCAGGAAAATCACAATAAACAATAAAAGCGTCGATTCATTTATGCTTAATTCCCACACAAAGCACATGACACATCTGTTGATGCACAGACTACCAATAGAAGGGCATGACATCAATGCCATGACGTACGGCATTCAAAAAAAAAAAAAACTGACATCAATACAACGTTTAAAGATGAACCACACTATAACACTACTGCTGTAAACAAGGGCATGTGATTTTCATTTGACTTAGGCAGATGGGTAGATCAGAATTATTATTAGTTTGTGGGTGAAGGATGTCACAATGGGAGGCTTTGGAGGCCATACCACTCCTTTTTCAACCCAGCACAGTGAGGTCATGCTAGTCCTTGTGTTCCCCATTGCTATGAGAGCATACAGCTGCACCTCAGGACTACTCCACTCGGGGACAGAGAGGGTATTATATGCACTTTAAGGCTGCATGACTCATGAACCTATATCTTGAGGACATTGTTGACGACCAGCCCCCTGATTGATCGCAATATAAAATGGGGAGACAACACGTTTATAAAAATAACTGATTAATTACAAAAAAGCACATAAACAGACAAACTGCCAAGAACTGCAATGAGAGCAAGAAGGAACATCAGGTGGTTGCTGTAGAGTGAGCTCGCTGTAATAATAATAATAATAATAATATTAATAATAATAATAATAATAATAATGACACATTTTATTTTTAAGTGTCTTTTAAGTGTCACCCAAGAACACTCTAGAGTCCCAATGGGATACCACCAAACTCTTCTTGAAGCATTCTGCTGCAATCAAATATACACAAGACACACAAAGAAAAACAGTCCCCCTACCACTAGCGGCAGCTGCAATGTTCAGGTTTGTTACAGTATCTTACATTATAGGCAGCCTTCAAGCCCCCGTTGTCAGCAATGTTCTCGCCGAGCGTCTGCTTGCCGTTCACGTGCTCCCCATTGATGTTGTATTGAGAATACTGGTCCATCATGCACTCGGTCCGGTTCTTAAATGCCTCCACCGAGGAATTCTGCCACCAGGGCCGAAGGTTCCCATCCTTATCATACTCTCTGCCTTTAAGAGGAATTGTTGACAGGGGAAAATTCATTCAAGCACATTCACGCAGACACACGTGAAAGTACAAATAGGCAAATGTACGAAACGTAGTCTTATCCCTCCAGTGATTCCCTCCCTTACTACATAGTCTTATCCCTCCAGTGACACACATTTAATGTGTATTCATCACGGTTGCATTGTTTTGTCCCTCTGAATCATTTACAATAATCACATTAACGCTGAAACCTTTCCACGTATCAAATGGAGTGAAGAAGAGACCTTACCCTGATCATCGAAGGCGTGGGTAAGCTCGTGCCCCATAACCACTCCGATTCCCCCGAAGTTCAAAGCCCTGCCAGAAGATTAACAGGCAGGAAGGTTGGGATTACCGCACTGAGAGGAGGGTGGGTTACAATTTAGAGAGGGGGATTCTGGGAGACTCACTTGGGGTGGTCTTGAGCGTAGAAAGGTGCCTGCAGGATGCCAGCGGGGAATACTATGCCATTCTTGCTGGGCATGTAGTAGGCATTGACTGTGGGAGGGGTCATGCTCCACCTGAAAGAGACAGGGACACCACATGAGAAAAGTTGTGCTGGACTTGTGTGAGGATTCAGAGCGCGAGTGCGACATGCACCTTTCTGACAACAGCGAAGATGACAACTCACTGGTCTTTGTTTGGTGGCTTGCGTAGTTGATCAGCCATCACCTTTGCAGAGAAGTTGTAGAAGTTGAGCATGTTCTGGAAGAAGTTGTCCTCAGAGACATCATACTGCGGAGATACAGAGGGGGAGTCTGACCTCGTCAGCTTTTTTGCTATTCCACTCTGATACGGTAGAATTACTACATTCCAGTTCAGTTTACATGGAGAACACAAACTTATCATCAAGCCAGTTTCACCCATCTCACCTGAAAGCCCTGTTCCTCTATCATGGTCATTGAGAGCCAAGCACTATTTCACCCACCAATTACCTAGGAGTCAGGGGTGAAGCCAGTCCAGCCAATCAGAACCAATAATTTTCCACGTACAGTAAATAAAGGGCAAATAGAAAACCAGGGCCAGTTTGAGATTGGAGGGTCTGGAGGATCGCTCTTTGGGAAAAACTGGACACACTGGAGCACTGCCCTTCCCCCAGTCTCACTCACCCCATCATAAACATCATCCAGTTCCTTGTGATCCAAAATGAAGTCCGGAAAACCAATCATATCATAGATGGCGTCTGCCTGCATTGACAGAGAGAAAGGTGGAGGTGAAGGGTGTTGAGCGGACATTCATGAATTTGAGTCGTTCTTGCGGTAATACAGAGACAGCCAGCATGGTTCCTTATCACATAACTGCTGTTCTTTTCCCATAGCCCAGCCGATGACATATTTTTGATATTACCCAACGGTAATATGACTTATGTGAGCATTTCATTCGCTGAGAGGGTGAGGGGAAGGAGAAGGAAGGAAGAAAAAAAAATTTAAAAATCGCTCAACGTTACATAACCCTGTTAATATTTAGCTAAACTGAATAACAAGTGTAATGCAGGCCAAATCAGTATGGCTCAGAGCTGTTGCAAGCTCGCTAGGTTCTACTCGCATAACTAAGTTCACGTATCTTGGCTAGCTGGCTAGCGTGTACACAGTACGTTTTCATAACCATAATGTAACATTAGCTTGTTAGCTAGTGAGCTCAGTTTACTGAATTTACAAACCGTTGCTGGTTCAGCTGTGAATGTCTGACTTAGTGACTGATATTGTTAGCAGAGCAATGGCGTTAGCTCAGGACGAACAAACAATGGGCGCTAACGGAAATGACATTTGATTTCTATTAAATTACGCATTTCAGTTATGTGATAAACAGAATCTTACACTCTTCATCGTGTCATTAGAAAGTTATGAAACAAGTTGAGTAAATTTTGGATTTGTTGCTCGCTAAAGCTTGTAACAAACTCAAAATTTACTCAACGAGTTTCATAACTTTCATATGACGCACCCACTTATAACACCCCAGATGGACTGGTTCACACAAGGTTTTTAATCACTCCCATCCCCCAAAGCCTCATCTCCCATCTCTCAAGGCACTTAAAGTAATCCGCATTATCGAATAGAAACTAAGAGCCAGACAAATAGTTATCAGTAACTGTTTAAAAAAAAATTAAGCTCGTCAAATTACACCAAGCCCCATTTGGACATGATAGGCTTTCAGTTATCACAGGATGTCAGTAATGCTCACGACAAATTCACAAGAGATAAGCAATGTCTGGAAAAACTGCCAAGATGGGGGTGTCTTCTACATAAATGCAATCTGGTCATATAAAAAACAGCACATGAATTTGGATGGCTGAATAAACCCCTTTTATGATTTGACTCAGCACAGAGATATAGAAATATTTCCATTGTTCATTATTACAATAATGCCTGAATCCCTGAAACGGAGGATATACATATAAGCATGTATAAAACTTTTAAAAACTGCAACTCACTGAGGTAAAGTGAGTTGTCACCTGCTCACCTTGTCTTTGGCTGCCTGTCGTGTCTGCCCGTCCATCCACATCAGTTGATCCAAGGAGTCTTTGAATGCTGTTCGGATCTCATTGATCATCTCCTCTGCCTTCATCAAAGAAGAAAGCCAGGAGAGGAGAAGTTTGAGACGAGAAGGGAAAAGTGCCAAAACTTAAAATTCCTCAAATCACGGCAGCTGAAACAAACATGTTTGAGGACAAGAACAAGAACCTTTCCTGGTGTCCCTCTTATAACTCAGTAGTGTAAAATGCTACATGTAACACTGGCTACTACAGGGATTGAGACACTACTAGACACTAGCGATCAATGGTACCAAACCCATGCAATTAGTTTTTGCTTGCAATACTGTTAGTTACTACCAAAGCAACTCACGATTGCCTTGCTGCGTTTGTCAAAGGTTTCCTTGACAAAGAGCGCGCCAAGAGCGAATCCCAGCGTATCATCCGTGTTCCCGATGCAGGTCTGCCACCGCGGGGTGCAGGACTGATAGATACAGAGGACACATTAAGTCACAGTGAAAACAGAGCCTTTCACCAGGTAAACTGGGTTCTGTATCTCTTTTCATGCCGAGAGACGCAATCAAAACTGAAACAGAGGCTCAATTCAGGCTTCATTACGAAGTTCAAGGGCAGCAACACAGCTACAGGATTACACCTTAAGGTTGGTCACTGTCCATTAACACTCACGCACAGCCCCTCTCCAATTTGACTCTCAGTCTTACCTTTTTGGTGCCATAGAGACTCTCCAGCAGTTTGTCCTGAGCATTTTCAAAACGTTGGTCCAGACTGGACACTCCCTTCTGAACCAGGTTCCACATCATGTAGTTATTGAGCAAACTAAGGACAATGAGAAGGGAATCAGGGGGAAAGAAGAGGCCAAATATAAGGCCTGAAACACAGGTGTCCCTCAGTCTTCACCACACGTATGGACTGTTGCATTCATCATCCATTTCATAAACAACTGCACAATGAAACAGAGCTCATTAAAGTTGGTTAGGTGTTCAGGAAGCCATCTACAAGTCCAAGGTAGGCGGCCAATGCTGCACTCACCTGCGGTCAGTCTTATTGATGAGGTCAGACACCTGCTGCAGGTACTCCTTGGCGTAGACCACCACAGGCTCGGTGTCATTCAGGTCCAATGGGGACAGTGCTGATGTCAGGTAGTCCAGCCAGTCCACAGCCGGGGCCAAGAGCTGCAGAGTCACACAACACACCAGTGTTGCACATACTCTGGCCCCAGTCCCTGAAAAGTAGCTATGCATCTACTGGTACTGTGGATTTATTGAATTAGTATAAATTCAGAATATTTCAAAAGATCAGTGGTTCTATAAAAATGAATAAACAAACAAAAATCCAAAGATGCCTGAGTATCCAGAGCTAATTTTGGTCAGGGTGCCCAGACATCGGAGAAAAACAATGTCTGCTTGTTTGCGTCAATGAGACCAGATTCAATTACAGTTACGCTCCACCCAATGGCTGAGGGAGTTATTACTGTAAACCTCATAAATCCCCAGGCACATAGGAGGACTCCTTGTGCTCTTTCACTGCGTCTCAGACTGTGGGACCAGAGAACGCAAAGAAACAGAGAGGGAGGGGAGCTCACCAAGAGTAAGAGCCGTTTCTCATTTTTTATTATACTGAGGAAAGACACTATCTGCATTATCAAGATTGCCAAATGCACTCACTGGTCTTACACTCAATGAGCAAAGAACTAACTCTCGGTATATGTCAAAGAACTAAGAACTCAAAGAACTAAAGCCTAAACTAAAGTCAAGTTCAGAAAAAAAAACATTTTGCATATGTGCAGAAACAATACTTTAATTATAATAATATTTTTTTTTTTTTTGTGGTTACGTTGTTTTGTAGGCCTTTGACAGAGACAAAAACATGGAGAAAATGCCAGGGAAGGTGCTGAGTAAAGCTGCCTTCACACCGGACGCGAAACAAATTTTTCGTACAATGGATTACATTCAAAGTTGATGCAAAGCGTCTTTGCATTGAGTTTGAATGCAATCTGTCGTGCGAAAAATTCATTTTGCGTCCAGTGTGAAATCAGCTTAATAATGAGTTTTCAAGAGGCTTCCTATTCTTGAAGTCTAATTCATACACACAAAGATAACATGCCAATATTAACTATCAATGACTGTTACTACTTTGGTTTACAACAGTGGGTCACATTTAAGTAAACTGCATTATCAAATGGTTTCTGTGAGTCAACTGACTGATTATCAGTTACTGATTAAAAAGAATAATTGAGCTCATCAAATCACATCAAACCCTATTCATACGGAATAAGCTTTCAGTTATCACAGGATGTCAGTAATGTTTACGTTGAATTTGCATGAGATAAGCAAGATCTGGAAAAGCTACCAAGATAGCAGTGTCTTCTACATACATGCGATTTTGTCACAAAAACAGCATGTGAATTCAAATGACAGAAAGACCCCTTCCATTATTTTGCTCAATGGAAGTTATTGATTGTGGTGGCTCTGTACTGTATTCAAACTGTACTACTGTACTCAGACAGTTTAGAAGTGAATCATGTCACACTTCTTGTGACTGTTTCTGTTGCATAGGGAAACACCCTATAACCTTTGCTCTAGTGCCACCACTGGACCAAAACTTTCAAAAATTACAATGACTCATACAGCTTTAATGTGAATCATATTCAATTTGCTCCTAATATTAGTGCGTAGAGGAGGAAGTTACTTATTTGGGTGTCTCTGTAATATTTCCTGCTGTGCCACCACTGGGCCGGATTTAGCATTTCCAAACAGTTTTCATGGGAATTATTTTTTGCTTTTTGCGATCATTTCTGGTATAAAATGCAGGGCTGTTATAGGATGATGGTCACCCTATGACCTGTAGTGCCACCACCAGGCCAAACTGTTCATTCTTAAAAATACCATTAACAGCTTCAATGAGAATCATGTCAAATCACCTTCCCAGTGCATAAAGGAAGAGGGTATGAGATGCCATAATCTTTACACGTGATAAACGTGAGGGTCAATGACGTGATATTGTCCGTGTGCACTACTTTGGTTTAAAATAATTTAAAATGATTCATAATAAGCATAATTTTATTCTATGAAACCTGTTTAATTTGAACATATTTCCAGTTTATCATAAAAATAATATATATTTATATCCCCGAACGCCGAATGGCGTTCCGGGGGATATCATGTTTTTGGTCCAACCGCCGCCGCACTACATGTTAACGCGATAACTTCAGTAATATCTCAATTACAAATTCCAAATTTTGCACATAAGTAAGTATCATAAAGAGAAAGAACTGATTCAATTTTGGACAATTTACGATGTCTAGATTGGCCACCAGAGGCCAAAAACTGATTTCAGTGTTAATGCAATAACTGCTGTAACATTTCAATGACAAATTCCAAGTTTTGCACATAAGTAAGAATCATAAAGAGGAAGAACTGATTCGATTTTGGACAATTTACTATTTCTAGATTGGCCACCAGGGGCCAAAAACTGATTTACATGTTAATGCGATAACTGCAGTAATATTTCAATTAGAAATTCCAAGTTTTGCATATAAGTGAGTTTCATTAAGAGGAAGAACTGATTAGATTTTGCACAATTTACAATTTCTAGATTGGCCACCAGGGGCCAAAAACTGAAAAAAATCACAGTTTTTATCATATCTCTGGAAATATTTGTCCGATTCACCTCAAATCAAGTGCAAATGAAAGGACATAACCTGAGGATGTGTCCCACAATGACATTATACCTGTTTGGTTCAAAATTTTGACACAAGGTGGAGATTTTTTGCATAAAATTCACCATTTTTGCTATATCTTTGGAACTATTTCTCCAATTGACATGAAACTATGTGCAACTACAAGGTCATGACCTCACAACGTGTCACATGATGACATCATACCTGTATGATTCAATATTTTGCCACCAGGTGGCACTTTGTGATGGAAAATTACCATTTTGGCCAGATCTTCAGAACCATTAGACCGATTGACGTGAAATTAAGTTCAAATGAAAGTCTATTCAAGGTCTATTCAAGGATTGGGGAATTGGAGGATTGGGGGCGTTCGGGGATATACCCCAGCCGTCGCCTCTGATGGCATAAGCCTAGTTTATATTTTGCCATCTCAAACCCTCTAAATGTCAGGTGGTGCAATTTAATATGTAATTTAAAATATGAATTAATATAATATTAATATGGAGGCATAATTTTATTTTGAAAACCTTTCAAATAAACAAAGTTTAATAGTTTAATTGTTCTTAATTTGTTTGGAAAACCAAAATACCCGCCCCCTACAATAAAGAATCCATAAGTTACCTTTAATACCCAATTACAAAATAGTTATGTTTCAGGCAGAGTAGACACTCTCAGGTATAATTGTTAAAAAAAATCACAAATAGGGAAGTGCGTTTTTTTTTTTCCCTCAAGAAATTTTGGTTGTGCCACCTGACATTTTTTGGCTGGTGAAATTGCAAATACAGTCTAAAACTGTTCCAAAATCCTGTAAATATTGTGCAACCATTAAGACTTGTTTAGACACACTCTGCCAACTTCAAATAAATGTATTCTGTACATTTTTAAAGATTTATTTATAAAAACATTTTTAAAAGGTTTATTTGTCATTGACCTGCGAACATGTACAGCAGTCCATCAAAAGTTATAAACATGACCAATTTGAAGAGGATTAGAGACATAAGTGATGTGCTGTGATCATAATTACATTACTCCATCTCCCCATGTGAAACTAATCCCATCCAAACAGGGCTTCTGTGACGACTGGCAGAAATCAGAATGAAATGTTTTTCCCGTCATGGGCGTGCAAATATCACCACACTGTTTCCCTTGTAATTTTTTCTGTAAAAAATGACAGTATAGAATTAACTATATGCATCACTGGCCGTGCATAATTCTGTATAGAATCTTTAAGTATACTGAATCAAATGTGTCACCCCCTAAATTATCCCAGCTCTTTGCAGTGTCACTGCACTGTCAGAAATATTGAAACATTCAAAACAACTGAGATGAAAAAACCAACGCATCACTGACGTTCATAAGAGTCCTATTAAGCTTTGCAGTAATTCACACATCTACACAACAAATCTCCCAAGTTTTTTGATACTAAGCCCGCAACCTTAACTGTCGAAGAAATTGGGCTATTAAAGAGTCATGCGTGGGCTTAACAGTTGGGGAAATTGGGTTATTTAAGCGCCACACTCAATCTTCATCTGATCTGAGAAGAGGTTAAAGAGTGGGCAATGAATGTGATCTGATAGGGCAGTCACAATTTCTGTTACCCCGCCTCTGTCGATTTCAGGAAACCGGCTGCAGCCATTGGCTCTAGAGAACAAAGACCCAAGTCTCTTGGCAACCGTCGCTATGGAAACCATACCGGCTTTCACAAACAAAAGGAAAAGATAAGAACAGAGAAATGAGACCTTGAGAAAGGTGTGAATACAGAGCTTCCAGAGTATTCTGCCAACATGGCTGCTGATACACACCAGAGCTGGAACAGATGATGGATTTCTCTACCTCCTTCCATCTCAACGCACACGTTCAGAGAGGAGGAATTCAAACCTTCCACTTGCCTTTGTTTGAATGTTTTCACATTTCTGACGGACCAACCATATATCTAAAAGAGATGGGGTAATCCTTCTTTGGTGAGACAACCCCCCACTACCCCCCCCACCCCCACGGCCCAATGTCAGTGATGTTATATAACAGGAAATAACCACCCACTCAGAGGCCAGCCTATCACCCATAATCCAATTGTTCTCAAGGGTCAATCCATGAGCACATCTTGGGCACAGTTGCTTCTTGTGTATAATTCACATCCACATCCTATTCTCCACTGGCAGCTAACATTTGTGCGCATATGGAGACAGTGATGATTTCTGTGAAAGACCAAAAAGTGCATATACACGTAATCACTCACACACACACATACACACACACAATGTGCACACACATACACACCTGCAGATCAGCAATAGAGAGCTTGTGATAAATCTTCTCCTCGTCGCGGCGTTCGTCCTGCGGTACGGTAATGTTGGCCAGGATGGTCTCAAAGTCTAGGATCTGCTGCATCTGGATCTGCGTGGAGTTGTGCTCTCCCCCCAGGAGCATGCCCAGCTCCACCATGTAGTCGAGGTACGCCTTTAACACCTGAGCAACATGCATGAGTGGCATTACATACTGGCGATGCACATTTTCAATTTCTTTCACTGTTCTGTTTATCATGAAATCTTACTGATAAACTGATTGAAAACACTTTTTGGAACCCCAGTTACAAGCTGAGCAGACATACTTGTATCACCGAGGTTGAAACACAAAAATTCCATTCACAAATCAATTGGATTATTACATGGTTTATTTAGTATTGTCTCAAAGTTAGAAAAGGGCTGTATTATTTTTCTCATCAACCCAACCAGGACCGCAGCACAGGTATTTATGCCTCCATCACATGACAACACAACACAGCACGAGTGCCCAGAACAGGCCATTCACCCTGACTAAGCTCACAATTCCTATGACTTAAGTGTACCTCATGGTGCTATTCCACTGAGCGGTGGAAGTCAGTATGGTATGCATGTAACTGTTACATTTCACTTTTCCCATGGCAAATGTTGTAAGGATGGCAGTGAAAGAAACCGAGCTGGGCGTGCTGTTTTTTCACTCCACCGCCCCTAACTGCACCATGTCGGTAAGGAGAAGCTGAAACACTGCAGGCCGCTGACTGGTCAGACAGAATCTTCATTCAATCCTAACTTTGCGTGATAAGACTACATGCGCAAACAACCCGCAGTATTTATAACATTTTGGACAAAGAAAGTTCAAGGGCTTTTCTTTTGTTCGATTGCTCAACTAAAAAAATATATTCTGAATTAAAAAGAGGTGAGCTCAACTGTGGACGATAATGTCACACTAGATACCTCACGATGACCTGCTAGTGACAACCCCACCCACGATTATAAGCACTGTTATCAGTGCAAATGCGCCATGGATCAAGGGTTAGGTGCAGGATAGGTGGTGTAACCGAATTGCGCTGAACCGCGCTAAAGTGAGAAAGTGCCATACTTCAGATACCAAAAGACGAGCACTGTATCAAGCTGATCTTGAAATCTCCTGGAGTTTTTGGCTCTACTACATGACCAGGCAAGCAATTCCATGCAGCCTCTGCGTGAAAAAATACTTCTTAATATTAGTTCTAAATTTAGCCTTCGCTATCATCCAATTATGACTACAAGTTATGTAAACGGAGCTCAGTCCAAAATAATCCCATGTAGTGTAATTTGTTAATCCCTTTTATGAATTTAAAAGGATCAACGATATCATCCCAGTTTCCTTTTAGCAAGGAAGAAGATTTTAAAATTCCTCAGTCTTTCCTCATAGCTTTTGTCTTTCATACCAGGAATTAACTTTGTAGCTCTTCCTTAAACCTTTTCTGTAGCCTCTATATCCTTCATGTATGATGACCCAAAGAACTGCAGGTATACCTTGTAAAGCAGAGAGAGAAACACAACCAATCCCAAAAAAAAAAGAAATCGCACCAAAAAGATTTAAGCTCCCAACTTCATCACAGAGGCCCATTTCATTTCTATCTTCAGCAATGGTGTTATGAGCAGGAGGTGCACATCATTATAAAAAAATTAAGTAGACCAAGAAAACTTGTGTTTACTGGCAGGAAAACTTAAGATACTCTATGCCCTTAATATTTAAAAGTGAGTAGTGTAATCTGCTACCCCTAACACATGCACACTAAAGAAAGGGAGTATGAGGGAGTTTCAGATAGAGTTGCAAAACATGGCTGCAGGGCGTTTTGCACAAAAGAACTGTGCAAACCAATAATGGGCAGCCTCGTCTAACCTCTTTACCTTCTCATTGGCAGTTTTGTTGAGGTAATAGTCCCGAGAGGGCAGGAACAGCCCCGATTGGTCGACCTTGGAGAAAATGACACTCGGTGAGTACAACACTGATAAACTTGCATCCAAGTGAACACAAAGTACGCAAATTTTCATCCTATTCTGAAAATTACTCCGCATAAAAAATTAGTTACAAGGACCCAAATATGTTTCAGTTGCTGTCTGATGCCTTAAACTTGAGAAATGCTCACAACGACCAAACAATAGTTATATGACATGCCAGGAGAGATAGAACAAAAACAGTCATATTTTCTCCACACTCGTTATAGATACAAAAAGAAACTCTCTCTCCGTACAGAGCGGGTGCCTACAATGGAGAAAATTGAACAATATTCAGCAAGGTGCTTTGATTCCCATTTATTCAACCCAATAATTCTCAAACATCTGACCACTAGCTTGCAGACATGGCCAGGCCTCTAACGTGTACAGCATTGCAGTAAAGGCTGGTACACGCACAGACACACACACACACACACACACACACACACACACACACCCGCCTGATAACCTAATCCAGTCTGTTCAGTTGTCATACAATCCTTTCTGCCGGAGAGGATTCTTTACACGACAGAACAGCGACCCTTCTGCTAAAACTGCCTTGAAAAAACTTTAACACCAGGCACTAATGCAGTCTAGAATACAGGCCCCAACTTCAAAGAATGATAATTTTCAAATTGGTCAAAACCATATTTCCTGCAATGTTGTTCGAAGATGCACTAAATAATTACCACAGAGCAACATTCTCTTGACAGTCAGAGGCGACAGACCCTGACCTGGATAACGTTACTGTTGGAATTCTTGGGGTCCACACTGACTCCTATGGTGAAGAAAGGCTGAGCCCGGTACGGTCCAGAAACAGTCTTCAGAACCTCCATGAAATTGTCCTTGTCCCATGGGCCCGTAATGTTCCAGCCGCCTATCTGCAGACAGAAAAGCACACACACACACACACACACACACACACACTCAGACACAGGCACAGGCACGCACACACGAACGGACACAAACACACACGCATGCACGCCAGCACAAAAACACACACATGCACACACACACACACACACATTAGCTCGAGCACATTCAATCCACAGCCGCACAGCCGCACAAGTTATTTGTTACATCATTATCACCCAAACCTGTTCTCCGAGGTATCCCTTCCAGTATGTTTCTGTGTCAACCAAACCAATTGAAACCCATAAGAAAGATAATGATCTGGTTGAGCAGCTGATCAGGGGAACTGGTTATGCAAAATTATGGTTGAATTGAGAACCGGGAGGATGGTCGAGGAGGGCTGGGCGTCCCTGCACTGCATTTTCTCTTTCAGTCACCAAGGCTCATGACGCCTGAGGCTCTTCCATTCTATAACCACCACCATAGGAGCTCAATGATCACAGCTGTGACAATAACGAAGCCAGGCAGGCCCCACTGCAGAACAGCGTATGTATGGAGGCGAGCCCCAGTGTGAGCGTATTAATGTTTGGGTGCAAGTACGTTTGCTTGCGTGCCCGTTTCTGAGTGTGCGAGGGCAAGTATTGGTGAGCATATGCGTGTGTGTGTGTGTGCGTGTGTGTATGCGTGCATTAGCTGTCATTTGACAGCCACAGAGAGATTGAGTCACTTGAAGGGGCAGGCATGTAGATATGGCCGACAGATAAATGGCGGAAAAGGTCACGTGTCACGCCAGGAAACTAAGTCTCTCCCATCCCACAGGAGCAGGACCAGGAACAAAACCGCCCCCATTTCAAATCAAAGGAAGCCCGAGATTTTAAAACCCTACCCTTTCAGCACCCAGGCAGAAGAGTGGTGGGCGAGGTCAGGGTAGGGGAAGTGATAGCTTTATGACTGCAGATATCTACTGCACCATAATTCACTCTCTCTCTTTCCAAGGACTTGCATTCATATTCATTAGAAAAGGACCAACGGTCAATTTTAAATAACAATATGAATCGACATTTGCTTCCAAAGAGGCCGCTGTCCATCTCTAAATGTACTTATGAGTCGATTTATTAAATTTAGAAAAAATTTGATATTTGGCATTTAAAAGTGCACAAGGACCACAGTAAAGGTCTCTAAGACAGTTCTCTGAAATCTTTACCAAGGAGTTAGCACGGAACCGTTCAAAATCTGACCTTCACATTTATGAGACATTTTCTAGAAACAGAAAGCCCTTTAGGGACATATTATAAAAGGGGGAGGGGTAATGAGGAGGGAACCAATGAAACGAATCACAGACCAGCAGATCATAAAGATGCAAATAAATCACAAACTACCTGAACATTGTTCTCATTAGCTATTCAGATCAGGTCTAATATTATTTGGACAGGATGACAAACCTGAAATGATGAATAATTCAGATACTTCGCATTTGGAAACACAAGCGGTTAATTATGACAGACGTCAGAGCAAGATACAAATGCCACAGACTGGCACAACTCTATCATGTTTGCATTGTGAACAAAGGGACCTAGTAGTTCCAGGTTATTATTTCTGTTTTACACTCTTTATTATTTTCACAATTACGCAGGTTATCTACACCACTGAGCCAAAATATTACGACCACCCAATGTGCCATTAGCCCTCTGCGTGCCTCCAAAATAGTGCCAAGTGTCGTCCATATGGATGCCTGGACCCAGGGCTTGCCAGCAGAATATTTTCCAGAGCATCATCATCCCTCCACCTGCTAGTCTCCTTCCCACTGTGCATCCAGATGCCGTCCCTTCCCCAGGCGAACGGCCCACACGCACCCAGCTCATTTACATGATGTAAAAGAAAACGGGACTCATCAGAATAAGTAACCCTGTTCCACTGGTCCGAGGTCCAGAGCCAGTTTAAGTGTGCCCATTGCAGACATTTCCAATGGCGAACAGGGGTTGAAATGGGGACTGTGACCGGCCTGTACTGCAGTAGTTGGGATCAGATGGGATAGCCTTTGTTGCCCTTGGGCTTTGAGGAGCCTCAGGCACCCTGTCACAAGGTTTGCGGTTTGTCCCTCCTCTGACTACAGCCAGCAGGTACTCAATAGGGACTTTAAGCAAAGGCGAATTTTGCGACGGCTACGGCGCCCAGAAATAAATCTCTCCTGACGCTGGTGCCGTGGCCTCAATGCCATAGTAGGGACCTTAAGCAACGGGCTGACTTTTCACAATGGTACAGGCAACATCACAACCTTCTGACAGCTGTGGTTACGTATGAGAACAGCTGACTGAGTGGCTGACTGTCAACAGCGAACCAGAACACCATTGGACAGATGAATGACGTACAAGATTTTTTTTTTACGGACAGCACCGCACAGCAATGGCTCAAACGTATTCTGATTAAACATCGTCAGATGAAAGTGACATTTCCGCGGCATTTTAGATTTTCCGTCAGTATAAGCACATCGATCTGTGGGAAATCAGTTGCAGTCAGCAGAATTAAGCACACATCTAATCAGAGCGGGAAGGACTGGTAAAGTGCATGGGCGTCTGCATATAGTATATATTACAGCGCCCTCAAGAATTATTGGCACCCCTGGTTAAGATGTGTTCTTTAGCTCCTAATAAATTAAGTTTTTTTTCTAAATAATACAGGACCACAATGAATAAAAGAGGAAAATCCAACCTTTAATTTGAGTGCATTTATTCAGTGGGAAAAAAATCCCACATTAAGAAATAATTCTTTTACATCTAATCATGTGTGCCACAATTATTAGCACCCCTGATGTTAATACTTTGTACAACCCCCTTTTGCCAACAAAACAGCACCTAATCTTCTCCTATAAGGTTTATAAGATGGGAGAATACAGAAAGAGGGATCTTCGACCATTCCTCTTTGCACGATCTCTCTAAATCATCCAGCGACCTGGGTCCTCTCCTCTGCACTCTCCTCTTCAGCTCACTCCACAGTTTTTCAATGAGGTTGAGGTCTGGGGACTGATATGGCCATGGGAGGAGCTTGATTCTGTTTCTGGTGAACCATTTCTGTGTAGATTTGGCCACATGTTTAGGGTCATTATCCTGCTGAAAGACCCACTGACGTCCCATCTTCAGCTTTCGGGCAGAGGCCACCAGATTTTGATTTTAAATGTCCTGGTATTTCGAAGTGTCGATGATGCCATGCACCCTAACAAGGTTCCCAGGGCCTCTGGAAGAGAAACAGGCCCACAGCATCACCAATCCTCCCCCATCTTCACAGTGGGCATGAGGTGCTTTTCTGCATACCCAACTTTTGTGTTCTGCCAGACCCACTTAGAGTGTTTGTTGCCAAAAAGCTCTATCTTGGTCTCATCTGACCAAAGCACACGGTCCTAGTTGAAGTCCCAGTACTGCTTAGGGAACTCCAGACGTTTGCGTTTATGATTGTGAGTGAGAAAAGGTTTTTTCCGTGCATGCCTCCCAAACAGCTTGTTGGCATGTAGATAGCGCCTGATGGTTGTTTTGGAGACTTTGTGACCCCAAGATGCTACCATTTGTTACAATTCTTTAACAGTGAGCTTTGGAGAACTTTTTATTTCTCTTACCATCCTCCTCACTGTGCGTGGTGGCAAAATAACCTTACGCCCTTGTCCGGGCTTGTTTACCACTGT
The DNA here is from genome assembly GCA_029721435.1 of Gymnothorax reevesii. Classification (NCBI taxonomy): domain Eukaryota; kingdom Metazoa; phylum Chordata; class Actinopteri; order Anguilliformes; family Muraenidae; genus Gymnothorax; species Gymnothorax reevesii. The sequence goes on along the minus strand of CM056574.1, from coordinate 136,144,046 downwards.
TCCAGTTATTTTAAACTTCTTAATGATTCCTCTGACAGTAGATATGGGCAGGTGCAGGTGAGTGGCTATTTTCTTGTAGCCACTGCCTGACTTGTGTAGGTCGACACACATCTGCCTTACTTGAATGGTGTGTTCCTTTGTCTTTCCCATGTTGAAGAGTGGACAAGAGAAATGGCCACCGTGTCACATCATATTTATACCCCAGGGAAACAAGAAGTGATGAATTACTAATTAAATGTTCCTAGATACTCTGATCAACTTTGTAAACTACTGTAGAAATGACAGAAATACTTCAATTTCATTTATTTCCTGGGAATTGTTAGGGGTGCCAATAATTGTGGAACAGGTGATTTTATGAAAAATAATTATTTCTTAGTCAGGGATGTTTTTTCCCCTAAAATTTGCTTGAGTTGAAGGTTAAATTTTTCTAAAATTTTCAGTGTGAGAGTATACTTCTGCAATAAAAATTGAATTTATTTTAACCAGGGGGGGCAATAATTATGAAGGGCACTGTATATACAGCATATATGTGCTATATGCACGGGAGTATAAAGACACTAATGTACATTGGAGTAAATATAGATATGTACAGGGTATAGAGAGAAATTGTATACCGTATGCAATGCAAGGATGAGGGGAGAATATAGCCGACAGCAAAAGATAGTTCACTATGGTTTTATACAGTAAAATATACACAGTATAGGTACATGACAGTAGGCGCCAGGCTGGCTGTCTGTTTACATCAGATACCTAAAACTCTGGGTTGATTGCAGTGCAGTGCTCACTGGAAATCGCGGTCATTTTCAGCATGTTTGGGTGTCCTGGATGCGCGGTTGAAATTGTGCACTTACACTGATGTTATAGTTCACATTCCTCGCATTATCCTCGTCTTTGTATTTTCTCAATCGGCTTCATAGAAGTACCGTAATTTTCAGGAATGGTTCGCTGAAACATGTATTGTATAGTGTGTCACTATCAACTGTAGAACACATTTCATCTCAGGAATCCGATGAAAACCTCTAATGCAATCACCTGAACCACGCGTTGTCGCGACTACAAGAGATTGGCTCTTGCCCGGTAGTAGATCAGCCTGCTTCGGCAAGGCAACGCGGGGACACCGGCGTAAGTCTCAATCAGCGGAGCGCAGATGTATTTCCGGGTGTCGTAGCCGACTCAGAATCCGCTGTTGCTTAAAGCCCCTATTACTGCTGACAGGGAGCACCACACAATCCTTGCCACTTCAGAGTCGTTCCAACTCAGACATCCAGACATAACAATTCAGCCCCTGTTAAATTGCTCAGGTTCCATTTCTCACCACTTCGAAGTTCCGTTTGCAGACCACGACATGCCACTGCTCTGAGATGATCAAATCATTTGCTTCATTTGTGACTGCTCATAATGCTTTGGCTCATTGGTGTGCACAAAAACTACCCATTAAACCCCATTAAAAAAAAGCTCTAAATGACCAGTCGCCATAAAGCCAACTTCATTGCACAACGATACCACGCACTGCAAAAAGATAATATTAGGTAAACATCCGTTGTCTCAAAACCCAAAAACATCTGGTTCATATTACAGTAGAGTTTTTCACAATGTTTGAAAAACAGTTGCGCAAATGCTGGCAATAGATGAGCTTCCTTCTCCAATTTAATCCAGCAGCTACATGCAACACAAGTGTGCAATCAAATGGAATACATCAGACCTCTTCAGGGAAAAATTGGCTTCAAGTTACCTACTGCTACAAGATTGATTTCCAAATTCTCAGAATACTCGACTAAACATCACTGGCTTTCATTTCAGCACAGAAACACACTCCCACCTTTACACAGAAATTTTGGGCCCAATGAAAGCATTAAAGCATTTTTCCCCCCACAAGTATGTAACTCGAGTCCTCTGAAAGATATACAAGAACCTGCAATTCAGCTGCATCATTATTATGTGCGTTCCAGAGGAAAACAAAAACATTCATTTCCCTATTAACGTTAGCGCAGTGGTACGGCTCACCCTGGTGATCAGGTCGATGAGTGGCTGGGCTCCCAGCTCCTCGATTCGCAGCTCGTTCAGGCAAGACAGGTAGTAGTCACGAGTCTTCCGCTCGGCCTCGCTAGTGAAGTTAAACGTGCCATTTTCTGCAGGACAGGGTACAGAGACCTCAATATACAGCATTGCAACACAGAATCGCATAGTGCAGGGCTACACTAAAACACCTGTCAGAGACATTCTAACCCCCTAAACTCAGTTTTCCATCCATCTCCAGAGCTGTTTTAATGAACTCATCACTGGCACGATGTGATGTATCTCTGCAACAAGGTCTGGTGTCAGACATAGAACTTAGGTGACCCCAGTTTAAACCCATTTCAAATCAAGTGATGTTTTTGTAAACTACCAACATAAGGTTTACTCCTATTTATTCAGCTTGTACAAATTCACGCAGTGCTCATATTATTATTATTGTTTTTACTAGGTCCAGGATTGAGCCAAATTCTTCAGGGATCAAGCCTGTTATCTGCTGCACCCCTTGAGCCCTGCTGGGAAAGGAATGGATCTTAAGCTGCGGTGAGGGATAACAGCTAGGGATTCTGATTGGCCCTTCACAGTTGAGAGGCCTTGTGATTGGTCCCCAGTGCCTATGCTCCCCCCCAGCAGCAGGAGCAGAGCCCAGCAATTTGCGCAGAGAGCATTCTGCCATTTATCTCCCCAAAGGAGGCAGCTCACAGACAGCAGCCATCTTTTCCTGACATAGAGCAGGTCCGACAGTGCTGTCATTATGCTGACAACTAGCAGCCTGTTTAATATCCACTGAACAAAAGCAATACCCTCATACACACACACACACAAACACACACACACCCTTACACACTCACACCCACACACACACACACACACACACACAAACACGCACACACACGCACGCACGCCCACACTCCATATGTGTTCATGCGAATGTCCCAATTTACGCTTGTGCACGTGTGTGTGAGCACTGGGAAGGCCCTATGCACTGCATCAGGGCCGTTGTACAGCAGGATCCTTGACAAATGTGACCTACTTCCACTCTTCGACTCGACAGCGACTGACAGGCCCCATCAGCAGCAGTCAGAAACTCAAACTGCCACTTCACAGATTGCACACCACCTCTCAAGAGAGTGAGAGAGAGAGTGTGTGTGCGTGTGTGAAAGAGGGAGAGAGCGAGGCAGGGTAGCGAGCGAGAGCACAGCTTAAGCAGTGCTAGTACTTCACTTGTGCAAATGAGGATTCTCAGAAACCGCAGTCACAGACACAGAAGTGCACCATTAAATACTGCCCACTGCAGAGCATGAACAAATGCATTATTTAATGCAAGCTATAATTCACCGTTCAGGAACAACGCTTAAACTTCAAAAGAACCAAGGATCAGCAGCCATTAAATAACACACTAAAAGGTTGGAATACCCCACTGGGATACACAGCAATAGCCCAGCTGTCTGACGGTCCTGGCTGACAGTGGGCAACAGTGCTAAATATGAGCTCCATGTCTTCTGCTCCTGTTAGCAGAACAAGCCACAAGAAGAATCTTGCTCTACAAGCTTTGGTCCCAGCTCATCTCTCTCTCATGCACCCACATGAAGTCACCTGACATATGACACACGTTGATTGGTTGGCACTGGTTCTAAAACTTTGGCCATAGCTCAGTGGAGCAAAGCAGGGAACAAGGATGACCCCTTAGGGAGGATTTTTAATTCAGTACTCAGCAGAGCAAGTGGCACATAACAACCAACGCTTCCTGCAGGCTATCAGCTGGCTGGACAGTACTTACAGTTACCGCCCTGCGTGCGTCTACACCACACAAAAATGTACCAAACTCCCTCAAAGTGTGCTAACGTGTGAGAAAGAGAGAGTGTCATAAACAAATGGTGCTGTCATTTTTAAGCGGTTCATCCAATATGGATGAAACCACCCACACATTTAAGCTGACAGCCTACACTTAAATCTCACTGTGTCACTGCGTCCTTCTGAACTGAAAATGCTAGCTCACAGAACCAAAATAAACAAGTTGGTCCGCAAAAGGTCCTCGCCAAAGATCGGATGCACACACACACAGGCGCAAACAGGACACAGCCTAAATCAATATTCCCCATTGACCCTTTCAGTGGTGGGGGAAGGGTGCTCACTGTATGTTTTCAACCCCGTTGCACGGAAGCCAAATTTGGCCATTTATGGGTTACCCAATTTAATGCTTTATAATTCAAGATTTAAGCTACATAAAGAGGAAAAATGTGGCTTTACTCAGAAAAGACACTCACAGAATTTAGAATTACATTGTACTTCAGTTTATTGTCATGATTTTGGTAGAGAAATGGGCTGCAAAATAAAAAATCTTCATGAAAATTCACCATTGAAATTGCAAAAGAATATACTGAGAATTGAAAAACTGCTGGTGCTTAAATCTATACATTTCTCGGATCATAAACTCCTTGACCACAAGTAGAATTCATCTTCAACATTACATTCTAGATTATCTACATGCTATTAGCCAAATTATACAGCTATCTAAGTGGCTCCCCAAAGTCTGAGATCCCTAAAAATGGTGCACCGTCAAATGATAATAATAATCATGTATTTAACACAAATAAAGTTTTGAGGCATGAAACTTATAATAAAATAATGATTTTCTGGTTTAGTTTCGCATGAATATATCAATATCAGTGCAATTGAACATCAGTGGTCAACAGTAACCTCTCCAAACACGAAACATGCCTTTTCTCCATTATAAAGTTTAAAGTTTTGTCCATTTTTCGTCAAAGTCCCCCAAGCCAGCGCATATACACATTAAATAAACTGCTGATTAAATGGTCAGAACATTCACCCTGCAATGAAACTAGCAGTTCCGACTTCAGAGCTCACAAACTCATTTCAACACTTAGAAGGAACAAGTACAACTCACAAACTCAGTAATATCTGAATTCTGAAATATACCTTATTTTAACAGAACATACATTCCACTTTCAGGGCAGATCAAACAAAATATGCCTCCCTACATTCAACAGAACCGTGCAATTAACTTATCAGGGGGTCCACCCAAATGCATGGGCAGTTCAAGTTTTAAACAGGAAAAAAAACATCGGCATTCGATTTTGTGGAATACGGTATACATTCCAAAACAAAAAGCAAAAGTAGCAGCCTAACCTTTTTCATTGAATCACTCCTCCAGAGACCGTTATGTCCAGTAGAAGGAACCCTCCGGTCCTGTTTCATTCGAAATAATTCCCACTGACCACGTCTTTATCTCATTTAAATCCTGTAAATGTAACTGAACACTTCAAGGCCAGTTTTGCTAGTCTTTCTTTCTATAAATCGCGTCTATTTCAGCCGCGCAATGTGCGCAACGTAGACAGGATACAACTGAGCTTGCTGATACGCATAGACTTGTTTGCTCTTATGTTTGTCCAATCAATGTGTTTCACTTACTGTGGAACGTTTAAACACTCGGGAATAGGATAAGAAATGAGCCAATCAATACATCGTTACCGGGGAAGTTTCACAAGGGCGTGAACTATAACTGTGCAGTTACGCAAAAGAGCCTGAGTGTATAATTGAGTGATTGGCTATCAACACCAGTACTTGGGTGGATATAAGGAAGTGCTGAATTTGTCAATTAAGGAATCAACACGTAAATCCATGGTAGGGAACTACGCATTTTTTGTATGTGATGAATGTAATTGACAGTAGAATGTGAGAGAATCAATACCATGTTGAATTTTCTCTTCAGAAAACTGATTTTTCTGAACCACTAATTGGAATACCATTGGCTCACTGTAGCTTAGGTGGTTGCTACAACGATTTTTTCTGTCGCAAGAGATTATTTTTTTAAACTGCTGGATCAATACTATGGGCAAGGATACTGACCAGTTTGCACATCAGGCTTAGCTGAGGAGTTTAATTCATGCAACTCTTGAAAAACAGGGAGTGGAGTGAACTTTCCCATATTCAAAACTGCGTTCGAACTTGCTTGTGAATATTCAATAACTGATCCGGGGGTGCTATCTGGTGATCGAGTACAGTAACTGCGTGCTTAAATTTGCAGTTCCATGGACGGAAGCATCTACACCAGCAGAAAGGGGTTAATAACATTAAGCACTTGTCCTATATGGCAATTTTATTTTTTTCCATCATGAACAGCTTTGGCAATGTTGCCTGTATAGTCAGCCTAATAAATAATATTTAATTCAACTGAAATGTGATAGAAAACAAGAGTGTGATGGAGAGAGATAGGGAGAGGGCAAGAATAAACAGATGTATGCATGTGTATCACATGGTGTCTCACCCAGAAGGTGTTTTAGCACGGCCTGGTTCTGATCCCAGATGATGTTGAAGGTGCTCCAGCGAGACCGGCCGTCGGGCAGGGGGTTCTTACGGACCCAGCCCCCGCAAGCGTACTGGTAGAAGTCCTGGCAGGGGTCCGCTTCTCGGTCCAGCGCCGCTACAATTTTACTAGCCACTGAGACACAGCCCTCCGTCAGACACAGGCTACGCCGAGGGTCTATGGGAGAGAAACTGAGCCTCAGGCTAAGGACTTACAATACAGCGCCACCAACGCCATTCACAATGTAACATTAGTAGCTGAATTCATAAATAAAGGAACACCACAGCCACATAGATCCCCATCATCGTCACACTTATCTAACGAAAGGCAAGTACTCTGGCTACCATGAACAGCTATTCAGCAGCAGATTTCATGCAGCAACATAATCTGAAGCACATAAATTGTAGAACCCAGCCAAAGTCATCTGTAGGGAGGGCTTTCTTGCTGCTGCAGGTCAGTCACACTAAATGACATGGTGTCACTGCATGTTAGTCCAGAGATGACTTTTGAAATTATGACAAAATCATTATGACAGCTTTATCCAGGCTTGCGCAAGGTATTAGGACAGAAAACTATTGCTTTGCAATAAAAGCAATATGTGCCAATCTTAGCCCGTTAGTCCATTCTGACACGATGTCACAAGGAAATGACATAAAACAAAGATTGTGAACCAGCCATCATTTTAAATTACAAATGAGAGCACTTTTCATCACAAATTTCATACAACTAGCTCAGATAATTCTGGATAATGCGTCTTTCATGGAAATTTGGTACAGTGGATTTCATATGAACATTGCTATTACTATACAATTTGGCAATGAAGAAGTGCAATGAAAAAATGGAAATAAATCCACTTTTAGAACTACAAGACAAAGAGTGTGCACAGTTCATACTGACAGCATTGAAAAGTGTATTCCGTAATTTCCATTAGATAATGCGACACCTGCTTGTGACTCACCTGTGCTGTAACGGACACCTAAGGTCAGGGCACAACCAAACAAAGACACCAGAGAGGCCAGCAGCAGGCCGGAGAGGATCACCTCCAGCTGCGTCATCCTTCCCAAAGGACCCAGCAGCTGAAACCCACCCTTCCTGATGCCAATCTGTGCCAAAATAACACACAGAAACACACACATAAACACATTAGGCTAATGCACACCCAGGGCCTGTATAACACACACACACACACACACACACACGGATGATGCATGCGTCAGCATACAAAATATGCCTAGATAAGTGGTATATATTTACTGTGCAGCAAAAAAAGTATTTGCCTCTTCCTGATTTCTTGATTTCTTGAGTTTTTTTCATATTTTTCAGTGATAATTGTTTCAGATTTTCAAACAAAATTTAATATTAGGCCTGAGTAAAGATAACATAAAATTTTAACAGTATAAAGTCATTTACTGAAGGGAAATGGTTATCCAATACCAAATGGCCCCATGTGAAATAGCAATTACTCCCGTAGCTACTGAATCAGCTAATTAATAAAATATAAATTGACAGTTGGGTTAAACAATATACGTTCAGGCTTGACCACTGCCAGCCCTGTGGAATCCAAACACGAGTTACATAGAACCTTTCCAGCAATATGAAGTAGGCTAAAAGGTCTCAACAAGCCCCATACTATGCCACAATTCAAAGAAATTTCACAATACATGTTTAAATACACATGGAAAGGGTTACAAATATATTTCAATGGGTCTGTGACTCCAGGAATCAGACTGAGAGCAAATGTCTCTCAACATAGAAAATTAGGAACTTAACATAATTGATGAATCATAAATTATGCTCTCTACCAGAAAATTCTGAAAGATAATGTCCAAACAGTCCATGAACCCATGTCAAGAGCAACTGGGCATCAATCGAAGCACAAGAGCAAGTCTACCACAGAATGACTCAAAAGACACGCAATAAAAATTATGGAGTGGTCTTGCCAAAGTCTTCACTCAAGCCTGATTGAGATACTATGGCAGGACTTTAAACAGGTATCCTCAAAAACCCTCAAATATGGCTGGATTAAAGCAATTCTGGAAAAAAAAAGGAGTGGACTAAAATTCCTCCACAGGGATCTGATAGACAGATCTTCATTGTTGGGAACATTTGGATATAGTTTTTGCTTTTGAAGGTGGCACAGCCAGTTTTTAAGATTAGGGGGGCAATACATTTTTCACATGGGTGATACCAGCCTAAGATAACCTTATTTTTTCAATAACTGAAATGCGTCTTCTATTGTCCTTGTCTTCTATTACATATGTATGAAGATCTGGAAACATTTACTACAAAAAATAAGCAAATTGAAAATTAAGTGGGGGGAAATGCTTTTTCATGGCACTGTATTTGTTTGGCGATTCATTCTGTTTTCTCTTTGGATTAGAAAACATGCATAAACTAGGCTTTTTCCACAATCGTCCAATAAAGCAAAATGCTCGTAAAGTGCTGAATAATCTAGGCTGATGTTCAATACTGATGCAACTGAGACAAAAAATAATTAAAATTGTATTTCTAATAAAGATAGCTCAAATCCTGTTTTACAATCATGTTTACCCCAGGCATTCATGCTCACTGAATAGTGTACTGTAAGTGAAAACTATTCCCAAAGTGCATGGAAAGTGATCTAAAATGCAAAGCCACATACAGAATGGGGAATATATTAAAACATATTAGCAAAAATTAAGCTCCCAACAGAGCTATGAGTTTTTGATTAATTAGAAAGCCGAGGGAAAAAACCCGGGCAAAAAAGTAAAGTCTGTCCCATGGTCCCATGATCCCATTGCACCAGTCACCTGGTGCCTGATTTACAACGAAATGTCAAGATATACGGCAGTTTTTATTGGTACGGCAGTCGATTTAAAGGGAATAGGAAAAGGATTCGGGATTATGATTTGGGGTCAGGGTTAGGTTAGGGCAGGTTTTGAAATTGGGACTGCCGTACCTCTCTATATTGACATGCATTGAAAAACTGCCGTACCCGTAGCAACTGCCAATTTATAAACTTTGCAAACAAACATAAAAAACCACCCGTCACTTTCGCCAGCAAATTTAGGATTAATGAAAACAAATATATTTTAAAAACAAGTAAAATTTATAGTCTTGAGCATGTTTGCAAGATTTCGTGCAGTTTTTGTTTTATAAAGGAAATATTGCAAGTGTATCCAATAGATTTCAGAATTCACATTTTCGTTTTACACAAGAACACCGGTTATTTCACGGATAGGCAAGATGTGAGAATGATATCTATGAAAAATTTTATAAATGAGACCGCCAAACTTGCAAATAAGCTCACTTCATCAGCCAACAGGTAGGAATCTAGTCACGAGCAGAATTCTGGAGTAAAGAAAAACATGTCAGAACTTACTCGACTGACTCATGGATTGGCCACCTTGGTAAGGCTCAGTAATGGGAATTAGGCGGCACGATCGGAATACTAGTGCTCTACAAGTGAACAATAATCCTTTCAACCTCGCCTGGCAATGCCAGCCATCATTGCGGCATGATACAAATAAATAAAACAACCATAACAATGCTAGGCTGAATAGAGCTGTTGATAGCTGATCAAAGTACTTTCAAACAACTCGCAAGTTAAAGGCATGCAATTTGACGCAGAGCAGCCAAAAGACTTGACCACTCGACATGCCAGCGCCTGGTCGGAGGAAGGTAACTACACAGCTAGACGGAGCACATTGGAGCCAACATTTTTCCGAGAACGCCAATAATAAAACAATATCAGAAACGGCTATTGAGCTCTAGAGGCTGACGTCATGCAATCAGAAATCGCCATATTGCCAGGAAAGTATATGGTGAAAAACACTGGCAGGCATATGGCAAGCCGCTAACTTGCTGATTGTATCCATATGAAGTGAATCATTTTATGTCTTAGATAACGCCTTTAGACATTCATTCAAACTGTGATAACCTGGTGACACAAGCTAGTTCACATACGCGTTGAGCAGAGCGAATAGCTAGTTCCATTATTCTGCCCTGTTGCTGATGCTCATGTAACTGTGATGAAGAGGCGCTTAGGACCTGTGTCCACAGGCAGCGTTTTCAGAGCTGGAAGCGTCCGTGATCACATATACTATATATATACATATACTAGTCTCTTTTTGCTAAAAGTTGCGAAGGCTGTGTGAGCATTTCCTCTAAGCATCGTTGTAAATGCATTGTTATTCAGTAAAATAAAACCGCGAATGACTGTTGCAACTAAGCTAAATCAATGGTTCCAACTTTGTAGCGAAGTTGCTAATGTAGCGCCGAACTATGCTTTGGGAAACCTAGCAACCCAGATTAAAATAAATGGGAACCTAAGCAATCACAAAGTACCAAGCTGGCTAAAGCTGTTGGGGTCTACAGTTGTTGTAAACATTAATACTGAATAATTTGTCAGCAAACTTCATGTCCCAAAATGGGGAACAGTATGCACACCTAAACTGTAGCAAGCTAATTGATAAGAAACTCGACTGTGGCAGCAGGAAACGTTTCTTACTAGGCATTATAAGGGCCAATTATGTTTAACCTATTAAGTTTCGAATTATATAGCTCAGTTTCTTTGCACGTAAAGCGGGCAATGAACTCTGATGGCTTAAAATCAGCACTAGTGCCATTCATTCTCGCTTCGGCTTTTCCTGCCAAAATGGCGGAGTAAACAATGGGAGTCACATGACGTCAGGAGCTCTATAGGAATTAAAGAACATGCTCATCAACCTGATAAATCTATTCAAGCAATGCAGCTTCGGCAACTTACACGCACGGTCCGCGCGTAAATTAAGGGAGAGACGAGTAGCAAAGTTACGAAGATAGGAGAGAATGGTAGTTCCGGGATGTGTCAGTTAGCCAAGCGGGAGTGTTTGACAATGCAGTATCGTTATGCTTGTTATGTTTACATATGGCATAATTTATCTAGTAAATAAAATAATAATAATAATAAAAATAATAATAATAATTGAAGCTGCAAGCAGCGTTGAAAGGGCCCTCGCACCCCTCGTGCACGTTGGGGTGGCAGCAAGATCTTGATGGGTGCAGGTGTCCATTCAGAGCCATTGGACACTGCTGGACCGCGTACAATGACTGCCAATTTCTGTCTCAAATTGAAGATAATCAGACAAATATAATTTTTGCAAAGTTTTGCAAGTTTTCGAGTATGCTAAAGCCTTTAAAAGTGTGTTCGTAAAATTTGGAATAACGCAGGAAATGGCTCATAGCTCACTTCCTTTTTGGCCAAAAAATTTCAAAAAAATTAACACTACCCGACATGACAAATGCAATGATCACACCAAATTTCATGAACATTTAAGCACTTTTATCTCAACATGGCCGTGTCTAGAGGGCGCTGTGGACCCAACTGACCACATTCAATCTAAAATTAACAAATAGGTATACTTGGAAGTAGACTCTTATCAAGCTTGTAAAGTTTTGCGCAAATCTCACAAAGCATGAGTGCGTAAAACCAACTTCCTGTTTCATGGAGGAACATCAAAATTCGCCGCAACGCCACGGATACAAAGTTCGATGAATCCAAAAAAGCTTGGCAGTTTAACATCGACAAGGTCTTTAGATGTCATATGCGAAATTTTAAGTTGATTGGATAAAATGTCTAGGAGGAGTTCGTTAAAGTACGACGCCTGTGAATGGCATAAAATAAAAAAAATTTGCAAATTCAATTAAAAATGGCTGACTTCCTGTTGAGTCAAGGTCATGGCACCAAGAGACTTTTTTTTAGGTCTTGGCATAGTACACATGTCCACGAATTTTGTATATGTAGGTTAAACGCGCTGCGAGGGCTGCTTCATTGACATTTTCTAGGTGGCGCTGTAATGCAATTTTGCCACATCCATCTGTAAATTCTATATCCTAGTAAAAAGTATGACGAGCTTAATACGTTTGCAAAGTTTCGTGAGTTTTCAAGCATGCTGATGCCCTCAAAAATGCAATTATGTATTAGGGGGCGCTATAGAGCCACCATGTCACACCCAGTGCCAAATGAGATATCGAATCAAAGAACTTAATATTTTTAGACTATGAGCCAAGTTTGGTGAGTTTTCGAGTATGATAAGGCCCTCAAAAATGTGTTCGTAAAATCTGAAAAAACGCAGGAAATGGCTCGTAGCTCACTTCCTGTGCGGCAAAAAAATTGCAAAAAAATTGACAAAAAAATTTATTATGACTACTATGACCCAATCAAATTTTGTGAGAATCCGAGAAAGTGCGTTCCAAAATGGCCGCATGTTTGGTGGCGCTATAGAGCCACCGGGGCATGTTTAAGCACAAAATTAATAATAATTTGTCATTTTCACCACCACTGATGTGTGGGCAGATTTTTGTGAGTTTTCGTGCATGGCAAAGCACTCAAAAATGCGTTCTCGCAGCAGAATAAAAAGAAGAAGAAGAAGAAGAAGAAAAGAATAATAAAAATCCCATCAAAAACAATAGGTTCCTCGCACCTTCGGTGCCAGGACCCATTCCGGGCCCTGGCAGCAGTCAGTGCTCGGGCCCTAATAAACATTTTATATTCTACTGTAAATGGCAATAAAGCTGAAAGTGCTTTCCGAAAGAGAAACAGCACAGAAAAAAAGAACAGATCAGACAACTATTAGCGCGATCAAAACACCTGAATTTATGACTGAGGTGACAAAGGTCAAATAAATCCAAACAAAATATTTCTATGGTATAATCAAACCGGCTGATCGTTTAACAAAACAAATTATCAACATACTACTAGTTTAAGCAGCACCGTGACATAGTGTCATCAAGAGAAAAGCATGTTCTGAGCTATGACTTAAGAAACTGGACTAGGATGAATCCATGAAATCTCAGGGAGTGTCCCACTTTTTACGGACGTGAACAAAAGCATCTGCATATTACTCCTTAAAATGTAATTGAGTCTATCTCAGTTGAAGGGGGAAATGAAAATGATACCTAACTACCGGGTTTTGAATGTTAGGTAGCTTCTCATTTCTCACTTCCTTGTAATTTTAACACTTAGCTTGACATTATCCATTAATCTGAGTACAGTGAGATATATAGCTATACCTAGCTTCGTTGATGTCACGCTGACAGCTAATTGAGCCAAATACAGTTATTGATAATATGACCTAAATTGCCAATTGTAACTTAGGATGAGTTTTTAAAATGTAACATGAACTGAGTATAAAAAAGGATAATGATTCTATTAGAAAGTGGATCTAAGTAAACACAGCTCTGATACAACTTTTTGCGAGGGAATGAGCAAGTGAACAGCGGCGCATCCTCTTTCCCATGACTTAGTCTGACTGTAACCCTGTACTCACCTCCACGCCGTCCGGTGAGAGGGCTCCATCAGCTGATATGTCGGCCACCTCATCGTCTTCAAATGTTGTGCGCTTGTAATTGGACATCTACGGGCAGCAGAAACAGAAACAGAGAAAAGATGTTTGTCATTTATCTTCAATGTGTACAGTATTTGACGTCACTTTTCCCCTCAACATTCTGAAGGAGTAAGAGATCTGAGACACTGATACCTTGATGGCGGTCTCTGACGAGAGAGCAAAATGAGAGCTTGCCCTTTGAAATAGACTCCAGGTAATGTTACTACAGTGACGCCTCAAAAAGAAAGTATAGCCTTCCGCAGTGAAACTAGACGGTTAAATGTAGAGCAAGAGCTTTGTTACAAATCACACATGCCACTGCCACTTTCCGTGGGCGTTACCCGTCAAACACCGCAGAAAACTAGACTAAACACAAGTGAGTTAAGAGCTATATGAATCCCTCACAGTTTATTAAAGTTTCATAGCTAGAGCATACCACGTAAACATCAATTCACCCACGCTAATCACAGACATATACACACACTGACCACTTAATTTGGTATACTTGCACATTAACTCAAATGTCTGCTCATCCAAACAGCAAATCATGTACTGGCAAATAAATATGTAAAGTATGCAAATATGGTGAAAAGCTTTCATTCTTCATCTGATTAAACATTAGAACATGCAAGATGATTTAAGCAGCTCTGACCATGGTATGATTTTTGGTGACAGACATTGTGGATACAGCACTCGAGAAACAGCTGCCGTTCCGCAATTTTCATGCACTATACAATATCATAGAGTTCACACAGACGGACACACATCTAATGAATACTTCCGAGGCAGTTTTCACACCTTGTTAATGAGAAGAATCGAAGGAGGCTTATGGAGACTTGTTCAAGCTATCAGAAAGGTAAAAATTACTTAATGAGCTGCTGTTTATTATAGTAGTGTCAGGCCTTGCCCACAATGGTCCTCATCACCTTTGTGTGTTGTGATTCAGCTTTTTGCTTGTCATGTTTAAGTTCTGTGCCTGACTCAGCCATGTTTAGGATTCTTGTGTTTAAGTGACCACTGCCTGTCTGACCATTCTTAGTATTGTGAATTGTGTTCCTGGTATTTAGATTTCTTGTTATTATTTTTCATGTTCAGATCATTCTGTTTTCCATGCCATGTTTTCATTTCCATGCTTTGCACTTTGTCTCCCCTGTCTTGTCATGTGTGTATCTTTGCTCACGGTCCCTTGTCTTGCGTGCCACTCATTCGGGTGATTTATTGGTTTCTGGGTTTCAATCTTCTTTCATTATCTCGTGTTCTTCCTTCCTCTCTCTTTTACTGTCTTACTAACACATACTAACAGTTTACTGTTTTTGCTAATTACTAACCACACTAATCTTGTATATTTTTACGAACTTTCTAACATGCACTCAGGATTGTATAGCTGCACATACTAATTGACTAATGATCTCTCAGCAGTCGCTCAATTCTAATCTCCGCCTCCTTGCCCATCCCTAATTATCTCTGCTGCAAGTTACTGTGGATTTCCACTTATACTTTGTGCTTTCCTTTTCTTTTATCTTGGCACCTTAGTACTCCTTAACCGGAGCTGTTGTTTTGTACTTAGGTTTGTCTTGTGATCCCTGTCTGCGTTTTGGCTACAGCCAAATTCATGTCATTAGTTTATTCCTCATGTGTCTCTCCCTGATCATTGTTACCATTGATTGCACCTGTTCTCCCTGGTCATGTGTTTACCCCGGATGTGTATATAAGATGTCTGTTTGGTTCACTCTCTTGTCAGATTGTTCTCCCTAGTTTTCTTGTGCCATGGTTCTCGCCTTGATTTCGCAGTGTTTATCTTTCTGACTGGATTGCCCGACTTTTGATTTTTGCCTTTGTGATTTTTGGATTACTGTTGTATCTGAGTGTTTTGACCATTTTTCTGCCCGACTACGAGATCTGTTTGCTGTCCTGGAAACGATTCGGATTACGTCCTGTGGATTCTGGCTTGTCTCTCTGATGGTACTATTCCTGTGTACCAGACCCACTTCTGTCCGACTGTGATTGCTGTCCTGGTTTTTGATACCATTTTTGCCCAACTGGATTTCAATTTTGGATTGTGGACTTTGCACTGTTTTCGCCCTGTGGGGGTCACCCCCCTTTACCAATAAAACAAGCTCTACTGCATTTCCTGGTTCTCACATCTGGTTCCTGATCGCAACACAACATTGTGCTTAGTATTTTAGCTGATTTTCTGTATAGTCTAGCTAAGCTCTTTGAATTTTGGAATTGTTAATACTGCTTGTATTTTATTTATTTTTTTTTTTTGTTTCTGAAGGACACTTAATAAAGAAGCATATTTTCTTCACACTTGGATCCTCTCGCTTCAACTTTTGTTCAGGGCACATTACCTTGTGTAGTGAAATCATGACATGTAGCCTGCATCTCTGCAAACTACACACTGAACCTTGCTGTTGATGGATGGCCTGCAGTCACAGAAGACTACACCAGGTTCCACTCCCCTAAGTTTTGAAGACGAGACTACACGGGGCCTAAGATCTGCAAAACAGGATGACTGAACATCGGAAAATTTTTGGCTCATAAGGCAAATCTCATTTCCTGTAGCGACATGGAGACGGGGTGAGAATTTGGTGCAAACAGCAAGAACCCTCAACTATTTTGCCTCCAGTCTGCATTCCAGGTGCTTTGGTATTTTTTGAGTAATTTCTTTCAGCACACTAAGTGTATTAATGGGACAGCATGCCAAACCCTGCAAAACGTGAATCCATCAATGGCCTGTCTAATTTTTGAAGGATACTTCCAGCATGATAATGCGTCACATCTCCAGCTGGTTCCACAATTCAGTTTGTCAGTCACCTGCATACACATTGATTTCAATCTGACAGAGCACATTTGAGATGATGGAATGGGAGATTTGCAGATTAAATAAGTGGCTGAAAAATTTGCTGCTACCGTGTGATACTCCAAGTCAGTATGGACCAAAATCTCTCGGGAATGTCAGCTGAACCTAGTTGAATCCTTGGCATGAATTTATACTGCTGTGGAGGCAAAAGGAGGTTCTGTCTTGTATAAGACTGCTGTAACAAATTCAGTGGTCTGTGATTGTACGTCAGGACACAGCAACATTAAACACCACAATTACTTCTGCGGGATGTTTCAGAGATGTGATCCACAATTAGGCGTGCAGAGGAAATCACTGTTTGCTGAGCCGATAAGGAGGTTTGATAAAAGACAATACTTGGCTGTGTAGCACGACTGCCCCATTACTGTGTAGCCTTTGCGGCTTGACATCACAATGACTGAGTTAAGTTAGCATTGTGTAAACGCTAGGCCTTCCACATACAGTCCCATCATGTTGGATCTCGATGATAACCTGATGTCATGGAGAATAAGTTGGTGTCATCTTAGCTGTGAAACAACTGTTAATATGGTCTGCTGAACGTGCGGAGATGATGTAAGCAGAATGTTATTAGTTGCAACCTTTTTTTTTAATAATTAAATGTTTATCTTTGTTGTTTGGGTATATGACTGTGAAACTGTAATTATATGGAAGATCTGTTCACGCAATCTCCTGAGCGACACTTGTCATTTATTGTCATTTATAGCGTATATACATACAACAAAATTTTGCACTTAGCATGATGTTAAATTCAAACACATTGTGCAATGTATTCGTTTTAACCTGCAATTTCTCTTTGATCCTAAACTTATTCACACTTGTGGTATTAGAGCGTAAGTGTCCTCACTAAAAAAGCTTGAAAAAGATGGCCATATCAAACAGTTGAGCAGAACATTAAAGGGTTAAATGTCCTAATATGCGCATAGAACATACTGCAGATTGCCTATACCATATAGCCTATACACCCAGCACTGTCATGAATACACGCAGTGTTATTGTAAGGTGTACCAGCTAGAGACGCCTCCCTGTCTGCTCAGAGCAGTAGTGTTCCATATGGAGCAAAACAACATTGTGAACATTTGAAGTCTCTTAAATATAACTTCATACAGAGAAAAGTCAGGCAAAGACCTTATCACTATAAGTGTGAAAAAAACAAAAAAAAAAAAAAAAAAATACAACACAAATCAAATGTGCGTAATACTTGTTGACAGCAAAATAGGAGTTTCTGACTTGGCGCAGATGGGCTTACAGAGATAAATGGGTTCAAATTTGTGACTAGACACAGTTTCATTCTGTTTTTCCGTCTTTGCTGTGAAACCGCCTTAAACCGCTTTCACACTGGACGCAAAACAAATTTTTTGCACGACAGATTACATTCAAAGTTAATGCACAGACTTTGCATTGACGTTGGATGTAATCTGTCGTGCGAAAAATTTGTTTTGCGTCCAGTGTGAAAGCAGCTAAAAGATGACACACTCTTTCAACCCTCTATACTGGTATATCTGTCAGAGAGACTCCTTCACTTGCTGATCTCAACTTAAGGTTCATTGGATGTTTGGAGAAATTTATTCCAGTTGAAGTCGCAAATTCAAAACTTCCTTTATTTTTCATCGACCTTGAATTGTTATTGCCATTGACTGCAAAAGAAGCCAATCTCAGACAGATTTCTCCATTTCTGAAGCTGCTTACTCATGGCCAGAGTTGTTGATTCCACACTTTCTCTTCTTTCCCGAGGCCAGATAGCATTGAAAACTGAATCTTTCATAGCATCACATCACAACACGTTTACAATTAAATCTCCTTATCCTGAGTGGCACACAGTAGTGGAGAGCATCAGTTTCCAGTGATACGAAACACATTGTCACAACAATGACACAATGGCCCATTTATAATCAATAAGTGTAATTTAAATCGAACAAATAGCAATTTGTATGGTCCCGAAAGAAGGCACAGCTGCACAGCTATAGTTATAAAAATTGCAGACAGGAAATCCGTAATCCGTAAATCCATCGATTATCTAAACTGCATCTTCCTCACTAGGGTCGCTGGGCAGCTAATGCCTATCCCTGCTGTGCTGACTATGGGCGAAAGGCAGGAATGCACTGAGGACTGCTCGCTAATGAGGAAGTCCAACAGAAAAGATATCTTAAAGAGGTACTAGCTAGCTAGTTAGCATGGTACTGACTGAACAGGTGAGTCTACAGTTTCCACAGGCTGGTGGGCAGGGTATCTCCAGTACTGAAGGATGAACTTTAATGGTAAGATTGGAAAAGGATCAGTGTTTCTGTTCCTTTGATCTCTTCTTACAAACCTAATCGTTTGTGAGATGGGTCCTGAACCCTGCACATCCCTGCTTTCTCCAGAATACCCTGAGGAGACATTCCAGGCTGTATTACACCCTCTGAGACTGGAAAGATTCACACGCCATAGATGTGTTCACAGTCCCTGATGTCTGCTGACAAGGTCTCCACTCAAACTGTGGATTCAGTAATTTCCCAAGAGGATGCTACAACACTGGGATAACTGGTTGCCTTTGAAACAATAAAATCCTGCAATGGCCTCACCTCGCACACTTAAATTTCTCACACACACATACACACACACGCGCGCACACACACGCACACACACACACACACACACACACACACACACACACACATCTGCTCTACAGTACTCAGTTCCGCACACAAAAATACTCACATATTCATGCTCAGGCACACTGGTGGAAAACACACACACACATGCACCTCCATGACTGCACAGACACACACGCACGCAGATGCACTGACGCACAAGCATGTGAAGGTAGAAACAGGAACAAAGTCCTAAAATAAGGAGGTGAAAGAAGTGTTTTATGCAGCAGATCATGACACAGACTCAGACCTCAGTCAGTGCCACCTGATTATTACACAGATAGTAAAGAGAGCAGCGGGACAGTTATACTGCTCAGGGACTGAAAAAGATAAATGAGTCAGACGTGAGCTCAGTTCACCGAGGGGCGCAACAGTTTCCTGTTGTGTCGCTATCTCTCCGGCAAAGGGCATTCTTCTACTGCCATGACGGTGATGGACTGCAGGCACTATCAACCCCAGAGTCAATCATTCTCTGGGAGCGGAGCTTTCCATCAGGAGCATTAAAAACACAAAAATCTATACTGCCTCTAATGTAAGCATATTTCATGTCCAGAGAGTGAGAGCTAGTGGCCAGCCAAATGAACGCACACATAAATGCCAGCAGTTGCTGTGCATTGATCAGCCAAGGGGGCGTCCAAATATTGCTAGGTCCAGGCTTAGTAATATTCCCCTTCTCCTACCCTTTTCTCAGCCTTTCAATTTTGTCTTCATTCCATCCTCTTTCTCAATCTGTCTCTCCAGAGACAGCCTCGATCCCCTTTAGACCTGCCGCAGTAAATATAAACCTAATTCAACTGTAGCGCCAACTTTGTTTTGTTTCTCTCCTATTCTAGAGCATTTCTGCCCAATCATTGTCACTGATGCTTTATGTCAACTTGGATCCATGCAGCTCACATGTTCTCTCTGGTTAATCATTGGTGCTCTCTGAGCCTGGTTCTGCTTAAGTTAAACTGCCATACAATCAGATAACAATAGCAGCAGTGTAATAGACAGTACCATGCCATTAAGAACAAAGAAGGCTGTGTGAAACATGTCATTTCTCCTCCAGAGAGACACAGCGCAGTAAGATACAGTAAGTAAGTCACTGGTTTCAAAAGGGCCAAAATTTCCGCACAGGTCGCTTATGAATGCAAATTTCAGCAGTTAAATCTGATGCTTTGAAATTAATTGTTTTCAAATTGAATGTGTGGGAGTACTGACAGAAAACAAAAAATGACCGACTATACGTGGACTGCGCTGCACACACTGCAGTTATTCTCACAGTAAAATGTATTTTTTAAAATGATATCCAGAAACAACGTTCAACGAATGAAATCCGTAATCACCCGCAGGAATGTGCGCTTTGATAAAAAGTAATTATTTTTTCTCTATTTAATTTCCTGCAGAGTACATCATGTTGGAAAATATAATTGAAAGAGCTATGGCTTCTATATAAAATAATATCAGGGCAGAGCGTGCTGCTGCCAGAATAGCCCCCATTTCATTATGAGATGCCCTCGGAAGGTTCCGTGCAGCCCAACACGATGGTATCACAAAAGGACAGAGCAAAATCATTTCCTGTTGTTTGCAACTAACAGACTGAATTTTCTGACCACAAAATACAGAGCAAACCACTTCAACAAGAACGATGGCGCAACCTAAAGCTGATAGACAAATAATCGTGACTGTAAAAAATCATGCTAGCCAAGAAGGAGCCACAGATGTCTTCAACTTGTCCTTGACCGTTCAAGGTGTTTCTTCCTCTCGATCTTGAAGTCTTTAATGTCCCTGTATTGCAATAAAGTCCCGAAAGTACTTCATCCTGTCTGACCTATCAGTAGTCTCTATTGTGCCCTTCTACCCTGACTTAGGTATTATGTGTGCAAACCAGGTGAAATAGTAGTAATGGATGTTGCAGTGCTGCCTGCATTTCCAGTCTCAGTAGATAACATATTGCTAGGAAACATGCTGTTGAACTCAGAATGCTCTGTAAGCCACAGTACCCCACTCATGAATATTAATCACAGAACCAGCAATCCAGCAAATTAGAATGAAGCAGAGCATCAGAGATGAGAGAAGCAGCACTTCCTGAGGTAAGTGTATGGAGTGGATGATGTGGCCAGTCTTTGATCTGTGCCTCCATCTCGTCCTGAGCTTTGGCGAAGTCGCTGAATGGATGAGGGCAGAGAGAGACGTTTTTTGGAAAATACTGTGAACGGGTGTGGGAAGAGCATGGAAGACATGTTTACGCAGATGCGTTTTGATAAAACATTTAATCGCGCTATAACGAGAATTCCACAGAAACCGTCGAACGAGAGATTCAGGGAACTTCGCTCTCCTGGTATTGTTATAAACAACAGTCAGGGGCCGTGTTCACGTACGTGACTCTTTGCGATGAAGGCATAAATCCATTTAAAGGATGTCTTGTGTAAAACACATCACCCAATGTTATTCATGTCAGCCTCTCAGTGCCAGTCACGTACAGCAAACTGAGGGGTCAGGAAAGGATGTTCGGCGAGAGCACAGAACGTTCAGAGCCGGGCCCCTCTTTACATGTTCAAATTCCCTGTACAGTAAGCAGGCCTAACGTCACAGCATCTCCATGACAACAGCGCCGGGCTAGTCATATGACCACACTCACACAAATTAAAGCAATGTGTGCCGAACTATCACGAAGGCCGCCCCTCCAGCCAGCATCGACAATTCGACCAATCAGAGCCAGCGGGGGGGTGGGGGCCTCAGGGGTCACATGTGGTCAGGAGCACACCAAACCATGTGTGACTGGTTACTGGACCAGACTAGGGGATTTTGGACTGCACACACAGAAATTTCCAAAATTCTGTGGTATTAAACTTAACCAAAACCGCGGTAATGACACAGAAGTAGAACAAAAATAAAGGCGGATGAAAACGGTAAGATGCAAACCAGTTCAGGATTTAAATTAGCCACATCCTGCCATTAACACCACGGACCACAAAACTGGACCAGTACATCTGTCAGTACATGAGTGGATTTTGATTCAGAATTTCTGTCAGTACAAACACATCTTGCCAATGGATTTAAACAGTTGAAATAATGGTAAACCAATCTGTGGACGCATTAGAAACTATTGCCTACATGCTGCGCATTTCAGTGTGTCGTGCTGAATGTTCCTAAGCGTGCCAAAAATGGCCACACTGTTATTCTTTAAGTGCACCATAATGCAGTGTGCATTATTTCTCTCTGCAGTCTTAGCGACAACCAAGCACACATTAAAATGTACAGAGCACAGTCGCCGTATTTCACTTGGACCCATGTAACATGAGCATGTGCAAGTGTGTGTTCACATGATGTGTTGGTTTTGAAGTGCCTGTGTGTTGAACGAGCGTGTGTGTTTGTGGGTGCATATGAGTGTGTGCCAGTGTTCATATGTGTGCATGTGTGTATGCACGTGTGTACAAGAGTCAGTGTTTGTATGTGCATGCGTTCATGCGAGTGGGTTTGTTTATGCGCGTGCCTGTGAGTGTATGCATGAGAGTATGTGAGAGTAATTTTGTGCGTATGCGTGAGTATGTGAGTGTGTGCAAGTGCGTATGTGAGTATGTGTGTGTGCAGGTGCGTGTGTGTGTGCGCGCATGTGTGAGTATATGTGCGTGCATGTGTGTGTGCAGGTGCGTGTGTGTGTGTGCATGTGTGTGCGAGTGTGTGCATCTGTCAGGGTGGCAAGGGGAAGGGTGAGGTTTTTCCGAACCCTGGGAGCGGTGAGGAACTTTCACTGCGCGGAATGTGATTGTTTGAAGTGGTTTCCTGCCGAGTGTTTTTTAAAGGAAGCGTCATCATGAAGGCAGCCTGGCACTTTACTCTGAGGAGGTGAAAACATGGCAGCCCCGACATAACAACATAGAGGTAACAGCCCTTATGACCGCATACACACACACACACACACACACACACACACACACACTCACTCCCACACTAACACTGCATCGGAAGAACAGGCCAGCGCCACAAAGCTTGCTTTGACTGTGCCCACAGAGCACAAGCTTGGAGGATCTGTGAGCAGAATAATGAACAGCAGATAGAGCAGGAGACAGAGGAAGCAGGGCGGGGAGAGGAGAGATGGGACGGAGACGGAGAGAAACAGTCAGGGCGGGTACCACCATGAGAGGGACCCCCACCGTCCCAGACCCCCCTGCACCCCTCCGTACCCCTCCCAAAACAAAAAAAATAAAAAATAAAAAAACAAACTGAAGGTGCTCAGACCAGCGGACGCCTGGGAAGTTGTGATGGGCGAGGCCAGAGTTACAAGAACAAATAATCACCGCATGCTTTGGCTGTGGGAGGCACTGGGACAATCACAGAAAGACACCCATAGCCTCAAGCAGTCATACCCACAGTAACACACAAAACTCTCAGCTATATACTCCCAGAAAAGAGCAAGTCATCCACCTTACACCGTACACATGGCACCAAACGTGGCACCAAAGATACAGGCCTGACCTTAAAGCACCTGCATTTGGAATTTAACTCCTTCTCAGGTTTTAGCAAACATCCATAGCCAATATGTCTGCAATATCTTTAACTTGAGCTCTTAGCAGTTGTTATTACCTCAGTATAAGAATCTCGTGATGATCTAAATTCACAATGGAGTTGACACAGGTATGTTGTTTCATGATTTTTTCCCAAAATGTCATGACGAGTGACATTCACTTATAATCACAATGGCAAAAAATTTCACACTGTCCCAGCATTTCTACAGCAGGCACACAGTTTACTTAAGCTTGCACTTTACACACAATATCAGGATGGACCTGAACCATTTCAGATTTCCAGCAGAAAGACATTATACTCATTATTCTAGCATACTGCTGACATTGTCACACTGAGGACATATGGAAAATACAATTCAACTAGAAAAAAATACCAAAATTAGAACAATTCAAGATGTATCACAAGTGGACACATTGATAAGGTATAAACACCTTAAAGTTGGTTCACAGGACACACTGAATCAGTAAACGTTCGAGAAGCGACAGGGTAATGGCCATTTGTGTGAGGCGAAAACTAAACTAATCTCAAAAAGTCAACACCAAAATGTATTTTGGTCTTACAATTAGGCTTAAAATCTTACCTCAGTGCCTGTACATCTAAATGAGAGCAATACGGTCACTGCAGTGAAGAGGCTTTGGGGAATTTTATGACTTTCCGAATAGGGAAGTGAATTTCATATTCCTCAATACGCAGGTCTCAGAAGAGTCTCATTAGGGGACTGTACATGCATGAGCAGTGTGACTCATTCCCACACACACACACACACACACACACACACACACACACACACGCACAGACACACACACACACACACACACACACACAGCTCAGCTGTACTCTTTCCCAAACTCTCCACCAGCACCAGCACTCCCCAATCAATCAGCCCCCTCCCCCCCAATCCCACTCCCGCCCTATTCCGGAACCTGCCCTGACACACCTACACACCACATACACTGAACGGAAGTCAGAGTTCAGCAATCTCACTTTCCTCTTTTCTTCAATTCGTGACCTTTCCCTGCACCAGAAACACAGAGCAGTGCTCTCTCCCTACAGCCCCATGTCCCTCAAACACACACACACACACACACATTCTCACTGGCGCCCACAAAAGCACGCAAACAACATAAATACGAAGCGCTAACACACGCAAACCACACACTAACTTGCGTGGTGCATTCACACTGAAACAAACACCCAGAGACGCCCACAACAGAAACACGCGCTCCTCCAACACCATTTCCAAACTGCACTGACCAACACAACAGTTAGCAGTTGCTTTCACAACATAAACCCTAAACCGCACGCATGGAGACAGAGAGAGGGAGGGTGAGCATAGGCTCTTACCTTACACAGGGTCATACCTCTATCAGGAAGGAATCTCCAAATATGAGAGACTGTCTCCGGTATTCCTAAATACTCTTTGTCTTTGACTCAGCCTGCATTTGTCAGTGAATAACTGTAAACAGAGAGTGCAAAGCACTTGAAGACAGCACGAGAGGGAGAGAGGGAGAGAGAGAGAAAGAGAGAGAGAGAGAGTGGGAGGGAGGGAGGGAGCGAGAGAGGCGCTGGGGGGTGGGAGAAACAGAGAGAGACCGGGGAACCAATGTGACGACAGACTGGAGAGAAACCACAATGCTGTTGCGAAAGAGAGGAAGGGAAGAGGGTGTTCGGAGGGAGAGAACGAAGGAGAAGGGTGTACAGGCCAGGGGATAGAGGGAGGAGGAGAGAAAAACAGAGACAAGAACAAGCAGATGGGAGGAGGCAGAGATGGAGAGATAAAAAGGAAAAAATAGGAGGAAACCTCATTAAGAATACGAGTTTTGAGTTTATTTATACTCTGCCTGCATGCATGCGCACGTCCATATGTGACTTACCACAAACCCATAACAGTCTGTCTGAGTTTGTCCGTGTGTGTGTTCAGCAGTGTGTGTGCACATGACAGCTAGTATGTATGTGTGTGTGTGTGTGTGTGTGTACAAGTGATCAGCTGAATGTGTGTGAGTGTGTGTTCAGCTACGTACTTACATATGACTGCATGTATGTACATGCATGTGTGTGTGTGTGCGTGAGTGAGTGAGCGTGTACAAGTGTTCAGCTGCATGTGCGGTATCTGTGCGCTCAGCTACACGTGCGTGCCTGTGTAGATATGCTGCTGTGAGTTTGTACGCAGCAGTGCATGCAAAAGTGTGGCATGGCTTTATCTGTGAAAATACAGTAAGTGTGTGGGTGCTCACAGGGAACAGACGGTTCTGAAAGAGAAGAAGAAACGCCCATCTCTCCTCTGGGCTCCTGAGAAAAAGAGAGAGAGATGGGGGAGGGGATGCTGGGAAGAGGGGAAGTCATGATTTTGTCTCTAAGACTGCTTGAAATTCCCTGTTTCTCTCACAAATGCAGATAATTCCACACTCTTTCAGTTTCTCTCTCTCTCTCCCTCCTAATCTCTCTGTCCTTTCCTTCATGAACACTCTTGCAAACACAGTATGATTCATCTAACAATAAAATAAAAGAAAAAAGAAACTGAGATGAAACACCTGAGGCGTTTATACGTCATCACACTACAGACATCTCAGATGCACTCAATGTCAGTCTTGGTGATTCACAGCTCTTACCATCTCTTAAAGCAATTCTGTTGAAAACATCTTATTCAGTCAACACACGTACAACATTGTTCGAAACGTCTTATTCAGTCAGCATACACAATAAATATTTGGTCCCACGTCAGGATCTAAAAGTGAAATTTTGACCAACCAAGCTCAAGGCACAGCAGTTTTCAGTCAGGTGTGCAGGGACCGTAGCAAAACCATTCAAACGCACTGCTGCTCGGGTCTGCTCACCTCAAAATCAGCGCTCTATGAATGTCATGTCATGCTATTCCCACTAGAGGGCTTCACCAGCTGGACAGAAACAGCGCTCAGAGAGGGACTGAGGTTTTTGCACAAAAAGGACATTGTCTTTCCTGACCAGTAATGTGCTCTGATGCAGTTAGCCACTTCAGTTCACTTCACCAGCGCACTCCTGAGGCTGCCAGCCTGCCAAGGGACGAACAAAACTGGAGAGCTGAAGCTGCGTGCTTACATAAACCTTATGTAAGCAATATCATTGAAGCTGGGAGATGTCATTATCCTAACTTGTAGTGCTTTTCATTTTAATTGATTGGCAGAAAAACAGCAACAAATGCTTCAAAGATAACACATGGATATGTACACATGTACAAACACACACACACACAAACACACGCACACACACTTGCACACACACACACTTGAACGCACACTCACACACACATGCAGTCATTCTCGCTCACACGAAAACTATTTCTTTGACTCGCACTTTATCTCACTCTCTCCAGTAAACACTCTCATGAACACACAAACTTACAGCCTGAAGTCATTAATATCAGAGCACACATACACTGTACGTGTTCACGTAAGGACAGAAGAGCAATAGAACATCATCTCATTAAACAAACAGCTCTCTCTTTCCCACCCAATCTTTCCCTGTCTGTCCTCCCCCCCACACCCCAGGCCGCTACGCATGTCATAAATTACCAGATGAGAAGACTATAGAAAGGGAGGGAGGGAGAGAGAGAGAGAGAGGAGAGAGAGAGAGACAGCAAGGGCGGAAGACAGAAGAGTTTTCCCAGTGGAAATGTGGGTGACGTCATTGATGTGAGCATCAAGGTTACAACACAGTTCTCACTGCAGCTCTGACACGGGACACAGACAGAGGGAAGGAAACCGGATGAATGAGAGAAGGAAGGAAAGAAAAAAAGGAGAACAAAAGTGGGCGGGCCTGAGATGTAGGAAATAAAGGGAACAGGATCTATTACATCAAAGGTAATATTTAGCACTGTTTCTGTCACGCTACCTGTTTTACGAGCTGAGCATGGGAGCTATAAACGCATCTTCCTCTTCAGAGCAACAATTTCTCACACCCAGAGATATTGTGCATGTTTAATATCTCTCTCTCCTCCTCAATCACTCATACTGTGTGCTGCACATGGCCATGAAGCAAACTGATGGTGTTTAGTTTGTCCTTTGCAGTGGAATCGAGTACAGGCGATGAAGAACAGACGTACAACTCCTCTTAAGAGAGTTAGAGTGTTTATTTTCCAAAGGACACGGGACAAAAGCACAGGCAAACGCAGGCCGTTTCGCTAATCTGGTTGCTGGAGGTGCACTGAAGTACTCGGTGGACATACGCATGATAGGATTGGGGAGGGTTTTGGAATGAACCTGGCTCAGTAATTGGCACGCAATTATCCACTCCCCTAGGAGTTGAAGTAAGACAAATTAATGAGGACATGAATCTGGGGAACAGAGCCTAATAAAGGAATCTCCGTATTTTACTGATATTGATTAAATGGTGACATTTAAACATGGCAACCTTACATGAAATACATATTCTTCAGCAAGAGATATTAGTCTTCTCGGTCTCACAGTCTAACACAGGCTCCCAGAGTTGGTACAGTAGTGTGTGGGAGAGCAGAGGTGACTCATCAATCGCATCCACTAGGCATAAAACAAACCTGAACTATGCTCTCTGGCCATGTCCATTAAACCATACCACTGCAAACTGCACCACTGTTCTGTCCAATCACAGTCCTGGAAAACAGATTCTGTAAATACTTTTAATTTTTCCTGCTCACTGCGCTGAATTTTTGTATCCAAAGCAGGTATCTGAGCCAACTGCCCACACGTACACTGCCTCAAATCCAAGAGCCGTCATTGCTTAAGAGTCTAAAAGTACCCAAAATTAACTGTCTCGTGTCCAAACAACACAAACACCCCACTCTGAAAACAGATGCGCTTAAAACGACATATTAGCCTTCCTTGTCACTTTTGTTTGATGCACCTATGTGCCAAGTCAATAATTACACATTCTCTGTTCTTTCAACCCATTCCGTGTTAAAAAAAAAAAATCCCCCGTGTCACACGTTGCATAACCCCATATTTGCAACAACTTCTTCCCACAAACTGAAGTGAAGGTTACAAATATAGAAAGAGCTGGATGCGCTGGCTAAATCTGAACAAGTGCTTTTGGAGAGAGTGCAGTGGTGCTCGCATCACCACACACCCCCTTTTCCCTTCCCTCCCTCCTCCGGCCCTCTCCTCACTCCCACCTCCTCTGCCCCATTTGACCGCTGCACTGCAGATTTGGCAGAATGCTAAATACAATCAGAGGTACAGAAGGGTGCGAAAAATATTCTGCAGGGAGAGGGGGTGCCAAGAGGAGACACAGGTGTGCAGAGGAGAGAAAGAGAGAGAGAGAGAGAGAGGAGGTGGAAGAGAGAGGAAGATTTTGACAAATGGTCAAATGAAGCTTGTACAGTCACACGCACAGTTCAGCCACGTGCATAGGTCGTCCAGTTGTGCCAGCTTTTGGTCTGAAATGAAAACATTTCAAACAAATCCTTCTAGAAAATCGTGTCTCCCCTGTATACCACTCAGTACTGTGTTATCTAATCATACACAAAGTACATACCAAGCATGCTAAAACATAGACATACAGACAAGCAAATACGGCAGCGTTAGCGTCCTGCAAACAAATAACCAAAAGTCTTTCATTTCTGTATGTTCAGCTGCGTTATACTGTATACGTTCACCTTCAGCATCAAATTATTTCCCCAGCCCTCTCACTCTCCCTGCCTAATAAGTTACTGCGGCCTTCACCAGACCTCTTAAAGCTGTTGCAGATGAAGTCCTAGCAAACTCCGGAAAGTCCCACGGTCTCCCAACGGTGACACGCCTTGCGGCAGGATACTGTCGCGCTATGAGGCCCTGACCTGCACACAGAGGTCACGCGCAGTGCACCCCACCTCCAAACATTTCCCAACTAGCCGCAATGGAAAGGACCAGCGTCCCACTGTAAGACAATGAAACATTCAAGCAGTTGCACACTTTGTTCACACTTTAGTTCTCATTCCTTCACCCGTTCCCCACAATGCTGACAAACAACAAGGACATATATGGTGCTAAGTACCTCCATATACAATAACAAAAAGATATACATGATCTCACACACACACACACACACACACACGGACATGCATGCGCACACGCGTACACACACACAGACATGTGTACACGCACACACACACACACGCACACACAAACTTACAATACAATCCCCTAACTTCCTTGAGGAGTGAACATAAATGATTTTTGGAATTTTGCTCTCAGCCAGCGTCAAGTAGGTGCAAGCTGGACTTGACCAGGTCATTTTTCTTACCACATTAGCAAGCCTCACAATGAGTCAAATCATCTCACCTCACTGCTTGTGATAGTTCTGTACGCTTAATACTACTACTACTACTAATAATAATAATAATAACAATAATAATAACAATACTAATACTTCAAGTTGACAAAAAAAAACTGGAATGCTTCTCATGATTTGATTATTTTTGTGATTAAAGGATTGAAGGGAAGACGTGGCAAACAGGATAATAGCAACACGCTGTGTGTACTGGGTATAGCAACACAGCGATAGCTTAACTTCTCCCCTGACAAAGCTGTAACGATGATTACAAACATCCCAAACCCAATTCCTGGCAGGTGGAGTCAAGTTTACTCATGAACTTCCGCATCGTTTGCGTTACGTCAGGTTAGCCATTCATTCTACAAAATCGTTTGTCACGCCGCAGATCGAGTTTCTCGACAGGGTTCGAGTATCTACTTCTCCTCACCCTATCTTGGCCAGTAGCCTAAATTAAATAGCTATGCGCATGAAACCGAGCTGAAAGTGCATTCCGTTAACATAGGACAATACCGCCCTGCTTAATCTTTAAGGAGTCTCAAAGGCATACCGACACCTGCTCCTTGTCCTTCCAGGCAGCAGTTCTCGATTGTTATTGTTGTTGCTCGTAATGTAACGTCGAGACTAGTAATGGCATTAGTCGCTGTCCCCGGTTAAAGCTGTTTTGCCTGACTGACAGCAATCTTGCCGGGAGGGCCCGTCTCGGATGCTCAAAGTCTGAGTGGTTTTTCTGGAAACCGAAGGCCAGCGTACAGTAATTGCAATTTTGGCCATCTGTGGCTTTGCACAAAAATGCACGTGTGTGAAATTGTGCAGTACATTAGCAATCCATGCCCGTGCGTTTAATTAATTTCGTCCGAGCGAAATGAAACAAATACAACGTCGTAGGTAGGCCTAAATGGGTAAAGACAGGAGAAGTGGCAGGTGTCATAGTAAAGTAGCTGCTGGTTTGTGAGCAGCAGACCCTTTCGCTCTCTACGAAGTTCAATGGCATTTTCCCGTGCGTAAACGGCGCTTTTATTTTTGAATCGGTCTCCGAGGTAGGAGCTAGTGGTCAACAATTGGTTGTAACAAAAACGCACTGACAGTATCAGACGTCCGGACGGCAAAACAGTCCAGTGCCAATAGGGTTAGCCGCTCACAGGCGGATCACTGGGTTCACCGGTCCTCATGAATAAAATTTCAATTCTCTCGAAATGTGTTCCCTATATCATTAATTCGGACTGAATTGCACATAAGTCACTGCTGACCACAATTCCATAAACTGCTGCGGACAACAGACCAGCCTAGTCTTAGGGGAGAAGGTGCGGCCGCAATACAGATAACTCAAAATTTGGCTTTTAACTTCCAATAAATATTATCCCTCGCTAAAGCTGTAATGAACTGATTTCATTAAGAGGTGCATTGATAATGAACTACTCATTGGAGAAGTAAGGAAGCAAGGTAGGCATCCAGATGATGGGCAAGCACATATTAATTCTACAAGGCGTTCAAACACTTAAATCGTGTTATGCGATCTGAGCGTTAATGTTTTCGGCTGCATCTGGTAGCTTCAAGAGCAACACGTCGCGGTTTTAGACGCTACTCACAATATAAGATTTTGAGTGAATTAAAATGTGTCGCAGTCCATTTTTACGAGCGAACATGTAACCTAAAAGCAATCATAGAGAGGACTAAAAACCGCTTCCAGTGAACACGAGACAAATATTTACCTACAATTACGGGAATGACGTGTATCTGAAATGATTACAGCAATCACACATGGTAAAGTATGCTCCATTTGTTATGGCAACTAGGTAACCATCTCAGCGTCAGAAAAAGCGAAGTATATTGCGACCTTATGTCAATGACAAGGACAAGATCACCGAAAATGTAGACTATGCATTACATTTAAAACACTAATTCCCATTATTTTTTCCCCCCAGTCTGTAATAACAATGAAGACCAGAATATGCGACGAAGGAAAAGCAAACATCGTCACCACACCGCCACTTACATTGTTCCGCAGGTCTCTTAGAGCTACGCTCATCGTGCAGAAGGCTGCGGGAGCGAGATGCACTTTATCTCTGCTCGAGATTTCTCTCCCCGGTTTGCGAAGCCATCTCACTCCTATCCTGGAAAAGACAAACAATCACCCGATCGTCAACACTATATTTTTGCATCCAGTCACAACCTGTCACACATTGGCAAAGGCTATCCAATGCAAGATCATGGATTCACAAATAGCAATTTACTGTAGGAATATCCAATACCCCTAGCAACGCAGTAAATCGGTCATTTTGATAAGCGATTTTCCCATTGTCAACAAACGTGAAACGAAACGTCTTTTTTTCCGCGATCTGAGCGGCTCTCCTGAGTTTCATGCGTTTCCGTCGGCTATAGGCTACAGAGGCTGAAGAAGAGCTGCCGGGGATGAAAATCTCTCTCACTCTCTCTCTCTCTCTCTCTCTCTCTCTCTCTCTCTCTCTCTCTCTCTCTCTCTCTCTCTGTGTGTTATTACATTTCCATGTCCAAAACATTACGTATTTCTATACAACATCAAGCAAAAAGAATGAACTCAACAGGTCCACCGATCATATATTCACCCCCTATGTCTTTCTCTGCGAGCAGCTGTGCGCCGTATAATGAAGCGAGTTCATTTCTAAGTCCAAACAATATAAAATGTTGGCCGAAAGCCAGCATACTTGATCAAATGCAGCTCCATTATTTTATGGTAATCAAAATGACAGCTGTTTGACATTTGGCAGAAGTCATTAAGTGCATAATTAGCATGTTTTGCATTGTTGTTTCCCCAAAACAGAACGTATCACTAGATTATGCTTTTCATATCAATTGCTCATTCACTGCGGTGTTCATTGCTGCCTTCCCATTGAATGAATTTCCCGACTGCCCAGGGACTGTAATACTGTGTTGTACTGGCCCTTGACCAGAAACACAAGACTATGGTTCTTAACGAAATGTATTCATCAATTGGCTCAAAACCTAAAGAAATGCTTGCAGATGCTTGCATTCTAAAATGATACGTCGTATTATCTCAGAATGTAGAGTCTATTAGAATACAACTGCGCTAATTGCGCTGCCAAACTAAGCCTATTGTAAAAGCCTGACGGGCTAATACCAATTCCAAAACCACAAAAAGAAGGAAGAAAAAAGAAAAAAAAAAACTCCACCTGCACAGGCAAGTGAAGTCCGCTGGCATTAATATGTATTTCCGTTTAGTCGGTGACGCTGAGAGGTTGGGCTGTGTTCTGTCTAAGATGTAGCCTACATGAGAATTGCCACCATCAACATGTATTTCTGATCAGAAGAATGAACGCACTGCGATAGACAACGAATCTCCACCATTTGAGCAGGCAACTACGAGGACAAACACAGCCACACACGTAGCCCTGCCAAGCTAGCAGTCGGATTTTGTGATCTAGGTTGGCCATGGTATCACCAGGGAGATGAGTTGAGGCGTTGTCATAGTATTGTCATAGCAACTGCCTTCAGCAGGGTAGAGGCCAATATCGAGAGGAAAAAGAGAGAGCAGAGGGAATGGGATCTGAGAGGTCTGGATGAGAGGAGAATGCTTGCAGCAGTGTGTTCAACTCATCAGTTGATTACAGCTTACATTAATGGGATTATTCTTATTGTTCATGATCAGCCAGTGAATCAGGCAGTTAATAGTGCAAATATTCTGAAGTTAGAGGGCACCTCAATAGTCACTGTCAAAACTGTTAAACAGAATGATAAACAGGCCATTTCATTGTGGGATGCCAGTACCCATGAATGCAGTAAAGTCCTGGACATCTAGTCAGAGTTACAATTTATTTCTGAATAAAACATACTCAAACATTCCCACTCGAAAATAATGTCCACCATGTGAACTGTGAAAATACAGCACCACACCAATTAAAAAAATTTAAAAAAAATTCTACACCACCATCTAAAGTCCCGTAAAAAAAATGCATGCATAATCCCCATAAATGTTTTTTCAATGAAAGCAGTCCAAATAGAATTTTGTAGCAAATGTTAATGTTCAATGATGCTTAAATTAAAATATGACATGCACTGATGACACTATGGTGAATTCAGTTCAGAAAGATATACTCAGTCTATATGAAAACGCACCACTCACGAAATCTGGAATAGCTCCACGGATTGATATGTGAAGTATATACGTATGATGCATTTGAGATAATGAATGATTTAAGAAGACATGTAAACATCATTCAATTTCATTCTCGATAATGTTAATGCACGAGAGAGGTTTAAGTGGTGTAGGGGTCAAACAGGAAAGTCAATAACGGGTGTGACCACCATTTGCATTGACACGTGCAGTGCATCGTCGTCGCATGGAGTTGATCAGTCTCTGGATAGTGTTCTGAGGGATAGCATTCCACTCCTGAACAAGGGCAACCTCAAGTTCTCGGATGTTGTCCATCTGGCGTCGACGTGAAAGACGTCGTCCAATTTCATCCCATAAGTGCTCGATAGGGGAGAGGTCGGGTGACAGAGCTGGCCACTGAAGCACGGGATGTTTTGCTGTGCAAGGTACTGCATGGACACCCTTGCAGTGTGTGCCCTAGCGTTGTCCTGTTGGAACATGTGGACATCGTGGTGTTGGTTGAAGAACGGCACAACATGGTTCTGCAGCACCTGGTCCCGGTAGTAGACGCCGTTCACCCTTCCTCTGCAGATATGGAGAGGGGTTCTGTGACGGTAGCTTATTCCACCCCACACCATAACGCTGCCACCACCCCAACGGTCCGTTTGAACGACACAATCGGCGTTATAACGTTCACCACGTCTCCACGAAACACGTA
Organism: Gymnothorax reevesii; assembly: GCA_029721435.1. Lineage (NCBI taxonomy): Eukaryota > Metazoa > Chordata > Actinopteri > Anguilliformes > Muraenidae > Gymnothorax > Gymnothorax reevesii. Next base: position 136,109,292 of record CM056574.1, on the reverse strand, counting down.
TAAGGCCATCTGCGTTCCTAAAGTGAAATCGTGACTCGTCAGAAAAGATGACACCGTGCCATTGTCGTAGTCGCCAATTCTGGTGCCTGTTTTCCCACTGTAGACGCTGGTTTCAGTGATGATCCGTCAATATGGGGCCGAAATAAGGACGTCGTGCACGCAGGCCTGCAGCTCGCAGACGGTTCCGTACAATGTTGGGGTAAATGAATCCACGTCGTCTTTGGACTTGAGCAGCTGTTCTTCTTGCTGGTAGTGTTCAGTCTTGGAGATGATCCCGTACGATCTGACGTTCCTGAAGTGCCGTTGTCACACGTTGTTGACCCGGTCGAGGACAGTCCCGAGTGCTTCCCGTTTGCAGAAACCTTTGATGGAGTCTTGCGATCGTTGCGTGTGCGCAGTGTAGTCGTCTGGCAATTTCCCTGGTGCTGGCGCCAATTTGAAGCATGCCTATGGCACGTTCCCATTCAGGGGCTGTAGGCCACGGCATAGTGTCGACGTTTCACAAGTGTCAGTGAAGAAGTGAAATTTTATTTGGATTCACATGCTTTTAAAGGCAATGTGTGCACAAATTCAGAGTGAAATTCATTTTTCCCGTGGTGTGCATGCAAGATGTTGCGTTTTTGCAAAAAATTGCCTAGCGTTACAGTTAACTTGAAATTCTCACATTTCTTGCACCTGGAATGTCAGGTGACGTCACTGTAGTGTTGTTGTTGTATAAAAATTATATTGAAGTTCATTTGAACTTAAATATTGACTTTTTTTCAAGTGGTGCGTTTTCATTTGTACTCAGTATAGTTGATAGTGTTTGTTTTTCTTTGTAGACTCATATTCTTTGGTAATAAAAATAAAGCGAAACTGTAACATGATTTACAACCCCAATTCTGAAATAGTTGGGACAAAGTGTAAATTGTGAATAAAATCAAAATGCAATGACTTTCAAGTCACACCAGCCAGTATTTTTTCACAGTAAAACAGATAACATAGCAAATGTTGAAACTGAGAAATTTTACAATTTTCACCACAAAATGAGCTCATTTCAAATTAGATGGCTCCTACAAGTCTCTAAAAAGTTGGGAAAGGGGCATGTTTACCATGGTGTAGCATCCCCTCTTCTTTTTAACACAAAGTGGAGGCATCTGGGCATTGAGGAGACAAGTTTCTTGGGTTTAGCCATTGGAATTTGATCCCACTCTTGTTTAATACAGGCTTCCAGCTGCTGGAGAGTTTTGAGTCTCCTTTGAAGGACTTTTGGTTTAATTATGCGCCAAATGTTCTCAATTGGTCAAATATCAGGACTGCAGGCAGGTCAGTCCAGTACACAAACTCTTCTACTACGATGCCATGCTGTTTTAACAGCTGCAGTATGAGGTTTTGCATTGTTCTGCTGAAATACACAAGGTCTTCCCTGGAATAGATGTCGTCTGGAGGGAAACATGTGTTGCTCTAAAACTTTTATATACCTTTCAGCATTCATGGTGCTTAACATGCAAGTGTCCCACACCATATGCACTTATGGATCCCCATACCATCAGAGATACTGGCTTTTGAACTGAACGCTGATAACAGGAGGGGTGGTCTTTCTCCTCTTTTGCCCAGAGGACACAACGCCCATGATTTCCAACAAGAATGTCAAATTTGGACTCATCTGACCACAGGATACTTTGCCACAGTCCATTTTAAATGAGCCTTGGTCCACAGAACCCAGCGGCACTTGTGGCACTTCTCAACAATGACTTCCTTCTTGCATGATAGAGTTTTAGGTGGCATCAGTGGATGGCACGGTGGACTGTGTTTACAGACAGTGGTTTCTTGAAGTATTCCTGGGCCAATTTAGTAATGTCAATGACAGAATTATGCCAGTGAGTGATACAGCGGCGTCTGAGGGCCTGAAGATCACGGGCATCCAATAAAGGGCTTCGGCCTTGTCCCTTACGCACAGAGATTTTTCCAGTTTCTCTGAATCTTTTGATGGTGTTATGCACTGTTGATCATGAGACCTTCAAAGCCTTTGCAATTTGATGTTGAGAACATTGTTTTTAAAGTATTCCACAATTTTTTTACACAAGCCTTCATGGGTTGGAGAGCCTCTGGCCATCTTTACTTCTGAGAGACTCAGCTTCTCTTAGGCATCCCTTGTTTTGAAAATAATGTTACACACCTAATGCCAGTTATCTTAATTACTTGCTAATATTCTTTCAGGGGATTCTCTTATATATTAATAGCTTTTTCAGCCCTTTTTTGCCTGGGTCCCAACTTTTTTGAGACCTGTTGCAGCCAGAAAATTTTAAATAAGCTCATTTTGTGGATAAAAATGCAAAATGTCTCAGATGTAACATTTGAAATGTTATTTATATTCTTTTGTAAATAACATATTGGCTCATGTGATCTGACAGTTATTGCATTTAGATTTTTTTCACAATTTACACTTCGTCCCAACTGTTTTGGAATTGGGGTTGTAAAAGGCACACTCATCCAGGATTGGACTAAGTCAGAACTGTGAATGCAAGGTATAGTTCAAAACACACCTCAGTCATCCCCAATATATAGGTTAGAGGACAATGGGTCGGGAAGGCTACAAAGTCCCTCTGGTGGAATGTCCTGAGGGGCTTTATATCCAGCAGTGCGAAAATACTCATACTATATTTTGTTGTTTCATGATGCAATACTGTGATTACAAACCCCAATTCCAATGAAGTTGTGACGTTGTGTAAAACATGAATAAAAACATAATACAATGATTTGCTCATCCTTTCCACCTATATTCAATTGAGTACTCCTCAACAATATGGTTTTTAATGCTAAAACTAATAGACTTTATCGTTTTTTCGAAATGCTTGACATATGACTTCAGTTGCTCAACAGTCTGGGGTCTCCATTGGCATATTTTACATTTCATAATGTGCCACACATTTTCAATGAAAGACAGGTCTGGACTGCAGGCAGGCAAGTTTATTACCCGCACTCATTTACTGCGATGCCACGCTGTTGTAACACATGCAAAATGTGGCTTGGCATTGTCTTGCTGAAATAAGCAGGGACATCCCTGAAAAAGACGTCATTTGGATGGCAGCATTTGTTGCTCCAAAACCTGTATGTACCTTTCGGCATTTTAGATGCCCTCACAGATGTGCAAGTTACCCATGCCACGGGCACTATCACATCCCCATAGACATTGCAGATGCTGGCTTTTGAACTTTGCACTGATAACAATCTGGATGGTCCTTTTCCTCTTTTGCCCGAAGGACACAATGCCCATGATTTCCAAAAACAATTTGAAATGCGGACTTGTCCGACCATAGCACGCTTTTCCACTTTGCGTCAGTCCATCTCATGTTAGAGTTTTAACTTGCACTTGTAGATGTAGCGACTAACTGTGTTAAATGGAAATGGCGGTCCGAAGTTTTCCTGAGCCCACATGGTGATATGTTTTACAGAATGATGCAGGTTTTTAATCCAGTGCCCCCTGAGGGACCGAGAGTCACAGGCACTCAGAGTTGGTTTTCAGCCTTGCCGCTTACGTGTAGAGATTTCTCAGGATTCTCAGAATTTTTTGATGATATTATGGACCATAGATGATGAAATCCCTAAATTGTTTGCAATGGGACGCTGAGAAACATTTTTTTAAACCGATGGACTATTTGCTCACAAATTGGTGAACCTCACCCTATTCTTGCTTGTGAATGACTGAGGCTTTCACGGCTGCTCCTTTTATACCTAATCATGACACTTACCTGTTTCCAATTAACCTGTTCACATATGGAATGTTCCAAACAGATGTTTTGAGCATTCCTCAACTTTCCCAGTTTCTTTAGAACGTGTTGCAGGCATCAAATTCAAAATTAGTGAATATTTCAAAAAAAAAAAAAAACTAATGAAGTTGATCAGTTTGAAGTTTAATATCTTGTCTTTGTAATGTACTCAATTGAATATAAGTTGAAAAGGATTTGCAAATCATTGTATTCTGTTTTTATTTACGTTTGACAAAAAGCCCTAACTTTGGGGAAGTTTGTATAATACTATACAACTCACCCTTCCTAGTGTCTGATGTCGACCTCAGTGCTACTTACATTTATACCGGTGTTCAGATATACACCAATCAGACAAAATATATTGACCACTGACAGATGATGCAAATAACATTTCTCACAATAGTACACGACTAAGGTCTGTTAACAAATGGTTCTTTCATTAGGTGTGTTGGGTGCAGTTGAAATGGGTTCTGAGCAACTTTGACATGGACTGAATTGTTATGTCCAGCTGATTAGAGAAGCTCAGAACCAAAGTGGCAGACTTGTGGGTTGCTCCAAGTCAGCAGTAGTGAGTACTGACAGACAGTGGTCTGAGGAGGGACATCCTGCAAACCAGCGGTAAGTTGTGGGGCCCCCAAGGCTCATCAAAGTCCTAAGGCAACAAAGGCTATTCTGTCTGGTTCAACCTGACAGAAGGGCTACTTTGGAACAAGTCATAGAAAATGTATTGATGTTTATGGAAAGAATGCATTACAACACAAAATCCATCGCACCCAGGTGGAAATGACACTGCGTAGCTGCAAACTGGTCACTTTTTCCATGCCAACCCATGTGCACCATAGAAAGTGCCTATAATGAGACCTTGGGGCAATGGAAGAAAATTACCTGGTCAAATGAGTCTTTCACGCTGGGTCTCTTTCTCTATGGAAGAGATGGTACACAGTAAAAATGGAGTGTCAATATTGCAGTGTAAACCTATTTTCCTCTGGATAGAGTAGTTATAGCACTATGCAGAGTGAAATCGTCTAAATGGAAGTGTCAAAAGTGAGAGTTCATTCCCACTTCCACACAAGGACAAAATCTACTCTGCAGGGTGATGATTCCCTATAGTGTTAAATATTTTTACACACCTCATTGTTAATTGACACAAAATAGAGTAAAATTAACTCTAAAAATCTTACACTGGCTATAGAGTAAATTTTACACTGATTTTGAGTGGGACCAAATGTTATCTGACAGAGAGTTAAATTCAACTCTTAAAGAGTAAAATTGACACTATGATTTTTACTGTGTACAAGCATGAGCTGTGGAAAGACAAGTTGGCGCAGGGAGTCCGACGCTGTGGGAAATGTCTGGATGTTCACATGGACTTCAATTTGGCCAAGTCGTTTTGGAGGCAATGGATGACCAACATCATATTTAGTGAGCATAATGTTGTGGCTCATTGGTATATGTCGGGAAAATAATCTACAGGAGTGCTTCTGCACAATGCATTTACAATTATTGTAGTTTTTTGGTAACCATGTGAGGTAGCATTCAGGAACCAGAAGCAAGACCCAAAATATCCCGCACACTTGTTCTTTATTGGTTCTGGGGTGGAAACCCCTGCAGGGCAGTAGGCAACGGTACACAGTCCACAATCCAAAATCAGAATCCAGCAGTTGTAATCCAATTCATACACAGGGCAGCAAACAACTCAGGATCGAGCAAAGCAGGTTCGTTACATGGGCACAGAAATATCAAAAACAAAGCCAAAATCCAGGGCTTTCCAATCAGAAGTATAACACGAAAAATACAAGGCATAAGCAATCATAGCACAAGGAAAATATTGTAAGGGTTTTGGCCTTACAGCCCCTCCCCTGTGACTTTCTCTCTCCACCTCAATGAGCTGCACCTGCTACTCGTTGGGGTGGAGGAGATTGGTGAGGGTATTTAGGGCTGGCAATTGCCAGTCCTCAATGGCACTGAATTTTGGTCTTACTAGTAGTCTATGGTGTTTTAACTTTGATATTTTGTTCTGTTTTTATTAAAATCTCCTGTTTTAATCAGCCAGGCACCTGGGTCCTGCATCCCTTATTTTGGTTTTACCTCCTGCCAGACTGCAGTTTGTCTGGTGGAGGAGTTAAACCATGACAAATATTCTGACCAGAGCTGGTACTGAAATGACTGCTTAAATACACATATGGGAAGTCACATGCTATAGTAGGTAACAGTTGAGCTGGATTAGACTAATTAACAAAGGGATGAAAAAGAGGAAGTTCCTAACCACATGAAATTAGTGAAAGCCAAAACGCCGACTGGGATTATACAGACAACCTATGATAAACCAATGGCTCTGGTTAGGGAGTTCTAAAGTGCACAGAGTGAGAGGCAGAACAGTGATTAACAAGGTGCGGAGAATCCACTGAAGCACAGCAAAGTAAATTGAGTGAAGGCAAGGGGCGGAGACTAGGGCAGAGCGAGTGCTGAAAGCTTGTTAGTCAATTAGTAATGTGCAGCTATACAATTCCTAGAGCTTGTTAGTAAGTTATTACTATAAACAATGTTAGTTAGCGTTAGTAATTTATCTAATATGATAAACTTTTAGTATTTGTTAGTAAAGATAGCACAGCAAGGCGAAGGAAGCAAACAAGACTGGAAGGGATAATTAAAAACCCAGAAACCATGAAATCACCTGAAACTGTGGCACCCATTACTGGGGAACAAAACACATCACATATGACCAGACCGGGGAAATAATGTGCAATGCATGACAATGGCAAGAACATGAATGATAATATAAACAGAGACTAAGAAATATGGCAAGGAATGCAGGATAAAGCAAGACAGGCAAAATACAAAACATGGCATGGACTCCATCAAAAAACATGGCATGGAAGCAGAGAGTCATAACAAAAACATGGTCAGGCAACAGAATCATAATAGTCCACATTTCAGTAGGAAAGAATGAAAATAAGTAGTGTGCCCTGGTGGGCAGCACCTAAATCCTTGTAAATCTTTTTGAACAACAGCCATGCTCAGCAGTGAAATGCTGAATGTAAAAAGTAAGAATGAATAGAAATAGGACGCCATTTATTACAATAAAAAGCAAGGCATGGTTCTTGAGCATGGACATGACCCTGAGAGAGTTTGGGTGGCTGTCAGGACTAGAAGTGTCTCCATTGGATGCCTCCCATTTGTCTTCTCAATTGCTTGTTTCCCTTCCTCCCTCACTTCTACATCTCTTCTACTGGGAAGTAAAGTGGGGCAAGTGAGGAAAAGAGAGGAAGAAAGGGAGTCAAGGAAGGAAGCAGAATTGAACAGAATTGTGTGGTTGTTTTCTAACATAGTCTTTACAGATGAAGCGGGCAAATCAGAAACTTCTGTCCCATGGGCTGGTTGTGCCAATCAAAAAATACCTCCTGATAGGGAACTCTTCAGGTTCCTTCCTCAAAAGTTCTATGAAAGTGAATTTGAAGCTGTTTAAAGGTCCCCTATTATGCCACCAGGTGCGCAGCTAATTCGCCATTATGAGGCAGTTCAAAATCTCCCCTTTCTGACATCAGAAGGGGGAGTGACCAAACAGATTAATGAAATCGGAGGGACTGCATGGCTGAAGGTGATCAGTTCTTCTTGCCTCTCGTTGTTTACTTCCCCATATGATGTCAAGAGGGGAAATATTTTCAAATTGCTAATTGGCTGTGCAACTGGTGACATCATAGGGGACCTTTAATATGTGTCTGTTACTCACATCCACGATGGAAAGGAGGCAATACACAAAGAAGAGACGCTGGTAACGGAGAGGAGGAGACATGTTAGCGTAATGAAAAGGGTCCAAGGACTTGAGGATGAGAAAAGGTAGCATGTTATAGCAGTATGAGGACAATAATGTTTAAAAAGCCTCCAGTCTTGCAATTATACAGTGATTAAGAATTTTTGGAATAGAAATACACCAATTGCTGGGGTTCTAAAAAAAAAAAAAAATTACATTGCAGTGACATTTAGATATACTATAATTAGGTTTCACCAGCCCTCTAGCTGTAGGACTTCATCTCTGTATATAGACTCCTCATTTCCCCAAATGAGTCTCACCACTGTGGTGTCATCTGCAAACTTGATCTGGTTCTCTTCGTGTCTGGGTGTGCAGTCGTGAGTTAAGTGAACAGCAGTGGACTGAACACACAGCCTTGAGGAGAACCAGCACTCAGCGTGATGGAGATTGTTTTTTCCAATACGGACAGACTGTCATCTTTCCGTTAGAAAGTCCAGGATTGAGAGACATGTGGTGTTCAGACCAAGATGGAGAGGTTTCTCCATTAGTCTCTGGGAGATGATGGTGTTAAATGCTGAGCTAAAATCACTGTACAGGATCTTTGCATAGGCATCTTTATGGTTTACGTGGTCCATTTTCCCTGTTAAGCTACATTCTGCTGGAAATAGCTACACTGAAGACTTCATTATTCAATTTCTACCAATTATACTCCAAATGTTTCTTCATTGTGTCAAAAAGAGGGGAAATTGTGACCAATGAAAACAAAGAATCAATTGGCTTCTCAGTGGTAAAAGAGAGAGCACATGATTTCAAAACAATAGCCATTTGGTAGTTAATGACAAATTGAAAGACATCACAAATGAATATGACCCAAACCTTCAGTTTTTGAAAGGTAAAACAGAATTGCATACTCATCAACTTAATTGAAAACCTTTTGATTCAACCTCTTCAATTCAGTCTGTTAATATATGTGTCCTTTTGCAAATGTTTTCAATAAAGTATTTTAGCTCACATTTTTTACTGCCAGGGCTATGTCGGGCTATGTGACTGGCTGAAAAGGGTAAATAATGAAACATGAAAAGGACCCAATTAAGACAATGAAGACAAATGGTACAGTTTAAGATGGTGATCTTAGCTGTGTTTGGAACAAAAACCAGCATACACATGGGGAACCAAGAGAGAACCAGCGAGAATCACTGCATATAGGATTACATTTTAGTAATATCCAGCTAATAAAACTAATTAATGTACATGATATACATTGTTTATTTTCCCCCTCGAACATAGGTTATTTCAGCATAATTTGCCAAATAATGTTTTATGAATCTTAATTCCAATGATAATACAGAAATAATAATGGATTATTGAGATACAGTATAAGAGACAATGATGGTACTAAGTTAGTACAATACTTTTTCCAGCATCAACTACAAGTTTCTGGTGGCCACATCTAACATACAGGATTGCTAAGACAGAGACTAGTTCAAAACGTGGCATATTTGTTAAACATAATTCTGCTGGGATATTCCATTAACACGTTTTTTTATTTTCATTTTTATATGGAGACCTGCGTAAATGATAAAATAGCCAAAGAGCTACAGTGATAATTTTTCAAATAGAATGCTAGATATTCAGATAGACATTGTGCAAGTTTCGTGCATTGTTTGGTGAGGGAACGGTTTTGAAGTAGCCCATCAAAGCCAGGCTAGGTGTATAACATGCCGGTTATAATAGCTATTTATGTAAAACTAAAGAGATCACGTAGACCATTTTGGCATGCAGCTTACGGCCGTTGAGAGAAAATATTTTATAATACTTAATTATTCAACAGCAAACTAACTTTTGCTCCTAAGAAGAATCGAACAATGAAACATAACGTGAAACATAAGTCGTTTAATAGTGCTTTGGCGCACTCCTGTGGTTATAAAGGAAATTACAGGTATCTTGCCCGAGGTTTTTTTTTCTCTTCAGTAATAATTTCATTATTTTTTATGGTTTGTCGTGGATGATAGCAACGCACATACCGCATAAGTGAAACACATTGATTAGTAAATGCCATTTACTTAGGTGCACCTGAGCTCTTTTCTCCTACAGTGAGAGTGCTCATGACCCTGCTGAAGTTGCAAAGTTCTGTTTATTCAACCAAAACCAGATTTGGATGCGTGAGAGGGAATGTTCCCAATCGAACGCCTGCCAACCCTGTTATATGATTGTCAAATACAAGAGACATTTTGAATAGAAACGTCGCATTTGCGCGTTTAGTAGGTTCTTTTGTCAATGCGCATTTATATTTAATTAAACAATATAATTTGACAATGCTGCATCTGAGGCAATTCATATAATGAAAAGGACATGATCCGAACTACTCAAGAAAAGGCAAACTAGCAACTCCGTCAAACAATATTCAGCAGAATGATTCTGTGTCCACCCAACCCAGTCCATTCCACACTCATCCTAACGTAGAGCACTACAACATGTGTTTTAAACGTTTACACAACCGGGGGAGAGTATTGAGGGAACGTTTTTTGATCCCAAAAGCGGTTGTTGGGGACTGATTTAGCGCACTGGGTTCCAAACTTCAGAGATTTCACATTAAATCAAATACAATCCAGGCCTCCGCGAAGTAATGACATTGCCGTGGCCGAGTCCATATACTATTTCGTGACAGTGTTCTGTCCGCTCACGGGTCATGCACTCCATTTGCATATTCATTTTTGAGTGTCAACTTTTGGTTCAAACATTCAATGAAAGGAGAAACATCTACAGTAGGCTAATCACTAGAGAACTGTACTTAAAATAATCGGGATATTTTTTCGCAGTGTGTTGATTCTCAGCAGACGTTATATGCTAGCCTACTCCACTCAAGTGAGCCAGCAACTAGTTAACTAAAATGTAGGTACGGACGGCAACAAAACGCGATAGTTTGACACCACGAAAACTTGTTCGGCAAGCTTTTTTTACAATTAAAAACCAGGTTAAAAATCACAATTAAAGGATTGAACTTGTCTGCTTAGTGCATAATTGTATTTTACCAGCACGCGCTGCGTGCTTCTTGCTCAATTTTTGCTCGGCAAATGTTTACAGCGGTGAAGACCAATCTGCTTCCGTATGAGGTTCACGTCACATTCGTACGTAACCAATCAGAGGCTGCTGTTGGCCGCCACCGCCAAGCTTGTGTGCGGAGTTTGACACAGGAAGCAGGCAAACGCTGTAAGAAGTAGTTCTCCAGCTACCATCACTGATTGATAGCGGAGAGCAAGAACCAGAAGTTATTTCTGGTCAACTAGTGTACCTTTATTTTCTTTTCTGCACTGACCAGGCCAGCGGCTACGGGTAAACGATAGATTACTTTTGGCTCAGCATTGGCTTCGTGAAAGACGTAGTAAGCCGCAAAGCTAGTTTATTTGGCACTCTGCTCAAACAGCTAACGCTAGCTGGTTCGCTAAATTATGAAAATGCAATTACTGCTAGCTCGTGCTTGCTAACGTCAACTTAGACCTCCCACCTACTAGTGGGCTGCTAGCTAGCAAGTTCTCCAGCTGGTTGAGTTACGTCTTATTGGCTTAATTTGGCTGGGTGACTGTCTCTTGAATTGTTTAATACTTCTAATAGTTTTTTAAAGAACCTCCTGACTATAGCCACTGAGCAAGCTTGCCGAAGTTTGCACAAGTGATAGGTAAGCTCATTGGTTAACTTGGCCGGATATTTTGCTACATAACACAAGGTGAGATAGCTGTCGTGTCAGAAGCTTTACAAATGCATCGGTGCGAGTGCCTGTGTCATTTGTGTGTAGCAGACGAATGCGGTTAGATATCTAGATGTTTAAATAGTGAAGTTTCTATTTTTTACAGAAACTTAACAGCCCGGGAACGAAGCGAAAGTAATCGAAGACTAATGCCCGTCGCCCCTGTGTCCCAAGTATTGTGAGGAACGTTTGGAAAATATGGTAAGATGCAAAAAAAAAGAAGTTCAAACTTTGTTTTGTAACGAGTTCATTAGGTTTCTCTGCATACTAATCGATTCAGGGTTTTTTAATCAGTTTCGTGTGTCGAAGGTTGTCCTTTGAAGATTGTTCATAGATGGTTTCGCTTCGTTAAGTTGGCTTGTTTTGAATCTTCTGCCTTTGTTCGCCAGCACATCTGTTATGCGCAGACCACCCTACCGTGTTTGCTGTATGGCACAACGGATGTCCTTACTGACGTTGGCTTACTTGGTTGAGGTCGTCCCGCTAGTTCATCCTTCCTTGAGTCGGTTTTGAGTTGCAATTAGTTAGCAAGGTCAAGTCGTACTGTGTGTCTGGTGCCGTAGCGTGTGTTCCGGTGGGCGCATGGGCGTTTTAAATGTCGGATCAGTGTTAATTTTTTGTCTCAGGATGAATCACTTTAGCGTATTTTGCTTCAAAAGTACGAGAGTGCTTGGATGATTGCTTAGTGCATGAGGTAACGTTAAGGAGAACAATCTGCCAAATATGAGGGATCAGCTGGTGCCTCTCCAACGGAGCGCTTGTGTTATCCCCTTTCTGGGTTCACGAAAATACCACCCCCACTCCTGACATCTCTGCATGGTGTAACAGGTGTGTACCTGGCATTCATGCCCAGTTTAACACACCCCTCTCCGTGTCTCAGCAGCTGCTCCCGTTAGAAAACCTGTGATTTAACTTGTCACTGACTGGCACGCAGCCAAATCGGCAGTCAGTCGGTCTGCAGTTCAATGGTCTTTGCGGAGGATGTGAGAAATCTGATGTCCGGGGAGGACTGGGTGGGAGGCATCCCTGTTGGGATTGTGTTTCTGTTGTCTTCGTGTACGAGCACAATTGCGCTTTGATACATGAGCTGTTCCAGACCTCAGATTTGAGCTTTTGCGTTATTTATGTATTGGAAATTATAAGTTGTACAATTTTGTGTTTTTTTGGCTTAGATTCGAAGATATCCTGTGGCATTCACCTCAAAAGGAAGAATGGCAGAAGTTGTTTAATTATTAAGATAGATTTTTCAGATCTAATTGTTGTTGTAATTTGTAATTTCAGTTCTGTATTTTGCCTTAAAAGATTAAATCAATATGCTTGAAGCTGTTAGCTTAGAAATGAAAAGAAGCAGGATGATCGGTAATGGTCGCATAAACTCTACCAAATGCAATTGTAACTCTTCAGCTTCGATGTGGCTAATTTCCAGAATTGGCTTCATCCTTTGGTGAGGTCAGCTTATGTCCAAGTTCTATGAGCTGGTTTTGTACGCAACGGTTTGCCCACTTCCCCAGGCTTCTTCTGGTCACCAGTTGTCATAAGTGATGCATACTTGTGTGTGACTGAGTCTGTTGCTGATTCCTTACCCATTGCATGCGAAACTTTAGCACTTGCAGTTAGGGTTGTGATGATGACTTGGTAGTGATATGGGTGAATAAGGCAAAGTTGTTGACATGTTGTTGACTTGTACGCTGTTTTTTAGACTTCGAGAAGAGTTCGTTTTTGACTTGTTGTAAGTGTAGAGCAGGGATGCCAAACTCCAAGCTCCTTCTGCTTTTTGGTACCTTTTTTTTTTTAATCATTGATGGGCTAAAATGTCTTAACAACACATGCTTGTTGTCCAAAGTTCGAGGTTGGCTGCTGTTTGATTGGAGGCCACAAAAACCCACAGACTTCTGGATGATGATAACCTGCCTTGTGATTTAAGAGGTGGTTTCAGTTAACCACAGCTTCCTGTAATTCAGCTCTAGCTTTGTCAATTTTCCCAAACTATTTGTATTTCTGAATTTCGATTCAGTTGACCTCCATGTAAAAATCGGATCAATTTACCAAGCTCTATTCCAGTTTGATATTCCCTTCACGCATTAATTTGCCTGCACTCTAAAATTTACATCGACTGGGAATAATGATACAATTGATTCAGCAGTTGTGGTCTGTTCTGCTCTGAGTCAGTTCAGGAGTTGGAGTTGTTTTCAGTTTATTAATTGTCAATAATAATTAATGCAATTTTAATTATTTCCAGAAATGTCTAAATTGCAGTCGAACTGAACACAGCTTCCTGATTCACACTTTCTTGACCGTTATCCTGAATTTATTTCTGTTAATGCTGATGTACCCTAATTCCATAATTTTGTTCTGGAACAGACTTTTGAAGTAACACTGTGGCCGTTTGAATTGTTGTGTTCATTACCTTTCCAGATCGGAGAGGCTTAACAGGCTAATTATTAACTAATGACAATTTATATTTAAGATGCGGATGTGTTGAAACATTAGTTCTTTGTTTGCACCTGATACCTCTTCTCAGTGAATGCTGTAGATATTCTGTGGGTTAGTCTCTAAGGGAAGTTTCTCAACTTCATGTGCCGTAACTTATCCAATTCTGAGTGCAGACTGGAAGAGGCTCAAGCATAAGCGTTTCCTCCTTCGTTTAAAGGTGACATTGAATGGTAGAACAGGGAGTTTATCCTTGTTCTGTAATCTGACACATAGACATCATATGTGTCTGTTGATATTGGCCCGTTTTCTGGTGGTCATTTTTAAAAAAGGAATTTCTATGAAATGGAGATTTTCAGAATGTCTGCTAGCACTTTATATGTTCTTGAATGCGGGTAGACTACCATTAATCAACATAGATGAGGTAATAACGGTTTTTGATTCTATGTCACCTTTAAAAATATTTTATATTTTGACCTGTATCCTTTAAAACCTTGCATTGTACAAAACCCAAAACCAGTGAAGTTGGCACGTTGTGTAAATCGTAAATAAAAACAGAATACAATGATTTGCAAATCCTTTTCAACCTACATTCAATTGAATACACTGCAGAGACAAGTTACTTAATGTTCAAATAGGTATTTGTAATTTTTTGCAAATATTAGCTCATTTGGAATTTGATGCCTGCAACATGTTTCAAAAAAGCTAGCACAAGTGGCAAAAAAGACTGAGAGAGTTGAGGAATGCTCATCAAACACTTATTTGGAACATCCCACAGGTGAACGGGCTAATTGGGAACAGGTGGGTGCCATGATTGGGTATAAAAGCAGCTTCCCTGAAATGCTCAGTCATTCACAAACAAGGATGGGGCGAGGGTCACAACTTAGAGAACAAATGCGTGAGCTGATAGTCGAACAGTTTAAAAACAACATTCCTCAACGAGCTATTGCAAGAAATTTAGGGATTTCATCATCTACGGTCCGTAATATCGTTAAAAGGTTCAGAGAATCTGGAGAAATCACTGCACGTAAGCGAGAAGGCCGAAAACCAACATTGAATGCCCGTGACCTTCAATCCCTCAGGCGGTACTGCATCAAAAACTGACATCAGTGTGTAAAGGACATCACCGCATGGGCTCAGGAACACTTCAGAAAACCACTGTCAGTAACTACAGTTCGTCGCTACATCAGCAAGTGCAAGTTAAAATTGTACAATGCAAAGCGAAAGCCATTTATCAACAGCACCCAGAAACGTCGCCGGCTTTGCTGGGCCCAAGCTCATCTCAGATGACCTGATGCAAAGTGGAAAAGTGTTCTGTGGTCTGACGAGTCCACATTTCAAATTGTTTTTGGAAACTGTGGACGTCGTGTTCTCCGAACCAAAGAGGAAAAGAACCATCTGGACAGTGTTATGGCCCCAATTTGTTATTACATTTAAAACAACAGCAACAGCAAGGGATGACGCACAGTTTTTAAAAACTTAAACACATTTAATTAACAAAGACAATAACTAACAATAACCTACAACTAAATGACCAAGATTGATAAATAAGAAAAACAGAAATAATTACAGTCCCTTTTTGGTGGGGTGGCTTGGTGATGTCCTGGATGAAGAAAATGCTGTAACAAAGGCAAAAATCCACAAAAAAACTTCACAGGTCTTGAACAGAAATGACAGGTCTGGTCACATGTATCCTTCTTCTTGCAATTTCTCCTCCTACTCTACTGTCTCAATTCTTTTCCTTATATACTCTTTTGCAGACCCCACCCACATTTAGACCTCTTTTTTTTAACTTTTCGGGGACTTGCCCCAGACATGTCCAGGACCTGTCTAAACATAGCTCCAGTCTGAGCTGAATAAAAAAAAAAGGTAAATACTGCCATCCAGTGGCCTATATTCACATTACAACAGTTATAGGCGCAAAGTTCAAAAGCCAGCATCTGTGATGGTATGGGGGTGTATTAGTGCCCAAGGCATGGGCAACTTACACATATGTGAAGGCACCATTAATGCTGAAAGGTACATACAGGTTTTGGAGCAACATATGTTGCCATCCAAGCAACGTCTTTTTCATGGACGCCCCTGCTTATTTCAGCAAGACAATGCCAAGCCACATTCTGCACGTGTTTCAACAGCATGGCTTCGTAGTAAAAGAGTACGGATACTAGACTGGCCTGCCTGTAGTCCAGACCTGTCTCCCATTGAAAATGTGTGGCGCATTATGAAGCGTAAAATACGACAACGGAGACCCCGGACTGTTGAACAACTTAAGCTGTACATCAAGCAAGAATGGGAAAGAGTTCCACTTGAAAAGCTTCATAAATTGGTCTCCTCAGTTCCCAAACGTTTACTGAGTGTCGTTAATGGGAAAGGCGATGTAACAGTGGTAAAAAGGCCCATGTGGCGACTTTTTTGCAATGTGTTGCTGCCTTTAAATTGTAAGTTAATGTTTATTTGCAAAAAAAAATAGTTTCTCAGTTTGAACACTAAATATGTTGTCTTTGCAGTGTATTCAATTGAATATAAGTTGAAAAGGATTTGCAAATCATTGTATTCTGTTTTTATCTACGATTTACATAACGTGCCAACTTCACTGGTTTTGGGTTTTGTACAACCGAAAAATCTCCCTTCAATTCTTTAGCGTAAGAGATTGAAGATTCCAAATGAAAATTGTGTTTTAATAATCAAATATTGAATCACAGTTCCACTTTCCTATTTTAGAAATCAATGCAGAATTATTGAATTGGTCTGTCAATGTCAGTTTTATTTGAACTGACACCACCTCTCTGCGCAATGCAATGGTTCTTGACTCAAATTCCTTATTACTATCAAAATTGAGCAAAGGTTTTCTACTTATATTTTTGCACTGCCAAACCAATAATGAATGGTGTCTCCAGTTTTTTTTTTTTTTTTTGATGAAAGAGTGAAATATTAACTGCACTGTAATGTGACATTTACTTGGCTTGACTGTGGTGTGGTTTTTTTCACAGTAACTTGGAGCAAAGTGTCCTAGTAGGGTGAAAAATTTATGGAAAAAAAGTTCCTATTTGGGGGGGTTCCAGGACATTGTGAAACATGTTGTGGGGTGAACACTGCAAAACCTTAAGCATAATTCATTATTATAGAAAAGTTCCAAGTGTTTTTTTGTGCAGTATATGAATTTTTCAGTAATATCATATCAATAATTAGCCAATTATATTTGTCTTGATTTTAGATATCAAAGTCCATTATAAAACCATTAAATGGTATGCATTTATATAATACACATCAACAAATGTCAACAAGTGTAACAGATCTATTAATTAGATTAAATTAAAATTAAATTTATACACATACATGTTTTTTACATTTATCGATCAACGTACATGTACATAAGCAATTGCGTTTCACCATGATGCATGTCAATGCCCAATTTCGCAAATAACGTAAGGTAATTATTGATAAGTTGTTAAAAACTGATTCGCAACAGTCATAAAAACCAAAGTATTTGCAGGCATTCTGTATTTCCCTCAAAGTGTATTGTTATGTGACAAATTTTTCAGAGTGGAGATATTCCACTAAGGCAAAGGCAATGATGTTTTTCCCTTATGTGTGCATTGTATAGACCCATTCACAGTTGACATCATCAAAAAGATGTATGCGCATCTTGGCAACAGAAGTAGCAGTCTCCCCAATTCAGTCTGCCGAGTTATGAATCTGCAAACATTGAATTAGATATTATACTAGCACTGAAATGTCTGGTTGTTGCGTACACGGCTGTCAGAATTGATATTCCATTGGTGGACTGCATTTTACAGGATTCCGAGAGGATCACATCCGTATAATGCCCACTGGCTGCAAGCGAAGCATCAAGTCAAACTCTAAACGTTGCCTTGATGCTTTTAAATGCTCACTGAAAGCGTCAGCTGCATCAAAATTGACAGTTGTCAACAATACCGAGAAGCCATGGGTGTCACTCTCAAAATATTCAACAAGGTAACGTTTAATTTTGAAAACACCTACCGATAAAACTTATTTTACGTGATGGAAAAGTGCAACGTTCAGGTTACTGCGCACAATATGTTATACACCGGCATAACTTTCCTCCTAAATTTAGCTGTCTAGTAGATCAAGATTATGATTCACTTCACTTCACCCAGCAGCAAATTAGCTAGGTAACTAACTTAGCAGTGTTAAATTCGTACCAGTGTACCTTGAGTTAGGTTCTGTCTAACTGTAGATTGCTTGATAACTTAAATGCGCACAAAATAACGGATTTCCTCTCAAAACTGCGACTTGGTTAAAAACCAGGTATATTGGTTTCGACAACTGCATGTGAGGTTTCTGCTAAATGTGCGCCACCAACCACGACAAGGCGAAATGGTTAAATAACCTAAAAGACAAATGCGTTTCTATTGAGTTGTCGCTCAAGAAATTGAGCAGTGGCGAAAAGTAAAAATCTGACGCGCGTCCCATGCTGTCAGTGGGCTTTGCTCCATTGAAATTCGTGTAACCAATTTTTTGACACGCTTCTCACGGTTTCAGACATTAAGTGAAAAATGTGAGAGTAATTGTAAACTAAAGCTGATTTCATGTTTGCCTGACAACTACGCAGTTAAACTCGCTAGCTAGCAAACCAACAATACGAAATAATACTTAGCCTGCTATGCAGGTACAATTACCTGTCAGGACGTAGTTTTCCGTTTAATTTTTTTTATTATAACCCATGCGTCATAGACGGCGGTTTTATGCCCTTGTGTTTGACTAGGAAGGACCTCTGATTTCGAGACACAAAACTCCAAGACTGTCGTGTTATTTAACATTCTGCTTAGGTCCGCAGATAACGAAGTCATAAGCATCCAGTGAATTGTATGCTCATAGTTCCTCCCTCGTGTACATGGTAGGTTTCTCGATCAAATGGGTAAATATATCAGGCCACGGAATACTGGGCCACTAACTAACGTCATCTACCCACTCACTTATACCATATGGATCTGGAAATTGGTTGCCATTTGTCAAAGTAAATTTGTTTAGGTAGAATTCGCGATCTTTGATTGCTAACGCCCTCGCATAGCTTGACAAGCTATTATGGTCCGCCATACTTCCGTTGCCAAGCTGCGCGCGCAGCCTGTCTTGTTTGCAAACAGTAAATGGGTCTATAGCACAGAAGCTTTGCAAATAGAGCAAATGAATTGGTGCAAGTGTCAAATTATGCTCTCCTGCACACAAAATGTACAGATTTCGGAGAGGACAATTTTGGACGGACAGATGTGTTGGGTGCTCTGCTGCTTCATGTATTGAACTTCACTGAAAATAAGTTTTGTTTAGGAGTATATCTTACAAAGACATTTCAAGATACCAAACTTTTCCCCAATATTTTTAATTACCTGGGAGCCACTGCAGTAAATTTCAGAGTGGACATTTTGGACGGACACGAATATGAGCATAGACAAGCCCGGATGCAAGAACAAAAAATGCGAATGAAGTGATAATTTCAGTGTGATGAAACAAGTCAAGACTTGTGATTCGCCATCAAACAGAACTAAACAAACTCACTTGTAATATCAAAAAAAAAAAAGATTCGATAATCACCATTTCTCGTGGGACAGTTAATTTTGTCCAAAAAATTACTTCTGACATTTGTAAAAATTTAGCTATTTACACTATCCGTTCATTGTTTTTTTTTTTATTTTCCTGCAGCTTACCTCCACTGTTCCTATGTAATAGATGATCATCAAATAATCTGGCTGTTGTTAAGGATGTCATGAAAGTATGTACAATATGCATGAAACGGTGCTCTAGGTTACTGTGAAAAAGCCCATATTCTCTTGGAGTACTTGAATTTATTTTGATGCATGCTATGCATCACACTTAATATAATTAATGCACTGTGACTCGTATGTAGTCTTCCTTGTCACATTTTATAGGTGGTTATTTCCTGGTGCTGATTGTGTTCAGTAGTTCTGTATTCTCAAGAGATCCAGACTCTCTCCCCTCCCCCAGTGTAGCTCATAGAAGCATCTTAAAATGGTGTGAATTACTCCCCTTTCATTGTGTAGCACTTGAAGGACGCTTTACCCCTCCCTCCGGGTGGGGAGTGCTGGTGGTCCCCCCCCACACACACCCTAAAGCAGAGTGTAGTAGTGACAGATGGTGGGGTCACAGTATGGGGTGTCCCATAGCTCCGACTATAGCCAGCCCTATCCGCAGTGGTGCCCCCCACCCCACCTGTATTGTTCACCCGTCTGGGCCGTCTTTGTGGCTGGATCCGGCCGAAGCTCAGAATCACGCATTCCAGGTCAGTGCCCTTCACAGGGAGGGGGGAGGTTACGCGGTGGTTATGCTTGTGAACTAGAGTCGATATTTTCCCAAACAGTTAACATTACCAGAGTTATGTTTTAACTGAATTATGTGACTTAGATTTATTCAAAACCTTGTCGGAGGAATGATGTCGAATGATCTTGGATAATAATTATACACTTTTTGTCTTACTAATAGTATAAGCTTTGATTGCGGAATGATATTCAGTGAAGTGAGAATTTTTTTTATGGCTGATGGAGTGTTTAGTGTTAATGTCCATCCCAGTAGGCTTGAAAGTCTACCATTTACTGTAGAATTTCAATGGCCAACTGACTCCACCCAATAAAAATGGAGTGGGGAAAGCATGTGATTACATGTCATTCAGTTTGGGGGCCAATTTGGTACCTTTGCACTCAGTTAGTAAGTGCTCCTATTCGCTTTTTATTTCGAAGCATTGCGTCATTGATAAAATGTGCTGGCAGTTGTGTACGGCTCAGTGCTATAGCTGCTGTGCTTCCTGTAGGTAATGATTTGTAATAAGAGTAAGCTCTCTGCTGGGTTCCAATCATTCTGGCAATTAAACTTCCACATGCAATAAAAAATTATCCATTCTCTTCAAGTATTTGAGTTCTAGCTTTGTATAAACCATGAAAACTTGGAATATTCCACTCATGTCCATTGATGTCTCTTATGAGCATCAGCAGTCTTCCTGTGCAATATTTTGTTTACAGTGTTTGGCTTATTCATATGCCCTTCAGTTACAAGGAACCTCTGCCCTACCAGAGATAATGGAAGTAATATTGTACTGGTTCGATGATAATATGTGTGTTCCCTGTTCACTAATTCCCATCAACTCCACTGAATATCCCCCCCCACCCCCCTTCAGTCTGCTGCGGGGTGAACTATGAAATAAGTTCGACATTAGCTTGGCTTTCTTAGCATGAGCTGGCTCTACAAACCCTAAACTTGCAATCAGAAGTACTATAAGTACTAGGGCTGGTTAAGAAAGAGCCTCATAGGCTCAACATAACTGGAAAATCCTGTAATCTTGCTTTGTAGTTCATCCCTCTGGTATAAAGTGTTGGTTGTGGTTGGGAAAGGTGAATCAGTGGTAAGCATATGCTGTGGATGCAGGACTCTCCTTCACTGTTGGGGAGAAGCCTTAACTCAATATTCATATAAATGGATAATTGTTGCATCATGTTTACATTGACAATGTTATTGTAAAATCTAAGGATTTTTGTGATTCCTCATGAACATTGACTTGACTGTCTAAATGCCATCTCTCATAAGGACACAGATCTTTGGTTTGCAGTTATGTTTTTTTTCCCAAGGCTGTTGTACATGTCACATGTAAAGTTCATGTCCTTTGTCTTTTTAAAGAAATTGTTGGATAAATTGAATTTGGCCCAAGGAGACTATTAAAGAATGTTTTTGCATAATGAAACATAAGTATTCATGTGATGTGATGAGTTAATAGTTGTGTCAGAGGACTAGGTTAAAATTAGGTCAAGAGTATTGAAATTAATTTGCATCGATGGTTTCAATTCAGTTTTTTTCTATAGTGATTTTTTTTCTGGAAGATCAATCTGGAATACTCTTTCCCGTGTTGCAGAACATGCAGAGTCCTGAGTCCTCAAAATGGCTCCCAGTTGGGAGAAAAATGCTATAACAGTGGTGAAGGTTTAACTCTTTCCCCCTCAGGAGCGCCTCTCGACGCCTATCCCTTATTTCCCCACAAGCACCTCTCGACACCCCGTTTTGATCACCACACAAGCGACTCTTGACTTCTCACCGGGATTTCCCCATAAGCGTCTGTAGACGACTCTTCATTTTAAACTTATATGAGATCGAGACCATGACATCAGCAGTTTAGGGTGTAGATGCATAATTGCAAGCATATGATTGCTCAATCAAAAATATTAGCATAAATTGAACTTTATTGGACTTGTATATTTACATATAAAAACTCTTTGTGTTTTTAAAATAAGTTGACATTTATAGTGATATTTCTCTTTCTCTAACCGGAATATTGGGATATAAAAAACATTGTTGTGAAGATGAGGTTATCTTGAAAAAATATATATATATACTTTCATTCAGTAATTATTTATTTGTTATAATAAAACTGAATGGTCTGTCATTTCTTTATTTCTGAAAATGCCCGAGTAAATAAGTGTTATCACATCAGCAGGTCTGTGTTGAGTTAAGGTTGCAGCAGCAGTATACTCGGCTGTGTTATCGTTTGGGCTGCGAGGGGGAAAGGGTTAAAATACTGATTACGTGTATGAAATAAGCAGGATGACAAAAACTATTTCTTGTTAATAGGGAAACACTAACTGCACTTTGCTTGATAAATAGTCATTGGCGTTGTCTCTGTCTGACACACGTAGCACTCACTCCTGTTCCCAGCTGGGTGCAGGATGAGGCATTGTCATGTGCTCTGACTTACTGGACCAACTAGCTAAACATGCTAATGAACGTGCATATAAAGAACTGCCTAATACTTTGAATTTGGCAGCACGAGGAGTCTGTCGAGATGGTGCTGATTCGTAATGACGGCATTTGAAAATTTCAATGGTATGAAAATGCCTTCTCATGAAGATGGGTTGTTTTTTTTTTTCTTAGTAATTGGGTGTGATGACATAAAATGCTGTTTATTAATCACATAACTATTCAGACTTTGGTACGACAAACCCAAATCAATGAATGTGCTAAAAAGCATGAAAAAAATATCCCAGTCACTTCGCTAAAGTAGAAGTAGTTGTAGGAATGCTGGCATTTAATGGGCTAATCTGGGTGGCTGTAGCTCCCTAACTCCTGCTTTCTCCTTGTTATGGACTTATCTCATCTCAGAGGGA
Organism: Gymnothorax reevesii; assembly: GCA_029721435.1. NCBI lineage: Eukaryota > Metazoa > Chordata > Actinopteri > Anguilliformes > Muraenidae > Gymnothorax > Gymnothorax reevesii. Next base: position 136,086,477 of record CM056574.1, on the reverse strand, counting down.
TGTCCCCTGATGTCAGCTCATCTTTATCACCTCCGCTCTAGCCCTGGCTCACCTGGAATGCTCCTTTTGGCTTTTTAGTAGAATTTTTGCTTGAAATTCGTAACCTGACTTTAGAAAATTTCTCCTTGTAATTTTGCTTAATTCATGTGGAACATTAGTCAGTGGTCATTCACTTCAGCTGCAGCAAGCGTATTGTCAGCGAGCTGCATGTACCATCTGTTTGTGAAATATATGTAACATGTCAGTTGGAAAACTTTGTATCTTCTTTATTAAGATGATTTGTTTGGTAGATTTTGATATGGCATTATTCATCTATTGTAGGTGTGTGGTTATTATTGGTCAAGGTCAAGTTGACAACCAGGGTCCTGCATGTATACAGTCAGAGAGGAGTCTGGACAGAACTTTTTATACATGAATTCTGCCTGTGTGGGCAGGCATTTGAAATCAGTCTTTTGGCTCAGATAGCGCTTAATTTCAGTTCACTTTGAGAAATTTTTTGTGCGAATGATATATGCACTTAGTAAACACAGGCACTAGGCGCATTCCCCCACACACTCAGACACAAACCCAGTGATCCCCTGAGAGCCGGCACTGGTCTCTGTCATTCGCATAGCCTCGCTTGTTTGCAGTTGCTATGGACAGTACTGGTTTGGCCCAGCTGGTTAAGAGCTACAGGTTGTGCCCGAGTTTCCTGCCGCAGACCTAGGGAGTCAAGGGATTCAGTCTCTTTGAACTTCTGCTGGTTTTCATATAGTTTCTCCACTGAACAAAAGTCCTTTGTAGGAAGCACAGCCAGGGGTTGGCTTGGGTGGTGGGAGGGATCACTTCTATTGATCTATTGAGTGGCGATCTCTCTTTCTCCATCTCTGTCTCTCTCTCTCTCCCCCCTCTCTCTCCCTCTCTCTTGCCGTCACTTGTCTTTTTGCGGCCCCTGTAGGCTCGCCAGCTGTCGTGCTTTATGTGCTTCCTGGGGCCTTCGGCACGCACGGAAACAATGGAGGCTGCTCTCACTCGCGCGCCGCTCGCCCAGAGACGCACACCGTCTCACAGGAAACGGGTTTTATAATCACTGCTTCCCTTTTAGTCAGTGCGCTGGCGTCTCGGAGCCCTGGGGACTGGGCTGAACTCTGCCGTGTGTGTGTGTGTGCGTGTGTATTTGTGTGTCTGGATTTATCCTGTAAGGCTCTATTTAAACTGTAGCAATGATCTGGAGGAGGGCAGATCTTCTGCGTTCACCCCTCACTGTGCTTTGACTGAATGTTCACCTGTCCTTACCTTGCTGTCTGTCTGTCTGTCTTCTCAGGAGCCCTCGCACTGAAGTCTCACCTTTGGGAAGGAAAGAGCTACATGCCCATGATGGCTAATGCTGTAAGTACTGCCAGCCCCTGTCATCACTCACCGTTTACCTCTCCATGCTATATCTTACACCTGGCAGTGTTCTCCCCTCATCCACACCCCCCCCCATTCCCTCCTTACACCCCTACATCTCTGTGCTCTTCATCCTACGCCGCCTAACCATCCCCTCATAGCATTTTACAGTGTTAAAAGAATAACACTTAATATAAATGGACAGCTCTGGCTAACCAATTCTATAGATTTCTATGTTAGCTGTTTATTTGCACAAGAAATCAATTAAAGGGTCATTATCACAGTACAGCAAATCACTCAATAGCTGCATAAATACACAAAATCAGTCGTGTTGGAAATTTTTCATGTGGGGGTCATCCTTTTCAATTGTTAAGATATTTTTGTCCCTCGCTGTGCGGAGCGCGCGAAGCGGCGGGACGTAGTATTCACGTCCGTCCGTACGTCCCAAATCCTTGTCAGCGAGATATCTCAAGAACAAATTGATGGATTCTCTTCAAATTTGATGTCAACATGTATTAGGGTGATACCCCGGCGCCAGTTGATTTTGGTGACCTTCGCGTCACTCTCAAGGTCACATCAAGAGATTGATTTTTTATTTTTTTTTTTTCCTCCTCGAGATTGCTCATTTTGACACGATTTCACATTTTGTGGCGCGGGACAAAGACACGTTAGTGGCAACTACTTGTTAGATGGGTTTATAGAACGCGCCATGAAACTTCTAGCAGATGGTATTTTTGTGGAAATACCACTTGGGGCGCTGTAAATGGTGACGTCATCCCGGCTCTCTGTCTATGATTTGGCTGTCATTTTCATCTGTATTGCATTCCTGCGTTATGATGAAGATGATACTTGAACGTTATGCGTCTTTTGCGTGATATCTGGGTATTAATACGAATCACCTGCTTCGAAAGAAAGCGGCTAAGTTGAATTTTCTGCACTTAGACCTCTACTATGTTTGCATGACTGGCATACAAACGTACATGACAAATGACACAAACTCGCTGCGTGGTATGGTAGCCTACCTCGGGAATATACATGATATATAGAGGATCTTGCATAAGTAAGCGTTTCATATGAAAGTTATTAAAGGAGTTGAGTAAATTTTGGGTTGGTTGCGAGCTTTGTACTGAGCAACATCACTCTGATAGGCTGTCACAGATATTCACGGTCGAATTTGCCATAGTTTTTATATTCACAGTCAACACTGACTAGCCAGCTAGCTAGCGAACAAACTAATGGTACATAGTGGTTATGGAAAGGTACCCCATGCATGCTGGCTGGCTAGCTCATTTCATAAAAATTCCGGTGGAAAGACTGCGATTGTACTGTCTGTATGCTGTATGTAGTGTATATGCAGAGCAGCCGGAGTAACGTCATGGCTAAGGGTGGGAAAAGAGATCGCTTTAATAAAATGGTGTGCCACATTCAATGGAGAGTAGCTTGTTTGCTTGCACCCTTTGTTAGATATTTGAATTACTTGGGGGTTGAATCACCCTGAAAAGGTTAGAAGTTGAATGTATTGTTATCTGGGAATGATTTAAGCAGCAAATGGTATTGGATGATTATGTCCTTTTACTGGAGGCCGCCATGTTGGTCTGTGGGGCCATCAATCGGGTGCTGAAATAATAGATGAATTGGGGGGGGGCGGGGAGGAATCGGAATCCCCTTCTGTGCAGCTCAAAAATACCTGTTGCTGCTTAGTTGTGCAAGATTATGCACAGCGGTCTTGGATCACATCTGCAGGAGCACCACCTGTGATCCCCATATATTTCTGTGTTGACCCTCTAACAAACTGAGTAAAGAATTTATTCCACCTAAGACCTTTTTTTCAGATGCATGCCATTTTCGTTGCTCTAGTGACGCTAAGGGAAATGATCTACTCGCACGCCATGTGTGGGCACGGAGACGTAATATGGGATTATACGGGGTTCCCTAGTGACTGCTTTCAACCAATGACATCCAAGTCCAGTGAAAGTTATCAGGTTAAACCAAAGTCTTAGCTTTGCATTGACTACTTTGTGGGAAATTGGCAGGATTAATAAACTGTAATGCCTCCTGTTCGCCATTGAGGTTTTTCCAAGATGCTGAGTAAGTGCAAATCCCTGATCCACTGGTTTAGTCCTGGTGTCTCTGCCATAGTGCAGTCCTCTTCTCTTTTCAGAAAAACTTAGGAAACGACTACAAAAATGAAGTCTGCAGTCAAGATGAAGTCAAGATCCTTAGTGGTCTTGAGTAGCCACGCTGGAGTTCTACAATTGCCAATATCTATTTAGCGGGTTAATTTTAACAAGTTTGGTTTTGGTGCCATGAAAATGTGTTTAACAGGTAAGATTGTGTAACTGTAGTGAAGTTGTGGAGACTTTTATTTTTCCATTCATAGCTGAAGGGATATTCGGCTTCTGTTGATGTGCTGTCCTAAGTGCCATGGTTGCACGAAAATGATCAGTTTAATTAGTCTGTTTCAGTTTGAGGCATGAATAGCTCGCCTATTAACCATCAACAACGTCAATAGATCACGTTGCAGTTTGTTTATTCACTTAGGTGAAATCTGCTCTTTATAACACACAACTGAGGTATGTTATGCTGCCTCCATCAGAGTGAAGGTTTAGCTTCTAGTGTTCTTTCTCTGTAGCCTTAATCTCTTCTTCAGCACAAATTTTTTTGAACACCTTTACTTTTTTGTCCCCTGCTGCGCGAAGCGGCGGGACATAGTATTCACGACTGTCCGTCCGTACGTCCCAAATCCTTGTCAGCGAGATATCTCAAGGAACGAATTCACACATTTCCTTCAAATTTCATGTCAACATGTATTAGGGTGGTGCCCTGGCGCCAGTGGATTTTGGTGACCTTCGCGTCACTCTCAATGTTACACCGAGACACTGTTCATTTTGACACGATTTGCCATTGCCTGGCGGGGGACTAAGACACGTTAGTGGCAAATACTTGTCTGAAATGGATATGCACCTCAGCCCTGAGTCAGTGGCTAGAGTACACACCTTATTCTGAGCACGCTCCCTCATCCTCACCAGTGGCCCCCTCTCTCCTGTATCTGTGCAGGGCGGAACAGCCCCTCTGTGTGGAGATCTGAAGGCCTTCCTCACCCCCAATCGGAACCACACAAAAAGTGAGTCCTGCTGCAGCTGGTATGGGGTGTATGGAGAGCCTCTGTTGTGCTTAACTGGTGATCTGTGTGCCTGTGGTGTGGTAATGCTGCGCCTGGGGCACTGCTGAGGTACTCTTGGGCTGATGGAGCACTGATCGTGCTATTGAATGAGGCTGACTGTAGAAATCATAATTTCCTGTAATATTCACCCTCCGTGGTGTGCGTCTGTGTCACACTGGCAGTGTTGGTGTGTGTGTGTGTGTGTGCGCGCAGGTTTGTGTGCGCAGGTTTGGGTGTGCGTTCTCAACAAAGTGAAGTTTTTTGTAAAGTGAGGACATTTTGGCCGGTCCTCACTTCTACAAAGGCAAATTGTTACTTATTAGGTAAGGTTAGAATTAGGGATAGGTTAAGGTTAGGGTAAGGGTTTGGGATAGGCTTATGTTGCTTATTGTTAAGATTAGGGAAAGGCTGTAGAGGCACAGGAAGAATGAATGGAAGTCAATGTAATGTCCTCGCAAAGACATAAGTACGTACGTGTGTTTGTGTTTGTGTTTGTGTGTTTGTGTGTGTGTGTGTGTGTGTGTGTGTGTGTGTGTGTGTGTGTGTGTGTGTGTGTGTGTGTGTGTGTTGGTGTGTGTGTGTGCACACAAATTTTTGTTGCCCTTGTTACCACTAATGTAACTGTTTCACATAACAAAAAAGTCTGACATTGTGAAAGCTTTTTAATTATTAAATGTGTAAAATTATACTTATAGTATGCATGTAAAATTATACACAAACTAAAACAAACTGAGAGCACGTTACCTTTGCTATTGGCAGGGGAAGTTTGATTTGGATTTATCCTTACATAAAGTATTTGAACACAAGTAATCTGACTGCTCTTGCAAGTGGTACTGTTACGTTTTCAATCGACGCTGGTGCTCGTCAACGTAGTCTTTTTGCGCCGAAGGAATTTTGCCAGATTCTGGATGAAAAATGAGTCAACTCTTTACGAAAATGGAATCACCTTCGCCTTAAAGGTCTCAACTCAAAAAATTTCATTGACATCGATCCATAACTTTTAGAGAGATCCCATTAACTGACAAACAGATGCTGGTGAAAACATTTCACCTCTTGGAGGCAGAGAGAAAATCATTGCAAACACTGCCAATAAATGCCAGCTTCATAAAGCTCATGACAAACTGTTTTTGTTGGGACCAGTTCTAATATAGATTGATGAAATTCTGTGGTGATTTTTAAAGTTGTAGTTCTACGGTTATTGGCAGCTATCCTACCAAGTGTCTGTCAGAGTTTAAACTCCCGGTCACCGTTCTTTTTTCATTTTTGCTTCTTTTTCTTTTTTTTTGGGCATATCTTGTCAACTTTTCACTGTTAGCTTTGCCATCTTAAATAATTTTGCTGATGCAGTTGCAATTCAGACTCAAACTCAAACTTGGCTTCTTTGTAACAGGTGTCCTCATCTTATTTCATAGACTTATCTATCTGCTGACTTATCAAAGTACTGCTGGCTCAACAGCTCAAGTACAGCGTAAGTACATGGCGCAGATTACGAATCACCCATGTCGATGGTTTTAAAATTGCCGGGTACTGACTGAAAGACATTTTTCAGGGGGTGCCTCTAATATTTTGACAACCGCCTGTACTTGTTTAATCCCACTGGACTGGTCTGGGTGACCACTGTTTACACGTACCAGTCACGGCCGAGTGGGCTTGTATTGTTTTCACTGTGTGAGAATGTGTACATGTCATCATGGCAAAATTTTATTCTGAAGACTACTATTTCAGCAGGAGCTACTGAGGGAGGCTGTTTTAAGAACTTTGCCAGGTGTTCATACATCTGTCTGTGGACAGATTTTGTCAGTGCGATAGTCCCAACTGTGCGTGTTGCAGTAACGAAACTTTGCAGGTGTGTAGTGGAGATCTCCGTGAAGATCAGGTTGAGAGCTGTTGTGGTCCCAGGGAGGGCACCAGAAGTGGGGGGGCAGGAGGAGCGGCTGGGGGATCCTGTCAGAGGATTGTATCCTGTTTACTTCTTATTCACCACCTTTATTTGAAAATGTCTTCTGTGGACAGATTCCTTCCATAGTCCTAGTGCTTTTTCAGAGGACAGGTCATTTGTTTCTGCCTGACTGTGGGCAGATCAGTGTACCAGTCAGCCAGCTAAACGTATTAGCACTACCACCTATGGCACTCAGAATGAACAGGACAGCCCTGCAGTTGGAACTGGTTTCTAAATGTAATGTGGAGTGAGCTGGCCATGTGAAAACAAATGTGCTCAGGAACCCTGGGCACTTTTTTCCACGAGTGCTTTGCCTCTCTTGGATCAGTCAGACCAAAGCAAGCAATTGTCAGTCCTGCTTGCTCAACCCCCCCCCCCCCCCCCCCCTTGCCCTCCGTCCCACTGAATTCAGCACTGAATGGAGTCGCTGTCACGCAGCTGGCGGGTCAGACGGCAGCGGCGTGCGCTGATCTCCAGCATGCGCTCCTTCAATGGAGCCCAGCGCGCAGCCTTTTGTTTGGCTAATGCGGGTGGACTCTATCGGCGCTCGGCTGGCTGGGGCTGGCAGAGGCTCATGTTTCCATTGAATGGTAACAAAGAGTGTGAGTGGGGTCTGTTCCCGTGCTGCCAGGGGCTGAACAGCATGCTGTACGCACTCCAGGTAAAACTTCACTCTCGCTCTCGCTCCCTCTCCCGCATCGCTCATCCTCAGGTTTACCGTTCAGTCTGTGCTTGGTGTAGTTTCTGGGTTGGGACAGGGCAGGGGGCTGCGCTGTTTGGAAGTGTCTCTCTCTCTCCCTGTCGGGGTGAAAGTTGTTGAGTCGCCACATGTGGGAGGGGGAGGGGTTCAGATTTCAGCTGGTCGTGTCTGGGAGCAGTGCACCGTGGGAATGTTCAGGTAACTGAAGGACTCGGAGCGTGGGAGTTCGGGCTTCCTTACCTTACATCTGTTCTCATGCTCTTCTTTGCTTGCCAAGTTTTTTTTTTATCTTATTGTGTGTGGCTTTCTTATTTTCATGGCAGTTGCCCAACAAATATTTGACAAATTTTGTGGCGCTATCTTGATTGTGCTGAACTGTGTATGATGAGAATAATTGGTAAGAGGTGGGATTTTTGAGATGGTGATTCATGAATGAGGAATTATTACGTAAAAATGTAAATATGTATAAAAAAAGTGACCTATTTTTGTATTTGCGGAGGCCGGGTGACTATAAACCTGATAGATACGGTGAGGGCATGTGTGTGCTTGTACTGAGAGGTGTAAGCATGCACGTGTGTGTGTGCGCGCGCTCTTGTTAATCGCTGCTGGTTTGGCAGATCCAGTGAAAATGAGGAAGTTATAGATTAGGGAGAGTGTGTGCTACTGCGGTTGTGAGAGGCCTGGTTTTTGGTGGGACATAAAAGTTGGTGAGAGGCTGTGTCGTTGGCTTCCTCCAAATAGTCTGGATCATTCTATTCAAAAATTCTTTTGTTAGTCAATGCCATATCCTTACTGAAGATCTGTTTTTAACATTGTCCCCCCCCCCCACCTATTATTCTAGGGGATTGTGTGTTCTAATGTGTATTAATGATATCTGTGTGAGATTGATGTTGAATTATAATTTTCGGTTTGAATAAGGATTACATGAAAGTATTGGCACTGGACGGTTTTGTTTGCGAGAGGAAAGGATATTCATTAATTTGTTTCAGGAATGTTTGTTTCTGATTTCTCTGTAAGATTGTACAACACTTTGAATGAAGAAAACAATACCAAACAATTAAAAGAAATAATAATAATAAAAAAGAAACTGGAGGTTGCCATCTTTTCATCTCAAGAATGGGTAGCCAATGAGAGGCAGAGGAATGTTTTGGTAGTCACGTGACTGTGACATTGACTAACCATAACTTAACCATAGTCTGTAAAAGTTGTGCTCATTTTGATCTGATTTCCCACTTGTTTTCATCTGGTTTGTTTGCTTGAACTGATGAATGCTAATGCTAGTGCTCCTGTTCCCTTTCTGCATTGACTGTCCAGCTACAAGAAGTTAGTTTAAGATTCTTTTTTACTCTTAGATCTAAAGCTTAGGAAGAAGTGTTGTGATGAGACTGGAGCATCACTCACTAATCGATCAATCAATCAATTTTCCATTTGCACGACAGTAAGATAAATATGATCTTTGCATGGATGACCGGTCTCTAGTTCACAAACAGCTTATCCCGTAGTTATCGATGGTGTCACTTTGCTTTCTCATCGTTTGTCACTTTTTTACAAAGTATGCCTGAGTGAAACGTGAGTTGTCATTCGTATTTATTATATTGAGCGGATATTTACAATTGGCACACATATTGCCCTATCTAACTGAATGTTGATCCTTCTGTATTTCTGGCATTCAGTAAGTTCACCACAGATTTAACCATTGCGCTCTTAGCATGTTTAGGCACCTAATTTTTGTTTTACCTAATGTGGTTAGCCTAGCTGGCATCATTTTTGGATTATTATGCATGTGCAGTAGGTTACTTAATACTACAGTTGTCTTTGGTTACATAGCAGTGCATTTCTTGTATTGGTAAATGACGTTTTTCCTTTTTTAGTTGACAGCGTGTTTGACTGTTTGGGTGTCAGAACACTCGTGGAGAAGCTGACAATTCCAGTCTTCAATAACTGCCTTTATTTTTATTTATTGATTGATTTTATTTTGCGCCTGTTGCTGAAAAAGAGCTATCAGACATTTGATGTTGCTTTTAAAGGGAAAACGGTGGATTCAGTTAGTTGTTCGATACTTATGTTTAAGTATTTATCATTCGGTACAGCGTTCTTAAAATTACCTAGAACATATTTTGTAACACCTAAGGGGCAGTTCTTTCATTTGCAGTTCACTTCAGACGAAGGCTGTTTTTCCACTTAATTGTAGTTAAGACAAATACCCTTTTCAGGCGAAAGCTTTTTTGAGAAAGCGCTTCAGGTCATGCTTATAAAGCTATTGTTAAGTATGAAGGGTGGAAGAGGAGTTCCCAGCCAATCACATGGGACTTTTTTGAATATCAGTTGAGGCACGATTGTTATTCTCGGGGAAATTAGGTCCCTGGTGCTTCCTGCACATTTCTGAATACTTTGGCTTAGATAAGCCTGAGCTGTGCTAATTAGCCCCTGTTGAATAACCATGGCTCACTTAGTCAAAGAAGTTGTATGGCACAATCTTGCATAAAATGCCGTCTTTCATTACAAAAGTTGGGACTGAATTTGTTTCTGAGCCTGTTGCTCTTGTGCAGTTTTTGGGCCTTTTGTAGTCTTGCCACCAATTAATTAGTGTCTTGATTCAGCCCATTACAGAAAATCCTCATCATGGTAAAGGAAGTTGAAGTGAAGAGTTTGATATGCCTCTACCTCTGTTTCGGCTCTTCAGTGTGTCTGTGTCTGTCTCTGTGTCTGTCTCTGTGTCTGTGTCTGTCTGTAAAAGCGTGGCCCAGATAATGCCTTGTGGGGACTTATAGACCCTAAGAGTACAGTATGTTCAGAATAACTGGCTCCATTGGGACATTTTTGGAAAAGACTTTACTTTGGTTCAATGACTAGGTTTAAATCGAGGGTTACAGTTGGGCCTATGGTTAGGACTAGGTGTAGTTTTATTTTAAAGGATATACATCAAAACTGATTTGGGTGAAAGCTGGCGTTTTAAATTGAGGCCAAAATGGGTTATTGTGAGGGTTTGTAGGTTGTGGCTATGATAAGGGTTAGGGAAGGGGGTAAAACTAATGTTGATTTTTGGGTTGGGGGGCATAGAAATTGGATTGTGGTGCAGAAGTAATTTTCTGATTCCCTGGAGTATAGAACAAGACTGTGTGTTCGCACAATACTGTGCAAACCCTTGTGAGTGTTTCTGCTACTCAGCTGTATTCTAATGAAGCTGAGGTCTTTGTTAATTCTTCCGAGGAATGAGACATTCCTGCGAGGCCCTGCAGAATAATCTGATCCATCTAGAGCTAGTCCTTACTGAACACTGCACAGCCACCCAGAGCCAGTCCTTACTGAACACTGCACAGCCACCCAGAGCCAGTCCTTACTGAACACTGCACAGCCACCCAGAGCCAGTCCTTACTGAACACTGCACAGCCACCCAGAGCCAGTCCTTACTGAACACTGCACAGCCACCCAGAGCCAGTCCTTACTTAACACTGCACAGCCACCCAGAGCCAGTCCTTACTGAACACTGCACAGCCACCCAGAGCCAGTCCTTCCTGAACACTGCTGAGCCATCAGAGCCAGTCCTTACTGAACGCTGCGCAGCAATCAAAACCAGTCCTTGCTGAACACTGCAAGCAATCAAAGCCAGTCTTTACTGAACACTGACCAACCATCAAAGCCAGTCCTTTCTGAACACAACCATCCAGAGCCATTCCTTTCTAAACACTGCACGGCCATCCAGAGCCAGTCCTTACTGAATACAGCACAGCCATCCAGAACCAGTCCTTTCTGAACACAGCACAGCCATCTAGAGTCAATCCTTACTGAATATAGCATGGCCATCCAGAGCCAGTCCTTATTGAACATGCAACAGCCATTGTGAATCAGTAATTATTACAGTACGGCCATCCAGAACTAGACCTTACTGAATACAGCCCAGCCATCCTGAATCAGTCCTCATTTAGCACAGCACAGCCATCCAGAACCAGTCCTTACTCAACATATAACAGCCATTGAGAATCCGTACTGAACACAGTACGGCCATCAAGATCTAAACCTTACTGAGCACTGGACAGCCACCAAAAGCCATTCCTTACTGAACACAGCACAGGCATTCAGAACGAGTCCGTCTTGAACACAGCACAGCCATCCAGAGCTAGTCCTTCCTGAACACGGCACAACCATCTAGAGTTAGACCTTACTGAAAGCAGCACAGCCATCCAGAACCAGTCCGTCCTGAACACAGCACAGTCATCCAGAACCAGGCCGTCCCGATCAAAGCTCAGCCATCCAGAGTCAGTCCTCACTGAACACAGCACAGCCATCTAGAGTCTAACCTTACTGAACACAGTGCGGCCATCCAGAGCCAGACCATAGCGGACACACAACGACCATCGACAATCAGCACCGAACATGGTATGGCCATTCAAAACTAGACCTTGCTGAACTCCAAGAGCCATTCCTTACTGAAAATTGCACTGCCATCGAGGACCAGTCCTTACCAAACACAGCACAGCAATTGAGAACCAGCCATTGAGAACTGAGTACAGCACAGCCTTCCAGAATTAGACCGTCCTGAACACAGCACAGTCATCCAGACCATTGTGAACACTGCACTCTTCCAGTACTTGGGGAACACAGCACAGCCATCCAGAACCACTTCTTGCCCAACACAGCTCAGCCATTCAGAGCCAGATATTGCTGAACACAGAACAGCCATCCAGGGTCTGACCTCACTGGCCACAGTACAGCCAGTCAACTCCGTCCTCTCTCAACATGGTACAGCCATCCAGAACCAGTCCTTTCTGAACTCATTTAGACATTCAAGTCAGATCTGACTGGACTCAGAACAGCAATCCAGTGAGGACACAGCAAACCATACGTGGCTTGTGTGGATCGGAACAGCCATATAATCTTATTTCTGTTACTTTATTGCTAAATAAGAATACAAAATGTTTTGCAATTGAGAAAAGGGTTCAACACTGACAAAACTGAAGTACTATGATGTAAGAATATTTTGTTTAAGAAGTGAACAGCAACTTCATATTTTGGCTTTAAAGTTTTTACTAGAGTTGAAAGCAATTAGATTGTATTCTTTACGGAACTTGAGTAAGACCGACTGGTGCAGTAAGTTAAGGCGAGCTGATGAGTTCAAGTGGAGTTTAGATTTGGGAGACGGGTGAGCTGCTTCCCCCTCCATCCTGACAGCGTACACTGGGCCTGCTGTTCAGCCCTTTTCCATCAGGAATAACGGGGTCCCTGCCAGCCCTCCACAAATATTCTCTTTATGCTAAAGGGTACAGTTTGCATGAGTGATGCGTTGGTGTGAGGTCCACAAGGCTGGCACGTTTGTGTGGGAGTTTCCTGCCTCCCACGGTGACCTCACTAAACAGATCTGAGGTCAGTCAGCTGACCTGAAGTCAGGCAGGCAGGGGGAACTTGTGAACTGATGTTGAATACTGGGGTCCTTTCCCTCCAAATGCTAATTTCTGCCCATTATCTTGTGTTTTGGCGTTTGTTAGAGAGTCCACTGTTGTCTGACCGATTACGTGCATGTGCTGAGAACTTTGAGCTTTTGCATTTCCATTCAGATCAAAATCCTTGTGCCGTATTGGTGTCATACTCAACCAAACGCGGCTATTGTCCGTCGCAGCCATGACCTCATCCGGACATCCCTTGGAAGCCATCAGCCGCAGTTGAGCTCATCCTCCATCAATGGGAAACGGTCGAAAATTGCACCTCACGACATAACCTGACATGTTTACTGTCCTTGTCTTTCTCTCGCAGGCAATATTTCCATGGTAACGGCATCTAACTTCAATCCAGCGAAGATCACTTTAGCCCCTGTTAGCGTGAATGTGGGCCCATCGATGGTAAGCTCCACCCCCCCCCCCGCCTTTACCACACATCCCCTCCCTCCACACATGTCCCATGTTGGGCTGACATCCTGTCTCAATTAAATCAGCTGTAGTGTCTCTGACAGAAGCCATCAGTCAACAGGGTGTTGTGGTTCAATTTGCAGACTGTCGGAGCGGCAGGAGAGCAGAAGCAGTGATTGACAATCCCAGTGTTCATTCTAAATCAGCGTCACTTTGTGCGATCAGGGCCATTTGCTTTCATGGACACACCTGGTTACCCATTATTCTTATTTATTTCGTACACAAAGTACATAAATGTTAAGAACAAGTCAACAAATATCAACAAAGACAACATATGATACACGGAAAACCTATTTTCAATAAATAAGATATAGATTATATACAAGCTACAGAATCTAACAATTGACCATGTCATCACTAAAACCATCAATATCACAGTCTCCATGTTTGACATCAAGTACAATTTGCACATTGGAAATTACTGCCTGTTGTTATGGAGTACAATTGTGGACATTTAAAATATGTTTTATATTCAAAGTTAATTTGTCAATAAAGTCAAGTCATATTTATATTTGAGGTAGGACAGCTTTCTGCCTAAATGAGAAGTAGCACATTGTTAAGCTCAAAAACCAAAATAAGATACAATATTGCAACTGGTGAACAAACTATAAATAAAACGTAAAGTTTTAATAGCGAATTGAACACTGATATGCGGTTGGCCAAACAAAGGTCCCAGTAGCCAGCTGTGACTACGGTATGGAAGGCTAAGTATCCTACAGACAGCTTTATTCCACTGGACTCAGCAAGACTGAAAACCAGTAGAGTTAAGATCCCATAGCTGAGACGCATAAAAAGAACAACAGTAACTTGTCAAAAGTCTACACGAAATATCAGGGGATAAAGAATCTTAGTTACCAAATAATGTGTTTACAGAGCCGTTTAAGGCATGACGCTTATTATCACAATCTGCTGTGTCGGTACGATGAACGTTTATGGTATTACCGAAGTGTTTGACGTGGTCGACCCACTTATGTAAAATTCCATCATGATAAATTTTGTCATCACATGTAACAGGTGAACCAAATTTTATACACATTTTTTTTTTAGTATTAAAAAAATAACATTAAAGTCGTCTGCAAAAGATTTACATATGGACAGCATTTTGTTGAGACTGGGACTTATGAGTTTAACGTCATCAGCGTATCCCAGCGCTCCAACCTAGAATGGACCAACATGACAACCAATATCTGATTTACTCAGTAATACAAGAAGTTCATCAATATATACAATAAAAAGAATAGGAGATAGAACTCCCTGCTTCATTGACGCCAAAATGACGTGCCTTAACACCACCCCAAGACACACTCTTGTTTGACGAGTGTAGCTGTCATACACCAGGCGTGTGACCGGAAAAGGAACACATCTAGATATTAATAATTTAAACAATTTACCATAATGAACCTTGTCAAAGGCCTTGCTGGCATCTAGTAGACAGCTTAAAACATCAGTGTTTCTGTGAGCATAATCAACAGTTTCTAGATAAATAGCAGTACATAAAGTAGTTGAGTGACCGGTTTAAAACCAAACTGTAAATCTGAGGCGTAAAAATATTTACCATAAAGATCCATGATCACCATATCAAGAACTTTGCATCTGGAACAACACAGGGCAATGCCACGATAATTATCACTTGAACACAAAGATGCATGTATATTTTTAGGTATAGACACAATATTACAATTTAACAAATCCTTAGCAGTGCAACCATGTATTACCATACAGTAAAACAACATGGACAACAGATAAAACAATTTAGGAGTACCATTGATTAAATGATCGGAGTCAAAGCCATTACTCGTGAAGCGCACGCGTGTGCGCGCATGCACACATACTGAATTTCCCTCTGGGGCATCATCCTCGCTATGTTGGCTGTCACGCTCTGTCAAGCGCACTCTACTTTACTGAAAATAGAGCTGCCTGCATCACCAAGCCAATCCATGTGCATTAGGGTTCATTTAGGGCATGTATAGGAGGAGGAGGTTGTAGATACATCCTTGCATTCAGTGGATCTGACCATCTGTGTCTGGGTAAGGAGCATATGGATTCTTAATTAAACAGATTGCATGCGGCTCATTGTTGCCAGTCTGATTTCTTGGTGAGCTTTCTGTTAGTCTGCAGCAGGACTGCTTAAACCTGTTCCTGAAAATCTACCATCCTTGAGTTTGTCACTTTAGTCCGGACAGAGCACACCTTAGCAGCGCTTCGCTAACATCAGCTGATAAGACACGTTACTTGTAACATCAGTGACTCTTCTGAAGAAGACGGGAGTATCCCGTCAAAACATGTCAAGGTAGGATAAAACCTTTTCTGTCTGAAAATAAGAACGCTAATTAGTTACTACAGACAGTATGAACATTTTTGGACTACTAGAGCACATCTTATTCACCAGCTGAGAGTAGCAGTGAGCTGCTGAATGATTGAGTCACGTTGACCATGTTTCAGAAGTGAGATGCACAGGATGGTAGATCTGCAGGAAGCGGATTGGGCAGCCCCTGGTTTGCAGGGTTCCAGAAGGACCTGTGGCAGTACTGGCTGTAACCTGCAGGTGGCAGCAGAGGATCAGTGTATGCAGTAGAGGGGGCTCCCTGTGAATTTCCCCTTAAACACAGGAGGGCACAGGGCCCCAGGAGGGAGGGGCGGGGGTGTCCTGTGCGGGGACCCCACAGTCATGGTCTCGGGAAGAACAGAGCGGTGCTGTGTTGCTGTGCCTCCCTTAATGAGCTCGTTTAATGCTCCGCATCAAAGAAGCTCGTTAGGGGCCCCGGAAGCTTGTTAAGAAAATTTGCCCCCTCCTCTTTGGCGGTGTTGCTTGTCATTAATCCCTGGTTCTCTGCTATCCTGAACAGGGGTGAGGGAACGAGGGAGTGTTTGTGCTTGTTCCAGCTCTTCATGGTGATGGACATGCTCTTTGTAGGTCAATCCTTGGAGCTGCTGGTAGAGACGTAATGTTGACTGTGCTAATCTCACCCAGAATTGCCTGGGCCCCTAATTTCAGCCACATTATCAAAGATTGCAAAACCAAATGTTGCCTGGAATGAGTAATATTGCTAGTGGGCGGTATTAGACCACGGGTGTGATTGGGGGACTGTACATTACATTATTCCAGAATTTAAAGGTGATTGTTGAGAATAGCATGTAGCTCCATATTTCATTGGATAGTGACATATTTGTCCCCTCGGCACATTATGCAGAGGCATACAGGGGTCTGTTAATTTTTCTGCTGTCTGTTCATGTTTTTGTCTGGAGCGTAACTTAAAAATTCTTTGATATTGCTAAACAGTTTGATGTTGTTTCATAAAAGAAATCGGTGCACACTCATCAATCATTTTGGAGTAGAGCCCTCTATTTTGGAATTATTGTTTTTGCAAGGGCTGGAGGTAAATGCCGTCTCCTGTTGGCTCTTGTTAATTTTGGTTCTGAATTTCAGCTTTCTGAGTTTGAAAGGATATCGGCAGTTATAATTTGAAAGTGTGTTTTCATCCATGTTCAATAAACTGTTAAGGCAGCACCTTTTGTTCACAGCCCTCCCTCCATTATTGCAACAATAGTTGCAATTGGATAGTTTAACAATGTTGAATAAAGTAATCCATTCATCTCCTGCGGGGATGTTGCAATGGATCTTGTCCCTCAGGATAATTGGAGATCAAGTTTCACTCAGATGGGTGAAATTTTGTGTGTTTGTGCTACTTGTCATGATCCATATTCGGATTGGAAATGGTATTCAAATGGTGTGGGGGGATAGCGACAGTGTCAGTTTGTTGATATTCGGTTGCATGTTCTTTGCATTCAATGATTGCTGTAACTCATGAGACATGGATATCACTGGGTATCTTCCCTGGTGATGCTCTGTCAGGCATGTACTGTAGCCATCATGAATTGTTGCTTATTTTTTGGATTTTTTTTGTCATCTGTCTCCTCTTCAGCACGTAAACTGCATGATCAGTTGGATTCCAGTTCAGTGACTGACTCGGCCAACAGAACCTAGGGAATAACGTGTCTCTGTCCAATGAATTATGGTTCTCACTGTATGTAAAGACGCAGTTTCACTAAGGTCAGGTGCGAGCACAGTGAAGAGCGACCCTTTTATAGCGGACAGGTGCCAATTAATAGGCCTTATGGGGAATTATGAGCCGAGTTTATTTTGTGCATCAGTATGCATGGATGTGCCTTCAGTATATTAAGCAACAGCACCATTCCTCAAAAGTCATAATGTGCTCTTTGATCTTTTGTGGACAGATGCTACAGTAGGGGTCTTATGGGCGCTTTGGTACATTTCCCACATCAGTATGCCTGGATGTGCTTTTACAATGGCACAGTTTCATCAAAAGGCGTGAATTTGCCCTTGGATCATATACTTTTGTGCGATAATAAGCCAGTGTGTAATTGCACTGCCTGGCATAAGTATTTCAGTTTAATGTGGACTCCGTTAATTCCAGCTAATCTCTGTTTGTTCACTGGGCTGTTTGTCAGCGGATGAGTGCGATGAGCTGGACAGCCTTCAATCATCTTCCTCCATAAACAGAGACGACACTCGCACTGAAAGACAGTCAGACCCTTCGACTGTTCTGGAAACGTTTGTCATGTTGCAGCTCGGACCTGACAACCATTCCTTCTATTGCAGTTTTTGTCCTGGGATTCTACCTCCAATAGTGTGGATACAGCTGTGGACATAATCCACTCACACGGTCATCTGCCTCTTTAGACACAAACCTGTGTTTCTCATTCCTGCCCTCCTGCAGGATCTGCAGGATTGATGGCACGATGCCATCATAAGCTGAATTTCACACTGTCCACTAACTGCAATGCCAGCCTGTTTAAGCACAGCCTGTTTGTATGTGTGGTGATTTATTTCATGAAGATGTTGCCAAATCCTTCAGCCTTGGCTGAGCAGACCTGGGCAGATGTTTAAAGACTGCCACCAGCCTGGCCAGCAGCAGCAGTGCTGTTGTAGATTTCTGGCCCAGAGAAGCAGAGGGATGTTAAGTGGAGCTCAGAACCATCAGTGAGGTTCAGTATTGATCAGTGTATTTATGCTCTGCCTGCCTGTGAAAGGCAGTGGTAGTCCTCTACTGAAAGGGCTATTTGAGCAACTACAGTCAGATGGCTGAGGGTCCTTAACATTGTGTGTGTGTGTGTGTGTGTGTGTGTGTGTGTGTGTGTGTGATGTCACTTCCTCACCTTCAGTCTAACCCCCCCCCCCCACCTGTGCTTCCCCCACAGATCATCAGCACGCCTCAGCGAATTCCAAACTCAGGGAGTGTTCTGGTGGGGAGTCCGTTCACCCACACGCCCACCATGGTGGCCCAGGGCCGCCCCCCTCAGGTTACAGAGTGGACTCCCGGGTACGTCACTGCCCACCCCAAATCTCCCTGTAGATATGCATACAGACCAAAATATTATGAATGTCCTGCATTTTCCAGAATTTGGCCGTTTTTTTTTTTTTTTGTCGACTTTATGTGCATTTTCAGTAGTAAAAAACAGAATAACATAGAAGCACAGATCTTGACTAGAAATGTCCAAATTATTTTGTTAAGAGATAGACACATTCAAATTTTGCTTTCTACAAAGTACCCTCCCTTAGCCTTGTTCACAGCCTGATGCATTCTTTCCAGCAGTTTAAGGAGAGAACCTCCTGGTAACTCCATACTTTCAAGTGTTCCTTCATGAGATGTTTTGAATTTGATGGGCGCACTTTTCTGCTTGGTCAAGTTCATCCCGAAGCTACTCAAGCTGAATTTAAAGCTGTACAGTTGTTGGCGAGCTACATTTTTGGTCAATCGAGTGCCCTAGGCATTTTGTGTGCCTTTGTTGCTCAAACCTAACTTTAAGATGAGGAAAACCAGCCAAATTCTGAAAAATGTAATATTTTGGCCTGTAGTGTACCCCTCTCCTGGTAGCGCTCGATCAGTAACGCATGCGGTCGCTCTCATGCACAAGTGCCCCACATAATGCCTTTCTGCTGTAGTGAGAATGACTACTCCCACTGCTGACTGCTGCACACTGCTAATCTGCTACCACACCTCTGTCTGTCTCTTCTGTTCTTTCCAGTGCCAAGCGTACTCACGATCTCGTAGAGTCATATTTCTCTGACCGGTGAGTCTGCATATTGCATCAGTTCCATTAGGCTTGTTGCTCTGTATTGCGCGCGCACACACACTCACGCATGCACGTGCACAGTGCTGAACTATTTTCATTTCATCCACCCAAGTCCAGATAACCCTCAAATAACAATCATCTGAAAAGGAGACATAACAAAGAACATATGCCCTCGTGGCTTGGAGATTTTACAATGCATCCTTTTTGCTGAAAAACCAGAGTAAAGAATCTTCTCTCCTCCTTACAGGGACACACTCTGCACTGTGGACTCCTCCAGGTAACTTTACCCATCTCTGCAAAGAGGAAGATCTGTCATGCTGTGAGGGATCCTCAGAATATTGAGAGTATGATAACTCTGTTTACTCTGTCGCACAGTGTACTGTTCACACTCCTGTGGAGCTGCTAACCTCTCCCTTACCCTCTGTGTCTGTGTGGCAGTTGTCCATGGCATTGGACAGAGCCAATAAGAAAAAAATAGAATAGTTAGAGTTAAACACTCCTGCATCTTTTCCCTTTGTGTAATTGGACTGATGACAGTCAGAGTCACACACTTCTGCTCTTCCCCCACCTCTATAGTGAATTATACGGTGGAGTGTAGACAGTGGGCTCATTGCCATCTACTTTGAGGAGCAGTGAAGAGTGAGTGCAGGAGGTGCTGGTTCTATCTCTGCAGAGGCTGACTAATAGGCAGCACTGGAGATTGTAGCGAATGTTGTGTTTGGGTGAGTGTAAGTGAGGCAGTGTTTATGCTGGTGGAGTTTGTCGGTCCGGTGCGGGTGATTGAGTGGAGGAGGATGGAGGCACATTTGCTTGCAGGGCTGTACAGATGTATGGCCAGGGTCTCAGATCTGGAGTCAGTTCCAGGATCTGTTGGGTTTCTGCTGTAATGGGGCTTTTCCATTAGCACCTACTCGGCTCTACTGGACTCAGTTTTTAGGGTTTTCCATTAGGTGATAGTACCTGGTACCAAATACTTCTTTAGCACCTACTCGGCTGGGTTTTCCAAGCGAATTGAGTAAAGCCGAAAATGTGAAGTCAACAGACTGCAGGCCAATGATTGGCCGGGGAGTGATGCTTGTTATGATGACCCCACCCACTTTGAGGTGGTTCGCAATTGTAATGGAAAACGATCAAAGTTGAGTAGAGGCGAGTAGTGCTGAAACTGTGTAATGGAAAAGCGGCATAAGTGTAAGAAATCACACCATATTCAACAGCTGGAAAACTTGTTGAGCAGGTTTTTGGTCTGGTCTGCTGAATCATACCGCGGCTGTTACCTTTGATCTGGGTGGTGGGTTCGTCTGGTGTATATAATCAGTTGTATTTCTGTCTCACTATTATGCACATTTTGAAAATTTGCATCAGAAAAAGCGGATGGAAACGGCAAAATGGGAATACACTTCCTCTTAGTCACATGAAAGTTAATACGCTTGCTGGTGGTAGTTTTTGCCTTGTGTGATAAAGAGTTAATGTGCATAACATGGGATGGAAACTGCTTAAGTGGCCTTTGCCCACTATGCTCTGACGTAGCTGCCTTGCTGCTGCTGTGTGCATTGGCATTCGACTCAGCCTTCGTCTCCAGACAGCGTCAAACATTGCAATCATTAGCTGAAGGAAAAGCTCTGTGACGATGTACTGAGTTGCATGCAGCTCCTGAAGAGCTATCTCCATTTTTACAGCGTCTCCTTTCTCCTCCAGTTGTTTCTTTTCCAGTTTTCTCGCTTCAGTTTGTTGCTCTTCGGGTTTGCGACTTCTTCTGCTGTTTCGTGCATGTTCCGAATGTTCTCTACCGCCATCTTGTGGTGAAATTGGCCTAATGTCTTGGAGTTTACTCACTCCAAGTCAGTTGATGAAAACGCAGGTAATTGGAATTTTCTTAAGTGAATTTTCAAAAATTTGCTTGACTTGAGATGGAAACTAGACTAATGAGGGGCTGTAATGTGATGTAATTTCTAGATCTAGCTGGCAAGTGTTTTGACTGCTGTAGTCCTGGCTTGAGATGGAAATGCACCTGTGTATTGGTGTGCAGGTAGATGGACGGCTGGACCTAACTGAACTTGCAGGTTTTCAATGTGGATTTGTGAGCGAGAGGATGGAACGGGCCTTCTTAAGGCCTCTTAACAGGCAGAGGATTGTGGGTAATGAAATACTGAAGCGCTGAGAGGCTTCCAGTTTCCTGCCTGCACAGCACAGCGGCTGGTGTGAATAATTCACCAGCACGTACGAGCTAACGAAAGGGACGCAGTTTCTCTCCCTGCGCCCCTCCCTCTCTCCCACCCTCCCGCTCCTCTCCTCCGCTCTCCAGAGAGTCGCCGCTCCTTGTGAAAGGTCACGGAGCGACGCTCCCCTGGCAGTGCTGGTGTGTGGAGACGTTCCCTGTGTTGAAGGGGCAGGGAGAGGGCTTATCACCTCACACTGTGGGACAGACTTTGACCTTCACATTGACGGAGATATGAGCGTGGCTGCACTGCGCTGAGGATGAGTGGAAGACCCTGTGTGTGTGTGTGTGTGTGTGTGTGTGTGTGTGTGTGTGTGTGTGTGTGTGTGTGTGTGTGTGTGTGTGTGTGTGTGTGTGTGTGTGTGTGTGTGTGTGTGTGTGTGTGTGTGTGTGTGTGTGTGTGTGTGTGAGATGAAGAGCGCTTTGCTCACCTCCGGCCAACTCGTGTGTCCTTATGCCCCTTCGCCCAGGTAGTGCGCGTTGGTGTGAGCTTGTGTGTGTTGGCAGGGTGTAGCTCAGGCCTGTTGTGTGCTGGTGATGTGCGTGTCTATCTGTGTTTCACTCTTCAGTGTGTGTGTGAAGGCAGCTCTTCTCCTGGAGCCCCTCCCCCTCTCTCCCCTCCCCCTTTACTTCACACAGGCTCTTGCACTCGTCCCTCTCCCTCATTTTTCCCAAATTTTCCTGAGCTGAGGGTCTGGAACTAATCTCCCCTGACAACTGGAACCCAAACTGTCATCTCAGTCCCCCATCCCCAAACCCCTTGCGCTCTCTCTCTCTCTCTCTCTCTCTCTCTCTCTCTCTCTCTCTCTCTCTCTCTCTCTCTCTCTCTTCTCTCTCTCTCTCTGTCCCCCCCGTTCTCTCTCTCTCCGGCCCGCACTTTGCTGCAGTAGGCAGGTCGATGCTGGGAGCTGTGCTTATGTAACTCCTCTGCAGCGTTTTCACTCACTTTACTGAGGCAGACCTGTCAGAGCATCGCCGCTGTGTGCTCGTGTATACACTATACGCGTGTGTGTGTTCCAGTTTTTGTGGATGTGTGTGTTCATGTAGGTTTGTGTTGACGAGTGAGCAAGTGTATGACCAGTTTTCCAGTTCGGCTGGTTATTACACTCAGCACAGAGAAGAATAATGCTGTCGGTCTCTCTCCATCTGTTTTTTTTCTCCTGTTATTCTCTCTTTCCATCTCTACATCTTTTTCTCACTTGAGTATCTCCTGTCTGGCTCTCCCTCTCTCCCCCTCTTCCTGCTGTGTCCATATAACTCTTCCTGATGTGCTGATGCTGTGTGTGGGAGATGTGCTGCTGTAGAGCAGTAGCTGTGTCTGTATCTGCTGCAGGAGTTTCCATGGTGCTGCTGCTCTATGGAAAAGAGCTGGGCTGTGGCGGCCATGAGAGTACTGCTGCACTGCAGGCTCTGCTGCTGTCCCATACACACGCCCGCACACACACACACACACACACACACACACACACGCCCGCACACATACGCAAGCGCACACACACACACACACACACACACACACACACACACACACACACACACGGGCGCACGTGCATTCATGAGCACACACTCACATAAGCACAACTGTGTGAACTCGCATTACAGCTGTTGCACACACCACTGCCTGAATCCAGTTTATAAATGTTGTGCACTCTCTGGTACACTTACTCTGCTGCTACGACCTCACGCACACAAACACAAACACAAACTTGCGCACACATGAGCATATATCGCTTTATGAATCAAATCTCTGTCTGCATTGGATTGAGATTCTAACGATGTCCAGCAGACGTGCATATTTTTGAGTGCGCGAGTGCGTGCGTGCGTGTTTGTGCATTTCCCCATGAAGGCATTGTGCTCTCCCTCCTGCAGCAGTAAGAGGCTGAAGAAGGCAGATAAGAATGGGAAGGGCCTGAGACACTTCTCCATGAAGGTGTGTGAGAAGGTGCAGCAGAAGGGCACCACATCCTATAACGAGGTCGCCGACGAGCTGGTGGCAGAGTTCACCAACTCCAGCAGCCTGATGGCCACTGACTCAGTAAGTATCGTACAGGTCATGGGCACTGACTCGTTAAGTTTGTTACAGGGAGTAGGCGCTGACTCGTTTAGTTCATTACAGGGAGTAGGCGCTGACTCGTTAAGTCCTGTACAGGGAGTAGGCACTGACTCGTTAAGTCCTATACAGGGAGTAGGAACTGACTCGTTAAGTCCTGTACAGGGAGTAGGCACTGACTCGTTAAGTTCTGTATGGGGAGTAGGCACTGACTCGTTAAGTCCTATACAGGGAGTAGGAACTGACTCGTTAAGTTCTGTGTGGGGAGTCAGCACTGACTCGTTAAGTCTAGTACAGTGAGAGGAGACTCTGACTCCTTAAGTGTTGTACAGGGAGTCAGCACTGACTCGTTAAGTCCAGGCGGTTAAGTCCAGGCGGTATCTCAGAGGTTAAGGGGGAGCTCTGATGAGTCATATATGGACGTGGTGAAGTGGAACACCCTCCTATAGAGCTATAGTGGCTTATTGACTGACCGATGAAGTGTATGTGGTTCCTGCCCTCCTTATTCGTTTCTTCTCGTTCATGTGTCCTTACCTTAATGGTGTCTGGAGCACCAGTGAGGATAGGACTCGAGAATGATTGCGTTTCTTAACTGACTGTGAGCCACGTGCCCAATTCCCATCCTCTTCCCTCTCCCCCGCGCGTATTTTGTCACTTCCATTACCGCTACTATCATCCGTCTTGTATATCTCGGGAAAATCCCAAAGAGTCAGAATCGTAGTACATGCTGCGTGACTTGATTGTCAACAATCCAAGGCTTTAAATGGTTTTATTGCAGAGTTCAGTGCACACCGAATACTTTCCTTATTTGTGACGGGAAGACCACAGCTGCCTGCCAGAGAGCTAATCTGCTGACTCCCGGAGGAAAATTTAGATTATGATTAAAAAAATGGATTTGGGGCGGCTGGGGATGAGCTGGGCCATGGGGGGGCGGGTGGTTATGGACTCCCGGCTGCCCCCTGCAGTCCAAAGTTTGTGTTTGTTGATCTAATTGTGCACACGTGCATTCGTACTTGAGGACAGATTTATGTGTTTGCAGGTTTTCTATCCGCGGTCAAATGGATCCACCGGCCTTTATCCGTGAAAGTACACTCCTGGCAAAAAATGAGCGAAGCCCAAACTGGCAAATTGCAAAGCTTTCGGTGGCCTTCACAGCAAATCATTGGGTACAAAATTGGCAACAGATAGATACACAGGGTCTCCGGTGCATGTAATTGATCGTGGCGCACCGCCACGGCAAAATAAAAGTAAAATGACTTTACATAAACTCTAAAAATCCTAAGGACGCAGGGCTCGCGAAATTGCTGTTCTGAGCACCAGGAACAAGTAAAATTTTGTCGAACAAGCAGAAATTAAGAGATGCTTGCCCGACGGGCTGGCTGAAAATTTCACGCCGCGTAGTAATTTATTTCTGATCTTTTAATGTTTTTTTTTCTCTGTTCTAATTTGGCCACTAAATTCATTTGAAACAAAATCCGTTTTGTTGCTGAAAACCTATGGCCTATTTAGCGAGATTTTGATCCGCCGCGTCTAGTTTTGTTGGTGCAGGTGTAAGCAATGACTTGACTCCCAACCATCAAACGGGAACAAAGGCACAGGCCTACACGCGTGCAGCTGGCGCTATGAATCACTTCGGACAGTCATTCCATTGTACAGTCACTCACAAAACCACTCTTTCGGAACATGGTTATAATATAATGTTTGAATGAGAGAAGCGTAACATTTACTGACATTTCTTGTTTCTTTTGTGTGTTCTTGTTTAAGAGTCCCACAGCAAAGTGAACAGGCCTTTATTTAATATTAAAGTTATCCATCGAAAGCCATGTTTTTGACTCGCATGGTTCCCACATCGCATTTCGTTTCAGTCGCCCCAGAACCGAAAAGACAGGCTTGTGGTTACACATGAGGGGAAAAGATGGGATAATTAACGCAACTTTCTACTAGGACTGAGGGGGTGACCGGGGAGTGTCTGCGGACTTCGAGTGGGTGTGGCACTATGAATGCAGGCATTTAACTCTCTACCCAGCAATCTTATGGATATACGAGGGCGCGTTTTCCATTAAAACCAGCAACACTATATCACAAGCAAGAATATGTTGTGATGTTGCACTTGAGGAAGCTAATCGGCCACTGTCAGAGCAACATACAATTTTCAAAATGAGACCATGGAGCCAGAGACCGAATTAATGTGGAATTGTAAAACGCATCGATAAACACTTCGATGTTAAGTAATATTTACTTAATAAATATTATACATAAGTTGTTCAAGTTCGTTAGAGAACGCGCACCATGTCAAAATATCTAGCAAAACAAGACAACCCGTAAGATAAAACACTTCGTTGTTATTTCACTTCACAACATGAGTCCGAGGACTTTGCGGCAGCCCCGATTGGACACCTGGTGCTCATTCATTCATTCATTAAGTTAAATGTAGCTTTCATAAATATATCACCTAAATCGCTACAATCCGGGCTTTAAAATATATCTGATTTCATTTTTATCCCCCTGGCATATAATGTGGGGGGATATAGCGATCATTGTGTCCGTCCGTCCGTCAGTCTGTCCGTCTGTAATAAAATAGTTTCTGGACCAGAACTCAAAAACTATACCACTTACAAACACCAAATTTGGTATGGAGCTTCTCCTTATGGTCTAGTTGTGCCTTTTTGGGGTTTTGGTCCGCCCGTCTGTCCACACGACCTGTAGGTTACACAACCTACAGCCGGGGGGATCCGCCATTGCCAGATGGCTCTTGTTAGAGTTGTATTCGTGCCGCTTATTGTCGGTCAAAAGGAATTATGAAGCATTCATAATTGTTGGGGGGTTTTTTTTTTTTCCCCCTTCCTTCATGTAGAGTCAAAAGATCATAACGTATGTCAGTGTCTCCAACGATCAAATTAAAATTTATTTAATACGCCATTCCAAAATGGAAAGCCTTAAGGTTGTAAATGATTTTTCAAGAAGAACACAACCACTTTCAACCACTTACAAGATTTAATTACGCAACCCTCCAACAATAGACCGATCCATAGCTCCGCCCACCCCCTATCTTCGCATAGCAAGGGCCGGAGCTAGGTCAAGCTTTGCTGAAGATGGCACCATGTCCCTTGTAACCTCATTGATGTTTTCAGGAAGCGCTTCTAATCTCGAGTTTTTAAAAACTGATCGCATCGCAAAAAAAGCAAAAGAGAAAGGTTATAATTTTTTATCTGGGTATATTCACGTAGTGTCATTTTCTGTTATAAACGCCCGTGAAGTTGAAGCGAAATGCAAATGCTATCACTCAATGTTGAAGTCCCAGAAGCCACACTCATTGATAATTACGATTGACAAGGAACAGAGAAGCATTGTTCATGTCCAGTGCTCTTGCACCGCAGGGTACGTAGCATTCAATTTACATATGGTGTGATAAGATCGTAAACCTTTTTTGGAGCACCCAAGTTTTTATTGCCCAAGACCGTCTTTGATTGAAATGGAGCTCTGTGTGAAGCCTGCATTAATTGTATCAGGTGTTTTTCTGCTATGTTTGAATGAAAGCTTGCAGCCTCTTGACCCCTTTACGGCCCAGTGCAAAGCCATCAAGTGGCGTTATTGTTCGTAAGCAAAGTGAGTTGAGCTTTAAGAATAATGAGTAATTATGAGCAGATTAATTGCCACATCCAGCCTCCTGAAAGCAGTGTTTATGACCCTGTCTGATCTCGTGTCCAATTTACATTCACCGTAAAAACACCGCTTTACCATTGTATGAGATTTTGTTATGAGAAAAATGTGAAAATAAACAGCGAATGTAGTCTTCTCAATAGAGAAAGCAGTTCTGATAAGTATTTGTCTGAAGTTATGGCGGGCGCAAGCAGGGTGTAGTCACGTGACTGCAGCCCTGGATTTCATTGGCTGGATAGGCCTGGAAGGGCTGTACTCTGGATCGGTCTATTGTAGAATATTTTGATCGTGTGCCGTTGTAAAATGTCCACAGCTGATTTGGCCATCAGACGTTTGCAACGGGACGTGAGTACATAGGCTATAGGCCTGTGTTTTACCGATATTTGGATGAGTTGTGCTCGCGCATCAATGATCAGAATATCATGTAGAACATACTGACGTCCATTAAATGAACAAAATGTGACTAACCGATGCCCAATTTCTACTAAGTGGTACCGGCTCTACCTGCTTTTTTTCATTTTTAAAGTTGCATAAAAGGGAGTTGGGAGAAGTCATTAAATGCTCCATTTAATTTTGTGCATTACATGTTGGCCTGGATATTACTATTGAATTCCTATTAAAATATATAAATGTTTCGTAGTGTGAAAGAATGCGTGGTCATAATGAAAGTTTGTTGGTGTTGATGAATATAGCCTACATCATAATGCAAATTTCCTTGATGAAAATGCTGCCTACATGAATAATTTTATCCTCGGTAATTATACACTTTTCGGCGCTGACGATTTTTTTCTTTGTTCGTAATGAACAGCAAAAGTTGTGAAACCTTTTCAAACGGTAGCCTAACTGATATGTTGGTTACGTGGTTGGTGAAGCTCATAGCGCACACAAATGCATGATCATTACCATTAAGGTAATGTGTGAAAACGCTTCTTCAAAAAAATGACTGCGATGGCATGGCACGTTTGTCTGCGTGGTAAAGAATCAACCGCATCCAAAAAGGGGCATACAGATATTTTAAATAGTTTTGTGCTGCGCTGCTATGATGACCAGCTACACTGAGGCAGTACTATCCTCTAATGGAAAATGATCCCCCAGAAAAGTACTCGGCACCAAGGTGAGTGGAGTAAAATAGAGCCAGTACCACTTAGTGGAAACGAGGCATTAAGGCCGTATTCGGAGAAGTCTTGGGCAATAAGAGAACTTTTTGGACAACCAGGAATTCACTTGCGCTTGCCCGACGGGCTGCCGTTCTTTTAAGAATTTTGTGAGCCCTGGGAAAATCAGGTGTCATCAGTTCTCCTTGTTAAGTTAAAATGAGCGCTAATAATTCTTGACCTGTTGTCAATCATTTTGCTTGATGGACACATTTTCCAATAAATAAAAATTAGCCATTGGCAGTAAAATGCGCTTCTTTCTTCTTAAAGCAATGTTTGCAAGGATTAGAGAAAAAATACTTTGTTCACTTTGCAAAACGATAAACAACGATGTTATCTTCTGTATTTGTTGTGAGCACATCCTGCTTTACCTAATTGCAGGGCTCCCAACTCTCCCGCATTCCGTGTGAGATTTAGTGGCATATTCATGTCCCCGTGCCGTAGTCCGCAATTATTCAATCAATGCAATGCATGTGTTTCACCAACTTTCATATTGTTTAAATGAAATAAGACCATTTGAAACGTTTTTATGCAATTCCATTGCTTTCAACCCCTGAGTAAAGAAAAGCGTGAGAAGTCCGGAGTCATAATTGATTTCCATGTTACTCGTGGCAAAATCCACCATGGAGCATGTGAGACTGATAAACCTTTGTGCACATAGACTTCAATTATCACATTGCCTACATACTGATTAATGAAAAGTGGCCACATCTGATGATGCTGAGTTTTGAACCGACGCTGAAGCCCTCCGCCACAGTTTCAAAGAATCCTGGAGGATACCTTGGATACAGCAGTCTAGCATGTGATAGCTTTTCCTTTAGATTTTTTTTTTTATGTTTAAGCCTTGTGGATAATCTTGCATACATCTTTTTGCTGGAAGAAGAGTTGAAAAGTTACATCTGATTGTTCCCCTTTAAAAACAGGTTCTTAGTTGTAGGAAGCAAGCCTTTCTGCAGTATTCTTCTGTATGTTCCAAAGCATTCAATGGCTTTGCTATGAAGCAAGTTCTGCTTCAAAGTGAAGCGGTTTCCAGCTTTTCCCCTGAACAGTTCAGTGCAGCAAAGTTTCACAAGTACTAGGTGGAGCAGAAGGTCTCATGACTGCATTTGTTTCATCCTTGCTGATTTCCTTACCAATGATTTGTTTCGAAGACCATTAAAAGCTTCCAGTTTTGCCTTTCACTATTTTTTTCCTTCGCCCAGCAGTGTGTGTTTGTGTGTGTGTAAGAGCTTGCATCTGTGGATGTACTGATGGGTGACAAAGTCATGTAAAAATCAACATAAACTGTCTTAGTAAGATGTTGGGCCTCCACAAGCTGCAAGATCAGCCTCATAATGCCTTGGCATATGATCTACAGGTGTGAAACTTTAATAGCTGAATGGAGGACCCTTTCTTTTGGGAGATATTCCCTCATTTGGCGCTGTGATGACGGTGACTGAGTGTGATGACGGTGACGGAGAGCGTTGCGTACTCGCGTGTTGATCTCTGCTCGGTCCCTTCAGCAGGTGTACGATCAGAAGAACATTCGGCGGCGGGTCTACGACGCTCTCAACGTGCTGATGGCCATGAACATCATCTCCAAGGAGAGGAAGGAGATTCGCTGGATTGGCCTTCCCACCAACTCAGCCCAGGAGTGTCAGAACCTGGAGGTGGGTCCCCAACTGTCTCGGAACCCTGGCCGTCTGGGCTCTGAGCAGAACACGTAACAGCACTGCTCCGATGTGCAAACTTGAATGGAAAGGCTGTGCTGTTTTTTTTTTTTCTTCTAAGGAGAGGCTGTCTCTCCTCATGATGTGTTTTACACTATTCAATTTGGGATGGCAGTTAGCATTACAGATGGAGATGGAATCACTACAGGAAGCACCACGGCTTTAAAATGAACTCTGCCAAACTCTTTGCCGCATAGCCGAATTTGGATCACATGCTCTCTTGAAAACACCGTTTCTTCTCTTACAGCAATGTATAGGTTAAGCTACTTGACACCTCCACACAGAATTTGGACCCCAGTCCTTATGTTCCATACCTCATGGCACAAGTCTTCACAATAGGGGAGCGAATTCACGCACACCAGTGTCGGCGAGGTGCTGATCACCTCGAAAATACAAGTGTGAAGTAGAGCAGTCGCACACTTTTGGCCAGAATGCGATAGTAATTAATGACCTATGTTTAGACACGTCTTCTTCAGGGTGAGGGTTTGCACATTCACATAAACAAACACACACACACGCTCATGCTCTTACACATACACAAATGCAGACCTGTTGTTACTGACGGCTCCCTGTCCTCTCTGAATGTCGGAGCAGATGGAGAAACAGAAGCGCATGGAGAGAATCCGTCAGAAGAGAGCACAGCTACAAGAGCTGATCCTGCAGGTGCGTCTGTTTCTCTCTGTGCGTCATTTCTGATTTAGGGCTCTGCAGGGGCGTTTTGGCTCAATGATGTGGACACCCCTGATTACTATGTGACCAGAGATGTTCGGCATCAGCAAACCCTCAATCCCTGCAGTCCGGCAGATGGATTAAATCTGCTCTCTAATTTACTGCCACAAGTTGTAAAACCTGAATTTGTGCTCGATCAGCTAATACCAAATGCCTTTCATGCAAATGAAATTGAATTTGTGCGTTTGCATTATTCTGATTGGCTGTGTAAGATCAGCGGTTCGTTGTGCTTGTGTGTTTGAATTATTCTGATTGGCTGTGTAAGATGAGCAGTTCGTTGTGCTTGCTCCTGCCTCTGAGTGGATGGCTGAGATTGAACTCTGAAAAATTTGGCCAAATGAGCGAAATGGCCTGATATGCCCTCGCTTGCCAAGTAATTGTAAAAACCTGGAATCACTGGGTGGCTTATCCTGGCAAAAAGCCCAATTGGGGTGTTTGGATAGAGTGAAGTACTGGTTCTGGAATCTGGACTGAGGCAGCAGTCGCTGTGGTCTTGCGGTATTTGCACTGGGGTGTCCCAGGTTGAAAGGGTGTTGGCCCAAGGTCGGTGTCTCAATAACCTCCTGTGAGCCTCTCTGCTGACTTGTGATTCACCTGCTCAGTTGTGAATCACTGTGAAGAGAGGCCTTGAGAGCACATTTTTGTTGTTGGTCTCTCAGTGAGGGTATCAGGCGAACATGACAAAGTATTGGGGAAAATCGTAGAAGAATAAAACAAAAAGGCCAAACAAAAAATGGTGAGAGAAATTACTGAGCCACGGAGCATGTTTAGCTGAAGACTTGCCCCATGGCCTTTCCCTGTTTGACGGTGATCAAGTCGGCAGATTGTTTTTACCCTCGGCCCGACTTCAGGCCGAAGGGTATTGTCATCAGTTCGTCATCTGTTTGTCCGTCCGTCCGTCTGTCTGTCTGTCTGTCTGTCTATCCGTGTGTGCACCGTCAGGCTGAGGGTGTTCAAACGCATGCGTTTCTGGTTTGTTTTTGCTGTAGACGTTTTGGTAATTTATTGAGACGACGCGTGGAAATCTGTTTCAGTAATAGATGCACCCGTCAGCATTGCCTGCATTTTACTGCTGTAAATTTATTCTTTCATTCATCCTCTTGCCTTTACGATGCCAAAGCTGTCCAGAGAAGTATATTTGTTTATTTTGGCAAGTTTACTTTTAATGTAAAGCTGTCATCCAGGTGGCTGTGTTGTGCAATTTTGTGTTGCTTGATTACCTGGCATGAGGGAAGACCATAGATCCTAAAGTGATTGGTCCAAGTACAGAGCTCTTCGGGACTTTTCAGCTCCGAGACATTGGCTTTGGTCTGGCTTGTCAAGATTACTTGCTGCTGTAGATGCAACCCAATTACAACGATGCCACATAGTCCTGAGTATTTTCCCACATGATGAATGAGACTCTTCTCCTTGGAAACTGTAGGTGTACAGGACTTGGGTGCCCAGAATCAGCCATCCGTGTATCATATGCTGCCATTTATAAAGAGTCTCTGTTTTGTGACCTGCTCTCTGACCTTTCCATTAATTATGCAGTCTTAGGTCTGTGATTGGCTCTCAGATCTAGCCTATAGGACAGCAGTCTCAAATCTGTAGTTGGCTCTTAGACCTGATCATAAAACCTTGTTTTGCTTGTTGGAGTGCAAGAAAGACTTCGGTGGAAGTCACATGTTCAGGTTTAAGGCATGTGGACACGATGTGCTGTACCAGTCAAAAGTTTGGACATACCCACATGTTTCTTATAAGACATGTTAAATAAAGAAATGGGTACCATTTATTTTACAAAAAAAAAAACTGACCAGCATTTTCCATCATATTTACAGAGCATACTCACATTAATTAAGTAATTAAAAAATTAAATAATGATTTTATTTATTTATTAATTAATTAACTTTCTAACTCAAGCAGTTATATGGCTATAATGAGTTTGCTGCTGAGCGGCCATCTAAGTTCCCAAAGATGTGCTGCACTTATGGTTTGCTTTTCATCGACTTTTTTGCCCAATAAGTTCCAAAACAGCTTGACTTTAATCTGGCTGTTGGAAAATAAAAAGAGCATGTTTGTTTGCTAAAATTAAAAGAGCTTGTTTGTCTGCTTGCTTTGCAAAGTATAGCTTCTTTGAGAATTCAAAAATTTTGGACATTATTTGAACAAGTAAATTATTCTCTTTTAACTTCTGACTTATTACCTCTTACCAGATTCCATTTGAGATTATATAGAAAACTTAATCCATTTAAATTTCTCTAAAAAGAGAGTGTTGTGACACTAGCAAAGTGTGTCCAAACTTTTGACTGGTACTGTATATGATTTCAGGTATGTGGGTTGGTGATTGTACACAGAATTCCTCATTTTTTCTGTTCTTTCACATTGCTGCGCAGCAAATCGCCTTCAAGAGCCTGGTCCAGCGGAACCAGGCCAGCGAGGCGTCGTCCCAGGCCCCGCCCCCTCCTGGCTCTGTGATCCAGCTACCCTTTATCATCCTCAACACCAGCGTCCGCACCGTCATCGACTGCTCCATCTCCAGCGACAAGTGGGTGCTCCTCCTGCCCGCGCATCTTTACCACAGCTACTCTGCAGGACCCTGGCCAGAGCCGGCTCACTGTGCAAATGTGGCAGCCCCCGGACAGTTTTTGACATTGACAGTTACGTACAGTCAGTTGCACTGTATAAGAGGGGCTGCAGCTCTTATGTAGTTTGCAGAATATGGATGTAAAAGCTCCCCTCAAGCCTCTGACCAAAGCCACGCTCCTTCATTCATTTACGCTAGCGCGAGTCTCACTGTTACCTGGCGGCAATGCGGTACCAGAATCGTCAGCGGAGCAAAGAATAGCAGCATTTCAACACATCGTAGTTTTCATCAAAATAAGCCATAAAAGCACACTGATCCACATTACCACTGTAGGAAAACATCTTGTTCCATATATTATCTACAGCAAACAACAATTGGTCATAAAGAAATCTCTGTCCATTAGAATGAGCCAGAGACGCTTATCACACGTGGATCTTGGGGGTACAAATACGCTCTAGTGCTAGCTGTTTGAATGCAATGCGTGAACCCAGCTTAAGCTCTAAGCCTACATATCATCATCAACCAGCATCATATGAACGGGGCATCAGGAAATATAACAAACCAAAGCGACTACGTGGGCGTATTACAAATATGCAACATATTATGAATAAAGCAACGCTAACCACCAAGCTAGCCTTGTATAATTATGTAACATTGCGACACGTGAAGCAAATACTCGGAACTTTCTTGAGTAATCTGCTGGATGGATTGACAGGGTGCTCAGTGCGCACCTCAGACGTTGCGAGTAGCTGCTGTAAACATACACTTCTGAAATCACTCCGCCCAGCCGAGATGTCTGCAATGTAGTTCCGGTCATGCATTTGTCCTGAAAATAACTCTGTCTCGTAATTATCCCCCGCCGCGCGTTTAGCGCGACCGGGGATATAGTATTCAGCTTCGTCTGTATGTACGTCTGTCCGTCCGTCCCGAACATTGTCAGCGTGATATCTCAAGAAGGAGTCAACCTATTTCAATTCTTTTTGGTACCAACCTTCCAACTGGGAATGCGCAGACACAAGTCGGTTTTGGTGACCTAATGGCGGGGGATATTGTCACTTTAGTGACACACTCTTGTTTTTCTTGATTATTTTATAGCGTGGTGAATGTGCAGGTCACACATTATCCATGAGAGCGTTTTGGTGCGTTTGGATGGTGTATTTCGTGAGTTTTGAAGAAGCGAGGGACCTGTTCCGTTCATTTCGTCATGTTCGCTGAGCATCTCGCGCCCCCCCCCCCCAATATTTCAAAATGTTGAAATATCCCTTTAAGAAAAGCCAAAGAGTGACTAGTGTGAAGTTTGGCTTATTCTGCCTTTTTTTTTTTTAAATACGGGTTTTTTTGGAGTTAGCCGACGCTTATGACCGGGCGCATACATTATGAACAGGCGGTGCTGGAGAATGAGTCATAATGATCGATCGGCCCACCCGGTCATTTACCATAGTGGAGAACCCTGCATAGGATATGTTTCCCAAAAGCTCTTTTATACTTGGTTGCAAAGGATGTTAGTCAATTATCTTTGAAACTCACATAGATTGAACCAGAGCTCTTATCTGGCTTGTCCAAGTAAGTTGCCAGCATAGGTCCTAACTAAGCTTTTGGGAAATGTACTCATGGTCAGCAGTGTCCATGCAAATAGCAGTGGTTTTCAGGGGCTCAATCCCCCCTGGCTGTCCCTGTGTTTGAGTGTGACATCACTGTCGGCAGGTGCGAATACCTCTTCAACTTCGACAACACGTTTGAGATCCACGACGACATTGAGATCCTGAAACGCATGGGGATGTCCCTAGGCCTGGAGAGCGGCACCTGCTCTTCGGAAAACCTGCGCGTCGCAAAGTCGCTCGTCCCCAAGTCCCTGGAGAGCTACGTCACAGGTGAGATCTTCACAGTATGCATGTGCAAGCACTTGCGCACGCAAATACCACACTCAACCCTACATAATGCAAGCACACGTGCATTCAACACTGGGCAATGCCAGAACACACATGCATGAATATTGTGATGACGAGCAATGTTTGGTTTGTCTTAATCATGTGGGATAGGCAAGTCTGATACTGGGGTCTGAATTCCTATCCTCTCCTCTTCTGTACAGGCATAGCCAATGGCTCTTCCAATGCCAGGTATGTTTTTTCATCTCGCTTGTACAGTAACACCCTCCCTCTCTCTTTCATAGTAACACCAAGTGCTAATATAAGCAGTACTGCCAATAGCTTCTCACCAGGTTCCCACAGTTAGAGGAGTATTGAGATTTATTGCGACTCGTTTGAGAGCAGGAGTGATCTCGCTCTGCCTGCATCGGCCCCTGCTGGTGTGGGTAATAATGGCTGTTACATGATGGAAGTGGTGTGAGATGGCCAATTCCAAAATCGGCGTGATGGTGGGGTTTGGGGATTAAAGGAGAATTCCGGTGTGAAATTGACTTGGGGGTGTATTAAACATGATAATGAGTACTAACTTATGTCAAATACCCCACCTCCGTACGCACACAACATTTCAAAATAAATGGCTTTTTAGCCAAAGCTCCCAACGAGGCACTGAGAACTTCGAAAATGCACAGGTAGTTTATTAAAAAAGACTATTTATGCAAACAGTACCTTGAGGTAGTTTCCAGTCACCTCCATCTTTAAAGTCACAATAAGTCGATTGACGAGCACGAATGAATAAATTGCGATCTGTTCCCCTATCCTTCCTATCCTTTCCTGCTCGTCAATCGACTTATCGTGACTTTCAAGATGGAGGCGACTGGAAACTACCTTAAGGTACTGTTTGCATAAATAGTCTTTATTAATAAACTACCTGTGCATTTTCAAAGTTCTCAGTGGCTCGTTTTAAATGTCAGGGCCCTCGGAATTCTATCAATGAAGTGTGGAGCTACTTTGAGCCTTGTTAATGATGAAAAGACAGCGATTTCTTTTCATGGCAACGCTATGCCCGATTCACTACCATTGTAAGCCTGTTGGGAGCTTTGGCTAAAAAGCCATTTATTTCGAAATGCTGTGTGTGTACGGAGGTGGGGTATTTGACACAAGTTAGTACTCGTTATCATGTTTCAAAACACCCCAAGTCGATTTCACACCGGAATTCTCCTTTTAAGAGTCTACGTCCGAGGTGTCCAATCTTCCCCATTTAGGGCCCATGTGGGTGCAGGTTTTTGTTTCAGTCCAGTGCTACAACACCTGATTCCACTGATTAACTGATCAGGGGGTTCAGTCAAGACCTTGAGTAGAATCAGGTGTGTAAGGGCTGGGCTGTAACGAAAAGCAGCACCCACATCGGCCCTTTGTGGATTAGTCTGGACACCCCTGGGCTACATAACCGTTAAACAAACAGGGTTTCCGGAAACATTTAGAGACTTCACTGCTGAATTAATTACTTTATGAAAACCAGTAATTTCAAATTAATATTCCCATCCCAGGATGCAATTGATTAAAACTGAATTAAAGATCTGACAAATATTTTAAATCCTACAAAGTTGCAAAACAACTGCTATTAAACATGTTTTTGCACATTACTGTGTAATTATTTCTTCAGTTGGAATTCTCATCCATCATGTTGGAAAGGAGCTCACGAACCCTCTAGTAAACCCCTGAATACACCTACATTTCAAGTGTACATTTCTACTTTAACCAATTAATATATAAATGCATATAGTTAGGTAATTTATGTTTGTGGGATCTGTTTTTGCTGTAATGGAGGAATCTATTTGGACACTGCAAGAGATTCCCAAAATAGCCCTTCACAAGCAGCTGCCTGGCCCAGTTCTGTTCTGTACGATACCCTTCCAGAGGGTACATGACACTTTTGCTTTGTGCAGCCAGTGAATCCATGCTGCTGCTTTTATGTGGAAGCAGGAATAATGCAGTGGTATCTGAGGTGCCAGACTGGCGCTGTTTGGGTTCAGTGGTTTGTCTTTACTTGAACATTGTTTGTGCAAGGAAACACAGAAGCACCTCTGTCAGTGGCTTTAGCTATGAAGTCTTATAACCACAAA
The DNA here is from genome assembly GCA_029721435.1 of Gymnothorax reevesii. NCBI lineage: Eukaryota > Metazoa > Chordata > Actinopteri > Anguilliformes > Muraenidae > Gymnothorax > Gymnothorax reevesii. The sequence goes on along the minus strand of CM056574.1, from coordinate 136,049,240 downwards.
TATGAGACCAGACAAACGCGTAATTCTCATTAAGTGTTGGAATGCTTAATTGGAGGTGTGTGTCTCAAGAGGTCTAACTAGCAGCACTTAGCTGTGTCTTAAAAGCACTAACAGAGCACTGAAGGAGTTATATTGTTGGTGGGTCATAAAAGCGTGAAAATTTAAGGTGGCAAGGGGAACTTTATCAAAATGTATGATGTGCAAAACACAAAAAACTGCGACAGTGACATAACTGTGGCTGCAAGTCAAAGTTCTTCAGCTTGTGCCGACAGACATTTGGTTACCCGGTGTCATGGCTAAATTCCCAACCTGGCTGCTTCGACCTGCCACCTAATCATCCTCTGATGTAATTGGCGATGCAAGTTGTCCTCCCCCTCTCCACCTCAACTCAGGCTCCCTTGAAAGAGATTTCAATCTCAGCTGGACTTCCCTGGTTAAATTAAGTTAAATAGAAAAATTGGTACAGTAGTGGAAAATGACCATGGAACTACAGCTTTAAAAATGCCAATGCAAATTGACAGGAATGTACATAATATTGGCTGTTCGCACTGCTGTGATTGGTTTGAAATTACACTATCAAGACGTGCTTGATGTCTTGACTATCAGCTTTAATCGAAAAGTAAAAAAAAATACTTTGTGCACAGTGTAGGAATCTCAAGCATTTTTTTTACATTGTAAGGGATTTTTTTTTTTTTTGGGAAAATCGTTTGTTGTCAATGACTACCTGAAGTGTGGATCTCATCAACATTATGAGACACTGGGTTTCTTCCTTGGTGATCCTCTGCCAGGCCCTCAACTGCAGCCGTCCTCTCTGTCTGCTCATTCCTGGGGCATTTTGTCTTACAAGAGTGAAAAGCTGAGTTGGACTGAGGTCAGGTGATTGACGTGGCCATTGTAGAACATTCCCTTCTTTGCCTAATTGAGTTTTGAAGCATTTGTCTGAATCTGGGCAGATTGAATGGCCCTGTACAATTCAGCACTCATCAAGGTGCTTTTGTCAGCTGTCACATCAACAAATCGGTAGCCATACATGCCCACTTCATAACACTAACTTCATGATACTTCACAGATGAGGCAGTATGCTTTTGATCATGAGCAGTTCCTTCTGTGTTCTTCCTATGTATCTGGAGCTAGTTGATCTTCATCATATCTGTTCAGGTGTTGCTCCAGGACTGTGCAGACTTCTTTGGATCTTTTCTGGTGAACTCTCATCCAGTCATCCTAACCAGAAAAAAGGTCTATATTCACTCCAATGAAACCTTCTCTTCATCGTTGAATTTGGCATAGATATGCCAACCTCCAACAGGAAGTTCTTGATCTGGCCAGCTGTCGTAAAGGGTTTTTGACCCCCTCTTGGGGGGGAAAAAAGTGTTCTGTTTTTACAGTAATCTGGTTTTTCGGGCCTTTTGGTGCTCCCACGTTCCCTAGTGCATCATTTTTTTTTGCAAAGGTACAAAACGGTTGATAAGGCAACCCCTGATGTTGCTGCTATTTTTCTAATGGGTGTATTTAGATTTGTCGGATTAATCATCGTTTTCTTCAGTGGCAGTGATGGCTCTTTCGACTTCTTCGTATTGAGAGCCCACTGAATGCTAATGAAAAAGCCACATTTGAGTTGAACTCAACCTTTTATCTGCAAACTAAAATTATGAATAATACCTCCCTGGCCACAAAACATCTGTGCAAATCATTTTTCTAATTACTTTTGTGCCTTATCCCGATACCATTCGCCAGATATGGATGTAAAAGCTGCAGATAAAAGCTGAAAGTCTACACATTGAGCTCAAATTCGTCATTGAGCTTTATGTCACATATGCTAAGGCTAAAATAACTGTTTTAGTGTCTAGATATTTATAGACCTGACTGTAAATGATATTTTAATGTCAGATTTTTGTTGAGGGGTTGAAGTAGAGTGCTGCCATTGCAGTTTGATGTCTGGGGGCTTTCAGTCCTCTCAGATACTCGGTGAAATATCTCGTGCAGTTAGTTTGATGGTGGGTCAGCTGTGAGAGGCAGTGTGGTTTAGCTGGTGAAGCTGGAATATCTCCATTTCCATTTGGGGATCATTTTGGTGTTTGTCATGGAGGGGAAATTTGGTTGACAATACCTCGGAGTTGCCCTAATATTGAATGAGTGTATATATTATTGCTGAGTTGGTGATTTGCATAATTTCACACATCTCCTTCAAAACCACCGTGAATGAGTCTGTTTTCCACATACTCCGGTTTTATTGTGTGATGAAGATAATGCGGTTATGAAGTGAAAACTGCATTTTGAAGCCGTTTTTGCAAGTAAAACCGGCTAATTCAATCAGCTGTTATCGTGTTTAAAAAGAAAAATTGAGCCTGCCTACATTACATCGAGAAACAGTGCCTGCGCATGTAGCCGATAGGGTATTGGTTAGTTAGCCATGATTTCCTGTCATTTCATTTTGACTGTAAGGTTGTGAAAGCCCTCAGTTCCCAGGCATGTGCTGAACTTATTGGCGGCTCCCTCTCGGTCTTTGTCTGCTTCATTCCAAGTTTTCCTAATTTTACTTCACTTTCTGGAAAATGGAACAAATTTGTCCTCCTGTTTTTTCAAGCCAATATAGCTTATGTTATGGACTACATTCACTGTCCCTTGCTATTAAAGCTTCTTCTACATTTCTTCCCATTTTCCATTTGGATTAATTTAAATTTAAACCAATTAAAGTGTATTACTTAAACATGATTCAAGTATACTGTATAGTGTGCGCGTGTGCGTGTGCGCGTGTGCGTGTGCGTGTGCGCGTGTTTGTGTGTGTGTGTGTGTGTGTGTGTGTGTGTGTGTGTTTGTGTGTGTGTGTGTGTGTGTGTGTGTGTGTGAGTGTGTGTGTGTGTGTGTGTGTGTGTGTGTGTGTGTGTGTGTGTGTGTGTGTGTGTGTTTGTGTGTGCGTGCGTGCGTGCGTGCGATACTTCCTAAAGGTACTAAATTGAAAGTTCCCTGTACCTGTGAGTTTTCCTCCTCACTGACCGTGTGTTTTTGGGGGCGGTGGCAGTTCCCTGTCAGGCCTGTGTGGGGATCTGGACTCCTCCTCTTTAAGTGGCAGTGGGCGGAGCCGGAGCCACAGCGGCACGGCGGCTTCCCACGCCTCAGAGTCGCGCGGACAAACGCCCAGCTCCTTCAATGAGGACGAAGAGGAGGAGGACGAGGACGACGAGCCTTCCTCGCCTGAGTGATCGCCGGATTGGCTGGGATTGACCTGGGGGGCTGGGCTGACTGCTGCTCCTGTCCAGTGTTGCGAAGAACGTCACCACTGCAGGAAGTAAATGGAGAATATGCTGCCTCAGTAGTTTATATCAAGAGATTTTTAATGGTAATTTTCTCTCTCGCAGTCAGTAGGCATAGGGTGCTGTGAGTGCAGAACAGGGGCTTTCTAGAGTCATAAGAGGTGTGAGTGTGTTGGGTCGGGGGGCAATAGGGTGTAAATGATGATGCTCCTGTATGCTCACTGTCACAGTGGGGCCTATATTTATCCCACTGTCTCCGAACGCTTCAGATGGCTTTTTTTCTTTTTCCCGTTCAATGGGATACTTTTTAAAATAACTAAATTTCCATATTTATATTTCCACAGCTAACGTCATATCTGAAAGCATTCAGTAATGTGTTATTTATGTTTTCGTTATTTTATTTTTGTCCCTATTTCGGGGATAAGGATGTCATTCCCTACTTGGTTCATCTAACCCTGATTTAAGCTCTTTAAAATGTAAGACTGTGCATTTTAAGTCACTTTTGGCTACGGATCCTGAAGACCTGGAGAGTACCAAGGTCTCCCGATTGGTCTTCACTTTAAATCACCCACACATTTATGTCCAATAGGCCACCGAGGTCATTTAGCTATGCAGTTAATGACTTTAATCAATCATTTAATTGCTGAGTAACCATATATCTCTGGGACTGCAGTTGTTCAGGACAGGTAAGGGCTTTAGGCCTATAGAAGGGAATTTGTTTGTAGTATAAAGCAAAAGACATACTGTACACATCTGTTTTCAAACTGCCATTCATTTTGCTCATTCTGACAAAAAAAAAAATGGTGCTTTTCACCGCTTAATAACTGCCTATGACTGGAGTTCAATGTGAATCTGAGGGCAACTGTTGTAAGGAGACGAGCCTTTCATGTTCACATGACTTTGGGCTGCTGGAAAATGAGTGTAAATTTGGTTGTACATGACCTCACTACCTGCTCGAGGCTTACCGGCGTAGTCCTTATGACCCCTTTAGGCCTGCACATATCGTGAGATGCAGAGAATAAAAACGGCAAATTATTTTCACCTTTCACGTCCGCATCAGCCTGAGATTTCTTCAGTGGGGAAAAAGTATGCTTGTGCTCCTTAACGTCTCCCTAGAGTGTGTTTATATGCCATTTGCAAGTGTAATCTTGTATGTATATATACGTATATAAACATAATTTTTGATTATTTGTGTTTTTGTGTTTTATTTGAGTGAAATGTGCCCTGTACATCCAATAGATGGATTTTTAATCATTTCTGCAGGATGCGCATACAGATGTGGTCAAGTGTTGGTACCTTCGTTCTTCCTGAGAAGTGCTGAAATGAGCGCTCATACATCCGCCAAGGCATATCTGTTCCCTTCATGTCTGGGTCACATACGGGTAACATTATGTACCTCCACACAAGCAAAAAAAATTTCCTGAATCCAGAATTTGATCCGGAACACTCCGGAAAAATGAAAATGAAATCGCATTGAAGTTAGGCCAAGACACACCTCTGGTGAAAAGTTAATAAAAATCTGTCCATATTGTGTTTCTGTAATTTTGCTTACAAACGAACAAATATGCTTACCGACAAATCAGAGGTAGAACATGACCTCCTTTTGACCGGTTATTAAAAGCATTTGTCATGCGTAACCTGCTTGCTTTTGGTTCGTCATAAAGTAGATACTGAAAAGAGCCAAATAATTCCTTCTTCTGCAAAGATTTGAAATAATGGACAGGACAAAACTGTTGATACACCTCAGAAATGATAAAGGATAATTGAACTGTGAAGATATTTCAAACTGATCATTTCATTTGATTAGTGACACAGTTATCTTTAAATAATCTGACTGGTTATAAAATTAAACCGAGAAAAGTACTTACCTGTACTGTATGGTGTTATTATGTATAGCGGTATTGATTACAGTAGCCTTAGGAGAAGATAAATCTTGCCAAGCTTGGTCAAGGTAACGGCTATTGAACCACCTCCAATCAGCTTTATGGTTTCAAACATTGTCAAGAAGTACAAGGTCCATGGGACTGCAGTCAGCTTCCCTGGACATGGACACGAGGACAATTGAATCCAGACTGAATGGAATTATAGCTTGAATGGTGGAAAAGGAACAAAGGAAAGCTTCTAAATGGATATGAGCTGACCTGCAAGATCAAGTTACAACAGTGTCTGCTCACACCATCTGTCTGTTTTGAGTGAAGGTCGGCTCCATGAAAGAAGAACCAGGAAGACTCCTTTTTTGCAAGGGAAATGTTTAAAAAGTCGGATTTGAGTTTGCCGAAGTGCACATTAACAAGCCCCAATGTATCAGTGAGAATGTCCTCTGGACAGATGGAACAGAATAGAGCTTTTTCAGTCCAGTCACCTTTATAATCATGGAAGGAAAAAATGAAGCTTTCAGAGGAAAACGGGCCTGATCAACTGTGAAACGGAGGAGGCTCAGTTGTGTCATGGGGCTGTTTTGCTGCGTCTGGCAAAGGATACCTTGGATCTATGTGAGGAACTATGAAATTGGCAGATTACCAAAGCATTTCAGAGCGAAATATACTGCCCGATAAGCTCAGGTGGGGGGGTGGGGGGGGGGAAGGGGGATAGTGAGTGGGTCATCTTGATGTTCTTGGAGCCCACCTAAAGCAGTTTGCTCCAGGAGACTGGGGTAGATTACCAGTTCTGGTGTAAAACTGTCATTCTGCGCTGCAAGAAGTGCAGTATTGCAGTGATTGCTTCAAAAGGATGTGCTACAGGATATCAAGTGAGGTGACTGCTATTTCTTCCATGCTATTTGTATTTGTTTAATTATATAAAATATACTGCTCAAAAAAATTAAGGGAACACAATCATCATAGTATGACTCCAAGTCAGTTAAACTTCAGGGATATCAATCTGTGTATTTAGGAACAAAAGTGATTGTGAATCAATTTCATCTGCTTTGGTGCAGATGAAATTGACAACTGGTGCAATGGAGAGGCAAAAGCAAGACAACCCCCAAAAAGGGAATGTTTGTGCATATGGTGGCCTCTCCTACTTCTTGACAGATAATTCTCTGGTTATGTGTTCTGCTAGTGTCTTTGTCACAACCGGTAGCATGAATTGGTACCTCGTGCAGTTGCAAGAAGGTTAGCTGTGTCTCCTTCCACAATCTCAAGAACATAGAGGAGATTCCAGGAGACCGGCCATTACACGAGGAGAGCTGGACAGGGCCGCAGAAGGGCGTAAACCCAGCAGCAGGACCGGTATCTGCTCCTTAGTGCAAGAAGGAACAGGAGCACTGCCAGAGCCATTCAAAATTACCTCCAGGAGGCTACTGGTGTGCACGTGTCTAACCAAACTCGGAAAATGATTCCATGTAGGTGGTATGAGGGCCTGACATCCTCTTGTGGGACCTGTGCTCTCAGCCCAGCACCGTGCTGCTCGATTGGCATTCACCAGAGATCACCAGAATTGGGAGGTCTGCCATTGGCACATGAAATGAGAGCAGGTTCACACTGAGCGCATGTGACTGGCATGAAAGAGTCTCGTGTCTTGTTGATTATTTTGTCTCGCGTAAAAGATGTGTCCACATGACAAAAGAAAGAATTCACAGAGTTTGCTATGTGGAAGCTTTTAGCTCCTGAGCTGAGTGTGTGCAAAACAGGCCAAGGGACTGTCTTCCAAATCCGGAGTAGATCCTTTCTGTTTCAGAGGTAGACAGGAAATAGTCGCTTAGTGGCCCGTACTGGTTATATAGGCAGTAAGTGTGTAGAACCATGTGTGCTCAAAACAATGTGTAGAAAGTGACTCGCATACACAATGCATGGCAGACAAGAAATGATTTTCTGACCCTCAGGAGTTTGAGCACAGCTATGTTTTATACTGTTTTGTTTTTCCTGAATTTGTTCTGTATCCGCTATTATCTGCTGTTCGTACTCAACTCTAGATTGTATTCAATGAGAAAGCTTTTGGATTCTGTTATCTTTGCTTATTCTTAGCACTGCTCGATTCTCCACCCAGCAGTATGGTTCTGACGCATTCAAGAAGGGAAAAAGGTTTTGAAAATGTAAATATTAAAGTAGATTAAGTGCTGTAGAAAAGAATGACCTCTCTTCCTAATCACAATTTTTTTCTACTGAAAAATGGTGTCCCCTCACTGGTGAGAAAATAATAGAGGGTTTTTTTCCCCATCTGGTCGGCTGCTTTTATTCTTCGAGCAAAGTACCCGGATTGTTGCTATAAATATACACCAGTATAAATAGGAGTTACAGAAGTATGACAAATTAAAGGAAAAGCCATCAGCAAGTGTATTGGGGTGTCAAGTTTCCATGAGCTTCAACTGGCCTTGTCACAGAGTATGCGATGTTAAATGAGGCTGAGCAAGTTGCCGGGGTAAAAAGTATCTGCTAATGGTCCAAAACAAAAAATCTGTTGGCAGCCCCAAGTGCCTAAAGTAACATCCGATTGGAGAGCCCTCTGCGGAGTACAAGCTCCACCATCTTCTCTTCCTTGAAGTGTTCCATGCATTACTCCTTGTGCTAAAGTAAACTACACTGAACATGTGTGTGTGTGTGTGTGTGTGTATTTATATATATATATACACACACACACACACACACACACACACACACTGAAGTCAGCGTCATGTTTCTCGAACCAGCTTTAGATGATGTTTACTCTGTGCATTGGTATATTTTCCTGCTGGAAATATCCATTAGACTGAGGTTTATCTGTGGTCATAAAGCGCTGTACACTGTCTGCAACAGTGCATAGGTTTACATCCCATTTGAATGATGTTCTGTTGAAATTAAGGGGCCTAATGCAGACCAAGACATTCCATGCATTACACCACCTATAATCACCAGCTCTGGTGACACAAGGACAGATGGGTCCAAGAATTCATGCCAGTTGCATCAGATTATGCCTCTACCATCTATATACCACAGCAGTAATTGAGACTCATTTCAACTATCAACATTTTTCTTTAAATTGTCCAATTTTGGCAATAATGTTCCCTCTGTAGCTTCACATGTTGAGCTAACCGGAGTGAAGCTGGTGTGGTCCTCTGCTGCTGTAAACCGTCTGCTTCATTCAATTTAGTTTGATTTATTTGTTCAACACTTTTTACGATTGAGATTAATTCAAAGCGCTTTACAGGACAGGCCTTGAGCCTCCGGAGAGCTAGCTAAAGGCAACTATAGCGAGGAAAACTTACTAGCAGCAGGAAACTTTGGGCAGAATTTGGCTCTGAAAAGGGGGATCCCAACTTTCTTTGGCTAACCCTTGAGAAGTGTGGTGAACAGAGGAAGGAGATTGGAGGATGTGGAGGATAAATGGGGATGGGAGACAAGAATCGGGCAACATTTCATACAGGAGGGGAGATGGTGAGCACAGTGGAGCCGTCAGTTGCATTGCATGGCGTAAGTGAATGTAAGGCTAACACAGCTTAGAAAACTAAAAAAAAATGAAGTGTGGTACAATGCAGGTTTAGACAAGTTTTTGGGGATTGGATGGGAGAAGGGCTGGGGGCATTGGTGGTTCAGACTGAGTTCGGATATAAATGGGGCTCGGAGCATTGATGGTCTAGGATGAGGTTAGGTTCAAACGCGGCTAGCTGGGGCAGAATGTGGGGGCTCCAGGGGTTTTTGTGGCATCACAGTGGTGCTGTGTGGTCTTGCTGATTTTGATTCCCAGCCAGAGTAGACAGAATGGCATTAGAAATACTGAGATGAGTGACCACTCAGTGTGTCATAAGAGAGCCCTCCTGCAGACTTGGCATAGCTAAGGAATGGAATACAGTGAGCCAGGACCATTAGGAGGGCAGGCGGAAAAGCCCCTGCCCAACCACAACAAGAGCTGAGAAGGGTAGACAGTAAAGAGTCCAGTCCACCAAAGGCAATAGTGGGTACAAGGCCACTAAGATAAGTTTTGAGTGCAGGCCTTAAGACTGAGAGGGTGTCTGCATCCCAAACATCAAGTGGAAGATTGTTCCTAAGGTGAGGGGATCGATGACAAAAGGCTGTTCTACCCCGCTACTTTATTTACACTTGGAGTGACAAGAAAGCCTGCACTTAGTGAATAAAGAATTCCCTGGGGACAATGGAGAGCTATATGTCTTAAATCTATGTTGGTGTTAGTCTGTTATGTAACTTGTAACACAAGAGCACTATTTTGAAATCAGTTGTATAGTTCACTTTTAGCCAGTATAGGTAGGCAAGAGCTTGACAAAATATCTTCAAAATCACTAATTATGATTTCAGTGTGTGGGGCTGTTATTTTATTTATTTATTTTTCCGTCTGAAGGCTTTTTTACTCCATTTTTGTGCATGTAGACAGGAGTGTGTTCCTGTAATGAAGTTTAGAGACATGAGCATGGACTAGTTTGTTTAAAAAATTATATTCTGTGTATCAGGACCATAAACTGCTTTTATTTGTGGTAGGTTGAACTAGTTTGTTTGTTCTGACCTCTTCACAAAAGTGTTCTCAGCTATGGAGCCGCCACTCATTGGAGGTTTTATGCTTAACATGCCATTCTTACAAAACATTTCTGCTTGAATATTCGTGGAGGGCAGCTGCATCATGGATTTTGGAATCAAAATGGCTGGCACTAGCAATTCCATGATCTAAGTCACATCTTGCCACATTCTAATGTTTCATGTGATAAAATTAAGCCACAGTACCACATGCTTTATAAATTGTGTTGAAACTGCATGATTCACTGCTTGGAGGAGCAGGCAATTTGTGTACCTTGAGATAATGCAGCCTATACCTACAACGCCAATTCCAAAATAATTGGGACAGTGTAAATTGTGAATAAAATCAAAATGAAATGACTTTCAAATCATCCCAGCCAGTATTTTATTCTCAATGGAACAGAGATAACATATCAAATACTGAAACTGAAATTTTACAATTTTATTCACAAAATGAGCTCATTTCAAATTTCATGGCTGCTACATGTCTCAAAAAGGTTGGGACAGGGGCCTGTTCACCATGGTGTAGCATCACCTCTTCTTTTTAACACAGAGTGGAAGCGTCAGGGCATTAAGGAGACAATTTTCTTGAGTTTAACCATTGGAATTTGATCCAATTTGATCTTGTTTAATACAGGCTAAGCAGGCTAAGCTGCTGGAGAGTTTTGGGTCTTCTTTGATGGACTTTTCATGTAATTATGTGCCAAATGTTCTCAAATCGGCAAAAGATGAGGACTGCTGGCAAGCCAGTTCAGCACACGGACTCTTCCACTACGAAGCCATGCTGTTGTAATAGCTGCAGTATGTGGTTTTGCCTTGCCCTGCTGAAATACACAAGGCCTTCCCTGGAATAGATTTTATTGGGAGGGGAGCATATGTTGCTCTAAAACCTTTTTATACTGTACCTCTCAGCATTCATGGTGCTTTTTAAAACATGCAAGTGTCCCACACCATATGCATTACTGCATCCCCACATCAGACATGCTTTTGAACTGAACGTTGATAACAGGAGGGATGGTCTTTCTCCTCTTTAGCCCGGAGGGCACAACGCCCATGATTTCCAACAAGAATGTCAAATTTGGACTCATCTGACCTCAGGACACTTTGCCACTTTGCTACAGTCCATTTTAAATGAGCCTTGGTCCACAGTACATGGCGGCACTTCTGTATCATGCTCAACAATGGCTTCGTATTTGCATGATAGAGTTTTAGGTCGCATCTGTGGATGGCACGGCGTACTGTGTTTACTTAACAGTGGTTTATTGAAGTATTCCTGGGCCCATTAATGTCAATGACAGAATCATGCCGGTGAGTGATGCAATGGCGTCTGAGGGCCCGAAGATCATGGGCATCTATTAAAGGTCTTCGGCCTTGTCCCTTACGTGCAGAGATTTTTCCAGTATCTTTTGATTATGTTATGCAATATCGATGATGAGACCTTCAAAGGCTTTGCAATTTAACGTTGAGGAACATTGTTTTTAAAGTATTCCACAATTTTTTCATTCAAGCCTTCTCAGGTCGGAGAGCCTTTGGCCATATTTTCTCCTAAGAGACTAAGCCTCTCTAAGACATCCCTTTTATAGCCAATTATGTAACACGCCTGATGCCAGTTAACTTAATTACTTGCTAAATGTTCTTTGAGCTGTTTCACTTATATATTAATTGCTTTTCAGCCCTTTTTTGCTTGTGTCACAACTTTTTTGAGACCTGTTGTAGCCATAAAATTTGAAATAAGCTCATTTTTTGGATAAAAATAAAATGTCTCAGTTTCAAGATTTGAAATGCTATCTATGTTCTGTCGTAAATAACATATTGGCTCATGTGATCTGAAAGTTATTGCATTTTGATTTTATTCACAATTTACACTTTGTTCCAGCTATTGCGGAATTGGAGTTGTAAAATAGTTGCCATTAAAATTAGAGAGATGCATCTCAAAGAATGCCTCGGACTCGAGTTCATCAGTTTGGGCTATTATTAAAACAATCTGGATACCTCAAAATTATTGAGTTCACCATGAAATCCTGCCTGTGCCAATTTTTCCTATTTTTTTTTTTCCTGAGAAAAAATGAGAGCACCCATCCTTCAGCTGAAGCTCGGCTTTTGGAGCGTTCACGTTTTACTCAGTGCGCTTAATTTTTCCCAAAGCTTATTTGAGCTTCCGTGCATTTTTTATTTTTTTTTGGTTGACATGGAAAGCAACGTCCGCTCAATATGACTTATCTTAGAGCTTCGTAATACGATGACGGCTCTCGTATGTAGAACCATGAATTTGAAGTGGAATGCGAGCAATATGAAATACATTTCAATTTTCATGTCACTGCAAGAGTGCTGCGCTGGATTCGTTCAAAGGTTTGTCACTGCATTCAAGAAAGAAAGTGAAACAAATTCTATTTTGAAATTTTGCATTGCCGTTATTATAATCTGTTGAATTGATGTAATGACACCAATAGGCTAACCTTGGTTAGTCATACTATCTTTGCGTCAGCAAGAGATATCACAAGGCGCGCATGCAGGCTAGTTTAACCCTCGGCTGTATGCATTCCCACAAACCGTGGAGATAACGGGTTCGGGAATTTTGACTTGGAATATTGCGCCTGCGCCACTTTGCTGCTCTGAACGCGGTCAGAGTTGGTTCGCTAGCCGCGTCGCTGTGTGGAGAGGAATCTGAAGCGGAGCTGCATCGCCTCAGAAACGTCAAGAGAATCTTACCATAAACCATCACCGCACGGCTGCCCCAATCATTGCTGTCAGTCATACGGACGTTATTCCTTGAACCTTTACCACCAATTACCCTGAGTTTTGGCTGAACTCGAACCCAGCTATGTCGAACAAAGAGGATAAACCAGAGGAGAAAACCCAGTCCAGTTGGAGCGAATTTCTCTACAATCCACGGACTGGAGAGTTCATGGGTCGCACCGCAAGCAGTTGGGGTAAGGGGCCAGTTTGGGGGCAAAATATAAACCGGGTCTGAGTAGTGCAAACTTGATTGTGGATTGTAGCAAATATGCCACCCTTGATTGCTTGCATGCACGAAATATGATCAATTAAGATGCTCGAAGTGATGATTAGTCATCGTTTTGTGTTTTCTTTCATTCATCGTGCAAGTTCTTTACGCATCGTGCTTGGTGGTGAAGTGTCACTTTGAAATAGTGCGTGAATTATTTCTGGTCTCTTATCGTCGTTCAGATGTGCGATAGTTTTTCGTTTTCCCCTTATCTGCATTATGCCTTATTTTCCCTCGGCTATTGACTTATAACCAATGTAGATATCGCGATGGATGATCGAGACAGTTTCTGTTACATTGGACTGGAGAAGTGCCGTTCCGTAGCCTGGACTTCGGTCTAGCTGATCAGGCTAAAAATTTTTTTATGGCTATATGTGGGTTACACTCTAAATCTGTTTTATTTATCGCATGATGGGTCCATTTTCTCTTGTTCTTCTTTGTAGTTCTGCAGCAGTTTCTAAATTTTGATTAGCCAGTGTTATAATGTAGTGGGTTGACAAGCTCGGCTACCTGAAAAGATTTTTTCGGATTTTTATAGTTATTATGGCTACAGCGCCGAGTTTAACATTTTAAACCCAATTGTGATCTAATTCATCTTTCAAGAGTGAATAGCAGACTGAAATTCCATGTCAGTGATGGGCTACATTTTCGGCAACCGACTGATATGACAATCCCATCAATCAAACGCGTGGAGTATTCACGGAATAGCAACATAGAGCCAGTAATTGTGCCACTTTGTCATTTTATGTTTGGAAAGTATAAATGCAAGTACCTGTACGGTGACCGTTTGCATGAGCAGATTTCGCCATAAAATCTCGCATTACAGTCTCTTGAGAGTGGCTCGTTGCTCGAGGCACGGACCGGAGGCTGATAGGCTACCCTGTATTTTAGATAGGCTGTTGCCCAACATCGGCATGCAACTGTATCTGTTGTATGCGGTCCATAATGAAAGCGAGTCCAATTTTTGCGCATAGTATTATTATTAATTGGCCTATTCATAATAATAGCCAATCGAATGGATAGTCCGTTGCAGGTTCCCTTCTCTTTCCGTGCGCGTTTGTCAGCCAGGGTTTTGAGCGGGCTGCTCTTGCCGTAGCCCAGTCAATTAAGAGCCTGCAGTAGACCAGGCTCTTTGGAACAATTTTTGTCAGGTTCAGTAAAAATGTGACGGTAATTGCTATGTCATGTTAAAGGGGACCAAACATGCTGATCCATCTGTTAATACATATTCGTGATGTCATAATGATAGTTGTCCATGCTCACCCTCTGAAAAGTTTCTAAACATAAGATACAGAGCTTTTGCCGTAATCTTAAAACGTTATTTCGTGAGCGTGATTTCCTCTCAGAGCAGCTCCTCCCGAGATATTCACTAGATCTGGGCAAAACCTGAGGTCAGGTTGTGCCGTTCAATTAGCACAGACCTAGCCATAGCCAACCACTGCACTGGACCTGCCCACACCGGAAACTATTATAGCAGGCGCTTACAATGGCAGATCATACTATACCTTAGCAGCGTCTACAATTTTGGATATACAAAAGAAGAACCACAGATCATTTGAGGTGGAATTACCTCCTCCAAGGAGGTTATGTTTTTGCCTGGGTTTGTTTGTTTGTTTGTCTGTTGGTTCCCAAAATAACTCAAAAATGTTATGGACAGATTTTGATGAAATTTTCAGAGAAGGTGGGTATTAAGTCAAGGAACAGGTGATTAAATTTTGGCATATCTAGGCCAAAGTACTGCTGAGATATATGCCAAAGTTCAAGATTTCAAGTCTTTCCAATGGGCCGGAGTTCCAATCGCCGTGCTTTTGGGTTTTGCTGCCCCGTGGCGGAGGTCTGCGCTCTCTGAGTGCTTTTCTAGTTTTGTTAGTTTATCTCCCAAAGCTACTTGTCCGTTTACTTTTGGACGTGAAGAAAAACAAAATATTTCTCTTCCAAAAGACAATGCCACCAGAAATCAGTGGGTAGCTTTATTTTGTTTGCTGGCAGCAAACAGCCACGGCCAAAGGGAATGTTACCTGCTTGTGTTCGGCATTTCACCAAAGGCAGCTTTGTCAATAAAGGATAATTCGACACAAGATAAGCGTTTCAGCCGCTTCTTGAACCTGAAGCAGTTGCATCGATCAAGCGCTCGGAGCCACAAGCTGTAAGTAACCATATAACAGCAAATAATGTAAGTGAAGCTAACATGTTACGGGTGGCTAGCAGAACTGCTAGCGATAATTAGCACTAACAACTGGCCTCAAACGCAGGCTTTGTAAAATATCTGAAGATAAAGCCTGTATCGGTCGCGACTGTCCGTGACTCACAGACACAGAAGATGTAAGTTGCTTTTACTGCATAAGCCAACCTGACGTGATAGCCAGTTGATTGTGGCTGTAGCACAGCGGCTAACTTAGCCAAGTCACTGTTGCTAATGTTTGTGTCCTAATTATGCAAGAGTGATATCAAGGGAAATTCTACAGAAGGTGTCTGAACGTAAACCTCCTTTGAAGCTAACTTTTAATACTTGTTTGTAATTTGGATGCTTGGTACAGCTGTTCACAGTAACAGAACTTGCTGTCTGTAAAACCTGTATTGCAAGGGTTTGTCTCTGTGGTTATGACTGCTTGGTTACCAGCTACTGAATGTTAGTTTGCGTGTCGTGCTAATTAAAAATGCTCCTGGTTAACTTATATGCGGCAATTATGATCGGTATGCTTGTGTTACTTCGGTCAGCATCAATGTGGCAGTTTCATCATAACGTTGCCCGATTGTATCCACTACAGTTAGTGATCACTTCACTTATCCATGACCGGGATCAGCCGGATACTTCACAAATGTCTGAGCAAGCTTTCTGGTGCTACCATGAAAGCAATGCAAAATGCAGAAGTTTTACCGGTTTACAAATGATTTCTCTGTACTACCTTGACATAATTTCATGCCCCTTTAGAAATTGTTGTGGCTAATAAAAAGCCGACAAAGGCAGAGATTAAATAGGTAATTCTTTCCTGTAGAAGTGATCAATTCGTTAGCTCCACATAAGCAACTTGTCCGCGCTAACGGAACTTACGGTCTGCCAAACCTGTATTATGTTCATAACATAACTGAGCTCTCTCTAGCTGTGACATACTATACATAAAGCTGCTTTCACATCAGACATGAAACAAATGTTTCGCTGGACAGATTAGCCTACATTCAAAGTCAAGGCAAAGACGCGAATACAAGTTATGGACACGTCAAGCCGCTTTCACACCGGACGCGAAACAAATTTTTTTGTGCGACAGATTAGCTACATTCAAAGTCAACGCAAAGACGTGAATACAGGCGTTATGGGCGCGTTAAGCAGGTTTTACACTGGACACGAAACAAATTTTTCACGCAACAGATTAGATACATTCAAAGTCAATGCAAAGACACGAATACAGGCCTTATGGGCGCGTTAAGCAGCTTTCCCACCGCATGCAAAACAAATTTTTAGCACAACGGATTACATTCAAAGTCATGACCGCTTATCAGCTACTGCATGTTAGTTCACGTGGTCTGCAAATTAAAAATGCTTCTGGTTAACTTATATGCAGCAATTATGATCGGTATTCTTGTGTTACTTCGATAAGCATCAATGTGACAGTTTCATTATAACATTGCCTGATTGCAGCCACAAACAGTTGAAGCTAAACGGACAGGTGCTGTACGTGTCTGCCGAGTTGGGCTGCAGTTAGACCAGACGTAGATTTTGCAGAGCTTAGGGTGCGTTTTTGGGTGCTTAAGAAACGATCGCTTCACTTATCCATGACCGGGGTCAGCCTGATACATCTCCAATGTCTGGGCAAGCTCTCCGATACTACCGGTGAAAGCAATAAGGAAGCGCACAGGCTATAATGTGTCCAGTATAACAAACCATTTCTTTCCTGTAAAAGTGATCGATTCGCTAGCTCCACATAAGCAACAGTTCACGCAGACGGACCTAGGGTCTGTAAAACCTGTATTATGTTCATGACATAACCGGAGCTCTATCTAGCTCTCGCACGCTATCCATAGTTCGCCCATTTTCCGCGAGGAAAAGCTGGTCATTCCAAAACAAAAAATAAACCATTCCCACGGGCAATTTCTGAAAAGGCCGTTTAGCTTGGAGCTTTTGCCCCTCCGTCATATATCAGCGCGGAAGCTGTTCGTTTCTCCACGCTAACAACACACCACAGCTATGCACACGAGCCAACCTACACGAACCTAAACACACCGAAGCAGTCCATAAGCTGTTGGTCCACTTTTAGCTGCTCTCACTGTCCATGTTTCCCTCTAAACTCAGACCCACCGGATTTTTATGGTCTCTGGTCTACACTTGGGCACGTCGACCCGTTTTACAAATGTGTCTATATGGGGTGGATTCTAGCTTCCCTGGAATCCTAGCTATGGAGTAGAAAAACCAATGTTTTTCACCAACCGCTACCGTAGCAAACTGTAACTGATAGCAAATTCGTGCTTGAGCTGCCAGGCTTTCGCACTGCGTCCTCCACTTTTGCCTTGCGTTTATTAGAACAAGTTAATTTTATTGGATCTATACACATGTACTGCGTTAGATTGCAGAATATGCCTGTCGATTCCTCTGGAGCCGGACCAGGAAAACTGCGTTCTGCTGCCTCGTCCCACCTAGATCCGCCCTCCACAGAGCTGGCCAGTCAGCTTATGGGGCATTACCGCCACCTACTGACTCGGAGTGTGGGTCAGTCTCCAGGTTTATTTCACTAACCTAATTCTAAAGGGTCCTTTCCACTAATCTACATTCTGAGATTCTCATTCTGCTCATTACTATCCCCCCTCACACCCTCTCATACACCCCCACACTCTTCAGGAAACCCAACACTATCCTCATCTTAGTCCTACCTCCCTAACAAAGCGCTTCCTTCACTCCTATTCCCCCAACTCTTATTTTCCTAAGACTATCCTCCAGTACTTTCCTCTCCTTCCCATACGCCTTACACTCTAATAATATGTGGTCCACTGTCTCCACCTCCTCCCCACATCCCTCACATAACCCCGTCATATGTTTCCCTATCAGCTTCAGTGTCCCATTCAGTGAACAATGCCCTATCCTCAACCTCATCCACACTACCTCATCCTTCCTACTGCCCGCCCCAATACTCTGCCCCCTCACACTCTGCTGAACCTGGTAGAGGTGACGCCCCCTCTCCTTCCCATCCCACCTAGCCTGCCACTTCTGACATACCTTATCCCAGATGACCCCCTTCACTTCTGCCTTGCTAAATCTAACAGCCATGTCCGCCCTCTCTTTTTTTAATGCCTCCTTTGCCACCTTATCCGCCTGCTCATTTCCTTTCACCCCTACATGCGCAGGTACCCACATAAAATGGACTTCTTCGCCCTGACTCACACACCTGGTCACGCTCATCAATACCTCATACTGAATGTCCTCCCTACTACTTGAGTGGAAGGATCTCAGACTGGCAAGCACTGCCGCGGAATCGCTATATACTAAAACCTTTTCCATCCGAGCCAGCTCCACCCATCTTACTGCCACTAGCATCGCTACCATTTCCACGGTATATACGCCTAATCCATCTGTGGTTTTTCTGCTTATCTTCACCCCCCTTTCTGGCACCACTATACCAAATCCTGTAAATTCCAGTGCTAGGATCCTTTGACCCATCAGTATATATTTCTGTAGATCCCTCATAACTCCCACTAATCAGCCTTTCAAATTCCCCCACCAAATCAACCTCTCCCTCTTCCCTCTTCTTGTCCAGCAACCTCCAATCTACCTCTGGCTAATCAAGTTTCCACAGGGCTACCGCTGGGATTACCACTGTGGGCCCCTGATTAAGATTCCCCACCCCATATTCTCCTGCTACCTCCCCTCCCACCCTTCCAAAATTCCTCCTTCTTCCCTTCCCGTTTTCCCAACATTCCCCCAAAACCCCCTTAGTGGGGTGTGAGTCCCCATGCCCCTTCGGATTTACCCAGTAGTTAGCCATCAGCTGGTCCCTTCTCAAATCTAGTGGCGTCTCACTCATAATGACTTGCAGAGCCGGTATTGGAGTTGACCTCACTGCTCCACTACATACCCTCAGCGCCTTCGCCTGCATTACCTCCAGCTTCTTCAGGTGTGTCTGGGCAGCTGATCCATATACTACCGATCCATAGTCCACCCCTGCCCTGATTATTCCCTGATATACTGTCTTCAAGGCCTCTGCACTAGCTCCCCACCTCCTCCCTGTCAAACACCTCATTACATTTATTACTTTATTCCCCTTCTCCACGACCCTCTTGATATGTCCCTCCCAGGTCAAGTGCCTATCAAATACAACCCTAAGGTACTTGAATGCCCCCACTTTCTCCAGCCTCTGCCCATACATTTTCAGTCCTAGTTCTCCCTCTCTCTTTCTTGTAAAAAAATACCACCTTGGTCTTCTCTACTGAGAACCTACTGCCCCAGTCCAACCCCGACTTCTCTACCCTACCTATGGCCCCCTGCACCTTCTGCACCGCCCCCTCCAGACTCCTCCCCCTCTTCCAGATTTTATTTATTTTATTTATTTTATTTTACCCTTATTTAACCAGGGAAGTCCCATTGAGATTGAAATCTCTTTTTCAAGGGAGCCCTGGGGGAAGAGGTGGGGAGGGACAGAGGAATTGCACAGCCAATTAGATCAGGGGATGATTAGGCGGCAGATCGAAAGAGCCAGGTTGGGACTTTAGCCATGACACCGGGGAACCCCCTACTCTTATCGAAGAGTGTCATAGGATCTTTTAATGACCACTGTGAGTCAGGACCTCGGTTTAACGTCTCATCCGAAAGACGGCGTCTCCTTCAGTACAGTGTCCCCATCACTGCACTGGGGCATTGGGGATTATCCCACCAGAGGGAAGATCGCAACCGACTGGCCCACCAACACCTCTTCCAGCAGCAACCTGGTTTTCCTCAGTGGTCTCCCATCCAAGTACTGGCCAAGCCCACACCTGCTTAGCTTCAGCCACGCAGCTGAAGCTGATCGAATTGTGGTATGACTGCTGGCCCCATCGTCCGCAAAAAGGGACCTCCCTATCTCCACAGGCACTTCATCAAAATATCATTTATCATGATTGTATATAATAGCGGACTGATTACGCTCCCCTGTGGAGTACCATTGCTTACTTTCAACTAGCTAGACAATTCTGATCCCACTCTTACCGGGATCCACCTCTGCTCCAGGAAATTTGCCACCCAATTAAATACTCTCCCCCCTACCCCAAGCATGTACAGCTTAATCAGCATTCCTTGTCTCCACATCATGTCATATGCCTTCTCTACATCAAAAAACACCACTACCACTGACTCCCTGTTCACCTGGGCCCTCCTCACTTCATCCTCCAATCTAACCACTGCATCCATGGTGTTTCTCCCAATCCTAAACCCACTCTGGTGCCCTGCTAGCAGCCCTTTCCTCTCGAAAACATATGACAACCTGTCCGCCACCATCCTCTCCATCACCTTACATACATTTGAGGTAAGGGCTATAGGCCTATAGCTAGATGGCATCGTTGGGTCCTTACATGGCTTCAGTATCGGCACTACCACTGCCTGTTTCCACACCCTCGGCATCTTGCCCTCCCTCCATACCCTGTTATAAAGGCCTAGCAGTGCTCTTTTACCTCCCTCTCCCATGTTCTGTAGCATGCTATAACACACCCTATCCTCACCTGGTGAAGTAGGCTTGCACTTTTTCATCGCCCTAACCATCACTCCTACCATTAACGGCTCATCTATCACACTATTCCCTCCCTCCTTTCTTCCCACTGCCCCTCGGTGGCGTCTCAATGTCTCTTCCCTCCCTTAACCCCTCCTCTGACAAATTCTCCTCACTATGAACCCTTGCAAATGCCCTGACCAAAATCTCTGCCTTCTCCCTATCCGTAACACTCCTCACCTCTCCATCCATCATCACTTGGTAACCTTGCTCCCTACGCTCTCCTCCCATCTTTCTTATCATCCCCCACACCTCCCCCACTGGAGTCGTCCTACCTATCCCACTACAATACTCTCGCCATGATGCCCTCTCTGCCTGGAAACGTTCACGGCAAAACTCCACACAGCCATGATATTCTGACAAGCGCGCTGATTGGCTTGCGCTCGAGAGGCGTGCGTGTCACAATTTCATGGCTGTGCCGTGAATGATTCTGGAAAGGAAGATGGATTTCATGGGTGAAGTTTTGCCTTTTCAGACTTAATCTTCGGAACAAGAGGGAGTTACCATGAATGGTTGGTGCCGAACGAAACTTTAATATATGTTGTTACATCGATACCAGACACAAAGTAAGACAAAGGAAAATTTTGATCGGTAGCAGACAAGTGGTGTTGGCGATTTCCATTTTAGCAGGTTTCGTCAATGGCATGGCATGTGACTCCCCCGGGCCAGTAAATGTCAGAATGTTAAAACAAGCCCTCGGAGGCACGAATAGGGCTAAAAATCTGCCCCACTCCTTGGTCTTTCATGCTGAACCGCCGCGGGGCGAATCGCCTCTTCTTTTTCACATTCTTGACAGCTCTCGAAAGTACACTTGAAATTTAAATGCAGCCACTGTATTCCGGTGCTCTGAGGGAAATTCTGCCTTCTTGTAACGGTAATTCTGAGATTGTTATGACAACGTTGGAAGCCGGTGGCACAGTGAATGATGATGCAGTAGCCTGAAACAGCCAACTTATCGGATTTTGGGATAACATTTCTTGAACCCTTGATTTCAGATGTAGACAACCTAAAACTGGTCAAGGAAGCTGAGAAAAAGAGAGACTCTGACTAGTGTGATATGATCGATTTGTTTAAAAACACATTCTGGCTTATCAGGCATTGTAATGCATTTTCATTAGGCATGGCGATACTCTGGGATGCTGCGCTGGCCGTCTCTTACATTAACTGTAAATGGAATTGCCGCCATTGAGAGGATATACTAGAGGCTGCTGTGCACTTACGAGAAGACAGATCGTCAGACAGTTTTCCACACGAGAGCTCTGCAGTCATTCAGACGCGCCTTGTTGGGCCTCATCTCAAGGTCAGGGCATACCCGTTATGCTATTTGAATGAAAGCTTTGTGTACAACTTTGTTGACTGGACCAAAGGCTTTTAGGATAGATCTATCATATTTTCTTATCTCTGTTTTATGGCTGGGCAAAATGCTACAGATTCGGACTTGAGCAAGGCCCATGTGTCTTGTTGTCCTGTGCAATGCACTCAAATTGAGTTACTCCCATGGATTCGTGGTTTTGATCATTGTTTTAAAATTTAGGCAGTTGCTACGGGCATGGCAGTTTTCCAATGCATTTCAATGTAGAGAGGTACGGCAGTCCCAATTTCAAACCCTTCCCTAACCTAACCCTGACCCTACCCCTTACCCTAAACCTAACCCTGACCCCTAACTTAACCCTTCCCCTAATCATAATCCCTAATCCTTATCCTAATCCCTTGAAATCAACTGCCGTACCAAAAAAATAATAAACTACAGTATCTCTAGGCACTGCGTAATAATTAATGGTAGTGTGAGCTTTAGTGGTGTAATGGTGGCAGCAGTGAAGGTAGACTGGTGCTATTAGGAAACCAAGGGCATGTTTATGATCGAAAGGTCTCACGCCGTGGTCTCGTAGGAGAAGACTTCAGAGTTTTGAATGACTCGCAAGTTCTTGCATGTTTTCAAACATGGCTGCCAACTAAGCTTTGCATCAAATTCCATTGAACAAGCTGTGACAGTTCTGGATGCCATCTTAGAAAGCAAGGCCAGACTGTTCACAGATGTTCTCACTTGTCTTCGCAAGACCAAAGGTAGTTTAATGCCAGAGGCAATAACTCGTGTACTCTCACTCGACCCCGCGATCTTGAACATGCTCCTGGAGGGTGGTGTGGTGACAGAAAGGGTGACTGTAATTCCCAAAACTTAACTCTTGTGTTCTGTTGGAATCGGCTTCAATACAGTTTATGCGGGCTTTACCACTGATAAAACAATGTGCACAATATTCTTTGAGTTGTTAAGGAGGCTTTGGGTTATGCTGCGCCTCAAACTGAGCATACAGGGTGTAGGCATGGTGGTCCAGACTTTACGGTGGGCAGTAGGGATGACATCCATTGACCTTCCAATATAAGTTAGTGGTTCATACGTGCTCTTAAAGCATGCTGCAGGTTTTCTCTGGGTGGGAGGTAAACCGATGGACGCAGAGATGGGCCGAGGAGTCGGTGAGCGAAAAGGTGAGAGGGACTTTGAGGAAATAAGTGGATTGGGTCAGAGATAATGCACAGATCCCGCTCATCAGGCAGGGCATGTGTCCCCGTGGATTAGAGAAGCTTAGTGTCATTAAACCACATGGAGTAGGCGCTAAGAAAATCACTCAGTCCCGTGGCTAATCAAGGCTCACGCAAAAACAAATAAATGCGCTGCCTCAGCCATTGAGATTGAGAGAGCTGCTGGCGCTATTCTGTGCAGCGGAGGTTTCATGGTGTGTTTATTTGCGCTCCTGGATGAGCGTGTGATGAGAAAGTACGGTTGAGGTGACAGGCCAGTTACCTTGAGCTGATGTATTTCCCCAGGGGTTTTGGGACAGAAAAGAACGTTTCCCTCCAATAAGAGCAGCTGTGTGGCATTGGTGCAGGTCTTTTACATCAGCACAATGACCCAGTTATGCCTCTTTAGCGGAGAAAAATGCAGCTCTTTTTAGTGCCACTCAAGGCAGTGAAATGCCCTGCAGGCCTAGATGATATGGTGCGTGTGCAGGCCAAAGAGGAGACGAGATAATAGAGAGAGAGATAATAGAGAGAGAACAGGAGCAGAGGTACTGAGCATGTGTGTTTCTCCATGTTTAGATATGGGTTAGCTCTGAAAAGCCAAGCAAAATTCTCAGAATCATGAGAAGACCAGGATTTAGTGCAGTTCCTCCAATATTTCCTGTTTCAGCGTATCCTGAAGTATTACGGCACTCTGGAGGTACACTTCTGCTCTTCAAGGATCAAATTTTTCATATTCAGAAGGTATTACAGTGTTCTGTTTACACCTTTTACTAGCAAAAACACAATACAAATTATTGATTGCCTTGCTTGAGTATGATTATTGTACCTACAGTGTAACGGCTGGCATTAATACCTTTTTGGTACTTATTGTGTATTTTTTCACTGAGTGCAGATCAGCTTTTATCCCTCAACTGCGTTCTCTTAGCAGCACAGGGATTGAAATCCAGCCGCTTTACAAGAGCCCGTGCAGTGTGTGAAGGGACTGCGTACAGTGAAGCTTTTCCCTTGTGCCGAATCAATCGGCCGATGTGGTTCTCTGCTGCTGCATCAAGGCATCTGAGCATTGTTTATTCAGATGCTTCAGAGGAAAAGCAAAGTAACTGACGCCCTCCATTTTACGGCCAGCGTTCTCATGGCACAGCAGCCGCAGTCGGGCTCTGTGAGGCTGTACATCACACTCGGAGTTTCTACTGCATGCTGCCCCCCCACCCCCGCCCATCCTCACTCCCACACGGGGTTATTTTTAACCCTGACTGGTGCTCAGCAGGGTGTCTGAGACCAACCAAGCATTCATGTTGTAGTATTCGGTTTCAGACAACACACAAAAAAAATGTCTCTGATATATGGAGTCCTGACTGCAGCACTGAAGTTTCTTTTTTTAATGTATTACTTTGTCACACTAGATTATGTACTGTGAGCCATTAAAAATGCACAGTGGTTTTTACAATTTAAGTTGACAACTGATAGTTTTTCTATTTGCTGATTCACATGATAACCATCAGGTATGGTAAGCATTGCAAAATGTCAGGTGTCTGGGTTCAAATCCCTTCTTGGTTTAACACCTCATTATGATTACCATAATGGAGCTAAATTCCCTGGATCATGGTAGTGAATTGCATATTGTGAGGAATTGTTTTGCACTTGGGCCAATAAAAAAACACTCATTTAGAAAGTCTCATCATTCCAATTTCAAATGCCACAAGCGAATGAATCTCAGAAGAATCAAACATTTTGAATGCTGAATGAAGGCCAGTCTCAAAGAAAAGTTTATGGACGCATTAATGTCCATTAAATGACTGTAGCCAGACTGCAGGGGCGACACAGAATAACCGGATGTGTCAGCTATAGTCTCTGACAAAATGCGTCATCTGTGACGCCACATGAACACATTCCGTACAACGTCCTCTGCCATGTCAGATAATGCATAAGAACTGCTGAATTGACTTCCAGTGCAACGATAGCATTGAGGGCAAGTCTCACAACCAAAAGCACAGTTTCCCAAGACCATGTTTTGCAACTACAAAAGAAACCATTTACCATTACTGTAAAACAGTATATTTTGGTATGCATTTTAAATGCCTCTCAGTGTATATTATATTTTGTTCTTTGTTGCGGGGTTTGAGTGCCAGATAGCAAGCAAATAAAACAGCCATGTCCCAGGCTGAGCTGGAGGTTTGGTGCGAGTAGCAGAGTGGGGTCTGGGGAGGTGGCGTGGGGGGCGGAGTCACAGGCATGCACAGTGTAATGTGAATATAGGCCACTAGATGGCAGTA
This sequence comes from Gymnothorax reevesii, assembly GCA_029721435.1. Taxonomy (NCBI): domain Eukaryota; kingdom Metazoa; phylum Chordata; class Actinopteri; order Anguilliformes; family Muraenidae; genus Gymnothorax; species Gymnothorax reevesii. The sequence continues at coordinate 136,024,028 of CM056574.1, read as the reverse complement.
TTTACCTTTTTTTTGTTAAGCTCAGACTGGAGTCATGTTTGGACATGTTTCCAGACATGTCTGGGGCAAGTCCCCGAAAATTAAAAAAAAAGAGGTCTAAATGTGGGTGGGGTCTGCAAAAGAGTATATAAGGAAAAGAATTGAGACAGTAAAGGAGTAGGAGAAATTGCAAGAAGATGACCAGACCTGCCATTCTGTTCAAGACCTGTGACGTTTCTTTTGTGGATTTCTTTGACTGTGTTTGAGCATTTTCTTCATCCAGGACATCACCAAGCCACCCCACTAAAAAGGGACTGTAATTATTTCTGTTTTTTCTTATTTATCAATCTTGGTCTTTAGTTGTAGGTTGTTATTAGTCTTTGTCTTCGTTAAAAATTAAATGTGTTTTAGTTGTTAAAACTGTGTTTGTCATCCCTTGCTGTTGCTGTTGTGTTATAAATGTAATAACAAATTGGGGCCATAACAAATTGGGGGCTCAAGGTCCGGGATAGACCATTGTGTGAGTAATTTATTGAAAATCTAACATTCCAAATTGTGAAATTGTTTTTGTGAATTTTCCTAGATATATATTGACAACAGCAATGGATGATTTCTTGGCATCACCAACCGTAGGGGTTTTGAAGTCTTTTAAAAAGACAGAACTGCTAGAAATTTGCAGACAGTTGGAGCTGACAGAGGTAAAACCAGCCATGCGAAAAGCAAGACTGGCTAGAGAGATAGTTGAATATTACATTGATGAAAATGTGTTTGCACCAGGAGATCTGGAACAGTTTCCAGTGGAAAATCCAAATATAGAAATGGAACTTAAATTAAAAATGCTAGAGATTGAAAGGGAGGAAAGAGAAAAAGAAAGGGAGGAAAAAGAGAAAGAAAGGGAAGAAAGAGAAAAAGAAAGGGAGGAAAAAGAAAAACAAAGAGAATTTGAGAGGGAAGAAAAAGAAAAACAAAGGCAGTTTGAGTTAGAAAAATTAGCAAGAGAAGAAAAACAAAGAGAATTTGAGTTAGAAAAATTTGCAAGACAGAGAGATTTTGAATTAGAGAAACTCGATAGAGAAGAAAGACTCCAAATGGAGCAACTAAAAATAAAAATTCAAACTGAAAATAAATTTCGGGCTAGCCAGGAGGTAAAATTGGTGCCTCCATTTTCGGAAAAGGATGTTGACAACTATTTCCAATGTTTTGAAAAGGTAGCAAAGAGTTGCCAGTGGCCAAAGGAACACTGGCCTCTGATGTTGCAAACTGTCCTCAAGGGTAAAGCTCAACAAGCCTATTCGGCTTTGTCTGCAGATGATTCCTCTGATTATGAGGTTGTCAAAAAGGTTATTTTGAGAGCTTATGAGTTGGTTCCAGAGGCTTACCGACAGAAATTCAGAGGTCTGAAGAAATCTGAAAATCAGACTTATGTTGAATTTGCTAATGAAAAGCAGGTTTGCTTTGAGCGCTGGTGTACTTCTATGGAGGTCAAGGATGATTTCAACTCACTAAAAGAGATGGTGTTAGTTGAAGAATTCAAGAACTGTGTTAAAGATGATGTTAAGACCTACCTTAATGAGAAGCAAGCACTGAATTTGCAATCAGCTGCCAAATTTGCAGATGAATATGTTCTCACACATAAGTCCAAATTTCAGTCTAGCAGTAACAATAAATGGTCCCAATTTCAGAAAAAGGGTTATGGTGATACCCAAGATTCCTCACCCAAAGACAAAGACAAATCTGGTGATGGTGCTCAGAAATCCAGTAACAGGTCTGATCAAAGTGTGAAAGCTGACAGTGACAAAAGTGGTCTAGTTTGCAGTTATTGCAAGAAATCTGGTCATGTTACAACTAACTGTTGGTTCCTTAAAGCTAAGAAAGAAAAAGAAAAGGATACCAAACCAAATGCCTTTGTGAAAACAAGGTTAGAAACCCCTGTAGTAGATAACCAATCTGCTAAATTGCCTGCTTCTTGTGGGGCTAAAAAGCCTAATACAGCTGACTTTGTGAGGGAGGAATTTCTTCCATTTGTGTCAGAGGGATTTGTGGCTCTGAATGAGCATACTACTCCTGACCCCATATATATCCTAAGGGATACCGGAGCTTCTCAGTCACTTTTGTTGATGGACTCCTTGGAGTTACGTGATGAGACCGCTTCAGGGGATTTCATACTTGTACAAGGTATTGAAGGGAGGACTGTATCTGTACCCCTGCGCTCTATATTCTTGAAGTCAGATTTAGTTACAGGACAGGTAAAGGTGGGACTTATGTCAAGTCTACCTATAAAGGGTGTTTCTCTGTTGCTAGGCAATGACCTGGCTGGGGGCAAAGTAGTTCCCCCTGTACATCTTACTTCACAGCCGAGCACTGAAAATGGGGATGAGGACCCATCTCTGTATCCTTCTTGCGCAGTGACTCGTGCTATGGCCAAGAAGGCTAAAGAAGATGATGTTGTGGTGCCGTCCAGTACATTGAATAGTCAGGACTCAGGTGGTTCGCCTCATGACTCTGATTGGCCTACTATGGTTTCTCCGTTTGAGGACTTATCAGCTACTTTTATCAGTTCTCTATTCAGCCAGCCGGATGGGTCTGGTGATTCTGATGTGTCTGGAGACTTGTCTCTGTCCAGAAAGCGGTTGATTGAGGAGCAAACTAATGATCCTGAAATTGGTGTACTAAAGAGGAGAGCCCTTCCTGAAAAAGAAATAGATGCAGTTCCAGTTGGGTATTATCTCAAGGATGGTGTGTTGATGCGGAAGTGGCGCCCTCCTGATATCCCTGCCAATGCAGATTGGGCAGTGGTCAGGCAAATTGTTGTTCCGAAGGTCTATAGGAATGAGATCTTAACAATGGCTCATAGTTTACCTTTAGGAGGTCATCTTGGTGTTAACAAGACTGTTGATAAGATCATGAAACACTTCTTTTGGCCTGGGCTTCGGAAAGACGTTTCCAACTTTTGCAAAACCTGTCACACTTGTCAGGTAGTTGGAAAACACCAGTTAGACCCACCTGTAGCTCCATTGCAGCCTATCCCAGCATTTGGGGAGCCATTCTCTAGGGTCATTGTTGATTGCGTTGGTCCATTACCCAAGACTAGATCTGGAAATCAGTACTTGTTGACAATCATGTGTGCATCTACCAGATTCCCCGAAGCCATACCTCTACGTAACATCAAGGCAACTGCAATCTCGAAGGCTTTGATAAAGTTCTTCACGTTGTTTGGCCTTCCCAGGGAAATTCAGTCAGACCAAGGTAGCAATTTCACTTCAGGATTGTTTCAGCAGGTTGTGTATGAACTAGGTGCAAAACAGATTCTTTCTAGTGCCTATCATCCAGAAAGTCAGGGTGCCTTAGAGCGGTTTCATTCCACTCTCAAGACAATGATGAGGACTTATTGTTATGACCATGAGAAAGACTGGGATGAAGGGGTTCATTTGCTGTTGTTTGCAGCTAGAGAAGCAGTGCAGGAGTCTACTGGATTCAGTCCATTTGAGCTAGTGTTTGGTCATGAAGTGAGAGGACCTTTGCTATTATTGAGTGAACAATGGCAAGAGGAAGAGCCGCAAATCAGTCTGTTAGACTATGTTAGCAAGTTCAAGGAAAGATTGCGTGCAGCTTGTGACCTTGCCAAAGAGAACTTGAAATCAAGTCAGGGAAAAATGAAAACTTGGTATGATCATAAGGCTAGAAGCCGTGAGTTTAAACCAGGAGAAATGGTCCTTGTGTTGTTTCCCTTGCAGTCCAATCCATTGCAGGCTAGATTTCATGGTCCTTATGAAATTCTGACAAAACTCAATGATCTCAATTACATTGTGAAGACTCCAGATAGGAGAAAACCAAAACAATTGTGTCATATTAACATGCTAAAGCCTTATCATGACAGAAATGCTAGGGTTGCAGCTGTCACTTCAGATTCTCCAATGGTCGAAACGTGTGAAGATGAGGGGGAGTTTCAAGGTGATGAACCAAGAATTAAAGCTGAAGTTCTTTCATGTAAATTGTCAAACACTGAAGTATTGCAAAATCTTGATGTAAAACTCCAGCACTTAGAACCCTCACAGAGAGATCAGTTTGAAAGGTTGATCAAGAAATATGAGGATTTGTTTCCTGATGTTCCAAAGAGAGTTACTATAGCCTCTCATGATGTAGATGTTGGTGATGCCAAATCAATAAAACAGCATCCATACCGGATGAATCCTGAAAAGAGAAAGATTGCTGAGAAAGAGGTTGAGTACATGTTAAAACATGATATTATCAGACCCTCCAACTCCGATTGGAGTTCACCCTGTGTGCTAGTTCCAAAACCTGATGGAAGTACTAGATTCTGTACAGATTATCGCAAAGTCAATGCTGTAACTAGAACTGATGTGTTTCCAATACCTAGGATTGATGATTGTATTGATAGTGTAGGGCAAGCAAAGTTTCTGACCAAGATTGATTTATTGAAGGGTTATTGGTGTGTGCCTTTAACTGAGAGGGCCAAGAGCATCTCTGCTTTTGCCACACCATCTGGATTGTACCAGTATGAAGTCCTACCCTTTGGCATGAAAAATGCCCCAGCCACGTTCCAAAGGATGATACAGTCTACAATCGCCGGATTGCCACACACGGGTGCGTACATCGATGACCTGATCACATGGAGTGACTCCTGGGAAGAACATCTAAAAGATGTAGAGACGTTGTTCCAGCGCCTGACCCAGGCTAACCTGACTGTTAACCTGAGCAAGAGTGACTTTGGTTGTGCTACTGTCACCTATCTTGGCTACGTCATAGGCCAGGGTAAGGTGGCACCCATAAATGCTAAAGTCCAAGCCATCATGGACTTTCCAGTTCCTGACAACAAAAAAGCTTTGCGCCGCTTCCTTGGAATGATCGGGTACTACCGCAAGTTCTGCAAGAACTTTGCTGAGATTGCTCTCAGTCTAACTAACCAACTGAAGAAAGGCGTAAAGTTCACCTGGGATGATGCATGCCAGAGAGCCTTCGATCACCTGAAGTCTCCGCTGTGTCACTTCCCCGTGCTCAAATCTCCTGACTTCAACAAACCGTTCTCCATCGCGGTCGATGCTAGCGACCAAGCTTGTGGATCTGTGCTCCTACAGAGAAGTGACTCTGATGACATTGAGCATCCCGTGGCATACTTCTCCAGGAAGTTCAATCGCCACCAAAGGAACTATTCCACAATAGAGAAGGAACTGTTGGCTCTGGTCCTTTCTTTACAACACTTTGAGGTTTATGTTTGTACAGGACAAAAGCCAATGATTGTGTACACTGACCACAATCCGTTAACGTTTTTGAGTAAGATGAAAAACAAGAATCGGAGATTGTTGAATTGGAGTTTGATTTTACAGGAGTTTGACTTGGAAATTAAGCATGTGAAGGGTACAGACAATGTAATTGCTGATTGCTTATCCCGTGTTTGAATGTGTATATATATATCATGTGTTTGAATATTGTATGATATGTATATATAGACAAGTGTTCACTTAACCATTTTGTATTGAAAAGAAAAATTTTGCCTTTGTGAGTCAAAATTTTTCCCTTTTGGAATGGAGGTGTAATGTGAATATAGGCCACTAGATGGCAGTATTTACCTTTTTTTTGTTAAGCTCAGACTGGAGTCATGTTTGGACATGTTTCCAGACATGTCTGGGGCAAGTCCCCGAAAATTAAAAAAAAAGAGGTCTAAATGTGGGTGGGGTCTGCAAAAGAGTATATAAGGAAAAGAATTGAGACAGTAAAGGAGTAGGAGAAATTGCAAGAAGATGACCAGACCTGCCATTCTGTTCAAGACCTGTGACGTTTCTTTTGTGGATTTCTTTGACTGTGTTTGAGCATTTTCTTCATCCAGGACATCACCAAGCCACCCCACTAAAAAGGGACTGTAATTATTTCTGTTTTTTCTTATTTATCAATCTTGGTCTTTAGTTGTAGGTTGTTATTAGTCTTTGTCTTCGTTAAAAATTAAATGTGTTTTAGTTGTTAAAACTGTGTTTGTCATCCCTTGCTGTTGCTGTTGTGTTATAAATGTAATAACAAATTGGGGCCATAACAACAGTGTCCCACAGCGGTCTCCACTGCAGCGCCAGTCACACTGGAGCCTGAAGGGGTTAGTACACCTGTGTGGTGTACGGAGGGAGGGCCTCAGGCCCCAGTGTGGAGCAGAATAGGACCTCAGGTGTACCTGTGGGAGGGTGGAGCGTGAGCCCGTGGCTTGGTGGCTGTCTTCCACCCCACTGCCCAGCACCTAGAGCCATAGATGTAAAACTTAAGCCCCAAGGGCTGTGTTGAGTCCTGGCTGGCTCTGTCAGACATGTTTTCGCCATCATTTTCTAGTTGGTAGTCAGGCGACCTCTGAACTGCTCTCATTTTGCCTTGTGGTTTGCTCTAAGCTATGAGGAAAAGAAAAACTCTCAGTGGTCTAAAGTTGGCATATCGACTGAAAATAAAATTTTATTGATTATTTGATATTTGCGTTTCAAAAATATAAATAAATAAATAAGGTGGAGTCGTGCATTGCTTTTGTCAGCATAATTTACCATAGTGTAGAATCTGAGCCTAGATGTTTTATTAACTGAAACAACAATTTGTTTTAAGCGTGAATCTATTTATTTTTCAATATGTGAAAAAATAGTCCAATTCATCTAGAGTAATGGAAAGGAATGCAGTGCGAATGCTGATGAAATGAATGCTCGTTTGCAGTACTGAATGATGCACATATTTTGCAGTTGTTAGAGCACTCAAAGGCAGCCTGTGGCTCCCAACATTATGACAGTCATTTTGGTCTTATCCTTTATGCTTCGTCTGCTGTACTTTGTTCTTAATCCTGTTGCATCACCAGAATTTTCCTTCAAGCTTCTTCCATATTTTCGCACTCAATTCAATTTGTGATTGTTATTTAGCAGTATATCAGTAAATTTGGATAAAATATCTGCATACATTAGATGATGCTCCTTGTTATTTTTGATGGATCTGAATTCTGTTTTCACTGCATCCAACAAAGCATTGAGGGTATGACTCTGGCAAACTGCATTTTTCACCCAGGTCACCTAGTCCTTAAAGGATAAGTAACAAGTAGCTCGGATGATTTTTCAGTGCGTAGTTGGTGTTTCTCATGAGCATGCTTGATTGTGGCCCGGGAGGGTGACAAGTCTACTGGCTCTAAGTCAGGAAATTGTCGCCGTGGTACGGGATCAGATCCTGGCTATTTCAGTGTTGGTTATGGCTGTCAGCTCCAAAAGTTACTAATCTGCAGTCGCAACTTCAAGGGAGACGGGGATCAGTTCCAGTTATCCCTGTATTTTCACACAAAGGGCAACTTGTCTCATCCACTGGAGGCTGATGTCTCCTGTTCTAATCATGCATCCATTGTGCTCTCTGCTCACCATAACTGCCCAGTTAATTTGGTGGACAAGGGAGCCATTGGTTCAAAAATTGAATTAGGTTCGAAATTGAGTGAAATTTAGATAACAGAAGTTTCTATGGCTGGTTGGTCCTACTTGCATTACTATTTTAACCATGATTCATTATTTAAGTTCATTCGATAAACTTTGGACACAACAGTGATAAAGAAAACTTTGTTAAAAGCAAATTAGGGTGTTAAATATCCAGAAATGCAAAGAATAATTAAATACTCATGCATAATGTCAACAAATTTGAAATTCCTATTGTTTTCACTGATTTTCTTCAAGTTCATTTTCAGCAGGAAATTCATTGAATCCCTCTTTTAATTTATGAGGGATCTGCCCACTAAGGAGAATGGTCTGGCTGCAGCTTAACCAACGAAATGGCTTGTGGGGGTGGGGGAGGTGTTTGGTGATGGAATGATTTGTTTTAAAGATAGTCCTGGTTTCTAGTTTTGAGACTTAACTGAGATTGTTTTTCTTCATTCTTCTCTGAAAAGAACAGTGGTAGATGGACTTCCTCTTTAACTGAATGTGTCTTCTGCTGCTTTGCAGTGCAATTATTCTCCTTTGTGTCAGCACTTCCTGTGATGTAATTCTCCATCTTACAGTACTATGACACTCCTTGGGCTCTATTTTTGTGCCTTGGGAAACGGAGACTCATGTGGCAGGAATGTTATTCACAATTTCTTCCGTTGAAAACGGTATATTTATCGCCTTCACCCAGTTTAGTATTTTCCTGCTTTGCCATAAATGTGTTTGTGACGCATTGGGTTGAACACTGCATTAGGGGGTGTGTTAAGGAATAGAGTTTGAGCTGTACAGTTTTTGTGTCAAAGGCCACGCTCGCGTTTTAACACACCCAGCTGACATTCTTTGGTAGTTTCATGGGACTGAATCGCAGCCAGCTGAGCTGCTTGCTAATGAAAGCGTTCAATTTTCGTGCCATTATCATTTTTATTATGTACGGGGTAAGAAATATAAAATATAAAATGGTGGTTGGGTCCAATTGTAAGGGGAGGGTGAAGAGATATTATTATCTATGTGAATATTTTGTGTGGTTCGGGGGGTGGTGGTTACAAATTAGCTGCAGTCTCACCCTTGTTGTTGCAGTGCCACATAATTCAGGTAAAATATACATGTTCATTGGGATGCGCAATCATATTACTAACCTTTGCTTGGAATTATGGTTTTTAAAATTGTGTCATGCCATCCCTGTTTTACTTCTCCATCCAATGCGTGTAACCCTGTAGTTGTGCATTGTCTTTTTGTCATCTTTTGTTTTGTTTGGTGTGGCACAGAATATCAGTTGAGTATTAAAGTGATCAGCTGACGCACTGGACACCTGACTCAAAAACCACCTTTGCCCACAAAGTAAGAAATAAAATGGGACAAATAGCAGGTGAGGGAGAGACACGCGAAATAACTTGGGCAGTCAGCGAGTGACCTGAGCTCTGTAGCATTTTAACAACATCGTGTTCAGTAAAATGCTGCAGAGGAATTAGCATAATGCCACACGCTAAAAAGACTGGATGTATCCTGTAATATTCACAATTTTAGTGAAGAGAAATTGAGCTCCTCTACGCCCAGTGTGATCTATGATTTTCCCGTTTTGTTTCTAGTTTTGTCTGGTTGAAGGATTCTCTTTTTATTTTTGATTCTATATGGATTATGTTTGTTTTTTCTGTTGAATTATTGAGTGCCTCTGCTTTTCATTCCAGTACTGAAAATCTTTTCTGTCGGACTGTGGAAAGAGCTTGCTTCAGGGTATGTGACACGGGATTAAACGCGCGGTTGCTTATCAATCTGCTTTTCTATTTTGGCAAATGGCTTTGGAACGAAAACATATTGTGGGTTGTGTGTGGGGTTGCGGTTTATCTATATCCAATATACAGTGCTGAAAACAGTTGTTTGTCCTGTCGTTTATTTTTCTACGTTACACTTTAATTGAACTGGGACAGAATCAAATAAATCAATAATTATGGTCAAGCTTAAACCATTTTTTTATTTTGTAATATTTTCGTTTACACTTAGGGTCAATTGTTACACTGTTTTAATAACGTGTGATGTTTTGTTTATGGTTTTACTCGCCCACATCTATTCATCCAAAACACATTACCTGATGAATGACCTCCATCTTGCCAAATGTCTCCACACATTACTTCACCGGAGCGAGGCTCTTGGAGGACTGAAGGAAGCGGCGGAAACAGAAGTCAGGAGTTTATTCTTCATTTGGTATATTTCCTGTTCACTCTGGCTTCAGCATTCTGGCTTTAAAGTGAATTTCAGCAACTAATCTGATTGGCTTGAATGGTACCAGACCCCCACCACACCCGCTGTTAATTAATTGATCTAAGTCCAACCCTTTTGACAACAGTGTCACAGCTGCCTTTATTGCCTCCTGTCACGAAATTACCGAGATGGAGCACAGATTGGTCTGCGATATCGTCAGGTCTTACGTTTGCCGACTGGGTTCAGGTTGTTGAACGAGGGCCCCCTGTGCGATAACATGCTCTCTCTCACCTTCTTATTACACTCAGACTGTCTTTTTGTAACACTTCCAGTGTTATGACACTCTTTACTGTAACACTTTCTGTGTTGTAACACGTCCTGTGTTATGATATTCCTTCTTACGGCAACACCTCCTGTGTTATAATGTTCCTTACTGCCACACATCCTATGTAGTGACACACCTTTTCATCTCACTTTAATGCATTTTCTGTAAACAGTGCTAATGTCTGCCGTGCTTTCTTCTCCTTCTTTCTAAACACTTCCTGTGTTATGATGCTCCAGCTTTCCATATCGAAACACTCTGTCTGCCTCACTGCGTTAAAAAACACTCCCTCTGCTATAACTGCAATATAAAATTACCTACATCAAACTGAATCAAAAACACTCCCTGAGCAATAACTGGATTATATTGCTCCATATGCTGCAGTGTGTAAAAACATGGACTTTGCAGTAGTTGTGTTTCTACACTTTTAGGTACTATTTCAACCCTAATTTTGAATACCGGTAGTCAACTGTGTGTGAGCAATGGGTCAGAGAGCGCCAATTCTGGACCTCAAATCCAAATCCATCTCTGTTTTTTATCTTTCCTGGTAATCAGCTAACTAATTCAACAGTTAATTCTCCCAATAGGCCTGACTGTAATTGCACCCGACTCTCAGCAGTTCTTGAACCTCGAGGACTGTGATTTGATAATCCCAGTTTCAGAGGTTTGCTCCACTTCACCATTTTAAAAGCACTCCCTGTGATGTGATGCTCCATCATACTGTGCTATTAAACTCATCCAGCCTCCAGTGCCGTCTCCTGCTTCCTGTGTCCTCTATGTGTCGCCTTGTTGTGTTGCATCCAACTGTCCTCCCCCACATCTTATTTATAGAGCCAGTCTCTCTAAGAGGCGTAAAGAAAGGAAAATAGCATCCATAATTAAGTTCCAATTAGCAGTGTCAATAATTCTATTGAAGAAGCTGACATGAAAAAACTAAATAATGCTCCTAAATTTAAATTCTACGTAATTGTATCAATATGATTATTAAAGAAGCTGTAGTTGGTGTGCAAGGCTTGTGGCAGTGTGCTCTTCTGTATAACAAATGTGCCTGACTGAATCATGCTGAGGGATATGTAACAATTCATGAAGGGCCAGTGCACCTGTATTATGATCTCTGGCTTTGTCTGGATTGATATGAAGGGCAGATCTAAATCTGTGGGGGGTCTGTATACAGTCCTCGGGTCTCGAATTTGATGCATCGACACATATTTTTAATAACATACAATGTATAATTTCTCAGATTGTCTGTGATTAATATCTAAAACGGTGAAGTTAACAAAATTTTAACAATGGAAATACAGTTGCAATAAAAATTATTCAACCCCCCCCTGCAAATTAGGTTTGCTGGCGAAATTTCAAACTTTCAGCTGCTTGCAATGAACAAATCAAACAAGAACAATTTAAATAGCTCAACACAACAAATATTACAAGTGGCATCTCCAAATTCAACGCAAAATGCCGCTTTAAATGACTACTGCTGCCTCAACATTATTCAACCCTTCACGACAAGCATCTTTAATACTTAGTAGAGAACCCTTTTGCCGCTATGACCTGCTGGAAATGTGATGCATAGGCAGACGACAGCTTCTGGCAGAATTCCCAAGGAATCTTAGCCCAGTCCTCGTGGAAAACGGTCTCCAGTTCACTAATATTCTAGGATTTGCGTGCTGCAACTCCTATTAGAGATTTTTTATGGGGTTCCAGTGGGGTGACTGCGATGGGCGCTCTAGAATCTTCCCAGACTTCTTCTGAAACCAAGCCTTGGTGGATGTTGAGGTATGCGTAGGATCATTGTCCTTGTGGAAGGTCCAGTGATGCCCAAGCGTCAGCTTCCCAACAGACGGCATGACATTTTCTCCTTGGATATCCTGGTACTTGACTGAATTTATCTTGCCTTCCACACTTTGCAGGTTTCCTGTGCCAGAGGAAGCAAGGCAACTGCAGAGCTTCAAAAAGCCCTCACAATTGTTCACTGTAGGCAGAGTATACTTTTCAGCACATGCTTCTTTATTCTTCCTGCAGACATACCACTGATTCATAATCCCAAAATATTCCAGTTTTGTTTCATCACTCCACAGAACAGTATCCCAAGATGTCTGCGGCTTCTTTATATGGTTTTGTGCATATTTGAGCTTGTGCTTTTGGATCAGTTGTGGTGTGTGTCTTGGAGACCTTCAACGTTTAGTATGCGCCCTACTTTGCAAGCTGTAACCTCAGTGCCTCCTGCCTCCAAGTCTTGCTGCGGGTCTCCTGCAGTCACTCGAGGGTTTTTGACCACCCCTCTCCTCAGGGATCTGGTGACAGCCATCGATGGCTTCCTCTTTCTACCACATCCTGGTACTGTAGCCCCTCTTCCTTTAACTCTGAATATGCAAACTATGCTTCCAGCTGTATCTCTACGAAAATTCAGTGCCTGCGCTATCTTTTTATATCCTTTTCCTTGTTTGTGCCAGGCAATGATCCCCCTCTATTAGCTTTTTGGACAATTCTTTTGACAGCCATATTTCTAATATGCAATCAAATGTCACTGTCAACAAATCACTAGGGAGTTTAAGTATTTGATGTGTTCTATCTCAAGCAAACCTGATGCAACTAATGAAGCTCTTGATTAGCTGCATTAGATGTGCTTGACACAACACCTGATTTGCAAATGTGCTCTTATGACAGATTATATTCATGGGGTAAAATAATTTTTAGACTGCAGTAGTCATTAAAAGTGGCATTTTGTGTTAAATTTGGAGAAACCACTTATAATATTAGTTGTGTTGAGCTATTTAAATGTTTTTATTTAATCTGTTTATCACCAACAGCTGAAAGTTTATAAATTTTGCCAGTAAACCCAGTTTGCGATGGGAGTTGAATAATTTTGATTGCAACTGTATTTGCATGCATTTATGATGAGAAGCTTTGAATATATAACTATAACACCGATCATGGCAAATGCTATACATTTTTTTTTTACTCTAGAGTGCGTGTGTCTGTATACTCTATAATGTGTTGTTTTATAAATTTATTAGAGTTGATGCTCCTAAACTGGCTGTTATCAGGTTATTGAATGACCGTAATCCATCTGTTATCAGAGCCATTGGCATGGGATTGCAGGGCTCCACTCTACCCACTAGCACCCTATCGGACCATTTAATATTATGTTTTATGTTTCAACGCAAAGATTATGTTCTGATTAGGGGTCTGGTTAGGGTTAGGGGTCTGATTAGAGTTAGAGCTATGGCTTAGGTCTGGTTAAGGTTAAGGTTAGGGGTCTGGTCACAGTTAGGGCTAAGATCACGGACTGGTTAAGGTTATCCACGGGGTACTCCGATCATAGTTTTAAAAGACTGTCTCGACTCCCAGCTGGAAATGTTAGGCTTGAGGACAGGGGAATCGAGCTGAGGGTCTGCCTTGGCCAAGTCCACTGTTCTGTTGGCCCAACGTCCACCCTGATCTTCTCCCTTTGTTGACTTGTTATGGTCATAATGACTATGGCTGCGAGAGGACACATCTTTCACTCACGTGTGAAATATCTTGTGATGCTATCAATCAATGATAACGACCTACTCAACCTTCTTGTTGGTAGAGCAGGGCCCTACAATCCGGCACCTATGGCACTGACGACATAAGATATTTACATAGCATTACTCACGTTATGAAAAAAAAATCTCTCTGCGTAACGTGAGTAATGCTAACAAAAGTCAATGGAAGAACCATTGAGCAGAATTTTTCCAATGTTGTCATACGTTGACCTTGAGGGTGGCCCATGGTTATTGTGGTGAAAAGTAAGAATGTTTAGTCTATTCACAAAATAGGGACACACCTTTATTCAAGAGTACCGTGTTTTAAATGTAACGTGAGTAATGCTGCGATTGCCCAAATGTTAAAAGTTAGAATCATTATGTTTATTGCTTAATTCATGCAGGGTTTTTTGCTCATTTTCATGAGACATGCCAATTATTCTTGACTTGACTGTTGAATGCAAGCTGAATGTGTGATTGATGTGCTGTAGATTTTGTGGGAGTGTGTGACTGACATAGAGGAGCTTGATTTTGGTAAATCCATCTGTCCCTCCGGCAGAATCACTGGCTGTGCTGCATTGCTCTCAATTTGCTTATCACTGCAAGGATGCAGGATGTTCAAAATGTCAGAAGGGGCTGTTGAAATTGTGTTTGTGGATTCATCAGTAAGAGTAAACTCAGAAGATCACCTCTGGGGCTTTCTGAGTTGCCTATTGTATGCACATATTGGAAAGGGTAAAAATCGCATCGCAGAGCTTTGAATAGTGCTTTGTATTATTAGACACAGTCACGCATCACACTGTTTTTTTTCCAAGGAATTGTATTCTTGGATGTTCAAATGGGTGCCAAAATACCATTAAAATGTTCTCGGCCAATCGCGGCCTGTCATTTGTCCCCTCTGAAGAGCAGGCTGTTTCGAGTCGGTGTGCCCTCCGTTATAATGTGCTCCACACTAATTGGCCGTGAGACAAAGCTACTGGACACAACTAATTCATATAAATCCTCAGGTTATACAGTCTCTGAACAAACGTGAACTTGTTTCTTAATTAAGCTCACAAAGAGTATGGAATGGTAATTTGAACAGGCTAAGACATTTGAGGATGGCACTTACATACACAACATTACAGACATGCAGTTGCCCTACACTCCTGGGCTGGAAAATGGGCCAAGCCCAAAATGGAAAGATATGAACCTTTCAATAGTTTGGAAATTGGCACAGATTAAAGGTCTCCTATCATGTCATTAGGCGCACGGTCAATTAGCCACTACAAGCCATTTCAAAGTCCATCCTTTGTAACATCACCAGAGGAGGGACCACCCAGAATAATGAAGGAACTGATTAAGTGGTTGGCTGAAGTTGATCAATCCTTCTTGCCGCTGGGAGGTAACTTCCCAGTGTAATGTTCAGAGGGAAAAGATTTTGAAATGGTCTGGAATGGCCGCTTGGCTGCGCACCTGATGAAATGATTGGGGACGTTCAATTACACTTAGTAACTTGGTATTGGATGGCTTTTCCCTTGTTGATAAATTTGCATACAGCTTTTTTACAGAAAGGAGAGTCAGTGTTGTTCCACACAGTGTTCATGGCATCAAGCCGTTCAAGAGTGGTTGAAAACACTTTCTCAGTTAATGTCAAACCTGAGATTAAAATTCATGTCTGTACTCTGAAACCTCTTCCTCCACCCTTAACTGAGGTAGTGATGCCCATCAGGCACATCATTTTATTTTATATTTTTGCAGAGGAGGGTACAAGTTTGACTATGCTCAGAATTCAGTTTAAATATTTACAAAAATTGGAAATACAGTAGTGTGTAGTGATGATTATATACTTAACAAAATGAAGGTAAATCAGAAACCAAGTACTATTCAAGTATTTATTTAATGTAATACTGGATTATATACAACCCCAATTCCGAAATAGTTCGGACAAAGTGTAAATTGTGAGTAAGATTAGAACACAATGACTTTAAATTCACACCAGCCAGTATTTTATTCACAATAGAACAGAGATAACATAGCAAATGTTGAAACTGAGAAATTTTACAATTTTATCCACAAAATGAGCTCATTTCAAATTTAATGGCTGCTGTTGGTCCCAAGAAAGTTGGGACAGGGGCCTGTTTACCTTGGTGTAGCATCCCCTCTCCTTTTTAACATAGAGTGGAGGCATCTGGGCATTGAGGAGACAAGTTTCTTGAGTTTAGCCATTGGAATTTGATCCCACTCTTGTTTAATACAGGCTTCCAGCTGCTGGAGAGTTTTGGGTCTCCTTTGATGGTCTTTTCGATTAATTATGCTCCAAATGTTTTCAATCAGTGAAAGATCAGGACTGCAGGCAGGTAAGTTCAGCACACGGACTCTTCTACTACTGAGCCATGCTGTTGTAATAGCTACAGTATGTGGTTTTGCATTATCTTGCTGAAATACACAAGGCCTTTCTGGAATAGATGTTGTCTGGAGGGGAGCATATGTTGCTCTAAAACCTTTATATACCTTTAAGCATTCATGGTGCTTTTTAAAACATGCAAGTGTCCCACGCCATATGCACTAATGCATCCTCATACCATCAGAGATGCTGGCTTTTGAACTGAACGCTGATAACAGGAGGGGTGGTCTTTTTCCTCTTTAGCCCGCAGGGCACAACGCCCATGATTTTCAACAAGAATGTCAAATTTGGACTCATCTGACCTCAGGACACTTTGCTACTTTGTTACAGTCCATTTTAAATGAGCCTTGGCCCACAGAACACGGCGGCGCTTCTGGATCATGCTCAACAATGGCTTCCTTTTTGCATGATAGAGTTTTTGGTGGCATCTGTGGGTGGTATGGCAGACTGTTTACAGACAGTGGTTTCTTGAAGTATTCCTGGGCCCATTTAGTAATGTCAATGACAGAATCTTGCCGGTGAATGATGCAGTGGCGTCACGGGCATTCAGTAAAGGTCTTGGGCCTTGTCCCTTACGCACAGAGATTTTTCCAGTTTCCCAGAATCTTTTGATGATGTTATGCACTGTCGATGATGAGACCTTCAAAGCCTTTGCAATTTGTCTTTGAGGAACATTGCTTTTAAAGTATTCTAGAATTGTTTTACGCAGGCCTTCACAGATTGTAGGGTCTCTGGCCATCATTACTTCTGAGAGACTCGGCCTCTCTAAGACATCCCTTTTATAGCCAATCATGTTACACACCTGATGCCAGTTAATTCATTACTTGCTGAATGTTCTTTCAGCTGATTCTCTTATACATTGATTGCTTTTTCAGCCCTTTTTTGCCTATGTCCCAACTTTTTTGAGACCTGTTACAGCCATAAAATTTGAAATAAGCTCATTTTGTGGATAAAAAATGTAAAATGTGTCAGTTTCAAGATTTGCAATGTTATCTATGTTCTATTGTAAATAGCATGTTGGCTGATGTGATCTGAAAGTCATTGTATTTTGATTCTATTCACAATTTACACTTCGTCCCATCTATTTCAGAATTGGGGTGGTAGATGAAAATAAGTAAACAGATAACAAGATATCATAAGAACAAAAATAATGTCGTTTTGACATCCATAATGAGGGAAAGAGCCGACCTACATGCATTCCGGCTTTGCGATATTAAAAAATAAATAAATAAATAAATAAATAGCAAAACCTTTTAATTCTTATTAAAAAAATTGATGTTTTTAGAGTTTTTGCTTATTGCCCATATTTTTTTTTTTTTACCTCAGTATACTTGTGGGAATGATTTTTTTTTTTTTTGTTCTCATTGCCTGCAATATAAGTGGTGGTCATATAATCATCATTGCACACTACTGTACTTCGCTAGCCACAGATTTCAGGCTGGCAGTTTCTTTTCAATCTGTGACGGTGTGTTCAGGAACTGCTCGCGAGAACAGGAATTCCAAAAATCGTAAGCCTTTATTGTAAAAAGGTTCGGGACCAGAAGACACAAGAATTGCCAAGCCAAAAACAATATCCAAAAAGCAAAGTTGAAAAGACAGGCAGGGGTCAGAACCAGTAAGGCAGATGTGCAACGGTACATAGACAGTAAGCCAAAAATCGTAGTCGAAATCCAGAAAGGTAGGTCATACACAGGGCATCCAAAACAGAAATCGTGGTCGTACAAAAACAGGTCAAAATCCAAAAAGACAAAACAGAAATAGTAGGGCAAGGCAATCTCGAGGTCGAACAAAACAGTTGTGAAGAAGCAATAAACAAAAGGCATACGAGGAGCTCTGCACAAATGAGTATTGATCAACGTTATGACAAAGAATGAACTGCAGTGAAGACTTTAAATGCACAAGAGAGAAGTCACATGCTATGCAGGGAACAGGTGAATTGGATGAGAACTAATTACAAAGGTAAGCACACATGGGGAGGTCCTAAAACAAAACAATTGGCAAAAGCCAAGACACGGACAGGATCAACACAGACAACCTGTGACAGATAAACAGCTCTGGACAAGGAGTTGTAAGTGCACAGACAAAGAGTGTAGGATAGCAATTAAGCACGTGTGAGAGATCTCGCAGAAAGATGCAGGGAAAGGAAAACAAGAGGCGGAGAACAGAACAGGGCGATAGCTGAGATTGAATTAGTGGTAATGAGTAACGGTGCAGCTTTACAAATTAACCCAAGTGCTTGTTAGTACGTTAGTAATATATACATGGATTAGTTAGGTTAGTAAACTATGATGCAAAATATAAATGTTAGTATTATTAGTAATCTAGGCAAGCAAGGCGAAAGAAGTGAACGAGAATTGAAGTAATAATATGGAAAAACCAGAAACCATTGAAATCACCTGAAGCATGTAGGCACCCACACGGAAAGAACCCATATAAACATATAGGTTTTAATATAGGGCCACATATAGGTTCCACATATATGCGACATACATAATATTGACCATTTTCATATTAAAACTTCCATGTTTTTTTTTTTTTTTTTTTTTTAAATTTGACATTTCCAATCCCACCCGAGGCAGGGATTATGCAATTAGGGAACTATGTACAGGTAGTTTGGCTTTTTCACATATGTGACCCTTCCCAGCAGGCCCTTCGCAATTTGCATTCCTGTAGCGCATTGGCCAATTCTGCGCTACTTCTGGAAAGAGCTGCCGACCCCTGCTGGTTGACATGAGGCGGGGGATTAAAACCTATATGTTTATACTGGTTCTTTCAGTGAAGGAATTTAAAAATCCATGTTATTTCATCCTTGAAGGAAAAAGTATGGGACCTTTAGTTGCTATACAAGCCTCTCAGATAAAAGTCAAATGTCTGTTCATTAAAACTGTGAACAGAAATGTAGACTTTGTCTTCAAATTCATTAACCACAGTGAAACGCTCAAATAGATGTGGGGATGAAAATGACTTTTGAAAGGCATGTTTACTTGAATGTATGTTCTTGCATGTACTTTTATTTTGTTATTTTTGTTTTTATTTGCTACATTTAGGCTAAAGACCTCTGAGCCATATTCATCTAGACACTGCATTACAGACAAGATAGAAGACATTGCATATGGTGGATGTAACTGTAGTGTGTAACCTTTCAGTGGATGCGTATGAGCTGTAATGATGTGAATCCAATTTCATCTAATGTGGTGAATCTGGCAGTGACTTAAACTTGAAAAAATGCTTAATTGATGAAATAAACAAAATCAAACCATTTTGTTTTTATACATTTCCTTCTCTTCCACAATACACAACTCAATCTTCATAGAATGGAAATAAGTTTGGTCAAGAAAGAATTGATGGCCTTGTTATTGTTAATGTTTCAGGAAAAAAATGTAACAAATAGTATTAGATATTTGTGTTGATATCATAGGTTTTTGTCTCCTCTCACTTGCCATAGTTAATAAGGACTGGTTTACACATAACATGCCGTTGTCACATATCAACATGTATTTAGGATCAAATGTGATTTCACGTTTTCGCGTGCGATTAATAAGTTATAGCGTGAAATTCTTGTTATTTCTGGAAGGGACTTTGGACTAATATACAGATATTACCTTGAGAATGAAAATATGAGGTAGGCATCATGTATGACAGTTGCAAAAGTGAGATATGAGCTATATAATAGGTATGACAAACAGAACCTGCCACTGGGTTTATGAACTCTATAGGAGACATATACCTTGTATGTACATATAGGGCCTATATGTGGAAATAAAGAAGCGATATAGGAGACCTATATGCCCTCTATAAGCACATATATGTACCTTAATTTGGCATATATGCAGCATATAGGTTGCATATATGCGCATATATGTTCATATAGATTCTTTCCATGTAGGCACACAGACTGGGAGAACGGACTGAACCAAACTGATCACAAGACAGGGGTGACAAGTGCGATGAAACCTGAAATGGCGTGAACAGAAAACCGGGATGTATAATAAGCAAAACGAATAAAGACATGAAAATGAACACATGGCATGACATCAAAACACAAAACCATAACACAAACACTTAACATGGAGGTGACGGTCAGTTATAACTTTTCAGAGAATCTGGCATTATACTACTCTTGTTCCAAAACTAATCTCATTTTCAATGAAGAGCACACACACACACTATCTGATGTGCATTAAATTCAGATGGAGCATTACTGTTGACAAACGCACAAAAAAAAAGAAACATTAATACGATGTGGGAGGGATGTAGTGAGGATTGAGCAAGGCTTTATGGGGGCAGAGCAGGGCTCTTGGACCGAGCCGGTGGGCGTGAACTTTGCAGAATAAGCCTGTTTGTGACTGAGAAAACAGCAGGAGCCACTGATACAGGTTTTATCCTTTGTGGTTATCACTTGGATACAACTTTCTGTATTGAACCTGAACTTATTTTATATTGTGTCAATTTTTGTTCCATGTTTTTAATTGTGTAATTTATGTTATGTTTAAATTCATTGTTGTATCCATAAATCTTAGTAAATAAAAATAAATTAATTAAACTCTGATGTAGAGAACCCAGATAGCAAAAAGAGATTGAATCAACATTGTGATGTTGTTAGGCTGAAGATTGCAATCAACATTGATGTCAGATATTGAAAAAAAACATTGAAAGTGCTCACTATGATCAACATAGAACTGAGTGGAAATTCAATGTTATTTCTGACAATGAATCAATCTTGATTCAACTATGATATGATCAACATTGAAAGAATGTAGATTGCATCAATATTTATTCAACTACGTTGCATTATACATTGAAACAATGTTATTATTAAAGGACTATTTCAACCCTCCTCTGTATGTTTTTAACATGCCCCATGAAAAAAAATAATCACTTTATTACTCTATTTATGGTATAGTTCAACAAGGAGCATGCCAAAGTAGTCTACTAGTCAGTGATTTCACTGCCATATGCCTGAATGGCAGTGATGTCACTAATAGACATGTTTGGAGCAACCCCCGCAGAACTTTAAAACACGAAATAGAGTAAAATGGTTAATTATTTAAATGAAGCATATTAAAAACATACAGACGAAGGTTAAGTTGCTGAACTGGTTTATTAAGTATGCTATACTGCAGTGATTCTCAACCTTTTTATACAAAGACCCCATTTTACAGGGACATGTTTTGGGGGACCCTATACTTCATTATAATCATTTCATCGGTGAATATTCGAAAATGTGTTGTGAGCTTGTAGATTGTGTCATTGTTTCTCTCCCCACCGGATATAAACTGCAGTCCGGCAGGAGCTAGGACCATGGACCTAAAAGAAAGCAGGACCCAAATGCCAGGCTGGTACAAAGTGGAGATTTAAAAAAATTGTTTTTAAATAGTTTAAAAAAAAAAAAATACACGGAGATAAAAACAGGGAGCAGCATCGCCATATCATCAGGGTTAAAATGACACACAATGATAAAACCAAAATGCAGTGCCGATGAGAACTGGCAACTGCCAGCCCTTATACTTCAGATAATCATTTCCACCTTAAAAAGCAACAGGTGCAGCTCGTTCAGGTGGAGTTGAGAGAAAGCCACAGGGGAGGGGCTGCAAGGCAAAAACCCTTACAGATTGGCCATTTCCATTTTTTTAAGAAACCAAGGTTGAGAACAGCTGCTTTACTGCATGCTCTATTCACAAAAAAACAATAAAACAGACCATTGTTCATTTAGTTATTTATTAAACATTCAAAAGCAATTACACCTTTATACTTCTTTTGTACATTTTAGCACACACCATTACTTTTGATCTTTTAAAGGCGGACTATATAGAACTACACGTTTTCACTTAATCTTACATTAACTAACTCCATCATAATATCCACGGTCGATAATTTGTCCATACATACCCTCTGTTGTTCTAAATTAAAATTAATTAGCTGGAATTGCTGTTTCCAGGAGGCCGCCATTAATGCCACGCCTGGCATGAGATGTTACGAGATCATAACATCACTGCAGTTGCCACATGCATTCATGTGCATGATGAATGTGATGTCAAAATGTCTGAATATATGGATATCCAAATAAATTAGACCAGCTACCAATTTAAAATTGTTCATTGAGCAAATCAATTGTTTTATTGCAAATTGAGCAATGTAAATGGGAGAGGGGTGAGAGCAATTGACGAGTTGAGGAGGATGATTTTGAAGACCTTAACTTTGCTTAGTTCAGCACGCAATTTGCCTGAATGTGTTTGCATGATTATTACATTTGGCCGTTGTGTGCGAATCTTGTTCAATTATGAAATAAAAAATGTTTAAAATTTGCGGCACAGATTTGCCTGAACGCGCTTGCCCAGTCTTCGGTGCATTTATCCATTGCTTGCAATGCGAAAATAATTTCTCCCTCACATTCAGGTTTGATGCGCTTCACACAATGTTTTCTACTTTGTTTATTTTTAGACGCTTAAAAACCAGGGCCATCTTAACTTGATTTTATTTTTAAGAAATCTTTTTTAGTAATACGTTAAAGTTTTCGGACAACAGGTGGAATTCTGCTATTTATTCAGATTACTGACATTATTTCAATCTAGCACGGTAGCCTGGTTCGGTTTGTCTGCTTCTCAAAATCATTATTGGCTAGATTTAGGTTTTGATAAGTCAGTTGGCTGAATAAATGGCTTGATTACAAGTTAGGCAAAGTACACGGGAATTGATTTAAGGTAAGCTAATTACGCCAAGGTGACGGCAGCTGGCCAGCCTCGCTGGTAATTAGCAGACTGCAAATCACACTTTTCTTTTTGGAAGTATTTCAAATGGCCTTTGATGTAAGTTCACCTCTAAATCAAAGTTGTGTTGGATAGAGAAAGGTAGCTAATAATCAAGCTCGTCTGTCTGCCCCGTAGAGGAAGCTGGAATATCTCGGTCATTCAACAGTCACAATGCAGGACTGCAGGACAATGGAAATTCATGGCGCTGACAGCCACACTGACGTCACGATTAGGGGCGTCCCAAGCACATCGAGGGTGAATTTTCGTCTGCTGTGGTGAAAATGGCATGGTCCACTAGTTTTGTAAAATTGCTCATAAAAATTAAAGAAATCGCAGGAGCTTTTTTCATGATATATTGAAATAATATTACCCACTTTTCCCAGCTATGATAGTCCTCCTTTAAGGTTTCCTGTCTGGCCTTGGTGGAGGAAGCACCTTAGAGAAGCACACCCCCCATCAGCACCATTGAAACAATGTCAAATCATTGTAAGGGCATTTCAACATAGAAAAATCATCATCTGTACAACAGTGATTCAACAACAGTTTTTCAAACATTGAAATGGTAACTGTAATTAAACATTGAGTCAACATAGATCTTTCAACCTCAACCAAAAATAACCAATCTGACCAAAATCCAACATAGAATTAATTCTTTTTGCTATCTGGGAAGGGTGGATTAATATCTAAATGGGGGAAAGGTTCTCAAAGTCAACCTCCTCTGGTCTTTTAGATACAGTGGTGTTAGATATTCTGAAGACCACTGTATCTGTTGGACTGAATGGGAACAGGGGTCCTTTAATTGGATGAACTCAGCAGAATAGGGCATTGGGTCAAAGAGGTCATGCGTACTGCTCTGCTGGGAAGAGAGCCTTTGATGTTTTCTGCACTGAATGTTTCATTAAGCGTGGATAATTACCCATCATTCTCTGTCTCTCTGCTTCCCTGTTTCCCCCAGCCCTCATCTTCATCTTCTATGTGATCTTTTATGGCTTCCTGGCGGGAATGTTCTCGCTCACAATGTGGGTTATGCTGCAGACCCTGGATGACTACACTCCAAAGTACCGGGACAGAGTCTCTAACCCAGGTATCCTCCTGCATTGACACATATCACTGTAGCTTTGGCTCATAGCAAAGCAGATGTGGCAAGAGGGGGTTTGGGCAGTTAAATGCTCTAAATTAGCAACCTTAGTTATTTTTACATTGCAACCTGTGAGAGGTCGTGGTTGACCTAGTCCTGACGATAACATGCTGAGAGTAGCTATCAAAATTTAGCAAAACAATTTGCCATTACTCTCTGCTATTCTAATCACAAATCTGGCGTTCCCTCTCAAAATGTTTGTGTTCTGATATCACATTTCAGCTCCCTTCATGTGCAGAGCACACATTAAAATGATTTTAAAAAAAGATTTTGTTGCGGTTTGTTGAACTTTTTTGTCCTAATGTGAACTTCATTGCTGACATTTTAAAAATCGATTTTCACAATGTGCAAATTTGAAAATGCAAATGACATGATTGACCCCTTCAACCGTAGAGTTTTTCATTTACTGGTGTGAAAAACAGGTCACATTTAAAAATGTCTGTTTCAAACTTCAAAAGGAAAATTTTACACTTGTGTTTTTTTCATAGGTATGCGCAGAAAATTGATATTTGTTTACCTGTTCCTCATGTGGTGAACAGCAAAGAGGCATGGTACTGGCATCCTGTGTTGCCTAGCCACCATAGGTTCCACACAAACTGCTCTCCCTTCAGTCATTATATTCCATTAACCCAGGGCCGGCCCTTGCCTATGCGATTGCCTAGGCAAAAATCCATCCCTTTGTTGGCAACAATTAGTCCTGGCTTGTTCTTAATAGTTCTCCTTTATTAACACGCTTTGCAATTTAAGAATAATCAAGTGGCAATTGAAGACACGGCTTCTCTCCCCCTATGCGATCTAACAGCGACAAATGGGCTACATTCAGTTCAGAAAAATAATTATAATTTGGTCTATGCACTGGCACTCAGCGACGTAACTTTTTTTTCCTGCGAGAGCGGCATTTCAGAAATCTTCAGGTAATTCTGGTGACAAGTCCGTGGTTTCGTCCGTTTACATTTTCCAATCGGACAGCTGTCTATTTTTGACAGCAAGTTGCGTGACCGTGCAGCAAAAACAGGTGTGCGCACTTGTCGCCGAAATTACCTTCTTTCGCAAGGGAGTTCTGAAATGCTGCTCTCGCTGGGAAAAAATTACCGTTGCTCTGTGCCAGTGGATAGACTTATTTATAATTAAATTATTTTTCTGTACTGACTGTAGCCCATTATTTTGTCGCTGTTAGATCGCATGGGGGAGAGAAGCCATGTCTTCAATTGCCACTTAGTTAATCTTGAATTGGAAAACGTGTTTATAAGGAAAACCATCTAGAATTAGCCAGGACTAATTGTAGTCAATAAAGGGTAGGATATTTTACCCCAAATTTAGCCGTCTGGCGCCGGCCCTGCATTAACCTTTTATTCACTGAGGGGCTTTACATACTCTGAAAGACACTTTAAAAGATACACAAAATTACAGAGACCTCCATAATTATTGGCACCCCTGGTTAAGTTGTGTTAAAAGCCTTAAAATAAATTCAATTTCTATTGCAGAAGCATACTCTTACACTGAAAATTGTAGAAAAATGTAACCTTCAACTCATGTGAATTTTAAGGGAAAAAAAAATCCCCGACTAAGAAATAATTATTTTTCATAAAATCACCTGTTCCACAATTATCAGCACTCCTAACAATTCCTAGGAATTAAATGTAATTGAGTTTATTGAATGTAATTTCTGTCATTTCTACAGTAATTTACAAAGTTTATCAGAGTATCTAGGAACATTTAATTTGTAATTCATCACTTCCTGTTTCCCTTGGGTATAAATATAATGCGACACAGAGACCATCTCTCTTATCCACTCTTCAACATGGGAAAGACAAAGGAACACACCATTCGAGTAAGGCAGATGTGTGTTGACCTTCACAAGTCAGGCAATGGCTACAAGAAAATAACCACTCTCCTGCATCTGCCCATATCTACTGTCAGAGGAATCATTAAGAAGTTTAAAACAACTGGAACAGTGGTAAACAAGCCTGGAGGAGGACGCAAGGTTATTTTGCCACCACGCACAGTGGGAAGGATGGTAAGAGAAATAAAAAGTTCCCCAAAGCTCGCTGTTAAAGAATTGCAACAAATGGTTGCATCTTGGGGTCACAAAGTCTCCAAAACAACCATCAGGCACTATCTACATGCCAACAAGCTGTTTGGGAGGCATGCACGGAAAAAACCTTTTCTCACAATCATAAACGCAAATGTCTGGAGTTCGCTAAGCGGTACTGGGACTTCGACTGGGACCATGTGCTTTGATCAGATGAGACCAAGATAGAACTTTTTGGCAACAAACACTCTAAGTGGGTCTGGCAGAACGCAAAAGATGAGTATGCAGAAAAGCACCTCATGCCCACTGTGAAGGATGGAGGATCGGTGATGCTGTGGGCCTGTTTCTCTTCCATAGGCCCTGGGAACCTTGTTAGCGTGCATGGCATCATGAACGCTTTGAAATACCAGGACATTTAAAATCAAAATCTGGTGGCCTCTGCTCTAAAGCTGAAGATGGGTCATCACTGGGTCTTTCAGCAAGATAATGACCCTAAACATGTGGTCAAATCTACACAGAAATGGTTCACCAGACACAGAATCAAGCTCCTCCCATGGCCATCTCAGTCCCCAGACCTCAACCCCATTGAAAACCTGTGGAGTGAGCTGAAGAGGAGAGTGCAGAGGAGAGGACCCAGGTCGCTGGATGATTTAGAGAGACTATGCAGAGGAATGGTCGAAGATCCCTCTTTCTATATTCTCCCATCTTTTGAAACAATACAGGACAAGATTAGGTGCTGTTTTGTTGGCAAAAGGGGGTTGTACAAAGTATTAACATCAGGGGAGCTAATAATTGTGACACACATGATTTGATGTAAAAGAATTATTTCTTAATGTGGGATTCTTTTGCCACTGAATAAATGCACTTGAATTAAAGGTTGGATTTTCCTCTTTTTTCATTGTGGTGCTATATTAATTTAATTTGGGCCAACGGTAACCCCAAAAGAGTCCACACAAAATCTATCACTTTTCACTTTTTTCACTTGACTGAGAATAAAAATTCAAAATCGGGCCTTGAGATTCACGAAGTTAAGTAGCAGTCTATCTTACCTGAACATTCGAATTAATGGTAAACTCAAAATAGGCTCCTACTTGAAGTTGTTTGATGCTTTTTCACTTTTTTCACTTGACTAAGAGTGAAAATGTTCAATCCAGCCTCGTGATTCTAGAATTTACATAACAGTCTATCATCCCTGAAAATGTTGTTCAATTCGGTCAAATGGTTACTATAGAGTAGTCCACACAAATTCAGTAAGTTATGATCTTTTAAAGTTACAATGAGGTGAACAGCAATTTTTTTCCAATTTCCAGACCCCATCATGATATTTCTAAATTTTATGGCTTAAATATCAACATTTTAGTAATAGGGTATAACATAGAAAATGTAGAGCTTGCATTGGCGTATATGATGATGTTAACAATACTTCGATTGGATCATCAGTTAATTAGTTTAGTCATAATACTCCGAAGTTCCCTCAAAATTGAGATTTTCGGTTTTAGGGGTTCTTCAAGCAAATATAAGAGCAGAACACCGTGACTGATGAATTTTCGTGTAATTTTTCCAAAATTCATATATGTATCTTCTTCAAAATGAGCTATGAAACACGCAGTTATCGTTATCGGTTGCTGCAGTAGAAAATTGCCAACACAACCACCCTCTGAAAATCGCAAAATTTCAAAGATTTTAATTTATACTCAATTTACAGCTAAACTATTCACATTTATATAATAAAGTATATCAGAGAAATTGTAGATCTATATATTAGGAACATTTTGATACCATTACATACAAAATATCATGTTTTGTTACTGAGCTACAAAGCGTGTAGCACATAAGTTGGTACAAAGCAACTTTTTTCACCATGCACCCTGTTTTTCAGCATGGCAAACCCAACCAGTGAAAAAGTTGGTCATAAAGCTGTGTTTTTCTGACAGGGGAGAGTCTGACGAATCTTAAAATGTATGGTTTGTCTATGTTACCTTTCATCATTTTCTTTCCAGAAGACTCCAAAGACTTCAGATTGCTAAAAAATACACATTCTAGGGTTTCTTTGATAAATTATTGTCCTAAAATATGTCAGTCATGGAAAGAAATTGCTCTGGAATTCTCACAGTTTCTATTTTCAGAGTATGCCCAGAGATGCCTAGAAACAAATTTTTGGTGACTGATCATTTTTGACTCATCAACTTTCCAATCGTTCACATTTTTGTATCAAAAGGCCACTTTTTCAGATTTTCCCCAAAAACATGTATCCAGTCTATCCTATAGCTTTATTTGAAGATGAGGACTATAATCTGCTTGTTTTCATATTTAAAAATTTGTTCAAGATGTCCTCAGCCGGTCTTCCAAAACTCATGGTAGTTCATACGTGGCAAATCAGTTACCGGCCATCCCAAAAATGACGTGTCAGGTTTCCGACTGTACGTCACATTTTTGTTTTCCAAGCCTAATTCCTAAACCAATAGCCAAGGTATGCTTCAAATATCATCCTATTCAGTTCCGTTCTTTGACTTCTGATGTCTCCACTGCATGGAATAGAGTGTGCTGTCAAGCAGGGAGATGTGGACAGGTGACAGGATATAACTAAACTGAATACTGTTAAAGGCACTAGGTCACTCCACCAAGCACAATCAACGGGCAACCCCACACTAATAGAAGTTTGCAAAAGGGGCTGAGCTTGTGAATTCTGCCTAGAATCTAGAGTCACAAAAATGTGAAAATTCAAGCCATGTTGATCCATTGTCTGAATGCAACTTGTCTACTGGGATGTGCAATGTACTGGTTGTGAATGAAGATGATACTGAAATGACTGACGAGGATTACCCAGAGGAAGGTATCGATACTTTACCGGTGCCTACCATGCTAGACTGCCCAGAAATGCTTACGAGGGACAGCATAGCCATTGTGCGCTCAGATGAAGAGTTTACCCCCTATTACTTGGTAAAAGTTGTGAAAACACCCCACACTCTGACTGAGCCCGTTACTGACAGCTATCGATATAAGTTTGAATCAGGGTGTACTGTCATTGTGGGACATTATTTTGAACTGGTCCCAAAACAGGAATTTCAGCACTACATAGATAATAGGGAGGTGATACTAAATGTGAAGTGTCTCCTGCCAATGGTTTGCCCTCAGATTAAAAAGTTGGGGATGAGAGAAGTGCATGGTCAGCTAAGCGATATTTACAAAGTCAGTCTTTCCCCCCATGAAGAACTGTTGAGCTTCCTTAAGTAACTGCATGCATTGTAAGTAGGTGACATGATCTCCAAAACACTTTATCATCCAAGACACAAACATTGACAAAGTGGTCTTTGTCCTCCAAGACACTAAACTGTCCTCAGTCAAGATTCTTTGTAGACGGGTTTTCAGTCAATATGCTTTTGATATTGCAAGTAAGACCATGCGTAATTCATTCTGTCTTTCAGGTCCACTAGCCTCCATATATTGGTGCGCGCGCACGCTACAAACACAGCACGAATGGTATGTTCAACACGGACACGAGAAGTGCAGAATTAGGCACTTGGCTCGTATCCAGGTTGGGGTAATATGGATTCATCGCCATCCTGAATACTTCTGAACTTTTCACAGTGTACATGTACTTGGGGTATTTTTAGGTATCTATGTCAACATTATCAAATGTTCTTAAGACGTAAGAAATTTCGCTTCATGGTTTTTATTGCCCTTTGTGTTGAAAATGTTTGAAAAGGCTGAAAATGGATGCGCTATGCATTTTCAATAGCAGATGGATGCCGAGAAATAGGTGCGTGCGCTGGACCCGAAACATAATATCAATTACGCATGGCCTAATGTCCATGTTCTATTCATTTCTAACAAAAAACAAGACCCCCACATAGATTCCGACTGTACGTCACACTTTTAGGCTTTTTCTGCTTAAAGCTGATAAAAATGTATTATTTGGATTTTAAAAAAGAGTTTGAGAGGGTGGAAGTGTTGTATAACGAGGACTTGGACGATACTACATGAACCAGTTACAATACTGCATACAGTGGTTATTGAAACTGCTGATCCTAAACTGTTACAGATTTGACTGAACCCATACATGTTGAGGTTTTTGTGTTTTTGCAAGTTAATGTTGATTTTGTAATGAAGTTTTTAAAATAGTTTTTGATTGTTATTGGGTGGTGTTGTTAGGTTTTTTTGTGTAGGAGACTAAAATTTTACCAGTTAAAACATTTTCCGACTGTATGTCACGCTTTTGGATTTAGAGTGGACGTTACAAATGTCGGTGTCATGGAAAAATTTGAAATGGCTGATGGGTTATGGTTATATTGCTTTTACCCTCGAGAGAAGACACTGCTGTATAACAAATCACCTAATTTCACTATCTAGTTGACTTACATTTTTTGTAGAGAAGTAATGAAAACTCCTGTCAAAAAAACTTTAAACTTTTATCAGAAAAAGTGTGATAATTTTCAAGATATGCATCAAAGAGGCATCAAAGTTCTTGTCCAGCTTAGAATTTACCTGAGTCAAACAGAGAACGTGTTTATATAGTCATATTATTTCAGCATTGAGTGAACGGACCGACACCTTTATTGCCTATATTTCACACTTTCTAAGCCCACTTCTTTGCAGTCAATTCAGTCTGAAAAAATAACCGTAAAAGATTAAGCTATGAAATCATTGATTTTGTAAACCTGAGGTGTTCCTCTTTGATTGGAAATAAAATTTAAAGAGGAATTATGAAGCTGAATTTTTTATTCAAAAGAAACCTTTTTGTACCAACTTATGTGCTACATGCCACAAGCATTGGAATTTGACACCAGAAATTTCACTTTCCGAAGAGAGCCATTTTCAAAGGAAGATAATTCAAGTTCTAAGATTAAATTGGAAAAATGCCTCGATAACTGTGGAGAATTCTATCTGCTTTCATTTGAGCGATTACACATATTTGTCACTACAACCATTAGTGAGAAGATTTTTAAAGAGGACCTCCGTCAAATTTTGAAAATGTCGAAAGATTTTCAGTTTTTTCGGAATAGCGAAAAATCTTGTCAGGCGCTCAGAAACCGCTATCGGTGCAATCGATGGTTAATGATGTCCTCTACATTTTGGTGAAAGTTTTGTGAAATTATCTTTAATAGTTTAAGCTATTGAGGTACAAAGATTTTTACGTTTTGAGTTATCCCTCTTGACAGAGTGAAAATGAAATTTTTTTTAGGTGACGTGCCGACACCTCATTATGCTCTATCATCCCTGAAAATGTAAAAAAAAAAAAAAAGAGGGATCACAAGACAAACCTATGAACAGAACAACAGCTCTGGTCAAGGAGTACTAAAGTGTATAGTTTAAAGAAAAGGAAAGCATAAAGTATAAGTGGAGATCCACAGAAAACTGCAGCAGAGATAATGAGGGATAGGCAAGGAGGCGGAGACTAGAACAGGGTGAGTGCTGAGAGATCGTTAGTTAATTAGTAAGTGCAACTATACAAATCCTTGGTGCTCATTAGTAAGTTAGTCTTATACACAAGTTTAGTTGTTAGTAATCTCAGAGGAAAATAATAAACTGTTAGTATTGTTAGTAGACAGAAAAGAAGAGAGAAGCCAGTTAACAAAATCGGAAGGAAGATTGGAAACCAGAATCCAATAAATCACCCGAAGAGTGAAAACACAAGACTGAGGCAGATTGCAATGACATGACATGACATGACAAGACATGAGACCAGAGGGGGGAGACAAAGTGCAAAGCAAAATGGAAAACATGAACCGGAATATGATATGGCAAAATGCAAAACATGGAAAAGTAAAGTAAGACCAAACATGACAAATTAAGGTGACCAAATCACAATACATAATACAAAGAGTAGTCAGACAATGCAAAGTGTCAGGAAAACAATGAAGCAAATATCAAAACATGGCAAGATCCAGGCAGGCATGGCAGAATCATAACAGTGATGAAGAGATGGGGAAGAGAAAGCAAAGTTTGGGAGCATAGCTGGAGGAGGCACGATCAGGGAGGGTGGGGGTGTGTGGGACTGGAGGAGGACCTGGGAGATGGAGTGGAGGAGTAATGTTCGGAGGCTGTCTTGGCTCTGCTGTGTCTGTGTCTATACACGCAATATACAGTAGTCAATCATTTATATTGTGTATGTGCACCAACAGAGTGGAGCTAAGTCAATATCTGTGGTTTTTAATTCGCACAACAAGGCTGAGGTTGAATTTCAAAGTGGAATACATCCTCAAGCACTATACCGTACCATGTTTGGGAATGTGTGATCCTTTTACATTACAGTGGAGGAGTGCAGCCCTTGCAGCGCATCAGAACAGACTGTATGTTTTTTTTCCCTGCAGATGCACAGATCAGTATTACTGCTGTGGCCCTGCTGTGGAACACAGACATCACATACAGCCTCTTATCTGTCATTTACACCGCATGTTGTACCCATCATCTCACTTATCCTGCCTCTATCTTACTGTATCTCCCCCTCTCTCCATGCACCTCCTACACCTCCCTCCATAACTGTGAGTCGACTTTTGAGGTGGAGGAATACAGTGCTGTATGTAATGGATAAGATAACTTTAAATCAGTATGAATATTCTGCACCGTACTGACACAGATTATGGCAACACGGTACTTAGAGAGGCAGTTAATTGCTCGTATAGCTTTAATATGCGCCTTTTATTCTTTTGTTCTTTATGAGTCATTGTGACTTTTTGGATTACGTGATCATCAGTGGTTTTAGGTATTTAAGCCAAAGCATTAAAAGAAACTGTTTTGTTTGCATTAGCATGATCATTTTATAATGAGAACTAAAAAAGAGGAATTCATGATTAAGTTGATTTTAGTATTTCCTCCTGCAAGATATACTGGACTGGTCAGGTTTTAAATTATGAAAATTTATGACGGAATGCATATTAATTGATTGACACAAATGCAAATTCTGTTAATTCTTCATTTTTGGTCTATATTGATATTACATTTATAACATGTCACATCTATCATGCTTCAAGGAGACATTGTCGCAAAATATCAAATTCATCCTCATACTGTTCGTAAATGCAGTATTTCCATACTTATTTAAATATATGGGTCTGTCTCAGAAACTGGGCCCATCAGTGGGTACCCCTGTAGAAATACTTGTAGTTAATAAAATATTTCGTTTTGAATGGTGGCGTTTGTTTTTATTTGAAATATGATAATCAAATAAATAGTCAACACAAAAGTGGACAGTTTAAGTGATTATAACATTCCGTGATTGGAAAAAATAAACAAAATTTGTTGCAAAATGGCTGCTTGTACCGTGACATGGAAGAGGATGAATTACATTTCTGTTGCCTGAAATATTTGTGGTCCACTATAACATTCACAATTTTTATATTAGTTATCCTATCTAATTACTTTACACAATGAAATATTGACGTTTCCACGTAATCATGTGAGTAATGTTAAAACCTTCAACGTAACATTTGATCACTTTCGTAACGCCTTTTTTCCCGACCAGTCTTACCCCACGAATGTGAGTTTATTCACTCAAACGAGAAGCCTCGATGTCATATTATACTCGTCATCCAAATTGTAATTGAAAATCAGTACACTTCATGGAATTTGAGTTATCTCACAATTTTGTCTTTCGTAGCAGGTGGTCAAAGTTTTTGTTCCGTGTATGTTTTAGGTATTAATATTATTAAAGGTATTATGTTATCAATATCAGATGGTGTCAGTAGACCATCTTTCCCATATTAAAACGGAAATATAATTATTGATCATTTCTCCCTGTAAGGTGTCACTTTTTTGTGCTGAAGTGTCTAAACTGGAATTTCCCCTTGCGAGAGGTCACACCTTTATTTATAAAGAAATTATTTTTCTGTACTGAATGTAGCCCATTTGTCGCTGTTAGATGGCATGGGGGAGAGAAGCTGTGTCTTCAATTGCCAAATGGGTAGCAGGTGGTTTGAGGACCCACTGTTCGCTTTCCCTAACCAGTGTGGTCAAGATAGCAATTGTAGGGAAAGTGCATAAACACGCCCACGGGCACACCTCCAGGCGCAAATAAAGGATTCATCATAATGTATAGCGGGTAGTGTGGCCGCAAGATACCGTTTAGGGATAGTGGAAGCTGCTAAATGCTTAATACTGCGGGTAGTGGCAACGGGTAGGGCAGTGTGAAAGAGAGCCCCAAGCTTCAGTTCTCCTACCTCACAGTAGCCTCAATGTATGGAAGTATTCTGCTTGTGTGGAGTATCGATCAGGAACCAGACGCGAGAACCAGAAAATGCAGTAGAGCTTGTTTTATTAGTAAAGGGGGGTGACCCCCGCAGGGCAAAAACAGTACAAAGTCCACAATCCAAAAGTCGAAATCCAGTTGGGCAAAAATAGTATCAAAAACCAGGGCAGCAATCACAGTAATCGTAGTCGGACAGAAATGGGTCTGGTACACAGGAATAGTACTATCAGAGAGACAAGCCAGAATCCACAGGAAGTAATCCGAATCGTTACCAGGGCAGCAAACAGAGATCTCGTAGTCGGGCAGAAAAATGGTCAAAACGCACAGATGCAACAGTAATCCAAAATCACAAAGGCAGAAATCAAAAGTCAGGCAATCCAGTCAGAAAGATAAATTACTAAGAGCAGAGGCGAGAAACGTGGCACAGGAGGCTTGGAAGATACGATCTGACACGGAAGTGCTAGAAAAGACATCTTACATACACATTCGGGGAGAACACATGACAAGGGAGAACAGCTGTGATTAATGAAACAATAATCGGGATAGACACTTGAGGAATAATCTAATTACATGAATTTGGCAAATGCCAAAACGCAGACAGGGATCACAAGACAAGACAATCCTATGAACAAACAACAGCTCAGATTAAGGAGTACTAAAGTGTATAGTCTAAAGAAAAGGAGAGCAAGAGATATAAGTGGAAAACTGCAGCAGAGATAATTAGGGATAGGCAAGGAGGGCGGAGATTAGAATTGGGCGACTGCTGAGAGATCGTTAGTCAATTAGTATGTGCAGCTATACAATCCCGAGTGCATGTTAGTAAGTTAGTAAAAATATACAATGTTAATAAGGGTTAGTAAAAACAATAAACTGTTAGTACGGTTAGTAGATAGTGAAAGAGAGAGGAAGGAAGAACATGAGATAATGAAAGAAGATTGAAACCCAGAAACCAATAAATCACCCGAATGAGTGGCAAGCAAGACTAGGGACCGTGAGCAAAG
Organism: Gymnothorax reevesii; assembly: GCA_029721435.1. NCBI lineage: Eukaryota > Metazoa > Chordata > Actinopteri > Anguilliformes > Muraenidae > Gymnothorax > Gymnothorax reevesii. Next base: position 135,989,098 of record CM056574.1, on the reverse strand, counting down.
ACCTAGATAAGACAAGACAGGGTAGACGAAGTGCAATGCATGGAAACGAAAACATGGCATAGAAAACTGAATGATCTAAACATGAAAAATAATAAAACAAGAAATCTAAATACCAAAACACAAAACACGATCCTAAGAATGGTAAGACAGGCAGTGGTCACTTAACACAGAAATCCTAAACATGGCAGAGCCAGGCACAGAACTTAAACATGACATGCAGAATGGTAGAATCATAACAGCTTGACTCTCTTCTGTGCCTCTCTTCGTAATATTGCAAATGTTATGACCCTCTGTGTCCTCTGAATTTTATTTGTGTATTTATTTACTTATTAATGAATTCTGGACCACTCCCAAAGTAGAGTAAAGTGTTAGGTGGGATTGTGGATCGTTTGGGCGGATAGGAGATTGGGGCAGGTGTGGTGTTGGACTTAGTTTGATTGTGCGGACGTCGGGCGCCCCCGGGGTGGTAAGATTCAGGGCGGGGCTTGCATCTCTGGTCGGAGTCCGTGTGGCTCCCAAACCCCCGGGGTCCCAGGTGGTTGCTGTTTCTTGCTTCCTTCTCAGAGAGGGAAGGGGTGCGAGGGATGTAGAAACTAGACGAGCGGGGTGCGGGAATATATAGGTATACATATATGTAGGTATATATAGGCGTAAGGAGGAAAAGGAGGGCGCATTGGGAGTGGCCCTGTTCATTAACCTACGTTATGGGGAACTCCCTTTATCATTGTGTTTTGGCATTTGGTTTTGTTTAAACTGTCCAACTGTCGCTGTCATTTATCCTGTATTGTGCGGACCACTGTTCACCTGAGAACCTGTTATTTCTTACTTGATATTCTTTGTGTTTCTACGTAAAAGAGAAAATCTAACAAACATATTTGAAAAAAGTAAGTTAGCTAAAAGTTAAGGGGGTCTGCTGTGGTAATAAAATGATCATTTTTCTTCTCATTGAAAATTGGAAGTTAGAGTTTCCTGTCAGTATTTCAGTGATGAGTCCCCATATTCTTACGATAGCGCTCTCTTCTCTTTGGCTGACAGGACTGGTGATTAGGCCTAGGTATATGGATATTGTCTTCAACCGGACGGACGAAAGAAGCTATCGGCAGTACGTTCGTGACCTGGAAAACTTCCTACAGTGTGAGTGCTGACCTGCCTCTCTAAGTGCTATGTTTTGTGATGACTGAACATGCAGAAATGTGTGTGGTCGCTGTGTGTCAGTGCATCTGTACATGCATGCAGGTGTGTGTGCGTGGGCGCACGCGTGCCCACGTGCCTCAATTTCTGTGCAGACATGTGCAAGCATCTGGGTTTGGGCGTGTTCATGTGTCTAAGGTTATGCGATAACAGTACAAGATTTTGTCTTGCTTTGTCCCTCAGCGTACAATGACACGGAGCAGGAGAAGAACGTGCTGTGTTTAACCGGGAAGTACTTTGAGCAGGACACTGAGCCGCAGAAGAAGTCCTGCCAGTTTAAGCGTGACTTCCTCAGGCAGTGCTCTGGTCTGTCTGACACCAAATTCGGTTATTCCGAGGGCAGGCCCTGCGTCCTGATCAAGATGAACAGAGTAAGTGGCCTCACTCTCTTATCAGTGCCCATCCGCACCCGTTTCATCACTCCAGTGTCCTCCGTCAATAGTGTTATGACTTGGAAAAATCACAACAAAAAAACTAGCAAGTACAACTAAAACAAATTTATTCTTTACAAAAAAAGTTGTACAAAAATTATCCACTATTTAAATTCTCTAATAACACTGCCACTATTTAACTGTTGCCAAAACAAAACTCTGGTCTGCTCTCTTCTGCTGTCTGCTCTCTTTGTTGTCTGTCTCTGCTGTGCTTAAAATCACAGCCTTTTTATAGTCTAGCAACCTTCCAGAAAGATCCACAGGATTCTAGGGAAATCCCGCCCCCTCCAAGCAGGAAAGTGCCAGAAGCTTCTAGAAATTACTAGACTTTTCTTAATGATTTTACAAACACGCCACCAGATGGTGCCAATGAACAAAATAAATATAGCTGACCAGCAAGGCAGCAAAACAGCATGTAACAAATCTTCATTTACAAATGAAATAAAATGCTGTACAAAAATTATCATACATAACAATAGAGAGAGGACACTTACCTCCCCCAAAGCATCGCCTGCTACCCCTAACACTCACTGCAGTTCACCACCAGCCCAGACTATCCATACAGGCAGACTGTGATTGCCAGATTGGCCAGCGGAATCATTTCTATGATTAGACGAGGATACTTTCTCTCTTCCAACTGGAACCTCCTTGCGTGGGCAATGCTGAACAATTACATACCACTCTGGAGGGCTTCCGGCCCCAGTTGACAACGGAGTTCCCCTCGCTCCCTCCCCCTCCACCGGCTTCCGGGAATGTGTCTGGAATTAGGAAGAAAAATTGGGCGAGTCAGACCATCAGAGTCCTGGAGGGTCGTGGCGTCTGGTGTCGTTTGGCCGTGCTTAATTTAAGTCACTGATTGGCCTGAGTCCACTTGTCTTGTTTGGATTTAAAGAGAACCACTAAAAAATGGTGCAGACCTGTGGCTCTGGACCGTACTGGAGAGCGTTATCAGGTCTTTTTTTCTATTTGTCCTCTCGTTACCTCCACACCAGTCCATATACTCACTGAAGGAATGTGTAACTTCTGCTACTGGAATATACAGGCCCTCCATCCTGGCAGTATGAGGAAAATAAGGAAGAGCAGTGTAACCTGGGAAAACGTGTTTTCTTGTTTTTTTGTTTTGTCTGCTGGGTTTCTCCCGCAGGCCTTCTCAGTGGCCGCGTCTACAGTGTTTCTGTGTTTGTGTCGGGAGCGCAGCTGAGCCCGTATCTGACACTGAGGCCGTATCATTTTATTATGCATTGGCAGGAAGTCATGTTCTCAGAAGAGGCATTTTCACACCCCTCCCCCCTTATAGAGATGGACAGTAGCAGGTGCAGAGCCGTCTTCGACACACACTCCCACACACTCATGGTGCATATTCATTATGCTCGCGTTCACACTGATAGTACGCCGTAGTGCCCGCATAAAAGACTCACGAGCATAGATGCATGCACTGTGTATGCACAAAGCATACTCACACAGGCATGTGCAAACACACGCACACAAACAAACGCACTCAAGCATGTGCAGACACAGACTTATTCTACATTCGTCTCACTCTTTTCATTGATTTCTGAGCAGAACTTATTCCTTGACCAAAATTACATTCTTACTGAAAAACAAAACAGAATAAACCAAAGTGTTTTAAAACCTCATTTTTGTTTCCGTCCTAGATTATCGGGCTAATGCCAAAAGGCCAACCACATATTAGCTGCTATCCGAAGGTAAGTGATATTTAATTCTGCATCTGTCACATTGTTACATAATAAACATATGCATGCATGGCAATGCGTGAGACTTGTTTTCTGTGTTAGTACTGTTTGATAACATGAACTATTCTTGCTTTTTTTTTTTATTTGTGCCATTTGAATTGTGTGTGTGTGTGTGTGTGTGTGTGTGTGTGTGTGTGTGTGTGTGCGTGTGCATGTGTGCGTGCGTGTGTGCCTGCGTGCGTGCGTACATGTGGATGCATGCATTAGTATGTGTCTGATTATGCTTGCATGTGCCCCATCTAGACTGACCTCTGAGACATGGTATAGTTTGTGGCTACCCACATGGAAAGAACCTATAAAAACATATAGGTTTTAATATAGGGCCAGATATAGGTTTCACATATATGTGACATACATAAAATTGGCCATTTTCATATATTATAGGCGGATATATGTACCTTTTTGTACATATATGTACCTATAATATATGAAAACTGCCATTTAAAACTTCATCCTTTTTGCCATGTCCAATCCCACCCGAATCTGGGATATCCAATTAGGGAATTACGTTCAAGTTTTTAGACTTTGTTCGCATATGCAGCCCCTTGTTGACAATTCAGGAGAGTGTACACAGCCTGTGACCCTTAACATATACTTTTTAAGCATTGACTGGTTGAAACTTTGCAAGCTCACGAGGGCAGAGAATAGTTAAATATTCTTCAGGTCAGAATCTTATTTATGAGCGCCCGTCTAGCCAACAGAATGCGCCTAGGGGAACTCTAATCTACATAACCCTTCCCAACACGCCCTTCGCAATTTGCATCCCTGTAGCGCATTTGCCAAATGCGCAATACTTCTGAAATGAGCTGACGACCACTGCTAGTTGATACAAGGCGGGGATTAATACCTATATGTTTATATAGGTTGTTTCCGTATGGGAATTTAATATGCAGATATTACCTTGAAAATAAAAATATGAGCTAGGCATCATGCATGACAGTTGCAAAAGTGAGATATGAGTTATGCAATAGATATAGCAAACAGAACCTGCCACTGGGTATATGAGATATATAGGAGACCTATATTCCCTCTATGAGCACATATATGTACCTGAATTTGGTCTATATGCGGCATATATGTGTATATATGCTGCATATATGCGGCATATAGGTTGCATATATGTTCATATAGATTATTTCAATGTGGGTGTGTTTGTGTGCTACAAGGTATAAGTCGGTGCGCTTGCTTACTCCAGTTTCCTTTCTGCATTGGCAATTATAAACAGGGGCGTAATCAATCCAGTACGATTAACATATCTCCCTAGGGTCCTAATGTTGGCCAAGTTTGAGTGCTTTTCTGTCAATTTGCTATCCAGCCAAAGGGCAGTGGTGACATCAATCAATAAGGCTTTGGAAGTGTTCATTTTGTTTTGCATGCGTTATCTGTAAATTTAAAGAAAATGATGGGCATCTATTTCGTAGCCAAGCATTTTGCATTTGCATGAATTTTAAACATTACGCTTCACTTAAGTGCTGTCTGCATGCAGAGATTTCATACCATAGTACTCTACTTTTTTAATTCTTGATTTTACAGTTCATATTCCTAACCCACATGCAGTCCTTTGTGTATGGACATTTTCAATATATCGCCCCCCCGGAGGGAGAGGGGAGACATTGTTTTAGGCTCGGTTCGCGTTCATGTTCACGTTCCCGTTCGTATTCGCGTTCGCGACGGCGTTCCCACTTCGTTTCCAGAGTGTAACTCCACAATCGTTTGCATGATCTAAATGAAGCTTTGGGTACTTACTAATCTGGTCCTGAGGTGGTGCCTTTCGGCATCTGCCTGTCTGTCCGCCTGTCCGTCCGAATGTAATAAAGTTTTGTGCAGAGCATAACTCCAAAACCATTTGCATATGGGGGGGGGGCGTCCGTTTTTACAAGTAAAAACACATTCAACTTTCATCATGTGTTAATTTCCCTCAGTTTGACATCATATTAGCCATTTCTTAACTTTCTACAGTTTTGCTAATCAATTACTTTATTTATTTAATATAATTACTGTATTTTTTCTCTTTCTTGGCTCTGTTTGCCATTGATGGCTTTTAAAAAAGTGAACATGTGTGCACCTTTGTGTGTATTTGTGTTTGTGTCTGCGTTAACATTAGTGTGTGCGTGTTTGTGTGTGTCTGTTCACTGGGGCAACACGTGTTAGCTTCGTAATCTGTGACCAATCTTGCTGCTTTTTTTCTCAGCTGAAGATAGCTGTTATGTTGTGGCTGGTTTAGAGGGAGCTAAATGAGGATGATTCCTCTCAAATTTCAGATTGATAACTCAATTTATAAATTTTATTTCTGTAAATTATGAAGAATGATGCATTCTATCTGAACAGAAGATATTTATTTTCCGGCATTTCGTTGTTAGCATTTGACGCAGGATTTTTACCATTCTGCATCGAAGCTGCTCAAAAACTGTGTGGGCAGTTAAGAGGGAAAAATTAAATGAAAAAAATCCAGTCTCCTTTCTCATTTCTGTGTTCCCGGTAGATCTGAGTCAATCTCATCCACATAAGTGCTATAGCATCAGGTCTTGTTCCCACAGCCTTGTGGTCAAGGAGTTTGTATGTATTTCCTGCAATAATAAATTTTGAACATTCCAAATCACCACAAAGGGAGGAAGTTACATTTTTAAATGAAAACTGTCAGTTGTATTGACTTGTAAGATAAGGTTTGTCAAGCCGATTAGAGCTTGGGTGGCTTCTGAGCTAGTTAGTCATCTTGGTGGCATTTGGTTATGCAGATGAGTCCACCATATTGCTGGACTTACTGGCTATCCAGTGAAGTGCTTGAACCTGTTATCCTGAGCACAGAAGCAAGGTCGAGTTTCAATCTTTTCCAGCCGTTGGTGGATCTAAAAACGCTGACAGTCATGTGACACAGCTGCTACCTATAATGCATTTGCGCTGTGAATAATTCATTCTCTAATCAGCATTTAAAGCCAGCGCAAAAAAAAGGCTTGTGCGCATGAAGACCAGTATCACCGTGGCAACACTGTTCTCCCTCACAAGTTTTATTATGACCGGACGTATTTGATTTTTTGGGAGAAATGTCCTGTAATGTTTTACTGCTGTAGTTTATGCCATGGTTGTTGTCGTACATCATAGAGTGAGAGAGTGAGAGAAATAGAGAGAGAGAGAGAGAGAGAGAGAGGGAGAGAGAGAGAGAGAGAGAGAGATGCACAGGAAGGGCTAAGTTGCTGGTGATTCAGTCCTAAAATGATGTCAGTATGTTCATCTCCACCAGTAGCATCAGGTATTACCATTGTGACCTCCTGGTGCCCTGGAAGTGCTCCAGTGCTCTGACTGCATAATTTCCCGCCTCTTTACACAGAAAGAAGGAGCCCTGCAGATGCTGTATTTCCCCAGTGAGGGGAACTTCGATATGATGTACTTTCCTTATTATGGGAAAAAAGCTCAGGTAAGTACAATTAAACCAAGCAGTGCTTTCAAGATTTACTCAGGATTTTACCCCTCAGCCCCGACTAAGAGGCAGATGGGTATTGTCATCATGTGTGATGTATGTCCATTTTTGCTCTGTTGCTTAGCCTCATGTACTTACAGAAGCCTATCGAATTTGATGGCACTTGGATGTCCAGTATGGCCGCCACAGCCGCCATCTTGAATTTTGTATTCCGCAGGATGAATTGAAGACACCTATGTCAATTTATGTTAATTCCAAACAACCCAGGGGCTGAGATGTAAGGTCAGCTTTGCGGGGCTATTTTAAATCTGATCATGAGGAGCTGAAGATTTCATATGCTTCTTACAGAATATAATTATATTACATCAGTAAAATTTTTAACTGTAATTTTTTGCTTTTTCAGGCAATGAGTCAAAAAGTTAAAAATATTTTTAGCTGCGACCAAGCAGCTCTATGAACGCTTCTGTCTGTCTATCTGTCTGTCTGTCTGTCCGTCTGTCTGTCCGTCTGTGACACCTTTTTCACCATGTTACTTTCGTCGTATCATCATGAAATTTTCAGGAGTTATTGACCTTCACCAAAGTGATGTCCATGCTGAAAGTCGAGGTCAAAGGTCAAAGGTCGAGTTCACAGAGGTCACAACCTTGTTTGCAGGTTTTCGCGCTGTAACTCCAGTTAGAATTCATGGATCGCTATGAAATTTTGGAAATAGCTTCTAGGCATACAGGAGGTGTTCCCTATTGTTTTTCAAGGTCATCAGTCAAATCCCAAGGTCACAAAGGTAAAAAAAGTGTGAATTTTGCCCGATTTCACAGTTTTCGCACCGTAACTCCAGTTTAATTCAATGAATGGCTATGAAATCTTGTAAAAAGCTTTTTGGTATAGAGGAGGGGTTCCCTATTTATTTTCAAGGTCATCTGTCGAATCCCAAGGTCACACCGGTCAAAAAACTGTCGATTTTGCTGCATTACTGCATACTGCTGCATTTTACAGACCCATGTATGGTTCCCTAAGTTTTATGGGGTCAATGAAAGTACTTCTGAAATGTCCCTATGAGTATACAGATGTTGGATTTTTCAGCAGGCTGTATCTATGGTGTGGATCATTTTGAACACTTTGATATTAGATGAGACAATACACTTGTACACCAGCACTGTGAAAAAAACTGTGTCCCCTTTTCCTGTAATTTCTCTGACATAATTGTTTCAGATCCTTTGGTAAAATGTAACATTAGATAGTAGAAACCTTAGTAAATGTAAGCACATTTTTAAATTATCACTGTGAAAGCAGTCATGAAAAATGACATATGATTGATTTGCTAAGGGGCTGCTTGGCCTTACTGAATCAATCAACTGATTAAACATTTCAGTTAATAGATTCAGTGGATAAAATACAGGCTTGATTGCAGCCAGTCCTGATGAATTTCAAGTCATTTTTCAACCGTGCCATCTGAAGAAAAAGTACCTGCCATTAACAAGTAATGAAGCGACAGGATAATAATAAAAAAAAGGTGCTGAAATTTCAGCTTGGGGGCTTGTCCATACATACACAGGTTTTTTTTGAGAACTGGGCTCCCGAAAAAAAATCCTTGTCCACATGAGGACACAAAAACAAAATTTATGCTCTTTATACCACCAAGCGGTGATGATATAGTTTCATGCAAGATCATGTAGGCCAATCGCAAGCCTTAACTAGGGGGCACTCGGTAGAGCGCATACCTCCGCCATGCCGTATATCAGTTCTTTTGTTGACAGAATATGTTCCGGATCTCTTCCAAAATTAAATCAACTCTTCCTTGAACTACCATTCATACCTTTTTGAGTTATCCGGTCAGAAATATCACACAGACTCGCATTAGACAGATATATTTTAATTCTTCCGGATCCAGAATCCAAAAAATGTTCTGAATCACTTCCAAAGTTGAAACCACTCATCCTTGGATTACCACGTATCATCCTACCAAATCTCGTGCCAAACTGTTCATAGTTTTGATTTAACAGACAAACAAACAAACAAATGGAGTAAAAACATAACCTCCTTGGCGCGGGTAAAAAGTCACTAAAAGGTGCTGACACTCTGAGGTCAGTTGTGAAAAATGGTTTTCTCTGTCTAGAAGTTAACAATGAAAACTGAGTTTCTGGAAATCTTCACCGTTGAATGTGTTTTCCAAAAGTGCAGTTTTAGGTGACTGAAAACACACTTTGCGTGTGTACGAAAGGCCGAAACACATAGAAAATGCTACGTTTTCAAAAATACCCACGCACAGATGGTCAGGGCCTGGGTTACAAAGTCAATTCAAAGGTTCTTGAACTTCACAGAACCTCAGGGAGAGCCATAATTTCAGAATGCATGGCTCAGTGATGGAGCAGCTTGCTTGCTAAGGATTCTTCCAGGTGCATCAACAGCTATACAGGAAGGAATTTGTCAGATTAAATGGTGGTTGACTAGATTGTCAAACTAAGAGTGCCACATGTGGAATTTTGTTTTAATTTTGTTTTGCACTAGGAAAATCTCTGGTCTTTAAAACAAGTATACCACAGGCCAAAATATAGAGAACACCCTGCATTTTTCAGAATTTGGCTGGTTTTTCTTTAAGCATATTTTCAGTGACAACAAAAAACAGAAGGACGTAGAAACACATATCTCAACTAGAAATGTGCAAAATTATTTGCTAAGAGAAGTACATACTCAAATTCAGCGTTCTATGAGGTACCCTCCCTTAGTCTTGATTACAGCCTGACATATCCTAGGCATTGTTTCCAGCAGTTTAAGGAGAGAACTTTGTGGTAACTCAACCCAGGCTTTCAAGAGTACCTTCAGGAGCTTGAGCTTGAACTTGATGCGCGCACTTCTCTGACTACCCAGTCAAGTTCATCCCACAGGAACTCAATGGCTGACAAATCTGTTAACTGTGGGGGCTACACCATCTTCTGAAACGCTCTTGCTTCTTCCTTTTTGTCAAGGTATCTTTTGCACAGCTTAAAGGAGTGCTATGGGGTCATTATCCTGCTGAATCACAAAGTTCTAACCAACCAGTCCTTGCCCAGAGGGAATAGCTTGGCATTAGAGGATGGAATGGTACGCTTCCTCATTCATGGTGCCCTTTACTTCCATAAGATCTCCAACATTTTCACCAGAAAAACACCCCCTGTCTGTGGGGCTCCAATCGAGGCTGAGGAATATGTGTTGAATTTCAAGATTTACAGTTACTGCAAGCAACATTTTTAGTCAATACAAGTGTCTCTGGCATTTTCTGTGCCTTTGTTGCTCAAAATTAACTTTAAAATGACAAAAACTAGCCAAATTCTGAAAAATGCAGGGTGTTCATAATATTTTGGCCCATAGCGTAAGATTTTAATGAGTCTGGAAGAACCACATAATAGGCTAAGATGCTCTTGATGGGGGTATGATGTTAATCTCTCGCACTTTCTCTCTCTTACACAGCCAACTTATGCTCAGCCTGTAGTTGCAGTCAAGCTGCTGCTGATGAAGGAGAACTATGGCGAGGAGATCACTCTGGAGTGCAAGATTGAGGGCACCGATCTGAGGAACAGTGATGAACGAGACAAGGCCCTCGGTCGCGTGTCGTTCAAAGTGACGGTGACAGAGTAGGGGGGGGGCACTGGGTGTACGGCACAGCGATACCTAACGTTGTGCTTATCCACGATACCACCAGCCTTCCTCCTCCCGTCACCTGCCCTCTCCACCACCACCACCACCCACTCCACTCCTCGCCCTCTCCTCTTATGCCTGGGATTGGCTCTGCTCCATACTAAAGGGCCGGACTGTGTGAGGCGGGGGTGCCGCTGGATCTTCCATTGAAAACCCTTGTGTGTCGCTACCTTTACTGGCCCTGCCTGCCTCCCCTGTCCACTCCCCAAAAACAATACGTGGGAAAGAATAATGGGCACCTTGCTCCTCACGTCCCTGCAGCCCGGGAGAGACAAGGAGCATGGAGAACACCCTGTAGCCACACCCAGGACCTGTAAATAACTGTATCTGAAGCCTCGACTCTGTTCCCTCTTTGTGCGGTGTTTCATGCGGAATGTGCTGTGAAGTTTCTGTGTACATATTTAATGGATCCAGGCACAATGTTTCTCTGTCATAGCTCACAATATCTGAACACTGTAAGAAATCAGAAGAAATTATGAGAAAAGGAAATAGTTTTGACTGTCGAATGAATGGTAAAGAAGGTATAATAGCCCGAATATATAAATCAGGTTGAACGTGAGAAATGTGTGAAGGGATTTTTAACCTCTGCAGGTGTCTTGGTTTCTGCAGATGCCTTAAGACCTGCATGGAGAAAATATGAAATAAAGGAGATTTTAAAGAAATGGCGGTACGAGGTGCTCTGAGCAAGGATTTTGTTTCAGCCTGCATGTATGCTGAGACATTTCATTATATACTGTAAATATACACCAAAAAAAAGAAAATGCGCTGAGTGAATGGATACTTGCCTACATATTCCCTTTTTGGTGGATTTTTGCATCATGTAATTCCTGACAAAATGTGACTGTGTATGCCATATCTCACGGATGAAAGCTCCTGATTGTTATAATTGTTAGCAGATGGTTGATTTGGCTTGAGAAATGGATGGTAGAGAACCACATAAAATGGAAGGGAGACACCCAGAGACATCCATATAAATGCCAAACAATCTCAACTCCCAGTGTGGAGGAGCTGTCACTCTGTTTAAGAGGTTTTTAAACCTTTGTTGCATCACTCTTTTTTATCTTAGCCTAATAAGGGTAGTGGGTGGGTTTGGTTACTTTAGAAACCACTACGCAACAAAGGTAACCAAAGGTTCTACTGGATTATGGAGTTCCTCACCTTATCGCGGAAAGTAAGCCCCAGCTTCCTGTTCAGGGTCTCCATTTTGGCCACTTGTGTTCATTGTGTCACTCTATCAGTCACCACGCAACGCTAGTGGCCGCTGATAAGGGTAGGGATGGAGATCCACTGGAAAAACAGGAGCTTCCAATTTCAGCTCGGCTCCCTCAGCACCACCATCCACTGCAAAGGCAGCAATCAGAGCCCTTATACTTCAACTCATCCCGTCAGGGCAGGTGCTTCTCCTGCTCCTTCAGAGCAACAGGCCATCTTTTTTCCTGGAGGGAACCACTGGTTTGTAGCCAAGTGTCCAGATGCCAATTAGCCTATTGAATCACCTCTGGAATTAATGCAACCAGCGAAACTGTGTTTTAAGTACAATAACCCTATCAATCAAAAGTTTGGATGGATGAATGCAATTGATGATAAAATTCAGCCAAGAAATTGATAATGTGACAGATTACCACTATTGCTTAAAGCAGTTTTTACTAAAATGTTCACTCAATTGGAAAATCCCATGTTTAGCAACCCATTTTTATTCATTGTGCTAAGAACACATTGGGCAGCCTCATTTTTGAGTAACCATTTTTATTGGGCAGTTTCAACACATTACATGGAATAAAATACTTGCCCTGCAAAACAATGGTTAAAAAACTTGGTCTTGGGGTCCCACCAGCAATACCAGTTTCAGATCCACCCACAATTTCAATCCCAGAATTTTATAAGTTGGTTCATTTTTTTAAACTGCACTAGTCACAGTGCAATTTAACATTATTTAGCATTTTAAGCTACATTTTTGCAGTTATGCAATAGTTATGCATTCCATGAATAATACAGTGCTGTGAAAAATGTTTTTGTAGCCTTCCTGATTTCTTCTATTTTTGCTTACTTGCCATATTCAAATGATTCAGATCATTCAACTTATTTTTGTATAATACAAAGGTAATGTGAGCAAAAACAAATTGCTGTCTATGAATAATAGTTTAATTTCATCATCCTCACAATTTGAACATTTATCTGGACTGTATAATACAAATTGCACTATTTGAGACAAGACATATGGAGCTGAACTTTTAAATTAATTTCCTTACACTTCATAGACTGTTCTCATTGAAAATTGTGATAGTTATTTTTTTCCTGTCAGGTGATTCAAATACCCAAAATACGCACATTATTATGACCATGATCATTGCAGCCCCTGCTTGGTCCACTGGAGACATTTAGTGGGCTATACTGGATCTGCAATACCATTATATAGGTATAATTCAGTGAATTTGGGGTGCAAGCAGGGCCGGCGTGGCCATATAGGCGAACTAGGCAATTGCCTAGAGCGGCACTTTCTCAGGAGCGGCAAAGTGGGGCAAGTGAGTACAATCTTGGAGAAACAAAGACCGGCAGGCTCAATCGTTCTGGGAGATATTGAAAGGCTGAGGAATATGTCAATCATACACACACACACACACACACACACACACACACACACACACACACACACACACACCATCTGCACACGCCCCCTCCCCGGCCGCAAATTTTTTTTCTACCCGTTGTATCCATTAGGCCCGATTTGGCGCCTCTGGTTGCTTGAAGCGCACCTCAAGGAATTCTAAACCCACCTAACAATACACCGATAAACGTTGACCAAAACTTCGGCTCTTCATCAGTTTATTTGTTTTAGCTCATCATATTAATCTTTAGCAGTTAATCCTGAGTTAGCCCAAGATCATCAGTAAATGCGCTCGCTAATTTCTAGCGTTTCTTCGGCGTAATCAGTAATGCTAACGTTCGTTATGATTGTCACATTTTCTCCTAATTGGTATATGTGCGTGTATTTATCTGGCGAGCCTACACGTTTAAGCTCGTGGGCTTCAAATGCAACGTTACATTCAGTCAAAATCAAAATAATTAGCTAGAAAGAGCTGTTCAGAACTTAAACTTCACCTTCATATGGCTTAATGGTTTAGAATGCCTGAAGTCGCAAAATGATTACATACCGGCGAAGAGAATAGACTGCAATAAATCCATTAGGGGTTGCAGCTGAAACTGATGCAAGAAAGGTTTGGAGCGGTACTTCACGCACATGCAAATTCACTCATGCACGAAATACGCTGTTGAGAGTACGGGAATATTCTCTCTGCAGAAATACAGAGCCAACTCGGATATACATATTGTGTGCACATGGGTCTGTAGTTCCATGTTAAACGCTCCAGGTTCATTTATAGCTGGCTAGCTATATCCGACAAATCATCTCCAGCATTCACGGAAACATGAAATGCAATGTAAATTCGGTGGCTTCTTAGAATCCAGTACTTTCTACTGGTCATCGGCAATGTCACTAGTTCGGTCTCAGGCAGTTTCTTTACAGTGGGTAAGCAATGTGTTGGAGACACCGAATTTACATCGCATTTCATGTATATAACGTTGTTGATGATACCTGCCTGCTGACATTCAATGCATGTAAGCGCGTGTGTTTGCCTTAGAGGAGAAAGTGGTGTATTGATTTTTTTTATTTGGAAACGGGCTAGCCGGTATGTTGTCCGGAGTCTGCTATAAATATACTCAGTCCATATGAAAACCCACCACTCACGAAATCTGGAATAGCTCCACGGATTGATATGTGAAGTATATACGTATGATGCATTTGAGATAATGAATGATTTAAGAAGACATGTAAACATCATTCAATTTCATTCTCGATAATGTTAATGCACGAGAGAGGTTTAACTGGTGTAGGGGTCTAACAGGAAAGTCAATAACGGGTGTGACCGCCATTTGCATTGACACATGCGGTGCATCGTCGTCGCATGGAGTTGATCAGTCTCTGGATAGTGTTCTGAGGGATAGCATTCCACTCCTGAACAAGGGCAACCTCAAGTTCTCGGATGTTGTCCATCTGGCGTCGACGTGAAAGACGACGTCCAATTTCATCCCATAAGTGCTCGATAGGGGAGAGGTCGGGTGACAGAGCTGGCCACTGAAGCACGGGGATGTTCTGCTGTGCAAGGTACTGCATGGACACCCTTGCAGTGTGTGCCCTAGTGTTGTCCTGTTGGAACGTGTGGACATCGTGGTGTTGGTTGAAGAATGGCACAACATGGTTCTGCAGCACCTGGTCCCGGTAGTAGACACCGTTCACCCTTCCTCTGCAGATATGGAGGGGTTCTGTGATGGAAGCTTATTCCACCCCACACCATAATGCTGCCACCACCCCAACGGTCCGTTTGAACGACAAAATCGGCGTTATAACGTTCACCACGTCTTCACCAAACACGTATACGGCCATCTGCGTTCCTTAAGTGAAATCGTGACTCGTCAGAAAAGATGACACCGTGCCATTGTCGTAGTCGCCAATTCTGGTGCCTGTTTGCCCACTGTAGACGCTGGTTTCGGTGATGATCCGTCAATATGGGGCCGAAATAAGGACGTCGTGCACGCAGGCCTGCAGCTCGCAGACGGTTCCGTACGGTGTTGGGGTGAATGAATCCACGTCGTCCTTGGACTTGAGCAGCCGTTCTTGTCGCTGGTAGTGTTCGGTCTCGGACATGATCCCGTACGATCTGACGGTCCTGACGTGCCGTTGTCACACGTTATTGACCCGGTCAAGGACGGTACCGAGTGCTCCCCGTTTGCAGAAACCTTTGATGGAGTCTTGCGATCGTTGTGTGTGCGCAGTGTAGTCGTCTGGCAATTTCCCTGGTGCTGGCGCCAATTTGAAGCATGCCTATGGCACGTTCCCGTTCAGGGGCTGTAAGTCGCGGCATAGTGTCAACGTTTCACAAGTGTCAGTGAAGAAGTTAAATTTTATTCGAATTCACATGCTTTTAAAGGCAATGTGTGCACCAATCCAAAGTGAAATTCATTTTTCCCGTGGTGTGCGTGCAAGATGTTGCGTTTTTGCAAAAAATTGCCTAGCGTTACAGTTAACTTGAAATTCTCGCATTTCTTGCACCTGGCATGTCGGGTGACGTCGCTGTAGTGTTGTTGTTGTATAAAATATAAAAAAATACGTAATGTTAACATCTCAGGTCCAAAACTGTCTGTGTAATGACAAGCCAAAACCTGCTTGCACCCAGGGCCGGCGCACGCACTTTTGCCGCTCTAGTCGAGTATCAATGATGCCGCCCCGCAATGTACCATGATAGCAACACCACACAAATACCAATACGTCATACAAATAAAGCAAAAACCAGCAACATATTAACGACAATATGCCACACACACACAACGGAAAGCCGATCCAGAAATAGTGTGCCCGAAGTGTTAACACTATGCAATATGCAGGCATTTTAGCGATCCATATGCAAATAAGGCAACTAAAAACCCTGCCTATAACTAGACAAACACCGATAACCTCCTTTTAAAATATACTGAGTACAAATGAAAACGCACCACTTGAAAAAAGTCAATATTTAAGTTCAAATGAACTTCAATATAATTTTTATACAACAACACTAGAGCGGCAAAAGTGCGTGCGCCGGCCCTGGGTGCAAGCAGGTTTTGGCTTGTCATTACACAGACAGTTTTGGACCTGAGATGTTAACATTACGTATTTATGTCCAAAGACCCTAACATGTTTGCATAGTATACTGTGTATTGAAATACCATGTCTAAGGACAAAATCAAAGGTGTGGCCCTTATTGCGAATAGGGTCTGTGGCAATTCAACTTGAAAGATTTAAAAATATTTCAGAACTTTACAGCTAAAAGATTATATCAGGGCTGCAAACATATATATATCTTAAAATCTCCCACAATCAGAACACTAACCTAGTTTGGTATTACAATTGAGAGGAGTTCTAAGGATTGTTGAAGAAAGTCAGAGGGAGATTTAGTGGCTCTGTAGACTAAAATGCAGAGTTAAGGTTCCCTCTATTTGTGGAACAGAATGACTCATTAAATGAAATGTTACCCAATGTAATGATTGAGTGATTTAAGTTCTTATTATGAACAACTGAAAGCCTGTAGTTTAACATGCATAGTGGGCAGTTTTTGAGTTTGGCATGGAACAGCCAAATATCCATATTATTTAGATTTCTGAGATTATTTTGTCTATCTAATCTTGCCCTACACAGTGATCTCTAGTCAAAATTGGGATTATGGGCATTAAGCCCATGTAGGCACAAGGTAGAGCAAGTGAGTTGAAGCTTGGGTAGGTCGATGGCAGCAGTGCGACAAAGAATTCAGTTTGCAATTTTAGACCGGATGTGACCAATGTTGAGACCATTGAGCCTTCTTGGCGATCTGCATCTTGGATGTATTATGTAGCAGGACATAGTCGAACTGTAGGAGTATTAAAAAACTGTATAAAAACAGTTTTAAAAATTGGTGACACTGCAGGCTCAAGGGCAATAAAATTAAACCCTTTTAGGTAATGAAGAATTCTAAAACAAAAGGAGTGCTGTGAAAAATGTTTTTTACCCTCCCGATTTCCTCAATTTTTGGAAATTTGTCACACTTAAATGTTTCATATCATCAAACTAATTTTAATATTAAATGAAGACAACCGAAGTAAGTACAAAATACAGTTTTTAAATAATTATTTCATTTGTTGAAGGAAAAAAGAGATCCAACCCTATCTAGTCCTATGTAAAAAATTAATTGCCCCCTGTTATGGCCTAAATTTGTTATGAACTATCGGACAGCGAGGGATGAAAGACAAAATTTTAAAACTTAAACAAATTTAATTAAATAAAGCACAGACCAATATTAAAATATAAAAAATGAGATAGTTACAGTTCCTTTGGTAAGTGAGATGGGGGTTGCTATTGTGCAATGTTTTGGCAGAGGAAAATGCTCCAACACAGGCAAAAATCCACAAAAAGCTTCACAGGTCTGGTCAAATGTATCCTTCCATAATTTCTCCTTGCAATTTCTCCTACTACTACTCTCTCAATTTTTCTCCTTATATACTCTTTTCCAGCCCTCTCCCACCTTCCAGACTTTTTTCAATTCTCTGGGACTTTCCCCTCTGAGGCATGCCTAGGACATGCCCAAAACCTAGCTCCAAACTGGGCTTAACAAAAAAAAATGTCAATACTGCCATCTAGTCCCCCCCCCCACATTACACCCCTTACTTATTTAAGCAACCAGTTAAACACATTAAATTGATAACTGGGTTCAATTACACTGGACACATCCAGGCATGATTACTGCCAAACCCGTTGAATCTAACAATCGCTTTAAAAGAATCAGCTTGTGACCAAAACCTCAAGCTCAGGTGGGGTCTGCAGCAGGACAAAGATCCAAAGCGCACAAGCAAGTCCATCTCTGAATGGCTCAGTAAAAAAAAAAAAAAAAGAAGGTTTTGGAGAGGCATGGTCAAAGTCCTGACATGAATCCGATTGAGATGCTGCAGCACAAATTTAAACAATCAGTTCATGGTCAGAAACCCTCTGATTACACTGAATTTTAAAACTTCAGCATAGAAGATAGGGCCACATTTCTTCCACAGCCATGTAAAAGACTGATTGTTTGTTACTGCAAATGTCTGACTGCAGTTGTTGCCACCAAGGGTTGCACAACCAGTTATTAGGTTTAGTGGAGCAATTATTCTTTCAAATTTAGGCAATTCTGAGCAACGAGGAAAAAATTGGAGGATAACAAGAAAGGTAGCATTACATTGTACATTTTGCAGTGGTTGACATTTGAACTAATAATCTCTGAAACCAAATAGCCTAGTATCCTTCATCTCGCTGAGCTAATTAGCAAGTAACTTTTAAGAGTTGCATGCATTTCAAACATCTTTTAGCGTATTTTAGGACTAAAATAAGAAATAAAGCAGCAACGATTTGTCAATAAATCAGTTATTTAGATATATAATGGTTAATACACAACAATTTTCATAATGGATTGATTATTTATGGCATGAATGTTCTCAGTTGAGGATATCCCTCTCTTTGACGTCAACATGTCAGGAAGATGCTTGCTGCAGACGTGCTGCAACGACTTAAGGGCTCTCTAGTCTCGTGCATTGGGCATTAGGCACATGCTCACACACCACACATGACATTTCTCACTTTGAGAAGTGATGAAACCTCAGAGGCCAAGACAGGTTTTTCTGCTTAGTCCATCCATACAGCTGTCTTGAATTAGCGAGAAGAAGAAGAAGAATACTGGCGAAAACAATAGGCTCCCGGCAGCTTTCGCTGCCTAGCCCCTAATGAGTTGGGCGATCTAAAACATTTAAATACAACAAATATGCAAAAATACAAGAATCGGGAGAAGCAAACATTTTTTCACATCATAGTAAATATAAGGTCATACCAGTTTTTTTTTTTTTTTTGTGTTAATTTTTTGGGAATACGTCATGGGACGTTGTTCATCACAATGTACAGAAATCTATTCACAGCTTATTTTTAGCCACAAAATTGAACAGCTAAAAAGTTTTCTGAAATGCATTTAGTTCAAATACAGCGAAATACAACATGAGCACTGTACTTTTACTCTTAATGGAATGCGTAGCTATTTCTGTAGTATACGAGGGTAAATGATTCTTCTTAACATGGAAATCAGCTAATTTTTAAAAATTAATAACGGTTAAAAATTTGGTTTGAGTGTCTCCATAGTATACCATCCTGAAGAATCCATCTGCTATTTGGCGACATCTCCTGTTGAAAGGTAGCCATTGCATTGTAGGGACTCTAACTTTCTCTTGCAGGTAACTTTTACCCGTGCTTCTCAGCTTTACTGTAGCCGAAGCTTTAGTCTAATGCCAAGATCTCATTTTGGTGTGGCAGTGAAAAACTATCCCTTATATATTTTTTCCAATGAGACATACTGTGGCAGTTACGGAGCACTATATGACCAAATTTATGTGGACACCTGGGGCCTGTCCCATAAAGCTGGATTAACATACCTGGGGTTTCTCATAGTTATCTGGCTGCACTTAAGCAGAGTTCCGCATTCCTGATAAGCAGTACCATGAAACCAGTTATCAAATCGGTAACTGAACCCATGGTTTTCCAATCTAGGTATGTGGGTGTTCACATAAAAGGGGCGGTGTTTGAAGCAAATGGCCAGTTTTAAACAATTTTTAAATAATCTTAAACCAGTTCAGAATTCTAACAGCTCAAATTCTAAGCTGATTTAAGATGGGCTGATTAGCTGTCTTATTGTCTTATTAGCTGGTCATAGCTGGTCTCTATAGCTTTATGAAGCTGGTCAAAGCTGGTTAAGCAGGTATTTTCAGCTGGATTCAGCTGGTGAAGGGCTGGTTGACCAACTAAAACTGTCCAAAACACAGCTTAAACCAGCCTGACCAGTCTAGGCTGATCAAAGCTGGAATTTTCAGCAGGGTTTTGACAAAATTTGTCATTTTGGGGTGGCCTTTTCTTGTCCCCACTATAACGAGTGTCTGGGTACTGCTCATTCTGTCTGGAAATGCCACACCCTTGTACTGAGTGAAATCACTGAGCAAATGTATCATTGACAGAGAGATGGATTAAAAATGGTACCCAAATCAAGAGAAACATCCCTATTGTACAAGTAAAAGTCAGCATATGCTCAGAGTTGTTAACTCCATGTGGCATCAATATTTGACATGGGGCGTTAGTATTTTTGTTCAGTGTATATCCGCAGGACTCCGCTGCAATCACCATGTCAAATCCTCAGATGAGAACCTGTATCATACATATTGGTATTCATCCACGCACTGAACTCTGCTGGAACCTCCACAGACGGTGATGCCATTTTCTCAGAGAACTGACTGGTTAGTAGACGGTGCTTTTGCACGCTGTGATCTGAATCCAGAACTAAATCTGCTCTAGAGCAGGTTAGCCGTTCAGATAATGTTGCCGCGGTGATATACCTCAGTCATAAGTGAGCTGCCTTCGTGGTACAGAAAACCCAGGGTTAAGCCTGAAGTTACTGCGATAAGCCCTAACCCAGCTTTATGGTATAGGCCCCTGGTCATCCAACAGTTTCTTCCAAAATCATGGCCAATGTGGTGTTGCCTCACTTTTACTGCTGTAACAGTCTACTGGGAGAATTTGCCCCCAAGTAATGACACCTGGCACAAAAATGGCTCACCATCTGATCTCAACGCCATTGACTATGGTTCAGGCCAGGGGTCTACGCAGACTGTGGAGTTTTCAACATTGGTCTCAACAAGCCATGAGTGGACCATACACAGTGCAAGAAGGCACTGTCCCACTGTAACAAGGACAGGCTGTCCCCAAATCACAGGAAGCGAATAATCACCTTGAAAATCAATGTATGTGATCATCAAGATTTTCCATCAGTGAACTAAGAGGCCAGGCCAGAATCACGTATAACCACCAAAGAGTATGGAATGTGTTAGAGTACAGCATGGTTTTGAGTCCATTCCAGGGGAACAAGCAATAATGATGAAACATGTAGAGGGAAACCGAAAGGATATGTCCACATATTTGTGCTTTAAATGAGGAAAAGAAATATCTGTAGACTTTTTCCTTTTGCTGATGTCACTAATTCTAGCATGAAAACTTCCAGCTACAAGGGCCTGGAAGGTTATAGTATACTACTATGCTTGGCATTTACACCCTCCTCATATCAAAGGCACTCCCCAGACAGAATTTCTCCATTAGTGTATTAGAATATGCAGAATTCACCCCATCATTTATCTGTAGAAAGAAACACAAAGGCATACTTAAATAACTTTATTACATCATACTTCACAAACATGGGCTCTGTATAGACACACACAAAAAAACAAATTTTATTCAAACATACAAGAAAGAAATGTTCTCACTGACAACCAAACAGCATCACTGCTTCAAAAAACAAAAATGCACAAAACTAGAGTCAGCCCAGACACCTGGCCTGACTGGAGGTATAGTGACTGGTACAGAGCAGACTCAAGCTTGCATTCTGGTGCACTCCCACAAATGCAGAAGACAGGCTTGGGTGCAGGAGTACTGTATCACGTAAAGGTGAGCCAATCCTTTTCCAGTCCAGGTGTGGGTCAAGTTTTACTTCCCAATCCTTTGCACCACCCAGTCTTGTTGACATAAAGGGCAGCGGTTGTTTTGCTTCACCCATAAGGACATACAGCAGTTGTGGAATGAGTGATTACACTCTCCCCACACCACTAATGGTACAGAGGAAGGGGAGAGTGGCAGGAGAGAGAGCGAGAGAGAGAGAATGGAAGTGTTGCTTCAAAGAAATGTTGATGATTCCAAGATAGTACACAATGTCATAGCATGAAATCAATTTAACACTCCCATCTCATTTCAATTGGTTAGAATAAAAAAAAAATCGTGTCACTTCAGAATTTCAGACCTTCTCAGTACCCTTTGACTAATCTGTCAGCGATAAAAATCAGACTGAAAACAACAATAAGTTCAACGGAATGTCTGTCTTCCGATCTCTAGTGATGTTAAGCCAAGTAGACCTTGGGTACGACCTCTGGGAGTGCGCTTTTCCAAGTTTAAGGACAAAACAGTAGAACTCCGTTAGATTCAATTACCAATAACAATTGCAACACAAACATTCTTTAATTAAAATTATAATAACGCATTTCGGATCTCACATCACGAGGTTAAAATCATGGCTTACTAATTGCTTTTAAATAATAATAATAATAATAATAAACTCTTCAGTCCCACAAATAACACGTGAAGCTTACCGACACAGTCCTCTTGTTTATTCTCGGCTTGACAACGTAAGCAGGCATCTGAATGATGAACGAACGAAATACACAAGTCAGATATTTGGCGTTTTATTTCTATGCGTTGCTTCATGTTTCTGTCAGTTAGCTGTAAGCCGCTTTCACACCGGACGCGAAACGAATTTTTTGCATTACAGATTACATTCAAAGTCAATGCAAAGACGCGAATGCGTTTCGCGTCCGGTGTGAAAGCGGCTCAAGAATGCGCTCAGTAAGCGCTGCAGTTAATGGCCTAACTGCTGCTAGTGAGGCATAATGGTTTCGGCATGGCAACATGAAGATTTGTATCAAACGTCATTATTTATCACCCATTTAGGTCAAGTAACCTGGTTGTATAAGTTAACGATAACGTTGAGTTCCTCAGTAGACAGCCAACTAGTTCGCAAGCGTTCACCACACAGGTAAAGTCATAATCGCCTGGATAAAAAACCGTCACGAACCAGACTGAATAGAATCCTATCATGAAAACGTTTAGCTAACTTACAAGCAATGGGGACACAACTGCAACTGACTTACGGGCAGAAGGCCAAAATAATCTAAATAAGGAAAATTACCGTTAGTATGGTCGACCAGTGAAGTTATCATCAAGCTAACTAGCTATGGCGAAGTCATTTGCAAGGATTGTCGACGATGATGTCGCCCAAATAACGTCAGTTCACCTCTAGGTTTAACCAGCGTTAGTTCGAACCTGTAAGCTCAGGTCGACTAACTGCAAAGCACCATTTCCATAACGTGCAAAGTTAGCATCTGACCATCCACTGTAACGTTAGCTTGATAGCCAGCTAACTTAGCTATGTAAGCTAGCTCATTACAAAGCTCACATAAAATGCTCAAAAGTAACTTACCCATAACTTGCACTCTGCAAATGGCGCAGGTGTCACACTCGACGTCCCAGCTCCACATTGCGACGGCATTCCATTTCTTTAAGGAAAACATTTTGTCACCACCAGATTTTGACCCCGAAGTGCCTGCGTGCGTATGAAACAAACTCGAGTCGTCCCCGTCATCCATCTCCGCCATACCAATGCAAGGGGCATAACAAAATGGACGGGCCGGAATGAACAGTCGTAGTGCAGCCAAGCAGCCACGCGGTGGAACTAAAGCCCACGTTGTAACTAGATGAGAAACCGAAATACATTCAAGGCCAGCATGCCAGAATAAACCAGTCATTTCGTTTTAATATCCCTCCATCGGCATATAACACGTACATATACACTGCCCGGCCAAAAAAAAAGTCACCGTTTGGAAATTATTGAAAAAATTCTATAACTGGATAATTATTGCGGTTATTAATATGTTTCAGCTGGCAATAATCATTTTAACCCTGAATGATGAAGCACGTTGCAAGTTATTTCTTAAAAAATCACGTCGGAAGACACATCCTTCGATGGTGGAAAAGATGTTACATAATTTCAGAACGGGCAAGTTATTGGCCTGTATTTAGCAAAGAAAACCATGAAAGACAAAAATAAGTATGAGGAATCATCTTCACAAACAAATTTGCCACCACAAATTCCTCACCTTAAACGCATTAAAAGTTACTGGGATGTGCACAAGAAAGACTACCGAGTGGTTCAACCACTATGTCGAGAGGACAAGATCTCAGCCAAAAATTATGGCATTTCTGATCGAAAATAAATGTTCTGGCATTGCATATAGTTGTCAAAACAATGGCAAGACGAATATGCACTGTAATCAAAGCTACAGGGGTTCCAACTAAATATTTGAGTCGGCGACTTTTTTTTGGCCGGGTAGTGTATGTAGTTTACATAGCTGTGATTGTGTATTCATTGTTCTCGTTCACATCAATGTCGGTTCAAAAGGGAGCATATATCTGCAAGACTTAGCTCTTCATGTTTTCTCTATATGATATTGTTATGGCCCCAATTTGTTATTACATTTATAACACAACAGCAACAGCAAGGGAGGACAAACACAGTTTTAACAACTAAAACACATTTAATTTTTAACAAAGACAAAGACTAATAACAACCTACAACTAAAGACCAAGATTGATACATAAGAAAAAACAGAAATAATTACAGTCCCTTTTTGGTGGGGTGGCTTGGTGATGTCCTGGATGAAGAAAATGCTCAAACACAGGCAAAGAAATCCACAAAAGAAACTACACAGGTCTTGAACAGAAATGACAGGTCTGGTCACACGTATCCTTCTTCTTGCAATTTCTCCTACTCCTTTACTGTCTGAATTCTTTTCCTTATATACTCTTTTGCAGACCCCACCCACATTTAGACCTCTTTTTTTTAATTTTCGGGGACTTGCCCCAGACATGTCTGGAAACATGTCCAAACATGACTCCAGTCTGAGCTTAACAAAAAAAAGGTAAATACTGCCATCTAGTGGCCTATATTCACATTACACCTCCATTCCAAAAGGGAAAAATTTTGACTCATAAAGGCAAAATTTTTCTTTTCAATACAAAATGGTTAAGTGAACACTTGTCTATATATACATATCATACAATATTCAAACACATGATATATATATACACATTCAAACTCGGGATAAGCAATCAGCAATTACATTGTCTGTACCCTTCACATGCTTAATTTCCAAGTCAAACTCCTGTAAAATCAAACTCCAATTCAACAATCTCCGATTCTTGTTTTTCATCTTACTCAAAAACATTAACGGATTGTGGTCAGTGTACACAATCATTGGCTTTTGTCCTGTACAAACATAAACCTCAAAGTGTTGTAAAGAAAGGACCAGAGCCAACAGTTCCTTCTCTATTGTGGAATAGTTCCTTTGGTGGCGATTGAACTTCCTGGAGAAGTATGCCACGGGATGTTCAATGTCATCAGAGTCACTTCTCTGTAGGAGCACAGATCCACAAGCTTGGTCGCTAGCATCGACCACGATGGAGAACGGTTTGTTGAAGTCAGGAGATTTGAGCACGGGGAAGTGACACAGCAGAGACTTCAGGTGATCGAAGGCTCTCTGGCATGCATCATCCCAGGTGAACTTTACGCCTTTCTTCAGTTGGTTAGTTAGACTGAGAGCAATCTCAGCAAAGTTCTTGCAGAACTTGCGGTAGTACCCGATCATTCCAAGGAAGCGGCGCAAAGCTTTTTTGTTGTCAGGAACTGGAAAGTCCATGATGGCTTGGACTTTAGCATTTATGGGTGCCACCTTACCCTGGCCTATGACGTAGCCAAGATAGGTGACAGTAGCACAACCAAAGTCACTCTTGTTCAGGTTAACAGTCAGGTTAGCCTGGGTCAGGCGCTGGAACAACGTCTCTACATCTTTTAGATGTTCTTCCCAGGAGTCACTCCATGTGATCAGGTCATCGATGTATGCACCCGTGTGTGGCAATCCGGCGATTGTAGACTGTATCATCCTTTGGAACGTGGCTGGGGCATTTTTCATGCCAAAGGGTAGGACTTCATACTGGTACAATCCAGATGGTGTGGCAAAAGCAGAGATGCTCTTGGCCCTCTCAGTTAAAGGCACACACCAATAACCCTTCAATAAATCAATCTTGGTCAGAAACTTTGCTTGCCCTACACTATCAATACAATCATCAATCCTAGGTATTGGAAACACATCAGTTCTAGTTACAGCATTGACTTTGCGATAATCTGTACAGAATCTAGTACTTCCATCAGGTTTTGGAACTAGCACACAGGGTGAACTCCAATCGGAGTTGGAGGGTCTGATAATATCATGTTTTAACATGAACTCAACCTCTTTCTCAGCAATCTTTCTCTTTTCAGGATTCATCCGGTATGGATGCTGTTTTATTGGTTTGGCATCACCAACATCTACATCATGAGAGGCTATAGTAACTCTCTTTGGAACATCAGGAAACAAATCCTCATATTTCTTGATCAACCTTTCAAACTGATCTCTCTGTGAGGGTTCTAAGTGCTGGAGTTTTACATCAAGATTTTGCAACACTTCAGTGTTTGATAATTTACATGAAAGAACTTCAGCTTTAATTCTTGGTTCATCATCTTGAAACTCCCCCTCATCTTCACACGTTTCGACCATTGGAGAATCTGAAGTGACAGCTGCAACCCTAGCATTTCTGTCATGATAAGGCTTTAGCATGTTAATATGACACAATTGTTTTGGTTTTCTCCTATCTGGAGTCTTCACAATGTAATTGAGATCATTGAGTTTTGTCAGAATTTCATAAGGACCATGAAATCTAGCCTGCAATGGATTGGACTGCAAGGGAAACAACACAAGGACCTTTTCTCCTGGTTTAAACTCACGGCTTCTAGCCTTATGATCATACCAAGTTTTCATTTTTCCCTGACTTGATTTCAAGTTCTCTTTGGCAAGGTCACAAGCTGCACGCAATCTTTCCTTGAACTTGCTAACATAGTCTAACAGACTGATATGCGGCTCTTTCTCTTGCCATTGTTCACTCAATAATAGCAAAGGTCCTCTCACTTCATGACCAAACACTAGCTCAAATGGACTGAATCCAGTAGACTCCTGCACTGCTTCTCTAGCTGCAAACAACAGCAAATGAACCCCTTCATCCCAGTCTTTCTCATGGTCATAACAATAAGTCCTCATCATTGTCTTGAGAGTGGAATGAAACCGCTCTAAGGCACCCTGACTTTCTGGATGATAGGCACTAGAAAGAATCTGCTTTGCACCTAGTTCATACACAACCTGCTGAAACAATCCTGAAGTGAAATTGCTACCCTGGTCTGACTGAATTTCCCTGGGAAGGCCAAACAACGTGAAGAACTTTATCAAAGCCTTCGAGATTGCAGTTGCCTTGATGTTACGTAGAGGTATGGCTTCGGGGAATCTGGTAGATGCACACATGATTGTCAGCAAGTACTGATTTCCAGATCTAGTCTTGGGTAATGGACCAACGCAATCAACAATGACCCTAGAGAATGGCTCCCCAAATGCTGGAATAGGCTGCAATGGAGCTACAGGTGGGTCTAACTGGTGTTTTCCAACTACCTGACAAGTGTGACAGGTTTTGCAAAAGTTGGAAACGTCTTTCCGAAGCCCAGGCCAAAAGAAGTGTTTCATGATCTTATCAACAGTCTTGTTAACACCAAGATGACCTCCTAAAGGTAAACTATGAGCCATTGTTAAGATCTCATTCCTGTAGACCTTCGGAACAACAATTTGCCTGACCACTGCCCAATCTGCATTGGCAGGGATATCAGGAGGGCGCCACTTCCGCATCAGCACACCATCCTTGAGATAATACCCAACTGGAACTGCGTCTATTTCTTTATCAGGAAGGGCTCTCCTCTTTAGTACACAAATTTCAGGATCATTAGTTTGCTCCTCAATCAACCGCTCTCTGGACAGAGACAAGTCTCCAGACACATCAGAATCACCAGACCCATCCGGCTGGCTGAATAGAGAACTGATAAAAGTATCTGATAAGTCCTCAAACGGAGAAACCATAGTAGGCCAATCAGAGTCATGAGGCGAACCACCTGAGTCCTGACTATTCAATGTACTGGACGGCACCACATCATCATCTTCTTTAGCCTTCTTGGCCATAGCACGAGTCACTGCGCAAGAAGGATACAGAGATGGGTCCTCATCCCCATCTTCAGTGCTCGGCTGTGAAGTAAGATGTACAGGGGGAACTACTTTGCCCCCAGCCAGGTCATTGCCTAGCAACAGAGAAACACCCTTTATAGGTAGACTTGACATAAGTCCCACCTTTACCTGTCCTGTAACTAAATCTGACTTCAAGAATATAGAGCGCAGGGGTACAGATACAGTCCTCCCTTCAATACCTTGTACAAGTATGAAATCCCCTGAAGCGGCCTCATCATGTAACTCCAAAGAGTCCATCAACAAAAGTGACTGAGAAGCTCCGGTATCCCTTAGGATATATATGGGGACAGGAGTAGTATGCTCATTCAGAGCCACAAATCCCTCTGACACAAATGGAAGAAATTCCTCCCTCACAAAGTCAGCTGTATTAGGCTTTTTAGCCCCACAAGAAGCAGGCAATTTAGCAGATTGGTTATCCACTACAGGGGTTTCTAACCTTGTTTTCACAAAGGCATTTGGTTTGGTATCCTTTTCTTTTTCTTTCTTAGCTTTAAGGAACCAACAGTTAGTTGTAACATGACCAGATTTCTTGCAATAACTGCAAACTAGACCACTTCTGTCACTGTCAGCTTTCACACTTTGATCAGACCTGTTACTGGATTTCTGAGCACCATCACCAGATTTGTCTTTGTCTTTGGGTGAGGAATCTTGGGTATCACCGTAACCCCTTTTCTGAAATTGGGACCATTTATTGTTACTGCTAGACTGAAATTTGGACTTATGAGTGAGAACATATTCATCTGCAAATTTGGCAGCTGATTGCAAGTTCAGTGCTTGCTTCTCATTAAGGTAGGTCTTAACATCATCCTTAACACAGTTCTTGAATTCTTCAACTAACACCATCTCTTTTAGTGAGTTGAAATCATCCTTGACCTCCATAGAAGTACACCAGCGCTCAAAGCAAACCTGCTTTTCATTAGCAAATTCAACATAAGTCTGATTTTCAGATTTCTTCAGACCTCTGAATTTCTGTCGGTAAGCCTCTGGAACCAACTCATAAGCTCTCATAATAACCTTTTTGACAACCTCATAATCAGAGGAATCATCTGCAGACAAAGCCGAATAGGCTTGTTGAGCTTTACCCTTGAGGACAGTTTGCAACATCAGAGGCCAGTGTTCCTTTGGCCACTGGCAACTCTTTGCTACCTTTTCAAAACACTGGAAATAGTTGTCAACATCCTTTTCCGAAAATGGAGGCACCAGTTTTACCTCCTGGCTAGCCCGAAATTTATTTTCAGTTTGAATTTTTATTTTTAGTTGCTCCATTTGGAGTCTTTCTTCTCTATCGAATTTCTCTAATTCAAAATCTCTCTGTCTTGCAAATTTTTCTAACTCAAATTCTCTTTGTTTTTCTTCTCTTGCTAATTTTTCTATCTCAAACTGCCTTTGTTTTTCTTTTTCTTCCCTCTCAAATTCCCTTTCTTTTTCTCTTTCCTCCCTTTCAATCTCTAGCATTTTTAATTTAAGTTCCATTTCTATATTTGGATTTTCCACTGGAAACTGTTCCAGATCTCCTGGTGCAAACACATTTTCATCAATGTAATATTCAACTATCTCTCTAGCCAGTCTTGCTTTTCGCATGGCTGGTTTTACCTCTGTCAACTCCAACTGTCTGCAAATTTCTAGCAGTTCTGTCTTTTTAAAAGACTTCAAAACCCCTACGGTTGGTGATGCCAAGAAATCATCCATTGCTGTTGTCAATATATATCTAGGAAAATTCACAAAAACAATTTCACAATTTGGAATGTTAGATTTTCAATAAATTACTCACACAATGGTCTATCCCGGACGAGCCCCCAATTTGTTATGGCCCCAATTTGTTATTACATTTATAACACAACAGCAACAGCAAGGGATGACAAACACAGTTTTAACAACTAAAACACATTTAATTTTTAACAAAGACAAAGACTAATAACAACCTACAACTAAAGACCAAGATTGATACATAAGAAAAAACAGAAATAATTACAGTCCCTTTTTGGTGGGGTGGCTTGGTGATGTCCTGGATGAAGAAAATGCTCAAACACAGGCAAAGAAATCCACAAAAGAAACTACACAGGTCTTGAACAGAAATGACAGGTCTGGTCACACGTATCCTTCTTCTTGCAATTTCTCCTACTCCTTTACTGTCTCAATTCTTTTCCTTATATACTCTTTTGCAGACCCCACCCACATTTAGACCTCTTTTTTTTAATTTTCGGGGACTTGCCCCAGACATGTCTGGAAACATGTCCAAACATGACTCCAGTCTGAGCTTAACAAAAAAAAGGTAAATACTGCCATCTAGTGGCCTATATTCACATTACAATATATTTATGGAGCAGGAGAGAGGGGGAAATATATATATATATATATATATATATATATATATATATATATATATATATATATACTTTATTGAACCACGGGGGATAATTTGTCCTCTGCATTTGACCCATCCTATAGTTTGGAGCAGTGGTCAGTCACAGAGCAGCGCCCGGGGTGTGGGGGAAACCAGAGTACCCAGAGGAAACCCGGGGGCACACGGGGAGAACATGCAAATTCCACACAGTAAGGCCCCAGGCCGGATTCGAACCCATAAGTTTCTTGCTGTGAGGCAGTAGTGCTAACCACTGTGATCATGGTTGGAGTCATTGGGATCAAAGGTCATGGCTTAAAAGTGCCTGCGTTGAGAACTAGCACTCATAATTCTGAATATGGCTCTTAAGTGTTTGTACGTGTGCCTATTTTTCAGTTTGGTTTTGACTCCAACTCAAGGGCTCCATCCAAATTGCCATAAACGGGAGGCCTTTTCCTTTTTCTCTCAATTTTTCTCCCTAGAATATGTCATTAGGGCTGAGTGAAAGTTACAGAGACATTTTGAAGGTACATTGGGACATGTGTGAGAAAAACATAAATCATGTACAGTATTTCCTTCAATACAACAGGAGCTCAAGGGCAATGCATAATGACTTGCAACAAAATGTGTCCTGCAGCCCTCAAAATGCCAGCTACTTTCCCTTACTTCCTCCTCTTTTCCTTTGTGACCCCAAAACTGATTTTGACTCCACCATTTTACTTGCAGTCCCAATGCTGTACAAAACTAATTAAGCAGTCTCAGACTCTACTTCCGGAACATTTGAGCTAGGAACCTGAAGAGTTTCCTACAAGGAAGTATTTTTTGAATGCATCCCCACATTACAGGACTGATGTTTGCAACTGACCCACTTCATCTGTTAGGATGATATAAGGGAATAACTGTCTTAATTCTATTTACATCTGCTCTTTTTCTCTCACAGCTGTCTCTCCTTCCCTTTCCTTACTTCCCCCACATTACTGGTAGGAGATAAGCTGGAATGAGGGGGGAATGGAAGCAAGCAGTAAAGAGGACAAATGGGTCACACCCACTGCTGACTGAGATTACCCTACAAGCTTTAGAGATGCTCCAACCCAGTCATTAGGCCAGAACAATTTTGCCCCTTTCAAAGTTGTTGGGGTCCCATTTCTCCTGCATATTAATGATAGAATACAAGAACCTATTGTTTGCTAACTATCCAAGGCTTGTTTGCAGACCTTTACATGCACTATTGCTATGAGATAATAAATGTAGTTTAACGTTCCAAAGGGAACGTTAGCTGTTTGTGCTCAGCATTTCACCAAAAACAGCTTTGTCAATAAAGGATAATTCGACACAGGATAAGTGTTTATGCTGCTTCTCAAACCTGAAGCAGTTGCATCGATCAAGCGCTCAGAGCAACAAGCTGTAAGTAACAATATAACAGCAAATAATGTAGGAGAAACTAACATGTTACGGACAGCTACTGGCTAGCAGGACCGCTAACGATAGTTAGCACTAACAACTGGCCTCAAGCGCAGGCTTTTTAAAATCCCTGAAGATAAATCCTGGATCGATCAGGACTTTATGTGTCTCACAGACACAGAAGCTGCAAGTTGCTTTTACTGCATAAGCCAACCTGACGTGATAGCCTGTTGATTGTGGCTGTAGCACTGTGGCTAACATAACCAAGTTACTGTTGCTAATTTTTGTGTATTTAAATATGCAAGAGTGATATCCGGGGAAATTCTACAGAAGGTTTGTGAACATAAAGCTCATTTGAAGCTAACTTGTTATATCTGTTTGTAATTCGGATGCTTGGTACAACTGTCCACGGTAACGGAACTTGCTGTCTGTAAAACCTGAATTGCAAGGGTTTGTCTCTGTGGTTGTTATGACCACTCGGTTACCAGATACTGCATGTTGGTTTGCCTGCCGCACTAATTAAAAATTCTCCTGGTTAATTGTTATGCAATAATTCTGATCGGTGTGCTTGTGTTACTTCGGTAAGCATCAATGTGGCAGTTTCATCATAACCCAGCCCACTTGTTGCCACCACAGTTGAAGCTAACCGGAAAGGTGCTGTATGTGTCCGCAAAGTTGGGCTGAAAAGCACAGTTAGACCAGACGTAAGTTTTGCAGAGCTTGGGATACGTGTTTGGGTTTGTTTACGGCTGCTTGTCATCGCTTGACTTATCCATGACCGGGATCAGCCAGATACTTCACAAATGTCTGGGCAAGCTTCCTGGTGCTACCGAGAAAACAATGCGAAACGCAGAAACTACCATGACATAATTTCATCCCCCTTTAGAAGTTATTGTGGCAAATCAAAAGCCGAAAAAGGCGGAGATGAAATAGGAAATTCTTTCCTGTAAAAGTGATCGATTCCCTAGCTCCACATAAGCAACTTGTCCCTGCTAACGGAATTTACGGTCTGTAAAACCTGTATTATGCTCATAACATAACCGAGCTCTCTCTAGCTGTCGCGTACTATCCATAAAGCTGCTTTCACATCGGACACAAAACAAGCTTTTCGCAGGGCA
This sequence comes from Gymnothorax reevesii, assembly GCA_029721435.1. Classification (NCBI taxonomy): domain Eukaryota; kingdom Metazoa; phylum Chordata; class Actinopteri; order Anguilliformes; family Muraenidae; genus Gymnothorax; species Gymnothorax reevesii. Next base: position 135,956,396 of record CM056574.1, on the reverse strand, counting down.
GATTAGCCTACATTCAAAGTCAACGAAATGAGACGAATACACGCGTTATGGGCGCGTTAAGAAGTTTTCACATTGGACGCGAAACTATTTTTTCGCGCAACAGATTACATTCAAAGTCAATGCAAAGACGTGAATACGGCCATGTCAAGCTGCTTTCACACCGGACGCGAAACAAATTTTTCGCGCGATGGATTACATTCAAAAGTCATGACCGCTCATCAGCTACTGCATATTAGTTCCTGTGGTCTGCTCATTAAAAATACGATGTTGCACAGCTTATTGCTTAATGAGCCTCACTAATCAATTTGCGCATCTATGCCGTTTCGTGAGCTTCTTGAGCGCGGAATTTACTGTGTAGGCCTATGGTAATTTATGTCGTAATTTATGTGTGAAAGAAAACCCCTCAATTTCGTGGTGCAATGTATAGCAATGCTATCGAAAATAAATTTGACTCAACTGACTGTTCTTCTATCAATTCATATGAGCAACTTCTGATCAAGAAAAGTAAACTGCGAAAGGTTTAAGTTATTAAGCTTTGAAGGGCAAGGTTTTGGCTTAACTTTGTTACGGCCGACGACCCTCCACTGTTTAAATGAATGATTGAAAACAGGTGATGAACAATCATTAACATTAAGGAATTGTTTGGGCTTCCCCTGTTGCCAATTCATGAGCCGCCACTGATTGTAAGAAAAATGTGGGTGTGTCCAAACTTTTGACCAGGATGTCTGCGTTTTTAATCCGAAGTGTTACTACGCATGTGGCTAAAGAAATTTGAGCCGAGTTTGCCACGGTGGCAAAAAAAGAAAAAAAAATTCTCCTAGTGCAGCCCCTGGACTCCAATCTCACACGTCCAATCCTAACTGTGTGAATGTTTTAACTCATTGTCATGGTTTTGGCCTGTAGGCCCTTCCCCCTGCTGCATTCTTTGCCTCCACCTTAACGAGCCACACCTATTGCTCGTTAAGGTGGAGGTGAAGTTTAGTATTTAAGATGTGGCTGCACCTGTGTAGGTGCAGCAGTATTCTGTTCGTTCCTGAGCCCTGCTGTAGTCTGCTGTGCTGCTCCCCTCTGGGACTGGTTTTAATCGTTATTTATATTAAAGAACCTTCGCTTTTACTCAGCCTGTGCGTTTGGGTCCCTTTCACCTGTTTGGAAACATGGTCCCAGCGCCCGCCGGCTTTGCCTCTTGCCGGCAGGCCGAATTCCATGACACTCATTAAGAGTTTATTTTCATTCTGCCCACCATAAAACTGGGGTCAAAACAAAAATGTGCACTATCAATTAACTTTCTGCATTAAATTTCCTGTAACGTCGTCAGCGCATTTTGTCCTTGAACTTAAACAACAGGGAATATTCAAAGTGAACACAACAAAACTTTATCTATATAACTCAATTTATCCCGGGTGGAAGCAAAATATTTTCTGTGCAAGGCATGAACTACCATCAAGGCAGCAGCTACAAAAACTGTCACTAATAAAAAGAAAATAGTGCCATGGGCACTGCAGCTCACTTGGTTTATTTCAGGTTTTAGTGTTATGGCAGCTCATTAGTGGTCGTATTTTTTAATGCTTGAGTCTAACATTAGGAAAATGAAGACACCCTCTGTCATTTGTGATGGAAAAAAAAAACTAAAATTATCGGCAAAATTCAGCATCATGGTTTGAGGTTTTATCATGTCTTTTTTTTTTTTTTTTGATGCTCAGAGCTCTTTTCATAGTGCAGCTTCATTGATATATCAAGCCCCAGAAAACAGATCATTGCACCAAACATTATATACTGAAGAGTTAACCTGATGGCCATTGGGCTTCAGTGTGTTGCTCAAGGGAATAGTATTATAGAAATTCAGAGCTAAGCGTTTTATCTTTATCCCCAAAAGTATATGTGTACAAAGTTTCAGCTTTCTAGCGGCTTTCAGTATAATATAGTGCAATTTAAAATATGGCCAACTGGCAGTCATAGTTTATGTTGAGTTTTGACACCTCAAACAAATTTGAATCTGTACATCCATGAGTGCCACCCAGTCCCCACCAAATTTCACATTGATCCCTTCAGTGGTTTGGCAGAAGTTCAAAGTTAACACAGATGCTGATGCCGCTGCCGCATGATCTCATAAGCTCCCTTTGGTCCATTGGACCAAGTGATCTAATAAAACATAAATACATGCAATTTAAAAGAAACATTAAAAACATGCAAGAATTAACAAGTTTATTTAAAGACCAGATGACCAATAAAAATTATGATTTGTAGACCTACAATAAGTAAGTGAGTGAGTATGTGTGAGAGTGATATCACATCTGACCTGATGAGTCAAGACATGTTGACTTTGAACAAGCTATGATAATGTTTGGTAATTCAATGTATGCCATTTGTCAAGAAATAGAATGTACCCTACTAAAACACAAGGGCACCCAGCCAGCCCAAAAATTCAGCTATAGTGTCATGGTTTTGCCCCTGCTGGCTGAAGATGACAAGTCGGCGGGCACTGGGACCATGTACCCAAAAAGTGGTTTAGGGACCCACACACACAGGCTGAGTAAAAAATAGAAATGTTTAATAAACCTAATAATAAAAACACAATATAAATCTCAGGGGCGCAGCAGCAAAAACAAGGTTCAGGCATCAGAATGCAGCTGCACTGCCAAGCAGGCAGTGCAGCTCTTAAATATCATACACTTCACCTCCACTTTTACGAGCAACAGATGTGGCTCGTTGACGTGGAGGCAAAGACAGCAGGTGGGGGGAGGGGCTGCAGGGCAGAACCGTCACATATAGTCTCAAATGAAAAATATTAAAAGATACAAAATCAGTTCTGATTTCAATTTGAACTCCTGTCAGTTCAGTTTGAATCCCCTTCAGAGCTGCAAATCATCATTTTTGTGTCTGTAAGGAGTTCTGAGAACAGCATTAATTAACTCAGATAAAGTTTTAACAGGATGGCAAAATGAAAGTAGGACCAAGCTAATGAAACACTTTTTGGTAAACATGTAATGGACCATTTTGAGGACATAAATCATATAGCACACACCTTATAATGGATACATTCTTTCAAGAATGCAAATCATATCTTGCAATATTTGTAGGCATAATGCAAGTAAATGGGGAGGTAAATTTCACACACCTCCTCTTCATCACAGAGGCACGAAACCTTGGTGAGTCAATTGTAAAATGTATTTTACACATTGATAACTGTAGATAGGGCCCTATATTCAACGTTGAGAAAATATTGCTGCAGGTTTAGTCATTATTATTTTCTTTTGAATAAATATTTCATGATCAACCAAATTAGGAAAAGAAACAGGCTGTTAAAATTTTGGAATTAAAACCTTAGTTGGGATATCATAAACCGGGGGTTCCTACTCACAATTTGAGATTTATTTCACAATGGATTACATTATTAAACACAACACCAGGGTGTAACACCAGAGATGGGTCTACACTGATGAGTGATTGAAAGCATTGTTGTACAATACAGCAGCAGTCATTACATGCACCTGTCACGAGTGCAATCTTCCTGAACAACACATGATTACTGCGGCATAATTAACAGAGGAGTCACTGCTGTGCTCGGAGAGAGCTGTTCCACGAGTATGGGGGTGGAGTGGGAGGGGTGGAAGCGTACTACCATTACTTGCCAGCTAAACTTGTATTGGATTTATTAACTGACCAAAGACTCCTGCCAGTGCAATTAACAAGCAAGCTGTGTTTCATCCCACACACCACAATCTTTTACAGTTCGGTACAACTTTCCTGCTCATTTTGCATAAACTGATGCTTTTCAATGATCCTTTCTCGTGAATACGTTTCAATAATATTTGAAGACCACAAAGTAAAAATGATCAGAGCCCAAATTTAGCATTTTTATATATTTTATACATGATATAATAATATAATATTTATAATAATACTTGATAATATTCTATATTATTTGAATATTTTTTATATTTTATATTTTTTGCATATTCTTTCAGTGCTTTGTTTCCAAGATCGAATTTTGAATTCATCATTTCATCACAACGTGAAAATGTGACTGAACATTTTTCCATTGTGGTCTTCATTTGTGTCAGTGAAATTTCTTTAATCTGAGATTGTACACGGGAAAGCACATGGTTGTCCCCGTCTAAGCCATGCAGCAGTGCTTTTACTCACTCCTCTCCGACGCCGGACAGCAAGAGGGAGCACCAGGGAGACTGGCTGCATAAGAAAAGTCAGTCAACCAATCTGACCATACCACAACATGCGCGCCTTGCTGTGCTAACCCTGTTGTGTGAGGCTAGGATTCAAGAAGATTTCCTCACAGACTTTTAGAAGCACTGTCTGCGCTCGTTAAAACTTTGTGTTTGGAGCAAAAAAGAAGACCAGCATGCATGTTATGCTTTTATATTGTGTTCTTTTCACTCTCTCCAAAATCAATTAAAGTAAACAGATCAATAAATAAAGAATAAAACAGCACCAGGCCTGTGCAGTGACCTGAAGTGTGGACTGGTGTGATACAAATGGTCGTGTCTCACACACACACACACACATACACACACACACACACACACCCACACATGCACACACACTCACACAAATACAAACATCACACACAATTATGCTCACGCACCACACACATGCACATGCACATTCACAGACACACACACATACTGAGGTATTCACCGTGCATTGTCCACGAAGATGGAGGTGTGGAAGCTGTGTTTGACTGCGCTGCCCAGCCTCCACAGTGACCAGGTATCCAGTGTACAGTCGAGCAGCTCCAGCTATCTGAATGGTACATCATTCATCCTCACTTCACTGGCAGGGGAGGGGGTGAAGGAGCATACAGACTGCAACAGGATTTTGCTGGTGAAACAGGTTTGAATAACAATACAGTCGTTTGGAAGCTGAATCTCTGTCCTATCAGGACATACTGTCCAGTTAATTCCAAATTCAGTGTAAATACCAGATATTTAGAATTCAAAAATGTCCTTTTTCTATGTATGTAAATTAGATTTCTGTGACGTGTCCATTCTGTATAGTGTATCATGTCTCATCAAGGAAACAATAAGCACTTGCAATAAATTTGATTTACACTCTCAGAACTTCGTATCTGAAATTAAGGATATAGGCTACATGCAGAATCCTGCAAGGAAACTATAATTAGAGCAAAGAAATGAATGGCAATTTCATTTCTCATGAGTTCTCTTTAATGTACAAATGTATACCTTTGCCCATTTTTTTAAATTTCACCATGGGGGTGGGGGGTGCATCAGGGGAATCAGCTCAGGGTTCTGTAATAACAAACAATCTGGCTTTTTAATTGTTCGGAGTTTAAAGTTTTGCAATAAATGCTGAAAAAACTATTGTAAGCAGTAGATTTTTATCTTATCTTGGGGAACGAACTCCTGAAGTTATGCCCTTCATAGGCTATGCGAAGCTTTGCCAAATAGGTGCTTTTACTTGACAAATATTTTGACCAAAATTTACTCCAAACAAATGGTAGTCATACTCACTGATTCTATTAGCACTAAGAAACTCCTGAAGCTATGGTGAGACCTCAGCACAGCTCACTTACTGTAGCACAGAAGCATGTGTGTGGTAATGTAAATGACTTACTTTCATCTTAATGGATTCTGAAGCCAATTCTCCTGTCTGCATAGCATAGCTCCATATGATTTAACTGGGCTTCCATTTCGGAACACTCTGCAGAGATTCATTAGCTGCTGAATGAGCTTCAACAAGCATGACTTACTAGATTAGCTACATCCTGATCCTTCGGTGATAAGTTCCAGACGGTCAGCTCGCGCCCGTGTGTATCACATGTGTCTCGAATTGCTTGGAGGAGGGGCTGCCGGCTCCCGGCGCTGAATCCTCAAGAAAGAGCAGCGTGATCTACAGCATGGAAGAACCACATCCACTGATGCAAACCAGGCCTCACTCTCAGACACACCATGCTGTCAGATCTATATTGGAAAAATCTAGCTTGTGCCTGCATGGATAATTTATGAGAGTATGCACATTTGCATGTGTATTTGAATCACATGCAATTTACTGCAGCAAATTATGTCTATTATTGCAAGTGCAAAGGGCAATGGGGGAAAAAATTTGGCAAAATATAAATAAACTAACTGGTAAACAAGCAAAACAAACAAACAAAAAAAAAGAGTTAGAACTAGAAATTAACAATGTATTAGTCAAAGATCCCCTCATACTGGCAACGGAACTTAACATGTTCTTTAAAAACTGTGTTCAAGAAATATCACAGTTGTTTACTGCAGATGAAAGCATCTTTCCAAATGAATGATGCTTTGCCTAGTTCTAATATTAAAGAAATTACTAAACCGGACGTGATCTCAATTATCAATTAATTAAATAATTCTAAAGCTAAATAGGAGTATGGATTGGACACTAATTGTATTAAAATGCATAAAAATTCCCTTTCATACCCAATAAATAATTAATCATTCCGTTGTTCCTTCAGCATGGAAGGTGGCCACAATTACACCAATTTTTAAATCTGGGAATAAAGCAGATATTTAAAACTACAGACCAGTGGGCATACTTCCCGTTATTGAAAAATGGATAGCAAAACAATTAATAATTAAGTTCATCTAAACAAAGGTAGCACTCCCCTGCATCGCATGCAGTTTGGTTTTCGTGCCCATCATTCAACTGAAACAGCAATTAATGCTTTTATTGAGAAGGTTAAACATTCATTAGACAAACATGCTATTGTTGTTGCTGAATTTCTGGATCTGAAAAGGGCATTTGTTATCGTAAACCATTAAATAATTCTGGCGAAATTAACAAATTTTAACTATTCCAAACAAGTGATCCTTTGGGTTAAATCCTATTTAACAAATAGAACATATTGTGTCTCTGTAAACGGTATCAAATATCCTAACCTCGATAGTCCGGTTGGAGTCCCACAAGGTTCCATACTTGGACCAATCTTGTTTTCCTTGTATATCAATAACTTGCCAAATGTATGCCAAAACGTTAATGTCCAGTTATATGCTGATGATGCTGTACTTTTTAAACGAGCAAAAACTGAACAAGATGTATTGCAGATTTTAACATCAACTATAACTTGCGTGCAGCAATGGCTCACAAGGTCATGTCTACTTTTGAACTCTAAAAAAACTGTTGTTATGATGTTGTCAAAACGGCCAACTCAAAGGACACTCTCAAATGTGTTCCTGAAAGGAGAAGAGTTGGAGATTGTACATTTATTTGAATATCTTGGTGTTACACTAGATCCTACCTTGTCATTCAAGAGCCATGTTAAAAAAAAAAAATCAAAATTCATCAAATTTTATCAACACAACTTTAGACAAATCAGATCATCATTATCAGAGAATGCGGCTAGAATGTTTCTTCACTCGATGATCTTCTCTCATATTGATTACTGTATAATAATCACGGTTACCGCTAGAAAACATTGGCACCGGACTACATGACCGGCAGGTTTTCAATTTATCGGACAAATGTTTGAAATTCCGGTCAAATATCATCTGAATTTATTGAGCTTTATTGATTTAGCAGAATTTATTGATTTATTTATAATGTAATCTTTTTACTGTAAAGTACGATATATCAAATGAGTGCTGTCAATTGATTTTAGAAGTGTGTAACTTCTAAAATAAAAACTTGCACAAGCCCGCGCTCTTTTAACATGAACGTAAAACAATTGCAACTACAATTTGCAAACAAACCAAAAAAAAAAAAAAAAACCACACACACACCTGGACTGGCTCATACCATTTTAATAACGCGCCGTGCTGCCAACTTGTAATCAAATGCATGCAAAAAACTAAAAAAATCCCGCAACATGTTTCTGGCTCGGGACATTTTAGCCTACTTTTTACGCATTTTCGCTGCAGTGAGCCAGCAGCTGAATTAAAATCAAAAGTCTCAAGCGTCTCTCCGCAACTTGCAATGCGCATCAGTCGTGACCTTGTTCTCCCCCAGCCGATTTCGCTGCGCTGTTTTGGTCCGGTGTTATGACAATTTGTGCAGCTTTGTCAAAAAATGCTACCGTAATGCAAAGCGATCGTAAAGTCTTTGCTTTCACCTAAATATTGCAATATGAATCAGTGTACAGGAGTAACTTTATTTGTTGGCTTATCATAACATAAGCAGATGTTATAATGAGTTGGATAAGCTTGTTTGAAGATACAGCATATGCCCATTACATCATTATCATCTAATTTCTGCATTCTCAGGAAAACCCAGCGTGTTCATGCAAATATATTTACGCTTACAGGTCGAAAGGCGCACTGAAAAAAAATTTATTCTTATGATTTTTGAAGATGCTTAAAATATGAGCAAAGAAACAGCCCGAGATTTTAGGTTTGCGTATGCGCAGAACCGCAAAGTAGCATAGTTTGATTGGTAGAAAAATTTGACAGAACACCAGTTCTGCAGCACACTGGAGACGGGGATCACGCAGGCTATTTTGGCCAGTTTAGGCCACTCAGGGTAGCCCACTTCAGATTGCATCTAAATCTTTACATAATCCTTCTCCTTAGACCTGTTTGGTTTCAGAAAACAGTTTTTCATATTAGATTGTTTCGACATGTCCAACCTTCCCCGTTATTGTTGTTGTAATGGGCGGTGCATGCTTTGTCAGAGGAAATGAAACAAATGTGACAAGTTTAGTTCCGTGAAAAAAGTTTCATTCCACATATAGGCCTGGCCTTAACATTCATAAAAAAATAAGATTTGGGTTTTTTTGTAATAAAATGGCATGTGGAAATTGACTGCTTTAATAAAATTCAAATTATGCTTAGAGGGAATATTTTCACCGGACATTTTGACCGGAGGGGTTAAAAATTACCGGACTTCGGCAGATTGTACCAGTCAAAGTCCGGTAATTACCGGATAACGGAAATCCAGATAATAATACAGTATTATATAGTATAATAATAAAACTGGTCTGTTACAAATCCAACAATAATTAAACCCATAGAATCACTTTTTAAAAAACCATCAAAGTCTTTGACAGAAAGCCACTTAGTTTTCATTACTGCAACATACTTAAGAAACACTACCTTCTAGGTTTTGAAAATTTTAAAAAGCTTAAATTTGCCTGTTCTATCTATAAAATCTTAAATGGTCTTGCTCAACCTCCGCTAGGTGAATATATTAAGCTGAAAACTAACTGCAGTGATAAAATCACGACCAAAGCCTCCACAAGAGGAGACTGTGAGATACTTATAGACATACTACTTTTAGTCAGTCTATGCTGTCTGTTGAGGGTGGAGAGATCTAGAACATCATACCAGTTGCAATAAGAGAATTTACCATGTGAAAGATGGCTCAAAACACATCAGGTCTGTAGTCACTAATTTATATCCTATGCTCTGTGTAGAGGTGAGTGAATGTGTGTCTATTCACACATGAGTGCGTGTGTGTATATACTTACATCACTGGTCTGATTGTGTGCATGTTTATTTGTGTGTTATAGGTAATTTGAATGTTGGATCAGACAATTGGAGGCAACTTTTTGTGTGGTACAACTCCAGGTGCAGCACTTTATCACTGATTAGCACTTTAAATGCTTTTTTGCACTATTTATATAGTTGACATCACTGTAACTCGTTGTGTTTTATTTTTATGCTGTCAGGATGTTTCTGTTTGTATTTTGTGTTCTTTTCTATTGTTACGAACTCTGCTCTGGCCTGCCAGGGAGTACAGATGAAAATTAGCCTTATGGCTAACTCTGGCATATTTACATGATGCTGTGCTGAAATGTTAATGAATATGTATTGCCCCTTTAAATAAGAAAAAAAAAAAAAAAAAAAATCCGTCTGTGAGCTTGGAATATTGTCTGTGCATATCCACTTGTTCACCTGTGTGCCTGTATGTTGGCAAATTTGTACATAATTCAATGATTCAACAAATACACTGAATTAAAATAATTGTGTTGCACTATGTGCGACTATTTACTGTTGCAGTAAAATAGTTCTGAATTCAGAAAGATTGATACTTTAATGGCTAATGAGTTGTTCATCTCCTGTACTGTTATCCTTGGAGATTCTCTGTAAAGCTTTGACCACCGTCTGTTTTGTTTGATGTGTTGACAGGAGTTTAAGAAAGTGAAAAACATATTCGATAGAGTCTAAATCTGACATCACTTCAAATGTATTCATCCTGCCTCCCAGGTAAGGGCCTTGATGAATTTTGCCGTATGTTTTGGGCCACTGTCTTTCCACTCAATTTTTCCACGTGCTCTGTTCATTGCCATTTTCTGTGTTTTGGAGGGCAATGTGTTGTGTTTTTTTTACACTCCAGATGTTGTTCAGTTGCTGCCCTCATTGATGACATCACCAGGAAGGGGAATTAAGCTGCTTGTTAATGCAGTGGTGCAGGCCCAGGTCATATGCATATCTTCAGAGATCCATGCAGCATGAGTACCTTTGTAATGTTTTTCCCTTTCAAGGCACTGCTGGATGTCCCATCTGACAGTGGGGCTGACAGAGCTTTCAGTTCCCTGAACGAGTCATTCACGTGATTTTAAAAACAGCCTGAGACTGTCGGTGACATCAGAAGTCGTTCGAGGTGCCTCTCCATATTTCATCCCTCTTCATCTGCCCATTTCTCAACATTTTCTCTCCACCAGGTTCCACAATCTTTTAAATAACCAGAAAGAAAAAAATATGATGTATTTTTGCATTTTAAACAATGATGGAAAACAATAAAATAGCTATTATCATAATTCATTTCTGCAAGTTATAAATCAGAGATAAATTGGCTCTGTTTTTAAGTCTTCCATTAATTTGGACTATATAATTTTGCCAGTTGTCTAACTCAATTTAGTCTCATTTGCATTCAACCGAAGAATTTGCGATCTCCTCTTGTCTGTACCTGTGAGCTGGTGATTATTTTATACATACTGATCCCACAATTCCACAGGAGAGAGTGAGCACCAAGCACAGGAGATGGATATCTTTCTTTCATGGCCTGCATGTTCTCACAGCCACACTTGGGATTCAGATCTTCAGATCTGCAGAGATTTCAAGAGAATCTTACCATCTGTGTGCAATACTTTGAATTGCTAAAGTGGATATTCCATTGCAGAGCCCCCAAATACTGGTCCCATATTTTGAGGCAAGGACACCTCCAGTAGTGTGAATTATACCAAAGACTCCTGAAGCACAGAGCGTAAGGGATACAACTGGATAGGACCAATAAGTTTTTTTAAATTTAGTTTTTAAAGGGGAGCTAAGATGTACATTCTAGAAGTTTTTAAGAAGAATGGGGTATCATCATAAAATGTGATACACACTTTTTCTAGATATTCAACCGTTTCCTTTTCTGCCACAATTCATTGGCTGAATTTCATTATCAAATCACAAAATGGTGATTCCAGCGCATCAATTTAAAATTTTCGTACACAAACTCCTTGACTTCACGAGTGACCACCATAACTGCACAGGCCTTTGCAGTGATGTGATTTTTCTGGAGAAAAAAAAAGTTTAATTCCTAAATTCTGGACAGTTCATCACTTTGTAAAGAACCTCAGTTGAATAAGACCAACATTACTCTCAGTGGGATGAGAACAATATCTTCTCTCCGGGAAAAATTAACAGTCAATGCTCAGACCTAAGACAACAGTGTGTGCCCAACACAATCTAATATTGCCAAGTAAGTGCTGTTACGGAAAAGAAAACACCCCGAACAAAAATGGACTGGAATTGATACGTGATTGTTAATTCGTGGAGATTGTTATTAAAACCTGGGTATGACATTGTGTCTTGTTTAAACCACTGCTTATGAAATGATGATTGTTTAATTAAGTTCTTTAAAAAATTATAAGTACAATTCCGGGATCAACAAAATAATTCTCATCCAGGAGTAACATTAGAGTCCACGAATGAATGCCAGTTCTGCTTTGATGATGTCATTTTTAGATGAGACTGGAACTCACTCAGCCGCTACCACAACTATTATCCTTTTTTGGTGAGTCTTTTCTTGTAGCAACAAGTTGCTTGGCAACAGAGGGGGACGCTGAGAACTGCAGTGTTAAAAAAAGGCCTTTGTAAAGGTGCTTTCATTTCTTTGACCAGACCTTTTTGTCAGGAAAAGATCGATGAACATACAAATTTGCATTAGTTTTGTCGTTAATATTTCATAAATGATGAATTTAAGAAGCATATTCTTGGAAACATTAAATATACCCACATCAGTAGGCTTTTCCAGTGAGAAAAAATATTTCAAGTGACCAACAAAACAATATAAGACAAGCAGTTGCTTGCTGGATAGACCTGGTGACTATTGCCACATGTTGTTTTGGCGGCCCCTGCTGGTTACCGGTTCTCTGGTTCTCGGTTTTTGTCTATCCTAATTACAGTTGAGCAACACCTGGACTCCGCATTAACAACCCTATAAAAAGGATTGTGGTGTGTACCAAAGGAAGAAGGAAAAAAGAACACATTGAGAGGCGGTCCATGCCTCATGGTTCCCGCTGGCCTTCTCCTGTTACAGCAACAAGACACCCTTCTAGTATACCAGGACAAAGGTAGACAACGCAGAATTAGGAATCACTGCAATACAGAAGCTGAAACCGCAAATGAAGTGGCTATTCGCCCTGCAGCGGGGTGAATTGGGGGAAAGAAATTGGCTATCTGCCCCGCAATAGATCCGACAAGAGAAGCGGATACGAGAAGCACTTCTGCAATTTTCCCCGCAGTTGGGCCAATAAGCGATTTCACTTTATAATCCGCCCCACACTTTGATCTTTCGCGCTTAACCGCCATGGGGAGAATAGCCTCTTCCAACCGCAGATGCTGCTGGTCACCTATATATAACCAGAAAGAGCATGAAGAAACCTATAACCAGCCAAGCAGGTATGTGCCACATCTCATCTTGGGCCTGACTGGAAAATAGTTAGTCTAACTGTTGCCTGCAATGTTCGCCAAATGATCATCTCAATGAACAGATAATGAGGTAAATTATAATAAGAACATCGACTTTCATTCATTATTAAACTGAACAATCAACTAGGTACCTAATTATACTGTATATTAAGTAATTATTCATTGTCGCCATGCAGGTGGGCATATTCGGAGCGCTTTTCAGAGCTCATCAATATAATCATCGGAAACACTAAAAACGCAAATTGGGATTTTATTTATGAAGAAAACATTCAGTGTAGGTGTAGTCCTCTATTTCGTTCTTGCCTGTACATCCGAGCACAGATCAAAAACAGTAGTGAAGCTCTGGGACATTGAAACATGACATTTGAGTAGAGCCTAAGAAAATCTTGATTAGGGCAACATTACTCTGGATACTGACCGGCAAGTTTTTCTGCATGCGTAGACCCAAATTGCTGTACCTTGGTCTGCAGATTTTTGTTGAAGGCTACAGATTGATTTCTGAAAGCACTTTCCTCCCTGTGAGCAGGGGAATGTTTTTCTTTGGTATTTTATTCTCAACTTCAAGTGCCGGATAGCAGGCTTTCTCAGGTGGTGCAAGGTACTCCAGGCAGTAATGGGTGTTATTATCTGTATTGACTGCATGCGCGTGCATATGCACACACGCCTACACACACAGCAATAAATTCCTGCTGGATTGCTGCAGTGTCTGAAGGACCTCCTTTCAAAAGATGACCTTTCCAACCTACCATGATTACGCAGTTTCCTAGTAGAATTGGAAGGGCTGCACTGGACTGCGATGGAAGCCAGTGCCGAACAAAACATTAATATTTAAGTTTATTGAAACAAAATGAACTTTAAATTGTTGATGGAAGTGTGCAGTGTTCAGACCAATATGATGATTAATTTTATACTCTATCATACAATTCAGTTCAGAATAATCGATTCGACTGGCAACTATAGCTTTCAACATTTTCAAAAGTACAATAGAAGTCAGTTGAATAGATGAGTTACTGAAAATGAGTTGTAAAAAGCAGTGAGTATTGTGCAGATAGTGATTATCAAAAGAAATATTCTGCCGACAATTTTTTTTAACTTAAGATTAAACTTGCAGATAATGCGGTTGGTGTTTATGATGATAATTTTAGACACCACCCCGCCTAGCTTTACTACTGTTGGGGAAATATGGGACAAAAAATTTACGCGGTTTGTTTTTGCATACTGTTCGAATTATGGTGGAGTTGAGGTTGTAGCTTTTCTCAAAAAGGACGTATGTCCTCTTGAATTTACAATCTTGTTAACTGACCTCCATTATTTTGTTTAAATAAAAGATTCTTTATCAGCAATTGAAGCACCTATTACTAAAACCCCATAAGCCACACTTGACTTGACTTGTGGGGTTTTGGTAATCAGTGTTTCAATTATGTTTCGTTTGAGACAGTCCAACCAGCTTTTTCCGCTGGAGCTGGATATCTTGGCTTCTTTTTGCAAGCCTTTTTTTTCCCACCGTAATCACACTTTGCTGCTTGTCTGAACACTGGCTTTCTCTCAGTGTCTATTATCCTTTCTGTACATTTAACGAATGTAAATTGTCTCACTGTGCTCAGTTAATTTCCTTTGTCCTCCAGTGGGATTGAATACAGTGTCTGTCTCTGCTCTACAGAGTCACAACAGCAGTGTCTGTGTTTGCAGAAGAGCTATGCAGTCAGCCCAGATGGCAGTAGCCAGCTTCGCCATCTTCAACCCAGAGGTGGCACAATGCTCTCCCCTACTGCCCCACTGCTGCTAGAAACAAGTAGACAATAGCTCAACTTGGTTGATTGGTACTCTTTCTGTAATATTAATATTCTCAAACCTTGCTATGTTGTTCTTGATGTTCCTATTAATATTTTTGCGATATTAGAGCCAAGCTACATGGTATACATAAAATTCTCTGAAAGACAAAGCCATCTGCTCAGAACAGTATGATATTAGTCAATGGCCAAAATAGATGTTATCCATTCATCCATAGCTATTTGTGAGTGAAGCTCACTTTTACGCAAGGAAATAACTTCTGCACAGATTAAACCTTTTACTTGTATCTTTAAATGTGTCATTTGAAGAGCCTGTTTCTAATGCAATCTGTCTGATCATACTTCTGGCTGAGTTTTATAATGAAGCTGGACAGTCTTCATGTGGAGGTCAAATATTCAGGCCTGCATCATTCTCTTGATAAAAACCTTGCTAGCTCTTTCCCTCTTTGAGAATGCAGAGAGGTATGACTGCAGGGCTCGTTGTTCCCATTTTTGGCCACTACCAAGTCAGGCTTGTGACACAAGTCACTAGCCTGAAGAAGATTTTACAAGCTTGACTGAAAAAGACTAGAATATCAAATTATATTCAATGGCACAGGTACAAACTTCATTTAAACACTGTATGTCAATCAAAAAGTGTTTTTCATTTACTTAAATTTCTAACAGATTAAATGAAACAGATTTTTTTTCATACATTTTATGTCACCACCTTGATTTTCCTAAGCAAAAAGGTAAGCGCCATCAATTGGATAATTACTGCTGTGATTAATTTGTTTCAGCCAGCAACAAGTTGTTTAACCCTACATTAGTAGGGTTAGTAGCTTCTCATTTCCTAAACAACCATGTCAAATGTTACTCTGGTTCGGAAGGGTCAAATTATTGGCCTGCATCAAAGAAAACTATCGAGGAGATTGCTGAAACTACTAATGTTTGGATAAGAACTGCAGTGAACCATCATCTTCAAGGAAGGTATATGACTGGAAAAAAATCTTGAATAATCACTTATTTGGGGAAAAGGCTACATTGGGCAGGTGGGAAACATTTTGGGCTGTTATGCGATGAACTTGACATACATTATGATTTCAGCCACTCTCATTGAGAAGAGGTCATGTTTTCACTCCTACTCCTTGCATAGGCCTTCAATGGGCTCAAAGATTACTGGCACCCCAGACTGGCAATGCTCAAACTATATAAAAATACAAAAGGTATAAACAATATAATTATAGAGAAACTGAATATACCAAGAAATACTTTATTAATGTTTTGATTGAAACAACCAAATTCATAACGATCGTATAATACAAAATAAATTTCAAGAAAATCAAGATTTCAAGGTAATAATCAAGGTGATTGTTGGCAGCCATCATTTAGTACTCAGTGCAACCACCTCTGGCAAGGATAACCGCATGGAGTATATGCCTCTAATTTTTGACAAGGTTAAGAGGTCTTCAGGGTAAAGTGTAGAAAGAACCATAATAATGTAAAAACTAAGAAATAAACATATTCAGCATGGTTTTAACCTCATAAAATGTAGCATTTTGATAAAAAATTTACATGGTTGCCATGGAAATGGCACTCTAATGACAAAATCTGACAATATTTTGTGGCATAAATATTTCAATGACCCATCATCAGATTTTACTCAAATAAGTCTCATATGTAAGGTTTAAGATAGTTCTATGAAATGACAGGATTTTTTTTTTTTTTTTGTTTGGAACACTTATGAATATTTAATGAGCTCAGTTATGTAACCATAATGAAAATCGCTAAATTAACCCCCAAGAAATGTACCTGTCTAGAAAATCCTATGACATTTCATAGATCTCCAACAGATACAACTTCAATCCAAATTTCAATCAGATGAATATTAATGATTTTATGAATGCCACAAGGTTGAAAATAAGTCAAAATTGTGATTTTCGATAATTTGCATTTAAAGTCACAAGTAACAATTAAGGCAGAGGAAAAGCATCGATTCTGGGTGTTTACTGGCATCTCACTGCATTCCTTTATTTATTTTATGTGAAAATCAGAAATATTGACATTTTTGTGGGGAAAAAATTTTAATTTTTACCCTGAAGACCCCCTGAAAGGATAAGTTCACCCAAAAATGAAAATTCACTCATATACAACCCCATGCAAAAATTATGGAATCACCAGTTTCGGTGGATGTTCATTAAGTTGTTTAATTTTGTAGAAAAAAAGCGGATCAAAGACATGACACAAAACTAAAGTCATTTCAAATGGCAACTTTCGGGCTTTAAGAAACACTAAAAGAAATCAAGAAAAAAAAAAAGTGGTAGTCAGTAACAGTTACTTTTCTGACTGATGGTGGTATATGTGTCTGTGTTGAGTATTATGTTTGCATTATGTGTATACAACCAGCAAATCCCTGTGCATGGGTGAATGTTAAGTGTGAGTTAAGCTTGCTAATGATAAGTACATATCTCTCTGTATGGATCCACTTCAAATGAGTTTGCACACACACTAGGAGTCAGAAGTTTTGTTCAAACTGCCCCTCATTTTCCCCTGAGGGGCAGCTGTAAGAGCGAATGTCCCCATTCTTTACTTGAGCCAGATCAAGGTCCACTTCCACGCTCTGGATCTTCGCCTGCAGGCATCCATGGAAGGAGTAGGCATCCCCCGTAGAAAAAACCTCTGTTGCTGACTTAATCCACCTCCACTGAACTGCTGATGGTTCTTTCTCTGCAGCATTAACACACAAAATTCCTTAATCCATTAAGAGCCATTCCACAAGAGACTGACATTCGGTGCGCAGTTGACCCCCCTGGAATTTAATGAAACTTGGCATATAGGTAGATATTGGTGTCTCACAGAAAACGCCAAATTTTTAGGTCCATATCTCACTTTGCCTGCCGATAGCGCCACCTGGAATCCACTGAAGTGGCTCAGTTTTGTTGTTGACACCATATTTTACATGACGTAACGGTACACAGTACCAAATATGTTATACTTCTATCATGACCTGTGACACTTCAAGTCCGGTTAGACTTCAGCACCAGATCAGCGCCAAGCTGGGTAACTACGTTATCGAGCCAGAATTATTTGTATAAATAAATAAATAATTTGTATATATAAGTATAAAAATTGAAAATGGGAATGGGAATAAAATAATACCCCAGACATATACCAAATTAGAATGCTTTATTATGTGTTTACACACAACAAGACTATCATTTTCAGTGAATAGTACTTTGGTATCTTGCTGTGTTTGTGGAATGGATGGCCAGAAGGATGGCTGAACTTCATTTTTGGTGCATGTTTGCAGTATATTTTCTCTGTAACCCAGATTTGTACTGTGAGGATAAATGCTGTTTTTTGTGCTTTTGGAACTCTATTTTCAGGAATGCCAAGCATTTCTTTGGTAGTATCCACGCTTTCAAGCTAGACAAAGCCAAAGTTAGAAGAAAACTAAAAATGGTCCATTTCATAGCAGATTGTGCCTATGTTTAGGTGGCATTATTTTGTTTACCCAACAAGATCAAGATCTGACATTCTCTGGGTTCATAGTACCTTTGGGGTACATTACAGAATTGGTAAAATCTCAATAGTAGTATTTTCAGTGTAGATGATTTTAAACATCAAAAATCGGAAAATTTCACCTACGGGGGCACTGTACGCTGCATGCAAGTACTGCCCATCCTCAGCGAAGTACCCAAGAAATTGTTTTTGAATTGTGATGCACACAGATAGTTTTCTCTGAAAATGAAGAGTTTAGCTTGGTACTATGCTGGGTAGATAGCTATCTGACCAAAGCTGGTGCTCTAAAAAACTAATGTTCTTCCGACCTAACATTCCATATTCCCAGACATATACGAATGTTCTGTCTTTTGACATAAAGTACATGCACAGTTATTCATAAAATTTGTAATCTCTTTGGTATAAAGCTGGGTTGGTTGTAAATTGGAAAAGAATGTTGGTGGTGATTGTAGCATTGTGTCAACATGCATGACTTTTATCAGTATTCAGTACAGTGCTGTGTACAGATTTGTAGTGTTGGTGAGTTACAGAAAATAACAAACTCAGCATTTTTGTATTACTACTAGAATCGGAGAGCAGGCGTCATTGTTAATTCTAGGATTTACCTTGGGTATGCTACTTGGGTATGAAAAAGGGCACAGCAGTCTCATCTAGCAAGTGGTTATCAAGATAAAGGGCACAGAGGTCCTAACAAGCAAGCAGCACCCTCCCAAGAAAAGGGCAGTTCATTTGTAGTGGTAACTTGCATGCCTTCATTCCTAACACCTGCCCATGATACCTAGCCTACGAGATGCCCTACAGTTGGGAGGGCGGGGTTTGTTTTACAGACTTCCCATTTCCGTGCATACCAAGCCATGAGTGTTGACGCAACTATTGCGCCATATAGGCTGCAGCCCACTATTTAATTCAGAGAGAGACAAGCTCACTATCAATGGCCTGTAAGCAGCCATGTAGATGCTCAGGATGCAGTGTAGTAGGGCTTGCCTCGGGCTCGACTGGCTCCGTGGGTAACATCAACCCGGATCCAATGAAGAAGGCCATGGATGGCTGCTCAAGGCCAAGGCCAAGGGGCAACTCTGGTGCACACCACCAGGTGCCGCCAACCCACAATCGAATTCCAAAAACAGATTGATGGGTAGAGCTAGTCACATGCTGTTTTGACATCATTTCACTTTGGATAACATGGAAAGTATAAAACAGTTTTAACCTTTGTATTAGACATTCTGTCTTCATATACATGGTTGTGTGACGAAGATTTTTTTTAGAGTTCAAAATATGGACTTTTATTTTATGTAAGTGTACGTATACTGTTGACGCATGTCTGCATACTTAAGATGGTATGCCTTTTACATTAGTTCTTTTATTGGCATTTAAAAATTTTGGACTGTTCATGTTTTATAACGTGCTGTATGTTTCTGACTGCGCTGTACCCGTACTTGGTTATAGCCCATATATTGTGTGTTTGTTAATACTCACAGTCATCACCAGTTTACAACCAAACAAGCTTTATGCCAAAGGGATGACAAATTTTATGTATAACTGTGTATGTGCTCCGTATACTACTAAAGACAGAACTTTGGTATATGTAAGGGAATATGGAATGGTAGGTAGGTGGATCATTAGCTCTTTAAAGTGCCACCTTTATTCAGAAAGCCATCTACCGAGAAACTAGCTGTGTATATCACAATTCAAAAAAAAAAATCTTTGGTACATTGCTGGGGATGGCCAGTACTTGCATCCTGTCTATAGTGCCCCTGGAGGCAAATTTTTCTGACTTTAGATGTTTAAAATGTTCTACGCTGAAAATACGAACATTAAAATTTTACTTATGCTGTAATGTACTCAAAGGGACTATGTATCCAGAGAATTTCAGATCTCAATCTTGCTGGGTAAAAAAAAAATGCCACCAAAACATAGGCACAATTTGCAATGAAATGGTTCATTTTGAGTTTTCCTCCGTCCACTTTGGTTCCATCTAGCTTGGAGGTGTAGATACTACCAAAGAAATTCTTGATTTTCCTGAAAACAGAGCTCCAAAAGCTCAACAAACAGCATTTATCATCATGGAACATATCTGGGTTACTGAGAAAATGTACCGCAAACATGCGCCAAAATCAATTTTGACCATCTTTGTGGCCATCCATTGCACTAACCTAGCAAGATACCAAGGGAATCTTAACTGAAAATCATAGTTTTGTTGTGAGTAAACACATAATAAAGCATTCTTGATTGGTATGTTTGGGATATTATTTCATTCCCATTTTCACTTTTTACCGTGATTTCTCTAATAGTTCCGGCACAATAACATAGTTACTCAGCTTGGCACTGATGTGGTGCTAATGTCATACAGACTTGAAGTGTCACAGGTCATGATAACAGTATAAAACATCTGGTACTGTGTACCCTTAAGTCATAATAATTGATGTAAAATATGGTGTCAAAAGCAAAACTGAGCCACTTTAGTGGCTTCCAGGCAGCCCCACCGGCAGACTTCTTAAGATATACGGACCTAAAAATTTGGCTTTTTCTGTGAGACTACCATAGTTACTTATCTGCCAAGTTTCATTCAATTCCAGGGGGGTCAACTCCTCAACTTCTTCAAAAAGTGCCATTTTCTCACAGAATGGCTCTTAACTTCATTGAACACAAATAATGTAGCTGGGCCCCCCTTTTTTCAAACCGTTTACAATTGTGGTCAGGGATTAGGATCCAGATGTTGAATATTAGGATGACATATAAATTTCGATGGATGCCAGACTGAAATAAAAGACAATGGAGAGGGCAGAAGGTAGACAGAGAGAAAGGGGGAAAAAAGAGATGAGAGTATAAATGAGATTTGGTTCGATATTTTTTTTTTTTTTTGCAGAATTAGAGGAGAGGGTTAAAAGATAATTGAGGGTGAGTGCTGGAAGGTGTTGCTGTAGCTCACCCAGGAACACTGTGGACCGTGGCTGGCTCTACACACTTCTCAGGAAGTGGAAGTCCTTATTCTCCAGCCTCCTCATGACCCTCTCTCCCCCCAGCTCCGTCATTACCTGGCCCACCTTCACCTGCAGCTGTAAGAACGGGCTTTCGCCCAAACATAGAAAGGGAGGGGTGCTGCTCGATCCAAATTCCTGATTCTTCAAATGGAGCACTAAGTCCTGAGATAAGTGGTGCTTAATAAACTGCATCAACATTTTTTTCTAACTGCCGTCTACTATGGAAAATTACATCTGAATGCTGATGTTAAGTGACTGTACTGAAGAAAAAAGATAAGGAACCGGAAAATTGACCAGAAAAGGATGATTTTCACTGCTGACAGGCAAAGTAAAAGGGAAGAGTGCATCCCCAACTCTGGGAGACCCCTTTATGTATACTGATGGACTTTAAAAACTTATAAGTCTGACAAGACAGAAAGGGTATAGTTGTGTTAGGGGAACTTTAATTAGATGATTATGTAATTGATATGCAGTTGTCTTTGAGTAAGGAGACACAACAGTGCATAAGGTCATGACCATGTTTGTGTCTATGGAGCAGGATTTGAGGAATTAGTGATGTAACCTTGTCCGGCTTCACTGATCACAACTGCAATGCTGTCAAATACCTTAAAACAATCCTTGAGTTCATTAAGGCCAGAACTCGAGAGCATTTGTTCAAAGACACTACGTGCGCCATGCCTTGCCTTTCCAGACCCAAACGTAATCAAGCTATTGGGGTGTGGATAGCTGGAACATCCCAAAATCGCATTGCCCAGCGTTTTGGGGTAAGCCATCCCACAATTTCTGATCTTGTGGCTCGTTACCAGGAGACTGGAAGCACCAATGATCAACCCCGACCTGGTCAGCCTCGGGTCACAACCCCAGATCAGAACAATCAGATCCGCCTTCTCCACCTGAGAGATTGGTTTTGAACCTGCACCAGGATGGCTTAGGAGACCCTAGAAATCCACAGACTAAGGATCAGCAGAGGAACAGTGAGTCGCTGACTTGCAGAGCGAGGGATCAGAGCCCACAGGGCATGTGTTGCAATGCAGCTTGATACACGGCGCAGGGCTACCAGGCTTCGCTGGGCTGAAGAATATGGTCAGAGACGAGTCCCCAACCGATTCTGGAAGAATGTTGTCTTCAGTGATGAGTCAAGATTTTGTTTGTACCAACATGATGGAAGACAGAGGGTCCACAGACGATGTGGTGAGAGATATGCGGCCCCCTGCTTTGCTAAGACAGATTGCTTTGGAGGAGGCTCGTAATGGTCTGGGGTGCCATTCGGTGCAACTGAAGGTCCGACCTGCTCATAATCAATGGAAATCTGAATGCAGCCTGCTACTGTGACCTTATCATCAGACCGCACATCGTGCCTTAGATCACAGACCACCCTGAGGTCACGTTCATGCAAGACAATGCACGACCACATTCAGCACATGTGACCCAGCAGCTCCTGGCCCAGAATGGTGTGCGAGTCATGGAATGGTCACCTTTCAGCCCTGACATGAAGTGCATCAAGCATTATGTGGGACCTGTTGGATCGGCGGGTTCGGCAACGCACTGCAGCGCCCAGGACGAGGGTGGGGCTCCAAGAAGCCCTTCTCGAGGAGTGGCAGGCCAGTCCCCAGCAACAGCCCAACAGAATGGTGCAGTCCATATCAAGACAAGTCATAACTTTGTTGCAGGCACGTGGTGGTCACACTCGGTACTGAGATTAGAGTTGATCTTTTTTGTTGAATTTGTTGTTAAACTTGTCATTTTTGATTCTTTTGTCGTTCTTTTTTTTTGATGTCATGACATTTTGTCAAAGTTGTTATTATGGGTAAAGTCAATAAATGGTTACAAATATGAATCCGACTTTGGCTGCAATTCTGGTTATAAGTTTTTAAAGTCCATCAGTGTAGGTACCCTCTCTACATAGCCATATACCCCATGCTATACACAGAGCACAAACACACGGTACACCACTCTAGAGAGGAAATGAGACCTACCATGAGAAATCTGTCTGATTGTTATTTTTTACAAAAACAGTAAATTACCAAACATAGATAAGCCAAAATTTTGGGAAGCATTTCGTGAAAAGAGACGTCAACTAACTCCATGGGCCATATCAGCTGCAAGGAATTTACTCCGTTCGTGTCCAAGGATATTTCAGACTAGATTAGATGTAAAGATTGTAACAGACAATCAACAAAAAAATTAATTACCACTAGAATCAACTTAAAGTATATCACCAACCAAGTGAAACAGTGATTACAGCTGAAAACAAAATGGTTAACATTTGTTCTCTCTCCTCTCGAAATTGCGAACAATTTAGGATTAGATAAATGAGATATATCCAGCTCTGTGAAATAGCTTTCCTGAGTGAATATGCATACAAGACATCCAGTACCAATCATAACATCAAAATGCTTGGGATGGTTGTACCAACATAGCTGTGGTGGTCCTGTAAATACAAGCCAAATGATGTATTTGATGGTGCACATTACTGAGGGTCTACGGAGGCGTCTATACTAAAATATAAGAAATGAAGTTGCCTTCATGGCAGAGAGAAAACAGAAAAGTTTTCACAGAAAGTGCAATGTAATGACTTGATTTGGCACTTCATTGAAAATGTGTAAAAGAGAATAAATTGAAATGTAGATTGATTGTTAGAGGCATACATTTCAGGATTTGCCAACCCAGCCATAACTTTATTTGCAATAACATTGATACAGGCATCTCTGTACTCATTTGGCAGCACCAATTCTCACATAATTCACTAATACCCAACATCTCTAACATACTCTATCTGAGCCAAGAGTTTGTTATCCCTAAATGGAGCTGCACTTTGGGATCCTTCAAAAATGCAGTGAATAGCTTTCAATGGCTTTTTTTATTCTAAAATATTTCCTAATTTTTTTTCAGGGAATTTAAAACAGTTGTCACAGGCTGCGTACGTACCAGTAACTGAAATTGTTGCAATTCCAAGGAAATTTCAGCAGTGCTTCCAGAAATATATTGGAATTAATTTCTTTAATGTTCCACAAGCCAGTTCTAATGCAGACATTCAAATGCAGGGTCCTCTGCCCCTTAAACAGCCGTAGGCCCATATCCTTTCTATGTACAGAAGATAGGATTCTATCATATCAATCAATGACAATCAATCTTTTTTGGGCTCGTCATTGCATTCAAACCAGCAGGATGTAAATGTTGGGAAAAAAATATTTTACAGGGAGGAGGTTTTTAGCAATCAATCATAGCTACTTCTGAAAAAAATGACACTCATTACAGTATGGTGATGGTTTTATCAATGTGTCAATTGCTATTCATTGACATTGAATGCACGGTGCAAATAATTGTGCCAATAAAGGCTTGGCTGGGGTCTGTCCCGAGCTCATGTGGCTCATCAGGCTGGTGTTTCACTCCAGTTACTATAGCCTGAAGTGAGGGCCTGATTTACTAAGACCTTTAGCACATGCAAAATCTTTTGGCCTGTCCAGAACCAATAACATTACCCATGATTGGCCAGGGTACTTGCCCTGAAGCAATCAGAGGTAATGTTGTTGGTTTTGTACGGCCAAAAAGATTTTGAATGTGCTAAAGGTCTTAGTAAATCAGGCAAGGACTTGAACTTAGGACCTTTCGATCGCAAGTCAAGAACACTTAACCACTGCGGGGAGGAGAGAGGATCATTGAAAGTGTCTAACAGCACAGATGGCATTGATATAAATTATCCAAGGTAGGTGGCCGTGGCAACACACTTTGGGGAGTGACGGAAGGACAAGGGGATTCCTCTCCCCTTTAAACCACCAGAGGCACCGTCTCCAGCATTTTAGGCAGAAGAGGCCTTTTTACAGCTTTCATGCGATGGTGCCGAACCATTGATCTCTCAATAGCTTAAGATTATAAACACGACTTTTCTGCCGAAAGAAGGTCTTGAACACAGAGCCCACGGTTTTAAAAAATAGATGTGCTGTGGATATTTGCACGCGGGACTGTTGCCATAATGGTACACAAAGGCACAAAAATTCAGCAGTGGGGGAGTTGTCATTTACAGAGTGACCAATTTGCTGCAAGCACAGATTAGGAGTGAACCTTGCAAGCAGTTAGGGACAGGTGTACAGTGTTGGGTGGTGGGGACGCTGATGCACAATAATGTTAAGAATCAAAGCACAACTTCGTTTAGAAAGCAGAGATGATACTAAGCTTACTGGTAGGAAGAGCTGATATGTTCCAAAGGTTTCCGTGATGAGGGCTTCCTCATTTGGCTTGGATCATAAAAATGGTCTTGGCCATGCCATACAGTAACAGGAGCCAGGCACTCCATATGACAAATGTAGGAGCCATCAGTCCATATGCCAAACTCTGACCTTCCCTACTTGTAAAATTATCCCCACCACCCCTACTATTTACCCAGGAGTCATGCTTAGTAGAAGACCAGGATAGAGATGGCAGTAATGTACTGTCCATCTCTATCACAAACTGTGGAGCTGTGACAGACATTCCCAACATGCATAGCTGAGGGATCAACACACAAACTTGCGATGCTTTCAGCCTTGACACGTTCCCATATGAACCAGGTACACTCAGAAACTAAGGAGCAACAGAGAAATTAATTACAACTCTTTCCCCTACAAAACCACTTCAGTACACTCTTTCCATGCTGAGAAATGCAATAAACCACCAAACAGTGTTACAGTTGGCAAAAATGTTTATTGTAAATTATTTCCACGTAACAAATAAAAAAAGAGGAAATAAGACATGAGCTTTTTTGTTATGAAAATAATTATAAAAAAGTTTAAATAACAAAAATACATTTAGTAACAGAAAAACATACCATGATAGTTGTCCAGAACTCAATGAGAGGACAAACAAATGAAACAATTTTTTTTCCTTTCCATTTTGCATATGCAGACATTCAGCTGAACACCAGTGGCTACTGCTGATCTCATACAAAATGTCCGCCAGGAGAGAGTGCAAGGCTCCTACTGCCAAAACGCAGGTTTGGGAAAATGGGGCTTCTCACCTGTATGAGCCCTCTACATGACACCCACCTAATGGGGAGCCTGGGCAGTGACAAACACCATCTCAGCCAAGCTGGTTGAAAGAGAATCTCATCTCAGATCACGGAGTGGAATGTTCAGTTTTCATTTTGCTAATAAACAATACCTGCTTCAATGTATAAAAGACTATGAATTGTGGTACAAGATCAGTGGTAGAAAATTGTGACATCACTTATACCTCACTTGTCATACCACATGGTCTCCGGTGACTGGGCTGCGACGAAGATACATCCTGCCTGCTCTGAATGTGAAGAACGAACAAAGTCAGGACCAAATCCCAGTTTTCACTGTCGCTCTGTTAAAACTTGTACTGCATTTTGTCTCCGATTCAAACCAGCCAAACTTTCTGATATGCTTCTCCCATCCACTCACGGATTGACGAGAGCCATTTTTAAGTCCAGGCCTGAAGAGAGCCCTGTGTTTGGATACATTAGTATCTAAACCAATGGATCTTCTGATTTCTTCATGATTGTGCGCATATACCATGTCACAAGCAAATAAGACAAGATCACATCACTGACAGAGCCAAACAGTTAGGGGCAGCTTACCTCAGCAGCTTACAAAACTTACTTCAAACATCATGTCATGCGAGTTCAGTACCATTACCGTGCACCAGCAACCAAATGGAGCAATTTGCACTCCTGACCAGCGACTTCTACAGTATCTTACCCTACATCTGCATATAAGTACCGCAATTCTGCATTCGCTATGGAATCAAGCAAGGAGCTTCTGCATGTGGGGTAGAGCACACCTAGGTACCTCTGCATGCACAGTTTAGCAAGTTAGCAAATCACAGTGTATACTGCAAACATACAAAACATAAAAAACATCTCATTTAATACAAGGGACAAGCGTGTTAGAAATATATGGCGGACCAAAGTCAGAGTCTGATTGCAAATTTACAACACGTTGTTAACCCTGTAATGACAGTATTAAACAGTTTACTTCTGTGGCTGTCTTCAGTTCAAGTTTCAATCCATTCTTTACAAAATGCATCTAAACAAAGGGATAAAACAAGTAATGATCGAGAATTAAGCAACAAGAACGCGGGACTGCAGGTTTGGTCAAAAGTTTAAATGATTGTAAAAAGTGAAATCATTTCTCCGCCGGATTTGGGCTCATTGGACCAACCAAGCAACATGCAGTTAGCGGGGTAGATCGTGTCTTCGCAAATGATTAATTTCAAAGCCGCAGGACCAGCGGAGTATGTAGCAGAACTCGTCATGGTGGAGCTCTGATTGTCTGGTTCTTCTGAGCCGGGAGCTATCAAAATGCAGGTCATTCTCGCTATAATGGCACTACCGACCTGGGATAAGGTATGATCATATCACAAACGCGACTCTCCATCAGCGTGCTTTTGTTTCTCATCCGCAAGATAACCAGTGATGCACCCAGGTCAGGGCACACAACCGAACCAGTCATCTTTGGTCGTGCACTGGCTGCGGTACAAAATACGCACGCAAGTACAAACACAAAAACTGGGAGTCAGGTTTGTGATAATAGTCTTGAGACCAATAAGAGGTGACGGTGAATTCTGACACTTTTCTTCTAATAAAATATTGCCAAATGTAATATCAAATATTTTAAAGGTCCTTTTTCAAAATTTCTTTATTTAAAATACGTGTACCCTTTTTCAAGTCCGGATCCCTACAAATTCATTTTCTTTGGCGTTTGAAAATATGTATTAAAATTTACAGAATATAAACTTCACTGTACAGGATTACAAAATTATAGTTGATCATTTAACTGATCAGTATGGAGTCAACTGATACCACGTATCAAATAATCCAATCTGGAACTTTCCAAATTTATCTAAAGTGCTTCAACATCATTCCCCCGATAGACAAAAAAAAAAACAAAAAACATCATATATATACATCCATAAATAAAATAAGGCAGATTTGTTGTAACCTCTCAAATCGTACACTATAAAAACTTGCACTTATATCAAAAGCGTGGAAAGGACAAAAGAGAGGGGTTAGAGGGAGCTTAAGAGAAACATTCCCTTTCTGATTTCCGTACCGAACCATTTTCATCGTCCTTGCACATCATATGAGATCGTAAAAATGGCTTCATGATTGTTAATTTTGAAAATTTTTAAACATTTTAGGGAAAAAGAGAGGATTTTAGCAGCCTATTCAAACAAAGTAACTTGAGTGTGTAAGTGTCCTTTTCACAGCTCTGTGAGAAAAGTGAGATGTCCAAGAGTAATCAAACTAATGCCAAATATATTACAATCTTCAACTGAAACAGATGAGAATGAGAAAGATTGTGAAAAATGAAAAAAAAACCTTTTACAGATTTAAAAAAAGTGGAAGGGAGTGGCTTTTGAAGGAACGATTGAGAGACCCATGCAGTCATCACATGACTGGTTCAATGCTTCCTCCGTTTTCTTTTGAACACCTCAATGCTAGCGGTGTGCGTTTTTCCTTGTAGAAGCAGCAGCATTGTCAGCGCGTCCCCAGCACTATGTTGTTCCAGTGTTAAACTCTGGCTTCTGGACTACAGTGCCATCTGCTGTACAGGCTGTCCATATGTTACAAAGTCCTTCCTTTGAGAACCTTAGGTCGTCTTCCCCACAATAGGATTGTCCCTAAAAAAAAAAAAAAAAAAAAAACTTCACAATGTAGTATCCTTTAAAATATTCCATGTTCTGGATCACGAAAACTAAAATGATTTTCGAAGACTTGATTTAAAGATAATTCCATTATTTTCACACAGCATCATGGCATTCTGATAAAGACATAAAAGCTTACGTACATCAAGATTACACCAAACATTAATATCTCCGCCGAGGAGGCTCTGTGATTCGTCAGGTTTGTTGTTTAGTTAGCAGGATTGCTGGAGCCAGGATTTTTGAAAAGAATTCTTCACCACTGAGAGATCTGATATTTAGAGTCACATCTTCACAAATACACTGCAATTTGGAATGACAAAAATTGGGAGCATTATCTTGATTATGTCAAGAACATACTACAAACCATTCTGGATCCAGATCTTTCTAGATACAGGGACTCAACTTATCAAAAACAGGGGCGCGTAAACCCATGCTGCTAAAGTAAAGTATCTGACAGAGGTGAAGACTTTCAAACACAAAGTATTTCTGATATGATGTACAAAAGATTCCCACTACATCCAGAAGCAACACAAAATGAAAGCTGCAAGCAGCGTTGAATGGGTCCTCGCATCCTTGTGCACGTTAGGGGTGGTGGAGATCCTGATAGGGGAAGGTGTGCATTTGCAAACACTGGACAGTGCAAGATGTAAAATGTCATTTCCTGAGCAGAGTGCAAACACCTTTACTCAAACATGACCGAGTGTTTGGGGCCACTCTGGAGCCAACTGTCCATGCCCAAGCTCAGATTGGCATTTTGATATCTTCCAAATGGGACTACTATCAAGTGTGTGAAGTTTGGAGCAGTTTGGACAATGTTTGTTTCAATAATAACAACTTCCTATTTCATGGCAAAACATGGGAATTTGCCATGTGCCATGGACAAACCATACAACAAAACCAAAAAGAGTTGTCAGAAAGACAACAAAGCTCGCCGAGGGGCAAGGTTAAAGTTTTTCTGGACGCGGACGCTGACCCCGAGGGTACGACAATAGCTCTCTGGACGTAATTCGTCCCGGCGAGCTAAAAAGGTCAGGTAAAAGTCATGGTCAAGGTCACCAGGTCAAAATTTCAGCATCAGTGCGTAGGTCTTGCAACAAGGAGTATACATGCAAAGTATGAAAGCCCTGTCTGTCACGGTTTAAAAGTTATAGACAAGGTTAAAGTTTTTGTTATGGGCAAGGTTAAAGTTTTTTAAAGGTCGGGTAAAGGTCAAGGTCAAGGTCATCAGGTCAAACTTCGGCATCAGTAGGTAGGTCTTGCACCAAGGAGTACACATGCAAAGTATGAAAGCCCTGTCTGTCACGGTTCAAAAGTTATGGGCAAGGTTAAAGTTTTGTAAAGGTCGGTCAAAGGTCAAGGTGAAGGTCAGGAGGTCAGAAATTTTGGCATCGGTAGGTAGGTCTGGCATCAAGGAGTACACATGCAAAGTATGAAAGCCCCATCTCTCACGGTTCAAAAGTTATAGGCAAGGTTAAAGTTTTTCTGCACGCAGACGGACGCGGACGCCGGGGGTACGACAATAGCTCTCCGGACATTCGTCCCGGCGAGCTAAAAAGCTCTGCAATGCAATATTATCAAGGCCTGAAGATGTCACTCCGTAAATGTGAAGTCGGTCTCATTGAATCTATTGGAAGTACAATGCCTGGAAATGCCAAAAAGGTTGCAAATTCTATTTAAAATGGCTGACTTCCTGCTGGATTTAAGTCATGGCACAGAGAAATCTCTTTCCGTCGTGGCTTGCTCCATATGCTCACTGAATTTTGTACACCTTAGTGGTACAGGCTACAAGAGCAGTCCCATTGAACCTTTTTGGGGGGTGCCATAGAGCCATTTTGCAACGTTTGTGTGTCAAAGCGTACTGCCTTAACCTTAATGCATCAGCTGAATTTTGTGAATTTCAAGCATATTTTGGCCCCAAAAAGCAATTCATTTGAGAAAATGACAAGGATGCACTACAGATCAAGTGTGCCACACCCAGGCCCAGTTGCAATATAAAATTGAGGAGCATAAACCTTATAAGCCATGTGCAAAGTTTTGTGAGATTTTGAGCATCCTCTTGGCCTCAAATATGCATTCGTAAAATTAGGAAAAATGCACGAAGTGACTCATAGCTCACTTCCTGTTTGATAGAAAAAAAAATTAGACATTTTTTAAATCCAACACGATGAAACCAGTGATCCCACCAAATTTCATGAAAATTAAAGCCATTTTGTCCCAACTTGACCCTGGCTAGAGGAAGCTATGGAGCCACCTGGCCACGCCCAAGCTCACATAAACATCAAGCGGTCTTTAGTACAGGACTGTTATCAAGCATGAGAGGTTTTAGTCAGATTGGATAACGTACATATGAGATGCACAGACTTCCCGTTTTATGGCGAGACATCAAATTCACTGCGACGCCACGAATGCACTCTTCAACAAATCTAAAAAAATTTTGCAATTGAACATTGTCAAGGTTTCTACATGTCACATACCAAATTTTTAGCTGCTTTGATAAAACCTCTTTGAGGAATTAGTTAAAGTATCATAGCATAAAGTAAATGGCAAAAAACAGTTTAAAAAGTTGCCATTTCAATTCAAAATGTCACACTTCCTTTTGAGTTTAGGTAAGAGCACCAACAGACTTTTTTTCCAAGTCTCGGCATGTTCCACGCGTCCACCGAATTTCGTACATGTAGGCAAAACAGGCTGCAAGGACTGGTTCGTTGAAATTCCCTCGGGGGCGATATGGAGTCATTTTACCACAGCCCCGTGACTTCTAGTTGGGTTTTGGTCACAGCACCAAGAGAATTTTTTAGGTCTTGTCATGGTGAATGTGCCCACCAAATTTCATACATTTATGTGAAATGTAACGAGAGGGCAGCTTCGTTGAATTTTTCTAGGGGGGTGCAGCAGAGCCATTTTGCCACGCCCATTTTCAATGCCAGATAAAAAGCAAAATTTTTGCCAGGCCTGATGTGTGTGCCAATTTTCATCAGTTTTACAGCATGTTTAGGCAGGGGCGCTCCTGTCATTAGGCGGATTAGGCGGATGCTAGTGGCGCTCGCGAGCAGAAAGGGCGCCAGGGAGGGGAGAAGTTTTTTTTTTTTTTTTTTTAAATAAATACTTTTTTATTCCACAATATAAAACAACAACAACAAAGACACGGCAATCTAACAATAGTACGCACAGTTGTAAAGTCTTTAAGCAATGGCTCAATAAAGCATTTATATTCGGGCTTAAGTGTCTGTCTGCCTGCAACCTGCCTGCAATTTCGCTACGGTCCCCAATGGATTGCACACAGGACATGACTCCTCCCCGCCCCCCTGCTCTCTCCTGTAGTCCTGATGCTTGCGTCTGAGGTAAGTTGGGTTGGTAACTCTCTCTCTTGAATCGGAGATTGATGAATTGGAGTTTGATTTTACAGGAGTTTGATTTGGAAATTAAGCACGTAAAGGGTACTGACAATGTAATTGCTGATTGCTTAACCCGTGTTTGAGAATGTGTATCCAGGGCTCGAAATTGGCACCCGCCAAGCGCCAATGGCATGTAGATTTTGGGGCTTGCGGCCGTATTGTGGCAAGTACTCGCCACTTTGACTAGTAGAATACAGCTGCATGCCGATTAACCGCGCCTACTTCAGTCTGTCAGTAAAGTGAAAACGGCTTGCCGTATAAACGCGAGAGGGCGGAGGCTCTGCTTGAGAATCTTCAGTATCAACGCTGTTATTTAATGGTAACTAATAAGGGTGCAACGATTCATCGACATTGTCGACAAAATTCGATGATTAAGTTCGTTGTTGACTAATTTATTCATCGATAATTTGTCGTAAAGTCATTGCAAAAGTATTTCACGCTTTGGAACTGGACTAAGCGTAGTTTCACAGGAGCTGGAGATGAAGGCAGCTTCAGAGTGAGCCATTTGACTTCCTCGCAATTCTCAGGCACACCTGCGTAAATGCGACCGGTGGGAGGAGAGAGGAAAGCGACAGGGTAAGCGGACATGGAGCTGCAAATTTATGCACGGAGTTACATTAGTCTATCACTAGACTACAACAGAACACAACAGAATCATTTATTGAATATTCACAAGCAAGCCGAATACTGAATACCGTATTTTTCTTTCACCTAAAAATTGATCAAAAGGCACCAGGAGAGAACAAAGAGTGGTTGTTCCTCTTCTTTCTATGCGTACTGTGAAAAATACTTTGTACTTATACTGAAGTATCAAAAGCAAGTACATTTTTCACAAAATACTTTTGGTACTTAAAGTAGCTCACATTAAATGTACTTCAGACTTTTATGCAAAGTAACTTACTTTGGTAAAAGTTGAAGTCACCCATAAGAAAATTACTTGCATAAAAGTCTTAAATTTGTTGTGTTTGTGTTTTTCTATGATGAGGAAGATTTTTACATTGGGTCGTGACTAGCAGTAAATATATGGAGAGTACCCAGTGTGCAGATTCTACTTCCTGTATTTTTCTATAACATATATGGCTGCTGTATAGTTTATTGTAGTACAATTACTACATTATGCATATTGCTCTGCAACTGCGGTTTTATAATCCGAGAGAAGTGAAGATACCCTGTGTGAGTTTATGATGAATATTTTGTGGTCAGTCTAATAAGTTGCGGGGGGGGGGCACTACCAGAAATCCTGCCTAGGGTGCCAAGTTGCTTAGGAACGCCACTGTGTTTAGGCTTTGATAAATGCCAGTCATTTTTGTAAGTAATGATAATAATCAATACAAATACAATAGGGTCCTCGCACAAGACGGTGCTCGGGCCCTAAATATTAAATTATTTTGCAGGGGTGTAGACAAATCGGGGATTGTTCCGGCTTGGTGGAGGTTTGCAATCTTGGATTGCTCTTAGTAAATTTATTAAACAAAAATATTAATAGTATCTGCAAACCCACCCCAAATGAAAATGTCCCAACAGTGAACCATATTCAAGCACCTTAGTGCGAAGCAGTTCACTGGGTTCTAGTAAAGCGCACCCCTCAGTTGCTGCATCTCATTGCTTTGCGGTCCAAGCATGCTCAAAATGAGGTTGGAGGAAACCCAAACATGCTTGTTCGGTGGGAGACCCATTGCACCCAGATCACCAGTCGAAAGCCCTTGAGCAATGAACAATGCCACCCCAAACGACTGTTTTCCTCCCATTTCCCTAAGCAGCACAAAGTCAATTACATGCTGCTACTGTGAGCACTGGCAAGGCTGGATTTGATCCGGCCAGATCACTTTCGAACAAAAAAACGATGCCTTTCCCAAATGAGACAACCAATCATTCTATCATTAGAATGATATTAGTTTTAAAAGACATTACTTTTAAAACTATCAAGCATTGTCAGAGGGGCAAATAACACTTGCTCATAGCACCATGAATACTGCTTCAAGCCCATTTCCCGTCTCCCTGATGGCCAAACTGCCATGATAATACACCATCAAGGAGAAATATCTAATACCCAAGTCCACCATTAAAAAGGTGATCATTTGAAGTGGATGTACTGAATTACTGCACTGAAAAAAAAAAAAAAAACGCTCTCTTAAAATGGTTAGTTGCCCACGTATCCTTCATACAAGGTAGAAAAATGCTTCATCATCTGGTAACAAATGTTTTGCAGACATGGTGGACAAAACAAAATTGAGGCCCAGTCCAAAAGATACATGAAGTACAACTTGAGGAAGAGTCCAATCATCGCGACACCTCACTAACAGATTTTCAGATAATCCGGACTGGAATGAGTTTTGGCCTGAAGGGCTGCTTTGATCACGCGAGGACAGAGCTTGACTCACTGCGGTGAAAGACTATGTTTAGCGAAGGTGGAGAGCCACAGTGGGCGTGTTTACAAGAATGTGCACAGGGACTTACAGGCTGCCGTACTGGGCAGAGGCAGAACTCCTGATGGAGATGTGCAGGTCCCGCAGTTCATCCACCACTAGCCGGATCTCCTGGATGGTGCGAAAGGTCTCCTTAGGGTCCTGGATAGTGAAGAGGGAGTAGTCCTCCTGTTCCTTCTGCGGCCCCTGGTACACTGCGATGCTGGCACAGGCATCTGTTAGAGAAGGAGAGGGTTTGAACATATTAACCCCTTTAACTCTGGCATTTTCACTTAAGTTTTCCCATAAGTAGATTTAACTTTAAAAAAAAGCATTTTTTTCATATTGAAGGACAGTGTTACATACATATTCCTTATCTGCTGGCTGCAGTGTTTCACTGAAGGTATATCGCACTTATACAGAGGAAAAATAGTGCCACGGCACTGTAGCTCACCTGGACATTAACTCCACCAAGTTTTTCGATTCTTTTGTTTATGTCAACCATTGAATGGTATTATTTCAGTTGCCAGTTAAACACAAACATGGTTTAACATGGTAATGAAAATATTTTTGAAATAAAAACTCACAGCTTACATTATAAGCTGGACACAATTTTTAATTTATAACAAGATTTGTTTGTGAAACACTGATGCCCCCGTATATAACATGCACATGCTAACCATTAAAGGCCTAGAATGAGTCAATCAAAGGTTAAAGGTCAAGGTCACAAGGTCAACATTCATGACCTCATCAGAAAGGCCTTATCCTAAGGAATACATATGCCAGGTATCATATGCCTATTACTTCCTAATTAAAAGTTATGGCCCATGTAAAAGTTTTTGTCACCAAACGTCATGTGCCAAGGTCAAGGTCACAAGGTCAAAAGTCATGACCCCATCTGAAATGCCTTCTCACAAGCAATGCATATGTCAAGTATCAAAGTCCTATCATGAGCTGATCGAAAGTTATAGCCATGTTAAAGTGCGGACAGACGGACAGGTGAAAAACTACATGCCCCCGAAACTTATTTTTATGCCCCCGTAAACTGTTCTGGAAACAAAAAATTTCAATCGGAATTATTTTGCAAATATTTTCTGTTCCCAGATCCATATATATATAAATTAAAAAGAGAAAGCGATCCTGTTTGTAGATCCATTTAAAATAACCTTCAATGCATTGGGAAAAAATAAAAAATGTGACATTTTTGGAAAAGTATATTTATTAGATTCATACACTCTCGAGGATCGAAAGAAAGACAGAGGGGATGTTCTGTGGCAATCATTTCCAAAAGGCATCCAACACTTTACTTACCCATTAATGCTTCACTGTACCAAACATTCTTTTCTGAGGCTTCCCACAACAGCTGGCTTCATCATGAATTTTAGCCTAGATAGTTCTACATTTTCCTGTAGCAATAATATACTTTTCATACAGATGAACAGTATCAGCAGATCATTACTCTTATTGGTATTTCCTATAAAAAGGTGTGGCCCTACGGTGAAATGAAGAGGTGAAATGAAGGTCCAAACGCATTGCACAGCAAAACCTGTAACATGTGTTCAGCCTTGTTGCTTAGCAGCTACAAAGGAAATTTCAATATGGCTGCCGCTGTTGCCATATTGGAAATGGAATCAGAACACCTCAAACAAACTTTCATCCCTCTAGCTACAGGAAGGTGTATACAAAGATTCAGCTCGATCAGTCACACTGTTTCAGAGAAAAAGATTTTTAAAGATAATTCTGAAATTAAGGGGCGTGGCCCCATGACAGAGGTCAAATGAAGGTCAAAATGCCATGCAAAGCAAAACCAGAGTTTTACATGTTGAGTGTTGTTATTTAGCTCATACACAGGAAATTTCAGCTGAATAGCTCCAGAAATGAGCGACTAACAAGCCAAAGTAGCATTTTCAATATGGCTGCCAAAGCCGCCATAAAATGTGATGCATAGCTAAGCCTGTAATATATATGTTCAGTCTTGCTATTTGGCACATACAGAGCAAATTTCAGCTGAAATAGCTCCAGAAATGAACGACTAATGAACCAAAATAGCACTTTCAATATGGCTGCCAAAGCCGCCATAAAATGCGATGCACAGCTAAACCTGATATATGTTCAGTCTTGCTATCTGGCACATACACAACAAATTTCAGCTGAATCGCTCCAGAAATGAGTGACTAGTGCACAGCTAAACCTGTAATATATATGTTCAGCCTTGCTATCTGGCACATACACAACAAATTTCACTTTATGGCGGCTCCAGAAATGAGTGACTAATGAGCCTAAATAGCATTTTCAATATGGCTGCCAAAGCTGCCATAAAATGCGATGCACAGCTAAACCTGTAATATATATGTTCAGTCTTGCTATCTGGCAAAACATAACAAATTTCAGCTGAATCGCTCCAGAAATTAGTGACTAATGAGCCAAAATAGCATTTTCAATATGGCTGCCAAAAAATGCGATGCACAGCTAAACCCGTAATATACATGTTCAGTCTTGCTATTTGGCACATACATAGCATATTTCAGCTGAGTCACTCCAGAAATGAGTGACTAATGAGCCAAAATAGAATTTTCACTAAGGCTGCCAAAGCCGCCATGAAGTGCAATGCACAGCTAAACCCATAACATACATGTTCAATCTTGCAATTTGGCACATGCACAGCAAATTTCAGCTGAATCGCTCCTGAAATGAGCGACTAATGAGCCTAAATAGCATTTTCAATATGGCTGCCAAAGGCACCGTAAAATGCGATGCACAGCTTAAACCCGTAATATATATGTTCAGTCTTGCTATTTGGCGCACACACAGCGAATTTTAGTTTAATCTCTCCAGAAATTAGTGACTAATGAGCCTAAATAGCATTTTCAATATGGCTGCCAAAGCCGCCATAAAATGCGATGCACAGCTAAACCTGATATATGTTCAGTCTTGCTATCTGGCAAAACATAACAAATTTCAGCTGAATAGCTCCAGAAATGAGCGACTAACAAGCCAAAGTAGCATTTTCAATATGGCTGCCAAAGCCGCCATAAAATGTGATGCATAGCTAAACCTGTAATATATATGTTCAGTCTTGCTATTTGGCACATACAGAGCAAATTTCAGCTGAAACAGCTCCAGAAATGAACGACTAATGAACCAAAATAGCACTTTCAATATGGCTGCCAAAGCCGCCATAACATGCGATGCACAGCTAAACCTGATATATGTTCAGTCTTGCTATCTGGCACATACACAACAAATTTCAGCTGAATCGCTCCAGAAATGAGTGACTAATGAGCCTAGATAGCATTTTCAATATGGCTGCCAAAGCCGCCATAAAATGCGATGCACAGCTAAACCTGTAATATATATGTTCAGTCTTGCCATCTGGCACATACACAACAAATTTCAGCTGAATTGTTACAGAAATGAGTGACTAATGAGCCTAAATAGCATTTTCAATATGGCTGCCAAAGCTGCCATAAAATGCGATGCACAGCTAAACCTGTAATATATATGTTCAGTCTTGCTATCTGGCAAAACATAACAAATTTCAGCTGAATCGCTCCAGAAATTAGCGACTAATGAGCCAAAATAGCATTTTCAATATGGCTGCCAAAAAATGCGATGCACAGCTAAACCCGTAATATACATGTTCAGTCTTGCTATTTGGCACATACATAGCATATTTCAGCTGAATCACTCCAGAAATGAGTGACTAATGAGCCAAAATAGCATTTTCACTAAGGCTGCCAAAGCCGCCATGAAGTGCAATGCACAGCTAAACCCATAACATACATGTTCAATCTTGCAATTTGGCACATGCACAGCAAATTTCAGCTGAATCGCTCCTGAAATGAGTGACTAATGAGCCTAAATAGCATTTTCAATATGGCTGCCAAAGGCACCGTAAAATGCGATGCACAGCTTAAACCCGTAATATATATGTTCAGTCTTGCTATTTGGCACACACAGCAAATTTCAGTTTAATCTCTCCAGAAATGAGTGACTAATGAGCCTAAATAGCATTTTCAATATGGCTTCCAAAGCCGCCATATTTGAAGTTGGATCGGAACGTCTAGAACAAACTTTGGTGTCCTTGTGGGTAGGAGCATGCAGCCAAGTTTCAGCTTAAGTGGCCCATTAGTTTCGGAGAAGATGATGTTTACAGACGCCGACGCACAACAACGGACAAGCAGGCCATGACATAACCTCATTTGGACTTCGTCCAGGTTAGCTAACCAGGTGAGCTAAAAATTAGACAATACCAGGTCGCCATGTTTTTTATGGCAATGGCATTATATCAAGTGGAAAAAATAAACATCTTGTGCAACGTTTTACAAAAACACTGCCCTGTAATTCAACAGGACATATTTGGGGTTATTGGAAAACTTGGCATTTTCTCAAGAGTTCAAAATTGACCTGAAGTTCTACAAGTTCCAACATAGCAGCTGCATATGACAGACTCATATATGAGTCAGTAACTTTTATGGGGTTAATGCTGCACCACCAGAGTTTATCACCGTAAAAGATGGCAAGAAGCAGACAGTGCCTAAGTACATGTGTTTAAAAGCCCCAGCAGAAACAAAGTCATGCAGTCAGAAGGTTAATTGTCATGAAAAGCCCACTTGCCTTCCATCTTCTGCAGCTTGGAATAGTTGGTGTTGAAGAGGGAGAAGATTCTCTCAATCTCTCGGTCGCAGTCAATATCCAGCTGGAGGTTGACCAGCATGGTCCTGTGATAACATGCGAAGAGAAAACCCTGGTTACTGGGCAAGTAGTGGGGGGTTAAGTGGGGCTGGGGACAATTCTTCTGCTAATTGAGGATTTCTGATTAATTTCCTGTAAATTCTTTCAATTAAAGAAGGTGACTCAAATTACATGAAATACAATAGAATACAAGGGCATGATATCCTCTCGCCACAATTATATATCACTTCAGTGTTTACCTCATTGTTATCCATGTTATAAAAGACCGGCCCTTGGAAAGAAAAACAGAGACACTGAAGTTGTAGAGCACAAACCTTGCTTTCATAACACTATCTGAATTATTAATTTTAAGGTCTGGTTTCAAATAGAACAGGAATGAATCCAATAATTAAGCTGCATATGCTTTACTGGAGGAAAGCAGAGGCATATGTGCCAAAATGAATCAGGATTGCATGTTCAACAAAATCAATGGAAATATTTCTTCCACTCTTCAACAGTAACAGAAGTTATTAATGTATTTGCCACCAGCCAATTTAGAATTCCAAATAACTTCATTGCTGATGGCTGCAAGCCTTCTCAAGCTCAAACTTCTGTTGTGATTTGATTTGGTTAATTTCTCACACTCTTTGCCTCAGTAGCAAATCTGTGCCAGAACATTATGCAATTGCGAATACTTAAAAAATAAAAAAAAGCATTATTATCAATGTCACTGCAATAATTTTATGCCTCGAAATTCCAATTCAGAAAAGATTGCAACAAAATTCAACAATAAATAAGCAACAGTGAAATATTATTTATTCTGGGTGAGGCAGCATGGATGAAGATTGGTGTAGATGATTCAGCCCCAGTTATAGAGAAAAGACTGAATATAAACTACTGTGTACATGAACCCTGCAGTTTGTGATAAAGACAAGTACACTACCAGTCAGAAGTTGGGAATCACTTCATTTAAATTGTTCTTGTCTTTCATTCAGAAGAGATGTGGCTACAATTGTAAATTACATGAGACAAACACAAGAACAAATCATCAAGATATTTAGAACTCAAATAACTGGGAGCAAACTGCTATTGATTATTTAATATATTGATAAATAACAGCTGTACTGTATATCTATTTTCATGATTTCTCAAAGTATCCACAGTGAGATATATACTCCGCTTTGCATATTTAAGGCTCTTGGGGTATTTGCTTGATTAAGATATCATTGTCAAAGGTTGACAATATTTCTCATCCTTCCATCTTTGGACATGGGCACATTTTATATACCCACAACAACTCAACTGTGGCTACTGCCGCAAAGAAGTTTCAAGCCACAACTGCTCATGGTGGCAAAACACATTTTAGGGGCTAGGCGTGTTTCACCGTACCAATCAGATTTCAGTATTTATGCAACCATGTTGGTTATTTGTTGCAAGGGGCCCCAGAGTGTGCATTGTAACAATCCCTTTGAAATGCATAGTCGTCCTATGAATGAGGCATCATAGTATTCTTCCTTCATGGATTTTGACCATGTGTTGTTTCAAATGCCGCCATTTAAGAACTTTTCAAGTGATGGCAGTGAATTAAAAAATGAAAATGCTGAATATCCAGTTCTATTTCGTTTCTCCTAACCGCCAGAGGCGGTGCTATAAGCACCAGGATGTCCATCACACACGTGTGCAGGTCGAGTGTCGATAACAACAAAGTCACCTGTGACCTGGGTGACGTCTGCCTGGTACCCAGTATTTAGGGCAGGCTCACCCAGGAAGTGACCTCTTGCCATCTTCTCGCAGTGGTAAGCAGGTATACGTGAGTGTTGTTAGGGTGAAATTGCTTGTAGTCTTGTAAACCGTACCGGTTGGGGCTGCGGGATTATTCTCGCCCTCTTGAGACCGCGATACGCCTTCGGAATTTCGATTGAATTGTTCTTTGGTGAAACCACGATAACATGCGTGTTCGCTCTACCTCGGTTAACTATTCGCCTTGAAAACTGTGCTACCAATAACGGTTTTCTTGAGATTGTGATTAAGGACTGTTTGTTCGGGTTTGGCGTCCTCGCCTTTAAACCGACTGAGTGAAGGACTTTGTTTGAACTGAAGGATAGAGCTTCGCGCTCCTCCGCTCTATTGTTGCTGTATTGCAGGTGTTCTCGCCTCTTTTCACTTTATTTGAAACTTCCCTCGATTTAGGCTGTACGAGCGTGTTCGCTCTGGCATGGCCCGACGGTGCTATCAGTAGCGGCTGTATTCTCAACTTAAACTCATAGGAAAAATTCCCCGCTCCGTCGCTGTGAATTGCAGGTGTCCTAGCCTCTTTTCAATGATCAAAAAATTTTCCTCTACTGGAGTCGTGACGAGCGTGTTCGCTCTGACTTGTGTAATTGTCTGATCAGTAGTGGCAGTATTCTCAATTTAAACACTAGAAAAAAATTCCCCGCTCCACTGCTGTTGAATTGCAGGTGTCCTCGCCTCTTTTCAATTATATGAAAATTTCCCTCTACTGTAGTCGTGACGAGCGTGTTCACCCTGACTTGTATAATTGGCTGATAGCCCTACGGTGCCATTAGTGCCCGCTGTATTTTCAATTCTATATCGGTTTTTAGCGAGTTCGGTGCTCTAACCTTGAAACCGACTGAGTGAGGTGACTTGAACAGGCGGGCGGAGCTCTGTGCTCCCCCCGCTCCATTGATGGTGAATTGCAGACGTGCGATTCTTGCGCGCTCATCGTCTGAACGTTGGTCATTTCATTGCTTTTCCCATATTAAATCCGCGTTGCTCGAGTGCTAGCATTCAAATTTTGGACTTCAATAGCAACGATAGCATTTCATTTGATCGTTTACTATGCTGAGGTTAAAACGCTTCTCCCCGTTTAAAGGAACAGTCCATCGTACTTTCATAATGAAATACTGTATGTTCTTCTATGAAATGAGACGAGATGATGCGTACCTCTCCGAGCTTTGAGCGACCTCCCAGTCAGCCAGACGCGCTGCCACTCCTGTTAGCATTTGTAGCTAGACTCAGTGTGGGCAATGGTATTTTTCGGGGCTGTAGTTAGATGCGACCGAAGTCTTCAACATTTTTCCTGTTTACATAGGTTTATATGACCAGTGACATGAGTTCGGGTTCGGGTTCGGGTACGCAAACCCAAACGTGGCTTTTTCTATGCGGTGGGAAGTGCGTATTATAATGACAGGCGTAGTAACACCTTCTGCGCGCTTCGACAGCGCATTGATACCTTCACTTCTGATTTCTTTTCTCTTTCTTCCTGACTGTGTACCAAGTAGTGCAGTGCAGTCACGTTGGTTGTATTTACGGAAGTAGGGGGGGTCGTGGGAGAGAAAAGAAATCAGAAGTGAAGGTATCAATGCGCTGTCGAAGCGCGCAGAAGGTGTACGGTTCACTGCTTTTGCCTACATGTCCAGAGAGCTTAGCGTGTTAATGTCCTTGTTAACCCTCACTCGGCGGCAGATATGGCTAGCCTAATCTCCGCTCATACAACCCTGCAGGAAAACCCTACATGGCCTGCCGGTCATTCCCGGACGACTCTTTGGTCCTGCTGTGCAGCAGGCCCTGGGGCATAGTTTGCAGGCTACACAAGCCAGACAGCAGTTTGCTGGCCCTGCGGCATGAG
Organism: Gymnothorax reevesii; assembly: GCA_029721435.1. Lineage (NCBI taxonomy): Eukaryota > Metazoa > Chordata > Actinopteri > Anguilliformes > Muraenidae > Gymnothorax > Gymnothorax reevesii. The sequence goes on along the minus strand of CM056574.1, from coordinate 135,913,515 downwards.
CCCGCTACTAGGCAAAGGCTCATACGAATGGGTCATGCGGCGCAGTTTCTCTCCAGGCCGGTCATCCAGGATAGGGCACAAGGTGCTGAGCGGTTTCGCCAGCCAGACACTGCCCTGGCCCCTCGGACAGCACAACGCGGCCAGGTCCACAGGCGCCAGCCCCCCAAACATCAGAGGGGGCGAGAGGGCAAACAATGACAATGTAACTCCCGCGGTCAGCCACTTCAACTGTCAGTTCGGGAATTGGGAAGCATGCACGTCAGACCCCTGGATGGTGTCAACCCTCTCCCAAGGGTATGCAATACAATTCTAAAGTCGACCACCAGGTTTCAGTGGGGTTAAATTGACCATAGTCATGAGGCCTATAATCAAGGCTCAGATCTTACGTCAGGAGGTATTAACCTTCCGAGACAAGAGCACCATCGAGCCATTAGACAGCGATTCACAAAATGGTGGGTTCTATTTCACTGATTTCATTATCCCCAAAAAGGAGGGTGGTCTTTGCCCCATGTTGGATTTAAGACCATTAAATGCCCACCTGAAAGTTTTGAGGTTTCACATGCTGTGTACCGCAGGTGTGCTTCAGAGAGTCAGACACATTGATTAGTTTACCACCATCGACCTCAAGGATGCGTACTTCTATGTCCCCATTTTGCCTCAGCACCGCAAGTTCCTTTGCTTCACCTTCGAATAGAGCTGTTTTCTCCCATTCGGGATCTCTTTGGCACCCAGGGTATTTACCAGGTGCATGGCAGCAGAACTCGCACAATTACAGGCCTAGGGAATGCACATCCATCCTTACCTGGATGACTGCCTGCTATGCTCCCTGTCGAGGGCCAATGCCCTCCGGGATTTGCACTTACTGATCTCCCACGTGACCAAACTGGGGCTCACCATCAACAAAGGGAAGAGTTCTCTCATCCCTTGTTGGCAGACAATTTTCCTCGGCATGCAACTAGATTCACGGTCAATGACCGCTATGCCATCTCAACGACGAATTGTGGTCATCCTCGAGTCAGCCAGTCACTCCAAAAGGGGCAAGAGGTTGGCATTCAGGTTATTCCTGAGACTGCTGGGATTGCTCACAGCTGCCACATCCATTGTCCTGGGCCTTCTGTTACTGCAACCCCTCCAGATTTGGGCGACAGCCTGCACCTTCACCCCGCTTTGCACAGACACAAATTATTCAGAGTCACTATGGGGGTTTCCCTAGCGGCTTGTGTCCTTGGCGAAAGATGCCGTATCTCACTCAGGGTGTCCTGATGGGATCTATACCATCCCGCAGGGAAGGGGTGTTGACTGATGCTTCCCTTACAGGCTGGGGGGCTATTTGGCAACACCGCTCCATCAGGGGCAAGTGGAGCCCCGAACAGCAGGGACAACATAAATGTTCTGGAATTGCATGCTTGTTCTCAAGCACTTTCTCCCGGTCAAATCTGGCACTCGAAGCCATCTTGCCTGCAGCTTTGGGTGTGGCCCCTGAAGGGCCAGAGCATGTACTAGCGTCCTGCGACCCAGCAGTCGCACAGACGATCCACAACTCTCGGGCACCTTCCACCAATGCGCTTTACACTTACAGGTGGAAGCTTTTTCTAAGTAGTGTCAGGCCCAAGGTCTGAACCCGACACACTGTCCTGTCCCAGCTATATTGCGCTTCTTCCAGTCCCGCTTTGAAGCGGGCTTGGCGGCCTCCACCATCAAGGTGTATACAGCAGCTATCTTTGCCATGCATGACCACATAGATGGTGTGACAGTAGGGTCTCATGCCCTCGTGACCCGCTTTCTTAAGGGGGCTGAACGGCTGAGGCTCCCTCTGCAAAACATGTTCTGTTCATGAGATTTATCTTTGGTCTTGCGGGTGCTGAATCGGCCCCCTTTCAAACCTCTTAAAGGATGCTGAACCTTCATGGCGGTCAATGAAAACAGCCTTCCTATTGGCTATGGCCTCAGCCTGATGCGTGGGTGAGCTACATGCCTATTCTATCATCAAAGAGTGTTTGCAGTGGCACCCTGGTAGCAGGGGGGTAACCTTATGGCCCAATCCATCCTTTTTGCCCAAGCGCCTCCCATCCTCGTACAGCCACTTACTTCGTTGGTTCTTGAGCCCCCGGCCCGGGAGGCCGCACAGGGGCAGGGGACGCACCCGTTGTGTTCGGTGCGTGCACTTAAGGCGTATATTAGTATGACTGCTGACTTTCGACGGTCAAACTCATTGTTTATCTGCTATGCAGGGCATAGAAGGGGTCATGCTTTGTCCAAGCAGAGGTTGTCCAAATGGATTGTGGACACCATTCTTCATGCTTATAGGAGCAGTGGGCATGCTGCTCCTACACACATTCAAGGCCACTCTACCAGGAGCATGTCTGCTTCTTGGGCAGCCCTGCGTGGTGTTCCTCTCTCTGACATTTGTGCAGCTGCTCCCTGGCATCCACCTGCACATTCACAAGATTTTACATGGTAAATACGGCTTGGCATAACCCAGTGGCGAGTGCCGTTTTGTTAACTCACTCGTAGCCTTCCTACATGGGGAGCGGCATTCCTCGTGACCTTGTTGATACAAGTCATCCAGGTGCTTAAAGCACCACCTCTGGTGGTTAGGAGAAACAAAATAGAACAAGGGTTATGCATGTAACCGCGATTCTATGAGTTTCTGATGACTGCCAGAGGTGGCAGTCACTCGGAATACATACAAGAAGATTGCCAAGAGGTCACTTCCTGGGCGAGCCTGCCCTAAATACTGGGTACCAGGCAGACGTCACAGGTGACTTTGTTGTTATAGACACTTGACCTGCATACGTCTGACTGACATCCACACTGCACGGCCCTTAGTAGAGGGCCCCGGACTCCATACTCCCAAAGCACCTCCCACAGAATGCCACGAGGGACACGGTCGAATGCCTTCTCCAAGTCCACAAAACACATGTGAACAGGTTGGGCAAACTCCCATGCACCCTCAAGCACCCTGCAGAGAGTATAGAGCTGGTCCAGTGTTCCACGACCAGGACGAAAACCGCATTGTTCCTCCTGAATCCGAGGTTCGACTATCGGCCGGATTCTCCTCTCCAGCACCCTGGAATAGACTTTACCCGGGAGGCTGAGAAGTGTGATCCCTCTATAGTTGGAGCACACCCTCCGGTCCCCCTTCTTAAATAGAGGAACCACCACCCCGGTCCGCCAATCCAGAGGCACTGTCCCCGACTGCTATGCGATGCTGCAGAGGCGTGTCAACTAAGACAGCCCTACTACATCCAGAGACTTGAGGTACTCAGGGCGGATCTCATCCACCCCCGGTGCCTTGCCACCGAGGAGCTGGCGAACTACCTCAGTGACTTCAGCCCGAGTGATAGATGAGTCAGCCTCTGAGTCCCCAGCCTCTGCTTCCTCTACGGAGGGCGTAACAGGGGGATTAAGGAGGTCCTCGAAGTATTCCTTCCACCGGCCAACAATATCCCCAGTTGAAGTCAACAGCTCCCCACCTCCACTGTAAACAGTGTTGGCAGGATACTGCTTTCCCCTCCTGAGGTGCCAAACGGTTTGCCAGAATTTCTTCGGGGCCGACCGATAGTCCTCCTCCATGGCCTCCCCGAACTTTTCTCATACCCAAGTTTTTGCTTCCGCCACCGCCCGGGCCGCTGCACGCTTAGCCTGCCGGTACCGGTCAGCTGCCTCAGGCGTCCCGCGAGCTTGCCAAGCTCGGTAAAACTCCTTCTTCAGCTTGACGGCATCCCTTACTTCCGGTGTCCACCACCGGGTTCGGGGATTGCCGCCACGACAGGCACCGGAAACCTTACGGCCACAGCTCCGAACAGCGGCGTCAACAATGGAGGTGGAGAATATGGTCCATTCAGACTCAATGGCTCCAGCCTCCCTTGGGATCTGGTCAAAGCTCTCCCGGAGGTGAGAGTTGAAAACCCCTCTGAGAGAGGGTTCCGCTAGACGTTCCCAACAAACCCTCACAACAGGTTTGGGCCTGCCAAGTCTGTCCAGCTTCCTCCTCCGCCAGCGGATCCAACTCACCACCAGGTGGTGATCAGTGGACAGCTCAGCTCCTCTCTTCACCCGAGTGTCTAAGACATACGGCCGAAGGTCAGATGACATGACCACAAAGTCGATCATTGACCTCCGACCTCGGGTGTCCTCGTGCCACGTGCACTGATGGACACCCTTATGCTTGAACATGGTGTTCGTTATGGACAAACCGTGACTAGCACAGAAGTCCAATAACAGAGCACCGCTCGGGTTCAGATCGGGGAGGCCGTTCCTCCCAATCACGCCCCTCCAAGTAACACTGTCGCTACCCACGTGGACGTTGAAGTCCCCCAGTAGAACGATGGAGTCCCCAGTCAGAGCACTTTCCAGTACCCTTCCTACGGACTCCAAGAAGGTCGGGTACTCTGCACTGCCATTCGGCCCATAAGCCGAAATGACAGTGAGGCACCTGTCCCCGACCCGAAGGCGCAGGGCAGCGACCCTCTCGTTCATCGAGGAAAACTCCAACACTAGACGGCTAAGCTGGGGGGCTATAAGCAAACCCACACCAGCCCGCCGCCTCTCACCGCGGGCAACTCCAGAGTAGAAGAGGGTCCAGCCTCTCTCAAGGAGTTTGCTTCCAGAGCCCAGACTGTGCGTGTATCGCTCGACCTCCCGCACAAGCTCAGGCTCCTTCCCCCCCAGTGATGTGACATTCCATGTCCCCAGAACCAGATTCAAAGTCCGGGGATTGGGTCGCCGGGGCCCCCGCCCACGACTGCCACCCAAAACACAAGGCATCAGGCCCTTCTGAACCCTCCCGCAGGGGATGGGCCTACAGGAAAGCGGGCCCACGTCGCTCGTTCGGGCTATGCCCGGGCGGGTCCCGTGAGCGGAGGCCCGACCACCAGGCGCTCGCCTACCAACCCAAACCCCAGGCCTGGCTCCAGGGTGGGGTCCCGGTGACGCCAATCCGGGCGACGTAAGCATCCTCGATTTTTTGTCATTCATTAGGGGTTTTCGAATCGCTCTTTGTCTGACCTGTCACCTAGGACCTGTTTGCCCTTGGTCACACAAGTTGAGTTCAGCAAATGGACTTCATATATGACTTTCTAAATGTCCCTATACAAACCCTGGCTCAATGTGACCATATTGGTGGTACAAGTCATTGTACTTTCACTGTCGAGTTTGACCCTCCGGTCACTGACAGTCAAGTTGAATGTCACGAAATGAAAGTTCATTCAATTAATTTTCACGAGGTCACATTTGACCTTTGAAGGTCAATACAAAGGTCACCAAATGAAAATTCATATATGACTTCCTATATGTCTCTAATACAAACCTAAGCTCAATCTGTGACCGTTTTGGCAACACAAGTCATTGTAATTATATTATGTAAAGTTTGACCTTCAAAGGTTATCAACAGTCAAGTTGAATGTCATCAAATGAAAGTTCATATGTGACTTCCTAGATGTCAGTAACACAAACCTCGGCTCCATCTGTGACCTTCTTAAAGAGAGATGTCATTGAATTTTCACTAGGTCAAGGTTGACCTTCAAAGGTCAATATGAAGATCACCAAATGAAAGTTCATATCGGTAGCCTAATAGCATAGTTGCCAAAGTCATATTTGAACGTTTTTGGAAAACAAGAAAAAACAATGTTTAGCAAGCACATACAACACATCCGAATATAACCATATAGTCAACTATAACAAATCCGAAATATATGTCACATATGACTTCCTATATGCTGATAATACAAACTTTATCTCTGTCTGCAACCAATCAGCTTCCACAGGCAATTTTGCCCATTCTCTATAAGACCCAATGTTAAAGTACAGCGCCTCCACTAGACCCACTTATGTCGATTCAATCAAAATGACACTTGTGCTGCACATAAAGTTATCAAGGTGAGCTGATTGCCAGATTTAGAAAAAAAAATATTTTTTTATATATAGAGTTTTTGAGAAATAATTTTTTGAAATTTCAAGTCCTATCTTCTAACATGGCTTATATTTTCCCTGACCTCAAGTTTGACAAGTCATCTATGGTCAAATTTCATATTGCCAAAATACTGGTCATATATGGCTTCCAATACATCGATAATACAAACTTAATCTCTATCTGCAACCATTTGGCCTCCACAGGCCATCTTGCATATTCATAAAGTACAGCGCCGCCACAAGACCCACTTCCGTCGATTTTAATCAAAATGGCGCTCGCAGTTTACATTGACAGTACCAAGGTAAGTTGATTGCCTGATTTAGAAAAAAATGTATCGTGCAGTTTTTCAGAAATTATTTTTTAAAATTTCTCAGTCCTATCTTTAACATCAGGGCCAAAATGGACAAAAATGATTCAATCAAAAATCTGAAAAAACCTTTTGGAGATATGGTCTCGTAGTATGTTAAGGCAAATTTACAGAAAAATTCATCGGGTCAAAAAAAAGATAAACTAGAGGCACTCTCCGAGTGCAAACCTCTGCCAAGGCAGCACAGTCCAAATCTTCATGAGTGGGAGCAAAGTTGAGTTTCACATGTCAAACGATTTGAATATGGCCGCCGTGATGGCCATATTGTTTCACTGATCGCGGTGAAAATCAATAGGGTCCTTCCTTGATGTAATTGCAATGCATCCACAAAATTTCAGACCAACCCGTGCATGACTTTTTGAGTTATGTTGTTCACAAACAGACAGACAGACAAACAAACGGGCGAAAACATAACCTCCGCCAACGAAGTTGGGGCGGAGGTAAAAATGTTCTGGATGATGGACGCCACACCACAATAGCTTACCGGCCCATAAGGCTGGTGAGCTAAAAATAAGGAGGAGGCCACAAAGTGCTGAGCAGCTGAAATCCGACATTAACCAACAATGGGAATACATTTTGCTTGCATAACTACAACAGTTGGCTTCCTCAGTTCCCAAACACTTACAGTCTTGTGAAAAGAAGAGGTGATGCCCCCATCCCAACTTTTTTGAAACGTGTTTATGGAATAAAATTCAAAATGACCAGATATTTAAAAAAAAATGATACATTGTTATATGGTAAATTGAAAAAAGAATTTAAATTAATTGCAAGTCATTGCATTCTGTTTTGATTTGCAGTCTTAACAGCATCCCATCTGTTTTGGAAATAGTCTTTTATAAGTATTTAAAATAAGTACTTAAAGTCTAAATATGAGATTTAAATTTCTTGGAAAATTTCTTTTTTCGAGGTGCGGTGCGGAGTTCGGTTCTCACGTGGAGCAGGTCCTGCAGCCTGGCTGGCTTTCGAAGGGGGCCTTGCAGCAGAGCCAGGAGCCGCTCAGGTAAGCGGAGGGGTGAAAGGAGCTGAGTCGGCCCGGGTTGCAGCGGCTGACCTGACTCAGCACCTCAATCCATTCGCTGGCCTCCACACAGTTACTGGCCTGGATGTACAGCGGCTTGTCCCCGTGGATCACCTGGAACATCTGAACACCAACCGGACACATCAGAGCTGTCAATCACACATAAACTCCCTCGCCCAGCAGTCACAACGCACCGCATGCCTCACACAAACTCTACACATCACTGCGCTCTCAGGACAGGCCAGAGGGGACTCACATTTTTTCTGGTGAACGCGGTCTCCTCCAGCTTCTCCACAGCCTGGATGTTCTTTACTGGAATGATACAAAGGGCCTCTTTCCCTGAAAGAACGACCAGTAGCACTTAAATGTCCAGAGGGTTACACTTCTTGAGGACAATGACACAAACTGTGCATTATGTTCAGAGAGATCTACTTTCTGAAGATAACGTCATGAACTGTACATCTTGTCTCCAGAGTTCCACTCTATGAAGACAATGACAACAACTGTGCATCATCGGGAGCTGGTGTTTTGAAGTCGGACTGGTCAGGAGCTGTGAGTAATACTGCTGGATTTGGGGGGCTTAAATTTAGCATCGTACTTTAGGCAATTAAAGAAAATCTACGCCCAGTTTCATTTTCGTACCAACCATCAAGCAGAACTTCACAAACGTGTGCACAGATCCTGCCCAGACTTTTTTTTGGTCTTCAAACAGGGCAATATTTACTGCCCATTTTTCACAATGCATACAGGACCGGGTGCATGTCTACATCACCAATGCCAATGAACTGCAAGCGCCAACAAATACCCGTAAACTCGCATGAGCCGAATATTAGGAATGATGTTCTTCTGTTTCTGCCCCAGAGCTATGATGTGCTACAGAAAGAGGCCAGGCCATTTTTTTACAGCTTATTAGCTAATTAAGAAAGCAGGCTGTCAGAGAAAGTCCAGGTTACGACTGTGTGGTGCACCCATACACTGTATTTTAAAAAAAAAAGTGGCAAAGCCGCTGCGCCCGCTTGGCCAAACGTGGCCAAAATGGAACACCCCCTATTGCCCATAGTATCCGTCCAATTGGGCTGAAAATCAAACTTGGTCAGGACCTTAATACGCTATATACACATATGAAATATGAAAAGGATCGGTGAAAAACTGAAGACAGAGCGCAGACAGGCCAAAAGTTTTCGCGCGCACACACGACATATCACCACTAAAGACTCCAAGCATTGCATAAGCCCATTGGGCCTTATGTCAAGCGGGCAAGAAATTGGGGCATCTTAGCTCGTAGAATAAGGGAGCTAGAGCGGTTTGAAGTTTTGCAGAAAATCGAGAATTGCAGCATGCCCAAAATGGAACTGGGGGTGGATTTTGGACCCACATACATGCGTACAGGGCTTAAAGTTCTCCGTCCTGGGGACGGATTTCCGTCCTGGAGATTCCCTAGGGGCTATTTATGAGATCGATGCAGATTTGCAAAAAAAAAAAAAGTTATATTGGGGGGGGTCTAGCCATGGCCGCGATGTCAATGAAAAAAATGTTAAAATGCTGCATATACTTGCTAGTGAGGTGATTTCCAAACTGCGATCCATCCCTCCCCAAGGAAATAATGTAAATTTAAACATCTATGAAGATACACAGCTCAGAGTGCACTCAGTAGGGTGCCGCTGGCTGCTGAGCTCTGATGTAACCTGACACCAAGCATTATCTTAGCGTCAACCAGCTAGCGTTTGTTGTGTCGTGTTGGAGTAACTTAAATGGCAGATCAGCAATGTGACTTCATGATTCATAGTGCTGCGGATTTTAACGGTGAAGTTATGAAATTCGCTCATTATGGATGACAGTGTCCAAAAGATGAAATCACAAGGAATAATGGCAGTCAGTGGATTTTTTCTTAAACATCGAAAGAGGATTACACCATGTGAACATCAGGTATGATCTAAATATATAACGTTAGCCTATATTTACTGGGAAGGTAGCAGTGGCCAAATCCCAGTGACGGTCCGTTGGCAGAAATACAGGGCCAGCAATAACCTCACCTTTCACTTCTTAATGACAGACACCTCTCGCAGTTTACCTCCCCGATTAGAAACAGTTGCTCAGACTGATTGGAAGACGAGAATCTAATTTATTTTTGAAAGCCTTGTTATACATTGTGTTACGAAATTATACGTCGTTTACTGCCGCACACCAATGGCTACGGAAAATATCAATAGCCTAAGTCTTTATAATTTCTGGATTTGCGTAAATTAGTTCGCGAGGTTCATTGAGCAATAAGCCATGAGAATCCGTTCTATAATCTGAATGTAGTGACAGCTGAAGAGCGTTGTTAGGTACGATGCACAGCTGAGTGATAACGAAAATAATTGCTGCCGAGTCCGCGATAGTTTCGGATTTTTTCAGATTGTCATCCTTGCGGAATCACATCAACTATATCAACAAAGCCAATCGCTTTGTCATTAACATTTCTTAATCATTACGTGTCACGCATTGGTGGTGGCTGTTCTGTTAACTGTTTGATTGTTAATCAGGCAAACCTGATCGCAAACAGTTTAAGAGCAATTATCCGGGAAAGGTAATGTTACTGAAGGCCTTCCTGACATCTGACGGTACGCCACTGCCAAATCCTCATCATAGAAGCGCACCAAAACGTTCAGCACACGGTCCATGTTTGTATTGGTGGCCTCGTCAGCATTTAGAGAAAAATAAATCATGTTCAACTTGTCTGATAACTGTTTTTTTATCTAAGTGGAAATTCCATGGATGTACTCCTATGACGCCTGTGTGTTTTAGTTTTAGTAGACCATGTACTAGTGAACTGTACCATTATGAAACTGTATGAAACGGCAAACCTCTAATAAAGTCATCAATCAATGACTGTGCAACTGTGAACAAAAGGTCGTGCTCTGCAATAAATGTGCAGATATGCACTTTATGATTGCACACACGATCGGTCATTGATTCCTTGTTGTTATGCATTCTTACGTTATCTTAAATTAAAAAAGCATTGTTACGTGTGCAAATCTACTATTCTCGGTAATGTTTTAGATCAACCGCGTCTGCAACTACTGCATCATGATTGGTTGGTGTATTCACCGCGTTGCATTGTTTGACTCAAAATATTACCCACGTGTGCTGTCACTGCTGTGGTACCGGTTCAGTCTGCGAAAAATCATGGAGCGGTTAGTTGTGAAGGAAGGATCAGACGTGACTAATATTGACAGCACTGTCAAAAACAAATGGAGGTGGGCTTGGTTGTATGAGATAGGTGACACAGGAAAGCTATTCAGGTCCTGGTGTCAAAAATGGAAGGAACCAGGAGGTTGTTTCTGTTGTGTTTGCAACAGAAAGCTGTTGTACGGTTCAAACGGCAAAAAAAGCTTTTCAAGCACAACAATGAACCAGGTCACAGGGCTGCTGTCAGAGTTCTCCAACACTGTACAGTGCAACCAGGTGCGTCAACAACGAGTGAGGATGATCGCCAATTAATGACAGATCGTGTGTGCAATCATAAAGTGCGTATCTGCACATTTATTGCAGAGCACAATCTTTCGTTCTCGGTAGCACAGCCACTTGCTGAACTGATTAAAACTGTTGCACAGGACAAAAATGCACTGTCTAGATTAACAGTTTCAGACACACAGGCGTCATATGTGTGCACTCACGGAATCTCCACTCAGATAAAAAAGCAGTTATCTGACAAGCTGAACATTTATTTTTCCCTAAATGTTGATGAGGCCACCGATACAAATATGGACCGTGTGCTGAACGTTTTGGTGCGCCATTATGATGAGGATTTGGGCAAAGTTGTTACTCATCACTTGGCCTCAAGGAAAGCCAATATTGCTGATACAACAACCCTCACAATCGAGCTGACAGATGTCATAAAATCCTATCGCCTAAACTGGAACCAAGCTGTCAGCATTCTGCTGGACAACTGTGCTGTCATGAGAGGAAAGAAGGCTGGAGTGGAGACAATGGTCAGGAAGGAGAACCCTGCATTGCTTGATATCAGTGGAGATACAGTGCACATGGTATGCACTGCTCAGCAGTGTGTAAAAAGAATAACATGATTAGACTGTTTTGCTAGACTAGTGTTAACTTAGTCTGAGCAGGTGCAGTTAGTATAATAAAGATTTGTCAATATTGCCAATGCAACATTACAGCCTGGTAATACTACTTTTTCTCTGGACTGGCATTTTTATTTAAAAGGTTGTAACAGCTTGCCTCCATTTAGTGTAAGTCAACATACAATTTGCTCCCACCCAAAAAGACGTGTGGGGACTGGGGACCCCCCAAAATACACGCGGTCTGTGAGCCTTTCATGCGGGAAAACCACAAAATTTGCGCCTTGGGCCCTGCGGGTGCTTCGCGCATGTGTACTCAAAAAAAAATTGCCAAGGTTGGCAGGTCTGCTGCTACGCACTTTTGCTTTAAAGTCCTACAGTAATTTTAATATTTGAAATAGACCAGACTAGCAATAGACAGACTACAACCTCAGCAGATGTTTATGTTAAAATGAAGCACGAATTGTACACATTCACAATTAAGGCATTTGAGAACTGTGAAGTAGCATATCACCCAATTAATTGGTGTTTGCTGGGCGCACAATGTTGTTTATATTTCTCTTATATTGCCATTGTCTAGGACAGGGGCCAGGGCGAGACCGTTGCCCCTTTCAGAATGTCTTATCCCACGTCTGAAATTTTCAGTCCTGGGATTTTTTTTTGCTTTAAGCCCTGTGCATATGAAATATGAAAAGGATCTTTCGAAAAGTGAAGGCACTATTGCAGCGAAACAAAATACGTGCATTTTACGACCTTTGACCTACATAACCTTTAAATTTTGGTCAAATCAAAAGCCCATTCCATATATGATGAACAGTGCCTCCCCTACCGTTCTGCTGGCGGGGCGGCCCGCCCCGCCAACGCGCCCAAAATCTCTCCCTGTATGTCTGCGTGTGTGCGCTTTTGATATTGAAGTGCGCTGCAGGTGCGCACTTGTTTCTCAGCACACTGTCAGATGCTCTTTAGATTTTACCATTTTAATTCAAATAAGCTAGCGTAGTTGACACAGAAGTTTACTCTCATCTATGAGACCTACATTTATCTTTCAAAATTAATCGGCTCGCGTCCTTCTACCGGGAATACGGTGAAGTTTTGACCGCAGATCACCTCAGCAGACCTGGGCTGGGCTGCTCCGCCGCTTGCAGCTGGTCTGGGCTTCCCCCTCAACGTCGGAGCAAATGTACAGACAATCGTTAACCTCTTTAGCCCCAGCCTCTTTTTTAGGTTTCTGTTTGAAAATGACATACCCAAAATGAATAGAGTATATCTCTGTTTGTGTAGCATGAAGTATCAGAGAGGGAAACATGGAAATGTGGAGAGAGGGTTGATTTTCTGACGCAACTCGGATTTTGATATTTGAACATTAATATGCTTGGCGTTTGAGTTGTGCTTGGTGTAAAAATGACTTATATATGCTTGTAGCAGAGGCTCTCCTGTTTCATTTGATGTGTAATATGACTATATTGCTACTTAATTAGCGCGGCGTTGTAGGGATTTTGCTGCGGTGAGTTTAAGAGGTTAAACTGGCGGCACAACGGGGAACTAAATGGCTTCTTTCTCACACAAAAAAAGCCTTAAAACTTGATGTTAACCGTCGCTATAGCGGAATTTAAAACCGCTTTTCCGGCGGTTTAAAGCTAGTTATCCACCTTATTCCTGTTCTAACGATGCGCATCGCCATGAGAACCCTGCCAGTTTCCTACTTCTGGTCATTCCTCGCTGTACTGAAGAGAGATCGGCTGACAGAATGCGTTCAGACTCCACTTGTTCCGTTGTTAGTCATACCAATAACTCTAAAAACATATGTTTTTTTGGAAACCGAGTGCTTTATTTACAGGGTGATTAGGAGAGATTGCCCTTAGCCAGCACCTTTCGGTATGCCAGCGAGTAGGCGCTTGGAGTGGCAAGCCGCGCTAAGACTGAAGTATCCGCCCTAGAGGTTATACGGAAGCTCACACCATTTCATAAACGAAGCGTACATTTTTCCGTGAACCGTTTTTACATTTCAGTGGCTATTTCGCCGTGCCCTCCGGTACACAAGCGCAGTTGTATTATTTTTGGACTTGCTCATAGAAGTCAATGGATAATAGTGAATAGTTAGAACTTCGCCATTTAGGCACTTACCTCGCATATACATGCATTAAATATATCTAGCTAGGTTGGCATAAAGGCTCTCTTGCAAGCCATCTAACATGATATTTCATGCATTTAAATTTAGTCAATTTAAAATGCGTATAGCCATTATTATGCGAACTAATTTGGCTGGAGTTGCATCGCGAGTATCTAGCTCGCTAGCTGGCATTAAAATGCGCCCGAATAAAAAGGTTACCAGCGACAGCCGCTTTCACACCGGACGCAAAACACGACAGGTTACACTTTGCATTGGCTTTGAATGTAATCTGTCATGCGAAAAATGTGTTTTGTGTCCGGTGTATAAGCAGCTTAATATTGACCGAGAAACCAACAAACTATCTAGCACGCTAGGCTAGCAAGCTAGTTCGCCTGCTCAGCTATCTATTTGCGGTTCATGTATCAATAAAAAACTGTGAATTGCAATTATTTCGCATTAGCTGTATAGGTAGGTCAGTTAGGCCTATGCATTGACAAGGCTGATTAATTGTTCGCTATAGCTACCAAATTTTCATGCTAACGTTGGCCAAAGATACTCCACTGATTTCTGTTTTTAAGTCCAAAAATAATGCAACTGCGCAGGTGTACCGGAGGTCGTGCTGTTTGCAGGTGAAGACAGACCTCCGGAACAGACTGCAGGGGGAGCATCTTGAGGCTTGTATGAGTATTTCAATCACGTGGCTCATCAGTGCAAGACTTCCCCTACGAAGAGGCTCTCAAACTCTTTTTCACAAAGCCAAGAAAAATCAAGTGCTCGGTCCACAGCTGCACAATGTGCTATTGAGCCCAGTCCAGCCCAAGCATATCCTGCTCTTCCCAGCCCCAGACCTGTTCTGTCCAGCCCAGCCCAGCCTTGCTCAGCCTAAGCCTGCCCTGCCCTTCAGTGAAGTGTTTTAATGTTGTTTTGTTAAAATTTTGTAAATAAAATTGTTCGGTTCATTACCTTAAGGTTTACTTTAGCTTAATTAATTAATTTTCAACTGGACCGGACCGGACCGGACCCCCCTCCCCTGGATAGACACCTCCCCCCCTGGAAAAAAACCAAGGGGAAACACTGATAAACTCTTGGCAGAACAAACTACAGTAAAAATTTTAGCATCTTAGCTTGAAGAATAAGAGAGCTAGAGCTGATTTAAGTTTTGCAGAAGAGCCCCCTAGTGGCCAAAACGAGAATCGAAGCATGCCCAAAATGGAACTCGGGGCTAGATCTTGGGCCCATATACATGCATATAAAATATGTACAGGATCCGTTGAAAACTGAAGGCACTATTGCACTGAAAGAAAATCTGTGCATTTTACAACCTTTGACCTACAAAACCTTGAAATTTAGGTCAAATCAAAAACCCATGACATATGATGAACCCTTGGCAGCACAACCTATAGTAAAAATTTGAGCATCTTAGTTTGTAGAGTAAGGGAGCACGATGGCGCTGAAACAAAACCGGCACATTTTATAACCTTTGACCTATATAACCTTTAAGATCAAATAAAATCAAAAACCCATGACATGTATGAAGAATCCTTGGCAGAATACCCCACAGTAAAATTTGAGCATCTTGGCTTGTAAAACAAGGGAGCTAGAGCTGTTTGAAGTTTTGCACAAAAAGTCGCCTGGTGGCCAGACCAAGAATCACAGCAAGACCAAAATTGAACTTAGGCTAGATATTGGGCCTAAAAACATGTAAAATAGGATAAGGATCCATTGAGAATTGAGGGCGCTATGGCGCTGAAACAAAATCGACACATTTTATTACCTTTGACCTATATAACCATCAAAATTAGGTCAAATCAAAAACCCATTAAATATATGATGAGCCCTTGGCAGAACACCCTACATTAAAGATTTGAGCATCTTAGCTTGTACAATAAGGCAGCTAGAGCAGTTTGAAATTTTGCAGATAAAGCCACCTATTGGCCGAACCAAGAATGGCAGCAAGCCCAAAATCGAACTTGGGCTAGATCTTGGGCTCATATACACGCACATAAAATATGAAAAGGATCCATTGGAAAACTGAAAGCTGTATCGCGCTGAAATGACGGAACACACACAGCACGGACGCAGAACAGACCACCACAAATGACCAATAATTAAGTACAGCATAAGCCCCTTGGGCCTGTCGGCCAAGCGGGCTTAACACGCGCATACGCACACACACACACACACACACACACATATATATACATATATACACAGTCAGTGACATCACTCACTGACAGTGTGCGCTCTTATGAGAAAAGTTTTGAGACAGTGTCTGAACTGCTGTGTACAAACTGCAGCAGGAGACAGGAGAAAGAAAAAGGGAGACCTTACATCATGACATCCATTTTGGCCCAGTTACAGAATTGACAACTGGCTGTCCCTAACCTTCATGAAGAGTGAAAGATGCCTCCAAATGGCAGACAAGCTCTTCTGAACAACCACCAACAGAGGCCCTTTCTATTAATGTCGTATAGTTCATTTGAATTTCTTGAGGTCTATAGCAACCACATAGAAAGTGCGCAGGCAGGTTGCATCCAACACTTTATACTACATCTGAGGACAGATGGCAGGCCATTTGAAAACCAATGAACTTTCCAAATCAAGCACTTTGCAGTTGGTTCCATGCATGGTTCCATGCCCCACACACATAGGACAAAATGGCTACTGTACTATCAAGGCAGCGCATATGATTCAGTGTATCCCTGTGCTTACTCTGAACATTAGTTTCCTTTGAGCATAAAGAGGAATATGCATATGCCTGTTCCAGGAGTCCAGCATCAATAACAGATGCTTGCATCATGGGAAGGTTTTTATAGTCTCAAGCACATGAATGCTTGGGACAGTACACGCTGTGTGCAGGCATGCATATATGATGATGTGTTTGCATGTCGGTCTGCACGCACAAGCATGTGTATAAGCATGTGTACTAGCCCACCTGGTTGTGCATGCCCGTGAGAATATGAATGTTACATATTGTGTCTGGAACAGAATGTTTGCACTGTGCGCAATAGGAGGCTTAAAGGAGAATTCTGGTGTGAAATTGACTTGGGGTGTATTGAAACATGATAACGAGTACTAACTTTTGTCGAATACCCCACCTCCATACGCACACAACATTTCGAAATACGTGGGTTTTTCGCCAAAGCTCCCAACAGGCTTACAATGGTAGTGAATTGGGCATAGCGTTGCCATGCAAAGAAATCGCTATTTTTTCATCATTAACAAGACTCTAAGTAGCTCCACACTTCATTGGTAGGATTCCGACGGCCCTGACATTTAAAACGAGGCACTGAGAACTTTGAAAATGCACCGGTAGTATATTAAAAAAGAATATTTATGCAAACAGTACCTTGCGGTAGTTTCCAGTCGCCTCCATCATGAAAGTCACGATAAGTCGATTGAC
The DNA here is from genome assembly GCA_029721435.1 of Gymnothorax reevesii. Taxonomy (NCBI): domain Eukaryota; kingdom Metazoa; phylum Chordata; class Actinopteri; order Anguilliformes; family Muraenidae; genus Gymnothorax; species Gymnothorax reevesii. Next base: position 135,896,642 of record CM056574.1, on the reverse strand, counting down.
AAGCACGAACGAATAGGAAGGATAGGGGAACGAATTGTAATCTATTCATGTGTACCGTTCCCCTTTGCTCAAAGCCAAGCATGACTTAGCCTGACACCATGTAAATGTGACATTGGTCTCTTCATAACCCTTTCCTCACGAGGACGTTTTTAAAAACTCCACATGCTAAGGACGGACAGTCTGTCCAATACTGAGAGCCAAAAAAAAAGGCTCCAGAAATAAGGTTTGTGCTGTAATTTACACCACAGGCAAACCTGTGAGGACCCAAATGGCAGTCTGAGGTACAGGGGAAAGTGTAAATCTCCCTGCTTTGAAAGCCCAAGAGGGAAGAGGCCCAGACACACAGTAGCCCCCGAAATGCAGCAGCATTTGCAAAGAAGCCACATTCAGCCCTGGACCTTGGGGGGCAATTCCTCAAGGGCTGTTCAGTATCTGTATGTTGACAGAGCTGATGTGGGTCACTGAGACTACTCGCTACCCCTTTGGGCCAAGGCAAAGCTGTAAATCAATCGAGAAAGTGGGATATGAGAAAATGTGCTCAGGACGTTCAATTGGCCGAGGTACTGGCCGAGGATTTAGCTAGATCTGTGCAGACGAAGAAGAAGCTGGGTTTCCATGAAACACTTTCGGTATCCAACTCTAAGAACCGTTATGTACCCAAAACTCAAAATCTGGTTTGCTTTTCTACTGCATGCAGAAGTCTTCAAGAGCTTAGGACATGCACTGAGCAAGTTCATGAATATAAAAGGGTACAATTAAAAGAATGCCCATCGTCTGCCAAAAAAAAAAAAAGGAGAAAATAATTTTTAACAAAATTTGCTATTTTTTTGTTACTTGCCCCGCCCCACTCATGAACAAACATTCTGAGCAACACAGAAAAGCGATTCTGGCACCCCCCTGTGCGGTCACGTCATAAGTTGTACACGGTGGATGATTGTGCGTCCAACAACGATGGCATCTGAGTCACATTCCGATAGTTCCTCAGAATTTTCAATTGAACCTGTCCAATTTGATGAAGAAGAGTACTTTTTTTAAGGAAGATGAGGAAACTCGACATGAAGCTCCTTTCAAACCGGACGCGAAACAAATTTTTTGCACGACAGATTACATTCAAAGTCAATGCGAAGACGCGATTGCATATTTGCGACTTTGCATTGACTTTGAATGTAATCTGTCGTGTGAACAAAATTAGTTTTGTGTCCGGTGCGAAAGCAGCTTAACGAAGACAGCTAATTGTAAGTGTCTCTGCCTCTCCCGAACTGTACAACACTTACCAGCCAAGTAGCGGAATGATTATTATTCCGGTTATACAATTGTTTCTGTGCATTGCATGTTGGATAACCAGCCTACTCACTTTTCAACCTTAAGTGAGTTCAACAGACCTGACGTTTGGTCACCTTACCAAACTTGACTATGTATAATATATAAGGTTAAGAATAGCGTTAGTGGTGGATGAACTCACGCCTGATCTAGCCAGTAGTGAAATGATAATGTTCGCGGCTCTGTGCACTGTGTTTCGTGAGCTCTCGAAACAATTCGCGTAAGCCGTACCTCGCAGCTTGGTATTATTAGCTAGTTGGCGAATGAACATGCAGTGCTCAGAGATATGGAATCGTGAATGATATCACAACATGTGTAAACCATATCTTGCAGCTTGGTATTATTAGTAAGCTAGCAAGCACGCAGTGCACAGAAATAAATAGAGCGCTGTGAATAGTATCATTTCACTACTTAGCTGGCTAGATCACACTGAAAAGCAAGTTGGCTGGCTATTGAACAGGCAGTGCAGAGAAACTATTTGGGTTCCACAAAAAATAATAATAGTCATAATGATATGTAAAAACATGAATACTCAAAATGTTGGCCGCATATCGTAGGTTTCAGTAACTCGGGCTAGCCTGGGCCAGCATTGTCAGCACTAGCACATTGCACTTGTTTTGTCCATATTCTCAGTGTCTCTGAATCTTCCAGCCACAGAAACATTCGAGTCGTGAACTACGGCTAACCACCTAGACACAATCCGTGTACAACTTATGACGTCACGTGGCTAAGCTGGCCCAGCGCAAATGTTCTTGATTGAGGCAAAGAAGGCGTTCCCTCAAGTGGATAATTAGCAGATAAAATGCGATTTTTTTAAACATTCCGTAAAGTACACAATATTAAAACCATCACTAATTGTTCAAGATAGGTACTTTGCAGCATTTTCTCACATGAAAAACAGAGCTGAATTTCATGTCCTAAGCTCTTTAAATTAGGGTAGATTTGTTACCGTATGGTAATATCTGCATCAATAGTGACGATTCTCTGTTGACCAATCAACGGATTGCGATGTTACCATCTCCACCTTTCAGAATTGGATCAGTGTGCAAGGTACCTCAGCAGCAGGGTTACAAAAACTGGGATGATTGAAACGGTTCTTCCGGTACCATCCACAGCTTTTGACAATGGAAACACAAAAAATAACTGTACTCATGTGCAACAAATGCTATTGAACAGGACCGCTAAGTGGAAATGAGGCTTAACAGAGCAGATACCAAAGAGGCCAAGATTTAAGACAGTCTCCCACAAAACAGCAGCAAAATAACATCCATTGGCTGGTACTAAGGAAGTACAGGCACAAGCCTGTATGGAGATGTTTGAGGGGGGCAGGTCATAGGTGGACGAGGTCACTGTATTTGTAGCTGCAGAACAGTGCTAAGCACCATTCAGAATTAGAAGCATGTTGATGAAGTTTAAGTTCAGTTTTAGATCACCTTGAAATGAGGTGCTTCCCTTTCAGTGATGGCGTACCTGTCCTGTAAGCAGCATGAGTGAAGATGGGACTGGCTTGAGAAGGGGCCAGGGTCAGAGACTCACCTCGATGTTTGTGGTAAGATAGCTCCCTATTAGTCACGCAAAGCCACCTCTTCTTGAAGTTCTTCTTTCCAATCCGCTTTCTTCCCTGGGCCCGTTTATGAACTTCCCTACAGAGGGAACCCAGCAGAGCCAGCGTTAGCACCCAAATCTGACCCAGCCAGTACCAGTGTTAGTACCCAAACCTGACCCAGCAGAACCAGTGTTAGCACCTAAACCTGACCCAGCCAGAACCAATGTTAGTACCCAAACCTGACCCAGGAGAACCAGGGTTAGCACTCAAACCTGATCCAGCCTAAACCTGCATTAGCACCCAAACCTGACCCAGCCCAAACCAGCATTAGCCTCAACCTGACCCAGCCAGAACCACGTTGGCACTGAAACCAGACCCAGTCTGAATCACTCCTAATATTCAGTCTCTGTCTAACCATGACAAACCCAAAACTAAATGACAACAAGCTCAGAAGACCGACCATAAATTACCTCACAAAATCCAACCATGCCAGTACTCATTTTCTGCACCTTTAACCCCACACCTGAACCCTGAATACATTACTTGTGTAGTTGAAACCAGGGGTTTATGGTGGTTTAGCAACTGGCTTTTTACTACTGCACTTTTGGCTACCATGTCCAAGTACGTTTGCTACTATAGATAAATGAAAGTTGACACCAGAATTATTACTTAAGAATCAGTGATCAACCTTTATAAACACCACTTGCATTACAGCTGAGAATAGTTTTTCGGGTTCTGACTCAATACGGATAATCAAACAAAGATCGAATCACCAACAAATACTTTGTTTGATTATAGTAGCAAACGGACTTGGACGTAGTAATTAAAGTAACGTGTGCAGTAGTGAAAGTGCAGTAGCAAAAAGCAAAAGTTGCGAAACAACCAGTACGAAACCAGTACAGTCTACGGGGCCCAAACCACTCACCCTTCCTTCAGAACAACTGAATCTTCCACCCCGCTCGATTCTTTGTTCATATTGGAGGAAATCTCGTCCAAAAACTGCAGAAAGAGAATGCATATTAGCACCAGCACTGATGGGACACTCTGCAAGTGAGCCACACAGAGGAATGAATCAAAACAAGCGGAAATAACATCACCTTTTTTACTTCCTCTATACATTTGTCCTCGTGGAATGATTTGAAGAACTCATACATGTAGGGTTCTTTAAAACTAGACTGAAAGAAACAAACAGAAACATTTTAATCTGCCATAAAGTCTACAAAAGCATGAAAGATAAAGTAGTCCTATTATGACAGAATATCAAAATGTCTTCAATCAAATTGAAAACGCTACCCACAAACTGGTTTGCAAATGAGGAACATGGTTTCCGTTCGCGCCCCTAATGAGTGACGTCCTAGTGGAAGACCCGCCTTGATGAGACGCGAACAGACTGCATTTTAATTTTCTTTGTGTCCCAAAAAGAGCGTGGTGACATGTATTTGAAAATGCAATGGACTGGGAGGCCCTGTTTCCCACGCTGCATTTGAATATTGTCCCATGTATTGCAGGATAAGTCTTTGAAAATGAAATGTCAATGTCGTCATTATTATTATTATATCATTATAATTTCCAAGTGATTAGAAAACAGCATTTTCATTATCAGGTTGACCCTAAAAGAGCGTGATGACATGTGCATGTAAATGCAATAGGCTGGGGGTGCTGTTTTGCTTATTGCATTTGAATATTGTCCACTGTATTGCGGAGCATGACTTTGAAAATGAAATGTCAAACAGCTTTTCATTATCATTTGAATGTAGTCATAGATTTCCCATATGTGTAGGCGAAAATGAAAGTGATAATTGGATTAATGCATTTTCAATTTAATATTGTCTCAAATAAATTATTCATAAGTGGAAAATTATAATGCAATAGTGGGATTGAATATTGTCCACTTTGGGCTTCCATAGGTGAAAAAGGCAATAAAATTATGTTTAAATTTATTTTGCATTACATGCATTAGATTCATTATTATGATTTTGGTAGTATCCATCAAAACATTAATGAAGGTATTTCACAAATGTTGGTATATTATATTTCTCCCTTGTTGACACTGTATTTTTTCGTTGCCAGTTCGTTGCCCACTGTAACTTGGTCATACCATTTTATTTTTGGACAGGCTCCCCCAGCTCCCAAGTGTCTGAATGGTTTTGGAGATCAGGGTTAGCGTACGGCAGATCTCTGGGTCCTGGGGAAAGAAAAAAAAAAAAAGACATTTCAACATCACCTCTGTTACTTCCGCTACTTAAACAACAGATCTGCGCAGAACAAAGTACGTGTCCACCAATATTTGGAAAATAATGGGTTAAACATGCTGGATTTCCAATGTACTCAATAGGGATGTGAGAACCATAGACAGACCTGCAAACTAAAGCTGACAGTCCATTATAACCCTGTTTTATCATTTTTAAATCTAACATTCAAGAGAACAGAACAGAAATATTGTGTCATACCCTGAACACTGAGACAAAACTGTGCCAACACCCATATACCCATGAACACTAGCATTAATTTATCATTTAATAAACAAATGCACCAACAGACACAAACGTTTTCGCCCCAGATATGCGGCTGCCATTTTTATTTTCCCATGGAACCTGGTTGACTCACGGGATGATGAGGGCGGAGCTGGAAGGAGTGTGGCGACAGAACGGCGACGGCGAAGAAGCGCAAGAACACGAAGCTGCTGACGGCGGAGTACTGTACGTGTGGGTCATCTGTGCGGGGGGAGGGGAGGCGGGTTAGATTAGTGCTACAGCTAACACGCTGGCCCATGCCCCACTGTCTGTACCAGTACAATACACTTCACTGCAATCCTCTGGGTCCCGAACGCACCCAGCATGCCTGTGTACAGACACGCACAGAGTACGTGTGCAGAGAAACAGCCCAGATTTGTACTCGCACTCAAGCTACTTTTGCTAAACATTTTCCAAAATTTAACCCAGTCTCCATAGAAATATATGGGCCATCCATATATTTAGTCTTCTCCTTTTGCATTATTTTGCATTAAAAACCCCAAATTAACATGAAGAAATTATCAAGAAATGTTTGAAGACTGATTTCATAGCTTGGGACCCAGCAAGCTGTATTGACAATATATGAACCATACCTCCAGCTCTTTTTACAAACCCGATCCAAACTCTGAGCCAGTGTTCAGTCACATTTTTGATAATCTGCACAGTGCACACAAACTGTAGCAGCCCATGATATATGCAGTTCCTCAGTCAATAGAAGGGATTGACTCAATAGTTAATGGATTTACCAACATTTACATGACCAGTTCTTGGGGGGAAAAAAAAACCTTAAAGTGCACACGATAGCCACCTGAACATGCACAACCTTCATAAATCTGGCCTGGAGTAGCACCTCTGACTCAACAGTTCTGAGTGAGGAGTTGCTGGGAGAGATGATGATGTCACACTCACTGGGGAAGCGTTTGGACGCCATCTGTCTCAGAGAGCGGAACAAGTCACACATGAGGGGGGGGCAGCTCACACCGGACTGGGTGATGGAGGAGAGCACCTTCTGTACGTACTGCTGAAGGTTCTCCTGCAGGAGACGCATACAAATCTAGGTAAGTTTATGATACAATACTGCATTGTGTGATACACACTGCATCATTATACAAGTGAATGATACAACATCGCACTATACCATATATATCGCATCATCATACATATGATACAATACTGGATAATACAATATATACAGCTTTATTATACATGTGCATGATACAAAATTGCATTGAACAATATTCACTCAATCATCATGCATATGATACAATACTGCATTATGCAATATACACAGTATCATTATACTTGTGTATGATACAATATTGCATCATATGATATATACACCGCATCATCATGAATTGATGCTTTATACAATATGCACAGTGTCACTATATGTGAATGATACAACACCGCATGGTACCATGTACATGGTATCATCATACATATCATGCAATACTGCATTATACAAAACACCGCATCATTATTCGCGTATGATACAATATTGCATCATATGAAATCCATCACATCATCATAATTGACACAATACTGCATTATACACAGCATCATTATGAGTATTATACAATACTACATCATGTGATATATACTACATCACACAAATTCTGCATTATACAAGATAAACAGCTCCATTATACATATACCAAATTATTGCATATTGTATAACTAGGCTTATGCCGTCGGAGGCGACGGCTGGGGGTATATACCCGAACGCCCCCAATCCTCTAATTCCCCAATCCTTGAATAGACCTTGAATAGACTTTCATTTTTTCAGGTCAATTGGAGGTCAATTTCAGGTCAATCGGACAAATGGTTCTGAAGATATGGCCAAAATTGTAATTTTCCACCATAAAGCGCCACCTGGTGGCAAAATATTGAACCATACAGGTATGATGTCATCATGTGACGCGTTGTGAGGTCATGACCATGCAGTTGCACATAGTTTCATGTCAATTGGAGAAATAGTTCCAAAGATATAGCAAAAATGGTGAATTTTATGTGACAAAGCTCCACCTTGTGTCCAAATTTTGAACCAAACAGGTATAATGTCATCGTGGGACATATCCTCAGGTCATGACATTTCATTTGCACTTGATTTGAGGTCAATCGGACAAATATTTCCAGAGATATGATAAAAACAGTGATTTTTTTCCGTTTTTGGCCCCTGGTGGCCAATCTAGAAATTGTAAATTGTCCTAAATCAAATCAGTTCTTCCTCTTTATGATACTTACTTATATGCAAAACTTGAAATTTGTAATTGAAATATTACTGCAGTTATCACGTTAACACGTAAATCAGTTTTTGGCTCCTGGTGGCCAATCTAGACATCGTAAATTGTCCAAAATCAAATTAGTTCTTCCTCTTTATGATACTAACTTATGAGCAAAATTTAAAATTTGTCATTGAAATATTACTAAAGTAATCGCGTTAACACGTAGTGTGGCGGCGGCGGCCGGACCTAAAACATAATATCCCCCAGAACGCCATTCGGCGTTTGGGGATTATAATTATACAATATTGTTCCATACAATATACACCGCACCGCATTATTACACACACGTAAAGCAGATGCAATACTGCAGCATACAATATACAATTCTTTATTATTCGCTTGTATGATATAATACTGCATTATACAGTATATACAAGATCATGCATTTGCATGATTCAATAATGAATTATACAATATACACAGAATAATTTTTCATATGCACGATGCAATTCTGTATTATACAATGTATATGTAATTAAACATCTGCATCATACAACAGTGCATTATACAGTACATAACCACATCATTATACAGGTGTATGATTCAGTACTAGACTGTACAAAAATCATTACACGCTATTGCAGTATGTCATCATGCTGTATAATTGCGCTACTACACACAACCATCGTTCTGTATCTACGCCTTACTGAAATTCAAAAAATTCAGATTATTCTTGAGGCCGAAGCACTGGTCAGATTTAGTTAAAATGTTATCCCTAAAACAATCTTAATACAATCTAAACATGTCTAACTTTTACTTATTTAACATCAGAAGGGATTTTACCTTGTTTGCTTCTACATTGTCCCCCTCTTTCAGCTTGACCGGGTCAATCTCACATGATTTGTTGGATTCGCAGATCTGGAAGAAAGTATCACAACTGACCACCTTAAGCTTTACTGTCAGCAACTCTGGACCTTTCAAACCATTCTGACTTTGTGTTTTTTAAAACTGCATCGGAGCAAAGGCAGCCCCTCTTGAATATTTGTCATCACAAAATATAGTTCTTTTGGTCTGTTTCAAATAATTGTAGATATGACCAGAGTTCTGATATGTGCCAGACACATGACCGAGAGCCAAATAATATTCATGTAACTGCAGCGACTAAACGGAAAATATAGTTAAATATCTTTCATTCCAACTTATTAATTGCTACACTGCCGTGTACATGTTCGAAGTGGTCTACTTCATGAAAGCAGGACAAAAACTTGGCAGGTTGCTACTTGAAGATATTCATTTTATATTTCTTGATTTTTGCATTTTTCTTTGATTGGACAGGCATCGTTTTTGCAGTTATGCTATTTGAATTCATCCTTACGCACCCAACTGTCTAACTCTAAGAGCGGTATTCATAGTTGCTGATTTTGGAAACAGAGCGATCCACGTCATGCATGTGCAGAAGCTAGTAAGGTGAAAAGAATTTAAACCGGTCCAGAAAGCTCAGGTTTATGTTGTATAGTTGTCATTTATGTGCAGAAGAAACTGCCATATAACTTGGTGATGCAATGTACAACAGTGCAAGAGAAAACAAGTGTTTGCCACTAACATGGAGCCCAATAATATATCCCCCTCTTTGCGCTAAACGCGCAACGGGGGATAATACATTTTGACGGTCATTCTACCAATTAGTCTTCGCAGTTGTTGCTAATCAGGCAAAATAAATGATATAATTAAGCATTCAAAGGTGATGTTCCCAAAGGCCTTTGATGCCGCCAACTGACTGCCACTGATCTATCAACACCCGTCTGTCAATCTTGACGCACAATCACCAACTATATCCGCACTGTCTTTGCCTTACCAGCAAATGCTATGTGTTCAGATAACTTAATCACGTCAAGCGTCAACTACGAATAGCCTCTGTACCTCATCGAGAACAGGCTTCAAGGTGACGGTCAAGTAGCTTCTCCCCACAATCTTCATCATTTCATCAATACAGCGAGTCGCCAGTGAGTTTCCCCGAAATATAGTGTTGGCCTCCCTGGAAAAACAGGAGACGCAAAAGCTGGAGTTAAGCAAGGACATGCCAAGGAGAGACGATCATCATTATCAGTTTCCCAGAGGGTGGATGTGGCATGGAAGACACAGTAGAATTTTAGACCCTGAACAAACACTACTGGACAAAAACACTATTGGACAACAGCACAGGCAAGACACAGCCGTGTCAAAAGCTGAGGAAAGCCTATGGCTGAAATGTGCCTATCTTTTGCTGATGTGCAGTGATAAATGTTAAGAACTCCACTGAGTGCCAATGATTATTTTGTAATATTTTTGTGGTTTTTTTGGGTCAGCACACATTATACTTCATTGACAATTGAGTTGACACTGCCAGTTCTGTTGTGGTCTCCCTCAAGTAAAGACTCAGCTGTGATAGGGTTGCTCCGTGACAGACAGTGGAGTCTGGGAGCAAGTAGGGGAGTTCACAGGGAGAAAGTGTATTAGTTAGATGGCGGCTTGTTGACGAGGGAGGAGCGCATTATAGTGAGATGGGACAGCTCTCACTCACTGGGTCTGCGTCAGCTCCAGCTCTGCGATGGCGGAGACAAAAGGGACCAGGCGGTTGTACTGCAGGAGCAGACGCACGACGGGGAGCACTGCTTCGTACCTCTCTCTGCAGATATCACCCAGGATGTGGGCCGCAGATGCCGAAATGGGCTGGCCGTGGGGAGAAATAAAGGGACAGATGGAAGACTGAAAACTACACACATGGAATTCACCCGGGGACACCAAAATGTGCTCATAATTCAACTGCAGTGCCAGTCGGGGGCAGCAGGGCCGCGTGGTGGTACCTTGAGTTCCGGAGATTTTAGCAGCAGAGTGCGGAGAGCAGTGTAGCACTCGGAGGGCAGGACGTTATCCTCTGTGTAGGTCACATTCAGACGGAGAGATCCCAAATCATCAGCCTTTGAGCTCTTATTTCCATTGCCTTTAGGCTGCAATAAATACCTTAAAACGAAAACAAGACCAAATACTTTACAACTGATTGGAGCCAGTCAGTAACCTGTTATATTTTCAACCACATAGCTTAAGTACTTTTCCCGGTCGCACTTTAGATGAAGTATTGCTCATAAAGGCTTTATACAGCATGTATAATGCCTTTATAAATGAGACATAATATCTTCCTAAATCATGCAGAAGCAAATGTCATGTTCTGTAAAAGGTGAAATAATTTATCCTTATTCAGCATGCGATGCCAGATGTGACAATGACAATGTCACTTAGCTGACAATGTCACCCTTTATGACATTTAGCCTCTAGCTAAGTGACATTGTCAGTTAAATCACATTTGGCATCAGATCCTGAATAAGGATGTGTTATTTCACCCGTTACAAAGCATAAGATTTGCTTATGCATGATTTATAAAGACATTGTATCATTTATTATGGCATTATGCATGCTGTATAAAGCCTTTATGAGCAATACTTCATCTAACGTGTGACCCTTTTTCCATAGCCTAGCTCATTACATATTTTTTATAGAACCATAAGTACATATCATTTTTGCAAAAATTTTATTGGCTGAGAGAGTCATGGAGGGGGCGCGGAATCCCACGTTACGTCACGCTCTTACTATTTACCCAAACTGAATACCTCGTATAACGTTCATTAATTTGGTGTGGTTTAGCGCTGTAGTGAGCTGCCCAAGTGCCATTCTCATAACAAAGTTAATGTTAATAAGCTAGTAAGCTAACACACACACAGTACCTTTCCACAAATATTAAGTAACATTAGTTTGTTAGCTAGCAAGGTAGCATTAGCTTGCTATTCAGTTGACTGGGAATTTACAAAACGTTGCAAGTACAAACGTCAATGTCCCTGACTCAGTGACTGAATGAATAAGTTAACAGAGTGATGGAGTTAGCTCAGTGTTAAGTTACAGGGAATTACCATTGAGGCGCTGATGAGGATTACATTTGTTTTCTATTAAATTACACAATTCGGTGATGTGATAAACAGAATTATATACTCTTGGTTGTGTCATGAGAAAGCTATGAAACTCACTGAATAACTTATGTGTTTGTTGCTCGCTAGAGCTAGCCACAAATGCAAAATGTACTCAACTTGTTTCTTAACTTTTATTTGATACACCCAATCGAGTAGTTTCCGCTATCATGCAATCGTATGTGAAGAAGTTTCACATTTGAACATTATTTTATGCCCACCGACTTCCAAATCATCATCACACAGTTTGAGAAACATGTTTAACAGGGTGCACTTCTAGAATTAGAGCATGCTGAAGCAAAGCCAGAGCACATGAACTCATGGGCTAGGAGTGGACATGTAAAAAGTAGAAGAGAAAATTCGTACCAAACAAACGTGTCTTCAGACATTCACTCATACAACTGTCAGTCAGAGTGACTCGAGTTCAGTTACAGATGACAAATTACAAAGTAAATTTGGAAAAAAACAACTACTTTGTCAGTTGGACAGCAGTGTAATTCAGACGTCTTGGTGCCAAAAAAAAAAAATCAAAGAGATGCTTTCAATGCCCTGCGAATCCTCATTTCCACTCCTGTACGCCAAAAACGCATATGTATCAGGTCCAGCCAATAATTCTGTGCGGCACCTACACAGCATTGTTTCCAAAGGAAAAGGGATAAGTCCAGGCAGTATTTATATAATGCTGCAGCCAATTCATTGAAAGCAGCATTTGCGTGGCTGGTGCTGCAAAGCCAGCGGGGGAGCTGAAGAACCAGGCCCCAAAGCCTGCCGCCCACACACACAAGCAGACACTCACACATTAACACATACAGACACACAACCATGAAACATCTGCACACACACGCAAGCAGACATGCGCGCACAGACATAGACTGCCCTAATACAGACACATACACAAACATAGAGACAGACACACACACAGCCCCAGACCCAGGCACACAAACACACACACATACGCATGTCTGGTGCCTCATGCAAAGCACATAGATCAGTATCTCTCCGTCACCGTGCTTTGCTCACAGCATCAGTGTTTACACAGCAGCTCTGCAGCTCTCTGCTGGCTCATGCATGAGGAACAAGGGGAGGGTCCTGCATCAACAGTGAGGAGAGGAGTCGTGGACACAGTAGCGCACTCCACAATGTTGGGGACATTGTCTTTAACAGGGGTGCTTAGAGATTTTTTTTTAAAAGTAAGGAAATTCTACATGGTAGGATATAAAAATCAGGAAGTAACTCACGGCCTGTAGAGCTGAGGGGTCGGGGAGCATGACCCTGGGAAATTTCTAGGCTTTAAATGGTGCATTCTGGTGCATTCTGAGCACTAAAACAACAATTTATAATGCATCACCATTTTGGAATTTTTCAGGCACAAAAGCCAACAAAATTGGAAACACTAACTATTACAATCTACCCTAGATTATAAATCTCCCATTAGATCACCCCTTTAACACATTATCATGGATGACAGCCCAAAATAATTTTTTACAGAATTTTACTGAAATTCAGTCATTTTCAGTCATTTATAATTGAAATATGTATGAAATCATTGTAATAAGGGCATCTACAACTCATCATCATCATCAGCTGCAACCTCCTGTACCGCCAAGCGATGTAGATCATGTCCACGATCTGGAAAGAGATCCATAATCTAATCCACAAGCAATCTAGCTACATGAAAGCAGCCATACCACAATTCGATCTGCTTCAGCCGTGTGGCTGAAGCTAAGCAGGTGTGGGCTTGGCCAGTACTTGGATGGGAGACCACTGAGGAAAACCAGGTTGCTGCTGGAAGAGCTGTTGGTGGGCAATCTTCCCTCTGGCGGGATAATCCCCAATGCCCCAGTGCAGTGACAGGGACACTGTACTGAAGAAGACGCCGACTTTCGGATGAGACTTTAAACCGAGGTCTTGACTCTCAGTGGTCATTAAAGATCCTATGACACTCTTCGATAAGTGTAGGGAGTTCCCCGGTGTCATGGCTAAAGTCCCAACCTGGCTCTTTCAATCTGCCGCCTGATCTAATTGGCTGTGTAATTCCTCTGTCCCTCCCCACCTCTTCCCCCAGGGCTCCCTTGAAAAAGAGATTTCAATCTCAATGGGACTTCCCTGGTTAAATAACGGTTAAATAAAAAAAAAAAAAAAAAAAAAAAAAGCAATGCTCCAAATGGCCACAGTAAACAATGGAGCCTTACTACCGAAGCTACTTTTCCACCGAACGCGAAATGAATTTTTCACGCCACAGATCGTATTCAGTCAATGCAATGCAGTTTTTGAGGAAAAGCAACTTAGACTAATAGTAATCTTCGGCATAATGTCCTAACCTTTACAGCAACTTGTCAGATAAGATCTAAAATGTTCGCTGAGTGGCTGTTATTCAATATTTGCAGGACAGCACCAAACAAGCACACAATATTTGCAGTTCACATTTTAAACGATCAGCTACAAATTTTGAATGGATAGGAAACCTTGAACCAGTTGAAATGTGTTGGATGCAGTGTTCGGAGGCTGCATCTGTGGTTCAAGGGAGTATCGATGATACGGCTCAACATCTACACCAAATAAACATAACGCGTTGCTGAATACCCCTCGGCCCAGACACGATTTCCAGCCTCAATGTCACAGCGTTAAGGTCAAAGGTCAAATTCAGTGAAAAAGCCTGAAGTTGCACATCTATGTGTCACGGTGGGTTACCATACCAAATTTGGTGAAGCTGCGATCAGTAGTTGCTGAGTATTGACCCATATAAGATTTCCTGCCTTAAGGTCACAGCGCAAAGGTCAAAGGTGAAATCCAGCAAAAAACCTGAAGTTGCACATGTGTGACAGTGAGTTACCATACCAAATTTGGTGAAGCTGCGAGAATTAGTTGCCGAGTACAGACCGGACAAGATTTCCAGGGTCAAGGTCACAGAGCAAAGGTCAATTCCAGCAAATAAAACCTGACGATGCACATCTATGGGTCATACTGAGTTACAATACTAAATTTAGTGAGGCTGCGATGATTAGTTGCAGAGTACTGCACTGGGCAAAATTTCCAGGGTCAAGGTCAGAGCGCTAAGGTCAAAGGTCAAATCCAGCAAAAAATGCGACATTGCACATCTATGGGTCACAGTAAGTTACCACACTAAATTTGGTGAAGCTGCGATACTTAGTCACCCAGTACTGACCCGGACAAGATTTCCAGGCTCAAGGTCACAGCGCTAAGGTCAAAGGTCAAATCCAGCAAAAAACCTGACGTTGCACATCTATGGGTCATGGTGAGTAACCATACGAAATTTAGTGAAGCTGCGATTATTAGATGCAGAGTACTGGCCAAGACAAAATTATGGACAGACGACAGACAGACGCGCAGGTGACGACAATACCCCTACAGGCCGGAGTCGGCCGAGGGGTAAAAATGTGTTCTACACTATACACCAGCCTACGTTACAGCGTCTTGTTTACTGAGAATTTCCCTATACCTTCGCAATAATTCTGCCCCCCCTCCCCCGAAGTAATCGCGGCTCGTTGCTCGCAATCACCAACAAAAGGCTCTCTAATTGGCTACAAGTTTAAGTTTGTACAAAAGCACGTGTTGGCTCAATCAACCGAACTTATGGTAAATGTAGTTTTTTACATACCCGAAATTATTTTGTATTTGTACCAAATTTGTTCTTACGGAGGAAAATTTAAAAAAATACAGATATCTGTAACATTACTGACTCTGAGCACCCGTGCTTTAACTAGATTTGACTCTGCACTCCAGTTTTAAATTTGTATTCAAACAATTTCTCAGCACTTAAAAGTGTTGTGCCACACTTCATTAACAAACTCACATTATTCTGCATTTCAGTTTAATTTTTGGTTACATTTTTGCAGGTTTCAATTTTAGTATGGTTTTTCAAATGTGCTGCAGCTTTTAAATCGAACCAAATCAAAAATAATTACAAATCTTTGTTCCAATGTCACTGTGTGCACATGAGAAATGCTCTTGGTCCTGTGTTTAAGGATGTGTCACACAAGCCTTTGGCAAAATGACGATCACCTTAAATCCAGTCATTTCAAAAACAATGGAAGCAGTAGAGCAGACGAAGTTAAACAGCCCTGACGCGTACATGCATTTAACAGCCGCTCAGGATGGGTGAGTCGGTACTGGGGACGCGCGCCAACACGCTTGCGAGTGTGACCACAGGATGCTGACGTCAGAGCGACAGATAAACGCAGATCGGGGCTTCTATGCTCACTGAAGCGCACAGACTCTGCGACAAAAGCTCCTTATCTTCCCCCTCCATCAGCCAATCAGCAAAGCTCATCCCTGGCTCCGCTGTGGGCATGTGCAGGTGTTTTGCATTCCTTAGCCCGGCACAAAAAGAGTGCATGCATATGTGCGTGTGTCGCTCTGTCTTTCAGCTCGTGTCGTGGGCTGCATGCGTGTTTACCAAGCGCGGTGAATAGAATCGTTGCGAAGGATCTTGACGGAAACCCGTGTCTCTCCGAGGAACACATCTTGCGCCAGATTCCCATTATTCCACAGGTCCACTCTGGAGAGAGAAAGGGAGAGAAGGGGAAGGTGTTACAAGAAAACGGAGGAGAAAAAAGAATGAAAGTATGAAGTCAACGGGACGACAGCCTACCCAATGACCTTTAAGCCCAAAAAACCACTGCTGTATTCAAACCTCAGGAACTTCAGGCCCATTTTAAATTCTTTGGGAGCTCCCGAGGTTTCCAATCATCTCACATATGTGCTACTGAATCACAGCGAAGTGTGTATAAAATGATGCACAAGATCTATATATTTTCCATTTGATGCCATGTTGAGCCCATGACAGCGTACTCTGCTGGACGTAAATATTTCTTTCAATTTAAGAGTGATGTAGCTTCAGTGAAGCACTGCAACCTGCAGATACAGAATATGTACAGTACTGTTCGCGAAAAGATGTAAGATTAACCAGTTAGCCGTGGTATTTTTTTTTTGATATCCTATCAAGTTAGTAATGGACAGCTGGGTTTTCGCCAAGGGGGGGGGGGTCTGCTTACAGTGATGGATTTTTCATGGAACCAGTCTGGGCAATATTTCTGCACAATATTACCATTTATATTAGGACTACCAATATATATATATATATATATATATATATATATATATATATGAATAAAGCAGAAATTATTTGAGGAAAAAAAAATTCCTCAAATTAAACATACCTCTAAGTTCATCATGTCGAGACATCTTGCAAGACCAAATAAGTTTTCAAAGACTTAGATAACTGGGTTGGCGTATGAAATACTGAGTGGGATGAGTGAACTGACGTAAAGATTTGATTAGTCAAAGATGAAGTGACGACATGTCAGCGATTCTGCTTCATATATCCTAAATGAGTGAAAAACACTTACTACAGAATATACATGCAAAATACGCTTAACAAAAATATATTCGCCTCATTTGACGCTTTTAAACTTTAATTAGCATTAAGGCTTTTACAATATATTAAGTCAAACGCAATTCATTTTATTGTTCAATATGCAATAGATTACTGTTCATTAATGCAAGATAGTGGCATATGGCAATCAGGGATACTCGTAGACACTGTTGGGATCACCATGAAGACGACGGGCGTGTAGGTTCGCTTCTCTCAGTGGTTCGGGACAGTTTGAGGTGTGATACGTCTGTTGTGCAGACCAACGGTTTCATCTGCTGGTCTGAGGCGATAACGCAAATGGAGAAGACGGATTTGAAATCTTGTGCTCGCGTGGTCACATGTGGACGATGATGGTGAGGTCAATATGCTGCACTGCAAGTCTGTCTTAAACGAACTCTTACATGCCCAATTGTCTGATAGTGAACATTCAACTGTGCAGCAACCGCTCTGATGGACATTCCTGCATCCAGTATTCCTATGGCGCGTTCCCGCATGATTTGCAATATTTGTGGCACGGTGACATTTGATGAAATTTGACATTTTGGGGTGGCCTTCTATTGTCCCCAGTTTTAGGGAGTGTCTGAGTTCTGTTCACACTGTTTGAGCAGCGTCTGCACATGCCACACCTGTGTTGAGGGTGGGATCAATGCATCACTGAGCAAGTGCTCACTGGCAGAGATGAACATAAATGTTGTATACAAATTAAGACAAATAACCACTTCGCACAATTAAGACATTATCAGCTCATTTAGCGTAACACATTTCATGTTACATAAATAATTTACATGGGGCGTTTACATTTTTGTTCAGTGTGTATACCAATTATCTTGACACAAAATATCATAACATGGAATCCCCAAGTAGCCTATTGGAAAAGTATTAGTCGGACATTTAATCATTTTGCTTTTGACGGTACTGGTTTACGTCAGAAATCCAAATGTAAAAGTGCCTTCTTGAAGTGAAACAGTATATTAAAGCTTGCTGTACACCCATTTCTATTAATATTTAGGATTGTTCTCCCTGTAATTGCACGTTTCTAGGGTTCACAATTTGGGCTTTTTTTCCCCATTCGGACGTTTTCATCACCGGTAACCAGTGTTGACCAAGGCCAGAATCTGCACCTGTAAGGCTACTTAACATTACAATACATGTAGCTATTGAGCTGCACGGTGTTCTAACACAAGGTTAGACTCATGCAGACAACAGACGGCGAGCCTCGCACCGGACCACATTTACCAATAATATGTTCACAGGAGCTGCTCAGCCGACCGTGACAACCAGTCCCTAACCAGTTACTACAGTCTTTCTCACGTTATCCTCACGGCCTTGTAACTAGTTAGATTTCCGTCATTTCGGGAACAGTACTGTATTTGATGTTGTCCTATAGTATGGACTGACTTTGAAATAACAGAAGGGAAAACAGAAGTGCAAATTTAGAGTTCATGGGTTAACACACACACACACGCACACACTGTACATGCACTTAACCAACACGCCGAATAGTGTGTGTTTCTGGGGAGCCCTCTAAATGCAACCTGTACATCTGATGTTGTTGGGGAATCATGACAGTGATTTCATTCCAGGTTTATTGCCCAAATCATTGACATAACCATTGATACAACTGCCAAAACATAAATAAAATGTAAAAAAATATTTTTCACTAATGTAAAATGCCTGACCATTTTAACCTGAAATCCCCAAAGTAAATTTATGGTGAATTTTATGGCGGGTGTTCATTTCACCTTAGTGGTTGTGAATGGGTAAAATTTTACCCTGGGTAAAATGGCTGTATTTACTGCAAAAAAAAACACATCCAAACCTTTACAGCAAAAACAAGCTGAAAAATGCGGCTGTGAAACCCAAGTGTGCAAACATTAAAAATCCACACAAAAGCATGCAAACATTATGCAATTTCAGTCATTCACTTATTTTTTTTTACCTCTGTTGGCTGAGCTTAGATGTTACATCACTGAAAAAAATCAGTGTGCTACATGAGACATTTAAAAATGCAATATTAGTGATTTGATGCACAGGAGGGTACAGAAATAAAGTGTACTTCATTCCTTAACAAAATGTAAATGTCATTTTACAACAAGTGGTCATCAAACAAGCTAAAGGCACATCTAGTCATTTTATTTTCTTTTTATTCAACTTGAGTGACAATGGTGCCATTATTTGGCTACTTGCTTAGCGTGGGGCTAAAGCAAATCACAATATATTTACATACAACACTGTATTCTCCATTTGTCGAGGCGGCCATTTTGTCTTTCACCAAAGCCTTAGATATCATCTCTGGAAATAACAGTTCAGAGCAAAATGAATGAAGGAGTGATCTGGCGTATTAATTTATTCTGTTAGACGTTAAAGATGATGAGGGAAAATGAGCTAATGGTGTGAGGTAAGGGAGCAGACGCTAAGTGAAAGAGAACAACTCACTTAATCTCCAGCTTCTCAATGTCCTCATCCTCCACCTGGAAGTGGGACTTCTTGGTGTAGCTGCTAGACCGCGTGACCTGCAAGAAGACCAATCAGAGAGTGAAGATTATCCAGGCAGGCAGATCACTTGTTTTCATATAATATCAACAATTGGATTAGCAATCAATGAATCCGCAATACATCAGTGTGAAAGAATGAAGAACATCACATTTGAAATCAGATATGTCCATAATGTCATTTTTTTCTACCCTGTCCAAAGGGAGAGGGGTATTGTTTTCAATGGCGTCTGTTTGTTTGTTTGTTCCTCCGGAGTTCAAGGCAAAAGCAGTCTGCTCAAATTACACGACATTTTCAGCAAAGGTGTGCAATAGTCCAAGGACCATCTGATTACATTTTTGGACCCAACTGGTTCAAGGTCAAAGTCAGCAAAAATAAAAAATTGGTTTTTCCACCATAAACTCCAACTCCAACTCCAACTCCAACCCAATACTACACTATCATGCGATGTCTTTAGGCTTGGTAGCAGTAGGATTTGAATGTTAGGGGGTCCAATACACAAAGCATTATAATGTCTCCCTTTGGCTGGGTAGGTTGTGCCTGGCGTCATTTGTTTAAAACGTTACTGCCAATGACACTGCGAAGAGTCATTGCCGGTACTATGGGATTATGGGCTACTAGGGGCTTGCACAGCTCCTCAAAGCATGTCGTTCAAGTGAAGCTCTTTCACCCATGATATGCCACACTAATTAATTCTGCATTAATCCTTCTGAGTGGGTGAGTGAGGATAGGGAAAGATGTAGTCCCAGCATGTATGAAGGAGAAGGGGTTCCTTAGTGAAGTATGTCTGCACAGCCCAGCAGGTACCTCGAAGTAGAAGGTCTCCTCAAACTGGGGGTCACTCGTTTTCTTCTTCACCTTGGTCTTCTTCTGTTCAGACCTATGGGGAGAAGCCTGGCTTAGCGCAATACTGCAACAAACCAGAACTCCCAAAAATCCCATTCAACAGGCCAACACATTCTTTAAAATCCAATTTGATGGATAAAGCTGAAAATTCCCTCTAGTTGAGACTCCATAGAGTTCACTCCAGGTACCCATCTGGAGCCCCGGGGCGCTGGGGAGTTACCTGGCTGGTCCAATTAGCGAGACTGTCGCATATGGATCGCAGCTCTGTCCGTTGATCAGGGACAGGCCCTGACATTCAATTATCCTGGAGAAGAACACACAGCTTCAATCAATATAAGCACTCTCCGTGCCCTACAGCAGTAAGAAAGGCCAAATCAATTAAATATACAACACAATATCAAGGTACGTATTCTTTGCAGTTTTGAGGTACAACATTTCACTATGATCAGAGAGGAAACAATATTTGTCTGGCTTTATGACTTTACTCAACGGCGACAAGGGCTGCATTTCAAAACATTGCTTATGTTACTCGTAAAAGGGCCTCGTCTACATTTATAAACCAGGAAGATCACGCCCAGAAAACAAAACTAGCACACAGAATGGCATAAAAGCAGAAGTCGTTCCATTACAGCGAACGTATGAATTTAGAAAGAAGAAAGAAAACAGAAGACGTGGGAAAAGCAGTAGTGGCTGCAGGCAACAGGAAGTTGGCGTGACGGCGACCCTGTGCAGCCAAGCATGCAGACGCTCGCGGCAGAAAAAAATCCCCATGACTGGCTCAGAGCTGTGGGCAGCCGTGTGCACGCTGGGTCCGCCCTTTCCGTCTGATAGCGACAGCGACGCAACACGTGACGTCAAAGGCTAAACGCTGGTCTCGCAGACCGCAATGTCACGGCTTCCTGCTGAGATGGCATCACTTCCTCCTAATTAACCTGCTTGCGCCCAGAATGAGTGAGTGTAAGCGAGCTGAATCACACCATTACCACACACACACACATACACACACACACACACACTCAGGCTTGAGGCAGACTTAATTGGGTGGAGTTAGATATAGTGAAGAACTTACCGGACCACCAGTTGTTGACAGACTGAGCCATTCTCAGTGATCAGCTCATTTAAGCGCATTTCCAAGTGAACCTTCCCCTAAGAAAAAGATAAAAAGAACACATCGCAGTCAATCAGTCCTGCTTTGCCATTCAGGTGCATATCACAAGACCAGGTGCGCTCACTCATTCAGAAACACATAACCCAATGATCCCACACATTGAGTCTAATACATCAGATGTCTAAAATAGACTAGTGATACATGTGCAAATCTCGCCCATCTGGAGAGCCAAGTTCCACTGACAGGAATGTTTACCCACAACACGTTTCTGGAAACAGTCAAAGGAAGCTGCACCATTTGCTGCATTTCTGAAAGTGCAGTCAGACCACAGGCAGAAGAGGACTGCAGTGGGACTTGAGTGGGATGACAGGTGCACGCACACAAACAAACAGGAATAAAATATACCCTTCAGTTTAAACAGAACTTTGGTAAATGCCAGAGGTGCACGCGCTCATGAAGGGTACCTTACTTTTGAACGGCGTACGCCCCATTGCAGAGTGGTCACACTGTGTGACTTCGGAATACAAGTACTAAATTAGTAAGGCAATTACCTGTAGTGCTGTTCAAAAGTTTTAGGCACATTTAAACCAATTTCATAGGCAAATATGCCTGCACTGCAAAAATGATGAAATTAACTTAACGTTAAATTAAATTAAGGTTCTATTAACTGAGAAATGTACTAAAAAGACCTGTAAACTGTGATAAATTATATCAAACCAATATTTGGTCTAACTACCTTTTGCCAAAAAATATGGGACACCGTCCAGTTGTGCTATAGTTTATAAGATGATCGGCTTCTTGCTTGTTCCAAGCAGAGTGGAGAACTCGCCACCATTCTTCTGCAGACCGACTGTCTCACTTGCATCCGTCTCTCCGAGCAAGTGCAGACAGCCATGATGATGCTGACATCAGGGCTCTGTCAAGACTATATTATCTGCAGCAACTGTTTTTCATGAAATACTAACATTTATTTATAAACCTATTTTTTGATTTAGTATTTGGAATTTCAAACATACTTTTTATCTTCTGCGACGCAAATGCGGAAAACAAAACATAAACATCTAGAGCCAGATTTAAGTTTTAAAAATTGTGGGGAACATAAGACCGGTGCAGAGTACTGTATACGTGTGCTGCCATTTTAAAAAATCTGACATAAACTAAAGAAAAATTTTTGATTTATCATTATTTCTTTTTCTCAATACACATCAAAATTGTCACATGCCTCATGTAAGAAAAGGTAGAATGTAACATGAGGTAGCACCTTAGTGAAGGTACATTAATCCCGCTGCGCTAATATACTGAGCAGGATGTGGCATAATGTACATGTGCAATGAAGTTCACATTATGGCATTAATAAATTTTACCTCACTACGGACTTAGCATTGTCAATGGATTAAAAAGTGGTCATAACATTGAAAGAGTGAGTGTACAGCAATCAACACAGCTTTGTGATACAAATTGTTTGTTTCATGAACAAGGCACTGCATTTGTTGGCCTTGAAGGTTGGTGAAGATCTTATCTTTGGTTGTTCTAAGATCTGTGGTTGGGCTGTTGATGAAGAGGAAGAGACCATATTTCTTCTTCAAAACAGTTTCTGCTGATCAAACAGCAAAGTCATTACTGAAGTTTTCAAGCACTATGACACTATTTCCGCCTGAAAAGTGGTGCTAAAGCGGTCCAAATAGAATTTCAATTAGATTAGCAACAGGAAGACGAGGAGGTCGCTATAAACCAAGCATGTCAACTGTGGAAGGATAGCAAAACCTTTATTCTAGCATGGTTTATTATTGTAAGACGCTTAAGCAGTCCTTATAATAGTGAGCTATTCCCATGTACGGTAAATTTAGCAAAGTGGAATTTTCATCATTCCAAAAGTGATGAGATAAAGATAGCTGCATGTACGTCTCTGAATCAGAGATCATAAAACGTGCTTCTGCATATCTGCATCTTGGAGACTACGTATGGTCCTGCTCTACATTGGTAAGGTGACAATGCAAAGACTGCGCATTGATGAAAGCGACCTTCAGTTCAGCTTGAATACTGTACAAGACTGTCAGAGTGGAAGCTGTGGTCTTGTTATGGAGATTTATCACCTCCTTTTGCACTTTGCTGGATAGAGAAATCTGTGATGGGATGAAGTTCATAGTGTGGAGTTTATCCAACGACTTTACTCGGCTAACAGTGACATAATGAATACAGGCTTGTGGTTGACCTGTGAGGTCAAAAATAAGGTGTGGCATAGTATCAGGTATAGATCGATGCATCGTCTTACGAGAACTTACATACCCTCAGAATACAAAAAATTCATCCAGAAAATTTTGAAGTTCTGCCTTATATAGAGACCAAAATATAGGCCAGACAAAAAGCAGATGGCACTAGTACCCCAAAGGGGCTAGGGCACTGGCCTTTGGGTCAAATATGAAAATTAATATAACTGTGCACACCTTCATGATACAAACAATATATCCTGAAAATTTCAAGGTTCTGCCTTATTTAGGGGTAAAGATACAGAGTGGACAAAACTAAAGTTGACAGATTAACAAACAAACAAACTAACGGACACACAAGCCGATCACAGGACCCCACAGCCTGTTGGTAAAAGCTGGACAGTGAAGTTTGCTTCACATTGTAGAGTGACTGCTAAGGCACCACTCTGAGCGTAACAGAGTAGTGCGACTCCAACATGACAATATTTCACTCAAGTGTTATTTCAACACCAACATGAATCATGGCGGACTTGCCCATGTGCGCTCTGCTATGATCAGAGGTGAAGAGTCTGGCCCACCCATCCATACACGAGGACTCAGCAGTGACTTTCTGGGGTGTGAGGTCACTTCACATGCAGTGAGGTCTGTCAGCATTTGAACATAAAAGCTATTTTAAAGGGCTATAGTTACTACTCCATTTACTCCATATGGGTGTTTAATATCCTCTAAGATCAGATTGTTGTGCACAGACGTCCAAATGAAATGAACACATAGTCACCTGCAAATATTAGCTGACCTCCTACACATGTCCACTGACTACAACCATTCCAATAAAGAGCAATGAGTTGCTCTTCAACGCTGTGAACTGAACTCGGCGAAGAAAAAAATTAGATGGATGGATGAAAGCGGCCGAGCTGAGGCGATTAGTGTGTCCTTAACTCCATAAAACCTAAAGACCCATAAATGGCTCTGTCAAGTACAGATGCTGTATTCAAACCA
The DNA here is from genome assembly GCA_029721435.1 of Gymnothorax reevesii. Lineage (NCBI taxonomy): Eukaryota > Metazoa > Chordata > Actinopteri > Anguilliformes > Muraenidae > Gymnothorax > Gymnothorax reevesii. The sequence goes on along the minus strand of CM056574.1, from coordinate 135,871,995 downwards.
GTGGGATTTCAAGCCTATCTTAAATTCTCCAGGAGATCAAGGTTTCTAAGAATTCCAAATATGAAATGATGCACAATTGGATCAGCGGGTTCTGAGAAGTCAAAAATGTATTGACGAGTTTCAGCTCCGCCCCTAAGAGCCTGTGAGGGTGGGCACCATATAATTCACAGGCGCATAATTGACCAAGGAAGGTTCCTGCAAAATTTTATTGAAATCGGATCAGCGGTTTCTGAGAAGTCGAAAAAGTACTGACCACTTTTAGCCCCGCCCATCAGAGTCCCTAGGGGTGGGCACCATATAACTCACAAATTTGTTGCATATTTAACTATGGAAAGGTCCTGCAAAATTTTATTGAAATTGGACCAGCAGGTTCTGAGAAGTCGAAAATGTATTGGCCAGTTTTAGCCCCGCCCCTCAAAGCCCCTGGGGGTGGGCACCATATAATTCACAATTTTGGTGTATATTTGACCAAGGAAAGGTCCTGCAAAATTTTTTTCAAATTGGATCAGCGGGTTCTGAGAAGAAGTCGAAAACGCACTGGCCAGTTTTAGCCCCGCCCCTCATAGCCCCTCGGGGTGGGCACCATATAATTCACAATTTTGGTGCATATTTGACCAAGGAAGGTTCCTGCAAAATTTCACTGAAATCGGATCTGCGGTTTCTGAGTAGTAGTCGAAAATGTTAATTGTTTACAGACGCACGACGGATGACGACTGACCAAAGGTGATTAGAATAGGTCACTTTGAGACTTCGTCTCAGGTGACCTAAAAATGAAAGAGTTTACAGGGTTAAATCATACAGTGTTTTCAAACGCACACGGGAATGCCTCCAATTATCAGCCTGTAACGATTAGTGAAAAATCGTGATTACAGACAGTGCAGCCCTTCTGCAGAGAAGCGGCCGTCGAGCAGGCCATGCACTGCTGTATCCAGGCAACCAGCTAACAGTCACACAGTTCCAAGAGAGAAAAATATAAAAAATAAAAACTAAGTGTAGAAGCAGAACGGGGGAGGAGGGGGCGGAAGGTTTGGTGAGAACAATGCAAATGCGGGCTTGATTAAAGTGAAACCCAGATCCACCCACCTGCACCTCCGAATTGGGATCCACCGGCTGCAGGCAGAACCAGTGCTCCTTCCCACTGTATTTATACAGGTCCTCTTTCCGGATCGCCACCTTCCCTATTCATGTACACAACACAAACACACGCAAAACATGCATCATCAGCCGACCTGTAATATTCATAGGTCAGAATTAAGGCGTTCGGCAGAGGTATTCCACTCAAAAAACTCACCAACTTGTAGGTCCCGGAAAACGCTCTTAGAGTACACGTAGAAAGACAAATACTGAAATGGCCGCGGGATTTCGAAATAGAAGTCCTCTCCATAGAAAGGGCTGAAAGAAACAAAAAGACCATGTCATCTTTCTGTCCAGGACAATGGCCAAATCCAATAAGGGGAAATCAGAACCACTAGAAACCTATACGACATCTGTGCAGGAGGTTGGAAGATAATAGCAGCTGACATACACCGATCAGCAAAAACATTAAAACCACTGACAGTTGAAGTGAATATCATTGATCACCTTGTAAAAATGACTGTAAAAGGGATATGTTATTCAGCAAGTGAACAGGCAATTCTTGAGTTCAATGTGGCGGCAGCCGGAAAAATCAGTGTGACGATAGAATTGACTTCGAAAAGGGCCAAATTGCGATGACTAGACAACCCGTTAAGAACAGAATCTACAAAACTGCATGTCTTGTGGGGCGTTCCAGGTTAGTACCTACAAACTGCGGTCCAAGGAAGGACAGACGGTAACCCAGCGACACCTTAATGTGTGGGAAGCGAAGGCTTGTTTGGTCTCATCTCGCAGAAAATGGCGACAGCAGCACTAACAGCAGAGAAAGTCAAAAGACACAATGCATGCTGCTTATGGGGCTCTGCAGCTGCAGACCTGGTCATAGCGCCTATGCTGACCCGTCCACTGCAGAAACCACCTCCAACCTACAATGGGCATGTGAGCATTAGAACTGGACCACAACAGAAGAAGAAGGCCTGGTGTGATGGATTGTGTTTTCGATCAGGAGGATGGCTGGGTGTGCGTGCCCCATCTACCTGGGGACGAGACGGCACCAGGATGAAAAATGGGAAGAACGCAAGCCAGCGGAGGCAGTGAGATGCTCAAAGCAATGTTCTGCTGGGAAACCTTGGGTCCCATGATTCTTGAGGATGAAACTTTGACAAGCACTGAATATCTAAACATTGCCTGCAGACCAAATATACCAATAGAATTCCCAAATGGAAGTGGCCTCTTTCAGCAGGATAATGTGCCCTTCCAGTCTGCAAAAATTGTTCAGGAATAGTTTGAAGAATATGAGAGAGAATTTAAAGAGCTGACTCGGCCTCCAAATTCAATTGAGCAACTGTGGGATGCGCTGGAAAAATAAGTCCAATCCATGGAGGCCTGACCTTGCAACATACAGGACATAAAAAAAGATCTGACGTGTCTCGGTGCCAGGTACCACTGGAAACCTTCAGTAGTCAAGTGGAGTTCACGCCTGGACGAGTCTGAGCATCTGAGCAGTTTTATCTCCACGAGGTGAACCTACACAACACTGGGCAGCTGGTTTTAATGTTGTGGCTGACTGGTGTAAGGCACGCGTTTGTTTACTCATCCTCTTCCTCCCACCGGTACCTGGGCCCGGGGTGAGGCCGACGGAGCAGCAGGATGACGGGCTCCGCGGAAAGCGCAGTCATTACGCTCCTGCATCCACCATCATTAAACGGCAACCGCTAAAAATAGCGCCCCTCCCTTGGAGCTGAGTCACTGCGCGGCCTGCTGAGCCGCACACACGCCGAGCCATGGGGCGCCGTGGGCAGCCACAGGAAAAATGGCACCCACAGGAAAAATGGCACCCAGGTCCCATCAGGCACTGCATTCACACGTCCCTCTCTCAGGGACTCGAGCAGGGTCACACACCGGCATACGCAGCGCGGCGAAAAAAATCATGCGCTCCCTACCAAATTTCTTCCATTTATGGATATCTGTCACACATACATGTTTCAGATCCTCAAATCAATTTTTATATCAGCAGAAAACAACCAGAAAATTCATTTTTTAAATGATGATTTCATTTCTTGATGGAGAAAAAGAGGCTATCCGAGCCAAACCTTGCCCTATGTGGAAAAAATTAATTGCCCCCTTCGATAATAAATCAAACAATTAAACAGTTTTAGTTTACAACTAGTCAGTGAATTTATGTTTAAAAACAGATGGCTTTTCTCCCCCCTCTCTCAAAATCCTTAAACCTACCCTTTGACCGTTTCCGCTCATCTCAAAGAATGCTTTTGCATCCATTGCAGAAACCATTATTATTTGATATGGCTGGAAACAGAAATTAATTTGTCTTCTCACGTGGTTGCTGATAGTGTTATCACTATAGTTGTTCAAACTAGATCAAACTGTATTGATTGCTCTGGACTGAAATGACGTTCTGTGGACAGATGAAAGTATTCTTGCACTGATAACTGGCAAAGTTGCCTTTTATTATGGAAGTTATTTGATGCAAACTATAAAACAGAACATGAAATGAGGACAGAAATCTAAAGCTGCAAAATAAACCAACCTAACTTTAATTAAGAGTCATGGTTCTCAGACATATACTGTTAACTTCCAATGTTGATGAGGAAATTTACAACTACAGTTCCATGAGTTTGGTGTGGATACTTAGACAACCTGTAGTCAAGGCTATTGCATAATCAGTGGAGTTGCCATGGCAACTAACAAAGAAATTAGACACAAAATGATACTCACATTAGTTGGAAATGTGGCTCATGCATTTGGCTTGGCACCACCAGTTTATCACATATCAAAATAGGAGAAAGTAACTGTACAGCAAAACTAGATTCTATAGTCAGCAGTGGGTTGAGAAACTTAAAAAAAAATAGAAGGAAAAGATATTATTGCTAAAGGGATGTAATCAGTGTGCACAGTGTTAGTCCATAACATGTATACAGGTGAATTTTGTGCCACTTCCGAACCACCCCAAGTGAAAAAGTTCAGGAAAATCCAAAATTCAATATGATGACTAAACCTTGTGATGTACAAAACAGGCAAACAGAACTAATCTTTGGGCTTGTTGTTGTGCAAATGCGTGCTAAATTTCAACATTCTACAAGTAGCAGTTAAGAGAAACCAAGGAGTTAACCATTTCCTTGCAGGGAGTTCTTTCACGCTGAAGGTTTGTGACTGATCTTGACATAGAAGGCCTTACACAAGTGGGCGTGTCAAGTGACATTTATGAGATGACTTGAATAAATTTTGTGATTGTTGTGAGCTTTAGCAAGCCACAGTTATGAGACTGTAATTAAATGTTAAAACTGCTTGTGGTTTTAGGAGTTCCTTACTATGTCTCTCATTGCATTGTAATGCCACTTCTAGCAAGGAGACTCAATATTGAAATTCAATTTACCAGCATTAGTTAGCTAGCTATGTAACAATTTTTAGCTAGCTAGCAAGACTCAGAAATAGTTGACTTTAGTTACTGCCAAAAATTGATGGTAAAAAAAGTCTTTGCTTTGAATATAGCATTATGGCTAAGACTGATTATGCCAAGTTCAGAGAAAAGGGATTGATGTCTGTTGTCATCTATGATGAGCTGCTATAAAATGTTGCTAAACTACCAAGCTTGCTAGCAAGCCAGCCAACAGGTTTTATTTCTCAGCAGTAGCACCAATGCAAACAGTGCATGACATAAAGTTCAGAGCAAAGACCCTCGACTTTCAATGTTTGTTAGACTTCCAAGATAACTATGGGTTATGAGAGAAGTCATTTACTGAAAAAATTACTTGATACGTACTTAAATTTTTTGTGAACGCCAAGTCTGATCAACTTACAGAGAGGGCACAGAGGCTTTCTAATCTGTGAGGAGATGGGTTTATAACCTGAACTACAGGCAGCCACGAGATGGCAATCACAATGTTTTGGCCTCGCTTTCGGGGATCCATCTTTATCCAGAGTCAATGATTTTGATACAAAAGCCCAAAAATATTGTTGCCAGAAAGTTCAAACCCTGAAAAGAGACAACTACACCACAATCTCAATGAGTGCGTCAAGTTTCAGGGGAATACACAGAATGGTTTTAGAGTTACACTCCAGAAACAAAAATTCCATGCTGATGCTGGAGCCAAAAACAATGGTCAAGCTTCCATGTCATCTCAAGCGAATTTTAGGAAATTTCTGAAATTCACTTTAAAAAATTTGAATTACCTGTATTTCCATCAACTTGCTTGGAGCAAATAAACTCCAATAGAATAGGCCAGTTTTGGCACAAGATGGCAGTAAAGGACACTTGTAATATGTATACAACAGCAGAAGAAGAGCTTGCAAAATAGATTAGAAACAAACAAACGGAAGAGAAACAAATGGCAGTAAAACTGAGAGAGGTCTAGTTGCATGCAATTCAGCAAATCATCATACAGCTTTTCTTTCAGTTAATGATTGTAATGATTGATGCTGTCCGAAGAAAAAGATGGAGTCGAATGCGAATGCAAGCAGCAGTAGCAAAGCAGCTATGTCGGCTAAGGCAGCTAAGCTGTTCCCATCCCAGATTTTGCGCATGAACTCTTAAATGCATAAGGCAAAAACCACACCAAGCAAACGTATAAACCTTCATGCAACTTAGAGAGAAAACAAAATCCACATTTTGCAGTTTCCATTAGCTTTTTCCAACGATAATTTTGGAAAAAAATTCCAACAGGAGATGGAATTCAATGGAAGAATTTGATTATGTTTTTCCCACCATTGCTGCAATATCACTATTAAGTACATTGTCAGTGTAGCCCATCTGTGATCCCTGTCATTTCTTCATAATTCTTAATAATTAGAGGCTTATATATTAGTCTTGAATATTCAGGAGATAAATTGCATAATTATTCATCGAGTGATCTTAAACAGGAACAGCCTGAAAGCAATTATGCATTTAAGGGCCAGAGGCTCACTGCATGCCATTGAAAATCCCTTAACGCCAGCATTACCGCTAGGGGGACATTGTGCTTTAGAGAGTTAAATAGAACCCGTCTTGCAAAGAGAAGAGGGAAAAAAGCAGCACATGATGCCGTGATCTAAAGAAATTCAAGAACAGATGACAGATGTCAATAACATTGTTTATCAGTTTGGAAATAGTGTCAAAGCCATTTATAAGGCTCTGAGATCCAGCAAAACACTGTGATAACAGTCATCTACAAAGTGAAAAAACCGGAACAGCGGTGAACCTTCCCAGGAGCGACTGGCCTACAAAAATTCCTCCAAGACACATGGATAACTCATCCAGGTCACGCAAGAACCCAACCTAACATTGAAAAGCCCTCAAAAATTGGCGCGCACGATCGTACAGTTCGCGCAGAGGTTATGCAAATTAAAAAACGGGCAAACATTTTCCCATTCGCGCAAAACAACGTAGCAAAAAAAAAAAATCCTTGATTTCTCTTGACCGGCAATTAAAACAAAACATGTTCAGCTTGATTTTTTCGAGGGAATTAGGGGAGCACAGCACAGGACAATAGCTCTCCAGACATTCGTCCCGGCGAGCTAAAAATCAATAAAAAAATGGTACTTTGTGACTAGTTCAGGTTCAGGTTCAACTATGGTCATGCTTTATAATCAGTATCTAGTGCCAGCAGATAATTTGAATCTGTTGATTGCTTGGTAAAGGGTTATTTTCCCAGAAAACTCAAAAGAAGTCCTCATTTAAAGTGCAATTTTTAAAAAATTTTCTTTCGGGGGAGAATTCCCCCAGACCCCCCTACTGTTGCTTGGTTACTGACACATAGCTCCGCTGCTACAAAAAAATTCTAGGGGAAACATTGGTAAACGTCAAAATTTTTTGAAAATAGTGGTTTAAAGATGACTTTATCGATTTTAATGACGAAGGAGACATTTTGTGCCTGCAAAACCTGTTTTGGCGTAACTCGCATAACCTATGGGTTAAGCAAAAAAAAAGTGCTTAAAGGAACTATGTGTAACGCAAGGCAAATTCCGCGTAACCCGTTCTCTGGTTAAGCAGATTTTTCTCATTTTGAGAGCTGATTTAAGAACTGCAAGCCTTACATGCCTAACATGAGTGTTCACAATTCCAGAATAAGAAAAGGACTGGGTTGAAAATGATATCCAAGGGATAGATGCAAGGTGAAATAGATGGTTAACCAAAGAGAACACAAAGGCTCGTCTCACAAAAATAGATAAATAATATAATCATAATAAATAATAAATAGAGGGACTCGAAGAGTGCAAACCTCCGCCACGGCAGCAAAATCCAAATCTTCATGAGTGGGAGCAAAGTTGAGTTATCGAGTGCCATACGATTTCAAGATGGCTGCCGTGGCCGGCATATTGTTTCACTGATCGGGGTGAAAATCAATAGGTTCCATCCTTGATGTAATGGCAATCCACCCATAAAATTTTAGACAAATCAGTGCAGTACTTTTTGAGTTACGTTGTTCACAAGCAGACAGACAGACAAACAAACAAACAAGGGCGAAAACAAAACCTCCGCCCAAACTTCGCTGGCGGAGGTAATAAAAGAAAAAACCCAGGAGTCAGGAAGGGAACTACATTTTTTGGAGAACATGGGTCCAGTTGTATCTGGCATAAAGCAAACAGACCAATCCAAAACAAAAACAGTCAAGCACAGTGGCAATAGTATGATAGTCTGGGGCTGTCTTGCTGCTTCAGGACCTGGGAGACTTATCATAATTGATTAAACCATCAATTATGCACTCTACCAGAAAATCCTGAAGGAAAATATCTAGCAATTATTTTGTGACCTAAAGCTCAAGCACAGTTCGGGTTATGCAACAGGGCAATCATCATAAGTGCTCAGGCAAGTCCATCTATACATATGCTCACCTACAGCACTCTGCTATACAAAATAAAGGTTTTGGAGTAGCCTAGTCAAAGTTCTAATTTCAATCTGATTGAGAAGCTGTGGCAGTTCATGCTAAAACACTCCACTAAAGCTGAATTAAAACAATTCTGCAAAGACAACTGGGCTTCCACAGGAATATAACAGAGTCATTGCCAGTTATAGAAAATGTTTATTTCACTTGTTGCTGCCTCAGGTGGCACAACAAGTTCAAATATTTAAGGGGGCAATTACTTTTTCACATGGGAGTCATGGGAGTCATAGGTCTTGAATAACTGTACATTAAAAAAAATAAAAATTTTTAAAAAAACTGTAAAATTAGTTGGATGGTTTAAAAGATTTCAAAATGACAAATAAGCAAATAGAAAAAAAAAATCACGAGGGGTATAAACACTTCTTCACAGCACTGCGGATCCGACACACACACACAAACACACACACACACACACACACACACACACACACAAATCAACACAGCACTTGCCCTAACCTTGGCTCAGAGTGAGTGCCAATAAGAAGTAGAGCTAGAGAGAGGGTGAGTGCAACGGAGAGAGAGTGAGATTGAGGGAGTGAGAGAGATGACGCAGGGAAGGCAGAGAAAGAGAGAGAAGGAAAATGGAGTGAGAAAAAGCACAGTGTGCGCTGAAGGAGAAAGAACAGAAAGAACTGAGCAGGGTGCGTGGGCGGACGAGCTTCCTCTGACAGTGCGAAAGGAGCTCTGGTTGTGAAATATTTTCAGAGGGAAAGCCTCAGCTCACTACAAGAGGAAAAGGTGGCTTTCTAAGGGCTTCTTTCCCTTTCAACCCAGAAAAAGTGTCATTAATCGCAGTCCCATTTCTACAGGGGAAACCAAATATTGTAAGCACATATAGTCGAGTATGCACAGCCATATTCATACATCCCTAATGCCTTCAATCAGTGGCCAGTGCATACAGTCCTTTAAATGAACAGTGCAAACCAAGCGGGCATGTAATTTTCCCTTTTCATTTTGATACCAAATGTTGACAATAAATACTGAATGGATCACTTCATTTTACCAAGAACTTCAAAGAGAGGCCTTTCACATCATTGCGGCGGCAGAAAGAGGAAACAAATAGGCTGGCGAGAATATAATCAAAATGGCCTCTGCAGCAGCGCTAGAAGCGCTAGCCTCTGCGTCAATGCAATGACACACTGAGGATCAAGGTTGTCGCCAAGGCCCTCAAATCCAAATATGGTTGAGTCCTCAAAGGGAGGGAAAAATTGGATGCCCAATCCAGGAGAGGTTCGGAGGGTCTCGGCAGAAAGGCTTTTTACGTAAGCAGCAGCCCATCTGGGCAGCGGAGTGACGATCGAGGGCAACGGAGGTTACACCTTAGGGAGAACTTGCAGCCTACTTCCTACCTCTGGTTGATGCAGAGCACAAGGAACTGAAATAGACACAGCTATAAATGACAACCAAGTGAAAAATCTGGAATAAATTCTTTTAAAAAAAGCCTCCTTTGGCAGAAAGGAAGTCATAAGAGGAGAGATGAATATTCTAGATCAGCCATAACCCCAAAGCGGCAGCTAGCCTGGCCATTGAAGAGGACCTGTTCCCTAATCTCGCCCTCCTTCAGCTCCTTCATGAGCGAAACTCCTGCCCCCGCGCAGAAACCGAAACGCAGTCACAGCAAACAGAGGTAACCAAAGTGGTCACGCAATCCGCTTCTGCAACAAAACATTTGAAAATGCTCATCAGATCTCCCAATCCTCAGTACATATGAATATAAACAGCGTACAAAGTAATCAGAGGGTAATCCAGCAGGAACTCTGAACCCCAAATCAACATTTATACCACCCTGTTAGAGCAAAACACAACAAAGCACCAAACAATCAATTACTCTTCAACAGCTTATCTAAATTCATATGAAACAAAATGAAAGAAAAAGGAAAAACTGAAATCAATGACAGCAGTTACGGGATTTCCAAGGGAAAGCACATGAATGTTGTCAATGGTACTTCAAACTGACAGTTCCAGCGAGACAGACATGATTTATTGATCAGCAAAATAACTACTATCAGCAATTATCAACTCCGTTTGATTAAAGTGGTCACCCTTACATAAAAAGGCACTAATTCAAAAACTAAGAGTACAATAAGGCTGATTTATAGCATGTTGAGCATGCCACAATGGATGTAACTTTTATTTTTGATGAGGAGTGCCGCACATAAAATATTTCTAATTTGAATGCTCAATTCCAAACTTCATGACACAATCACAAAGATAGTCACGCAAAGTGAGGCAATTTGCCACACATGGCAGCCTTGTCGATGGCACGTTATTTGAATACAAATTCTCACAATCAATCACCACCAAATTCGATAGGGATCCTCTTCATATCACCAATGACCCACAAAACAAAAATGAAAACAATCCAATAAAAATTGCAGTCAGTAGAGTGAGAACAATAAATTGTGGCCGGACAGATGGATGAACAGGAGCGATTGCAAAATACTCCCATGTGGTGAGGTGAGGTGAGCATATAAAAATTAGGGAAAATTTGCTTCTTTATTTGTAATCATACTATTATTAAAGGGGCAACAGGTGGAAATGCATCATTTCTAGACTGAAGGAATTAAAAATCACTGTGTGAAGAACGAGAGGTGTAACTTCATCTGGAGTATAGCAGGACGTCACACGCCCGCTCTCTGTGTTGATCTCCAGCCCATTGCTTACAAGCCCGGTCCGGCTGCGCATTCATGTACGTTTATGTGAATCGCCGCCTCCTCCATCCCGAGAATGCATTTATACAGCCAGTTAGCAGAGGCAGTGGGTATTTTTTTAAAAAGCGAAATGGCGGAGAGCGGAACGAACCATTCACTTGAAGACGAGCAGGATCCAAAATTACTTCTAAAGAAATAACAGCTGTTGGTGAAGAAGTTGTCGGATAAAGAAAGGGACAGGACCCGGATTAATATTGGCCTTGCATTTCCAAGGTGGAGAGCACTGCGAGAGCTAAAGGAGCTACAATTTCACTCTGAGCTAGCTCTTCTTCTCCTGGACAGGTAAGTAACAACATAAGGTCAAATGTCTGCTTTAATTACTATTCCAGTAACGTTAGTCACGTCGCTATGTCGATTCGTTACAGTTGTGTTAGGTGAGTAGCCTGGCAGCCAGCTAATATTTGCAATTAGCACAAATCTGCAGTTTTGTGTCGTGAGCATTTCAGGTTCGATGTACTGAGTAATAATGCTGCGGAAACTTAAACTGGCCCGTCATTCTGCCGAATAGCAGAGGTAGAGGGAGGTGTGGCTCATGACACACTTTGTTTTGGTCTACAGGCAGTGCACAACAGCACACCTAGCGGTGAAACGATTTCACTTATTGCCCCTTAAACTCATTCCCTATGGCAAGCCGCTGCCAACGGCATGGTGAATTCTACCAATGCCTACGGCAAGCCAGTGCCAGCTGCGTGGATGACCATTCGCAGTCCGATGAAACGACGAAATCAGTTAACGATTGTGGTCATGGGTCACCTGTACTTCAATACTTTATGTTGTGTAATTTTTGGGAAAAGTATTCCATACAAATGCGACAATTTTATATGATAGTATTCCGTAGGGAATGAGTTAATCGACCTAAAATTGAGTTAAAGGACAATTCAGGTGTGAAATTGACTTGGGGTCTATTGAAACATGATAATGTAATCATGATAATTGACAATAATGTAATAATGAGTACTAACTTTTGTCGAATACCCCACCTCCGTACGCACGCAACATTTCAAAATATGTGGCTTTTTAGCCGAATCTCCCAACAGGCTTACAATCTTCTCCATCTTGAAAGTCACGATAAGTCGATTGACAAGCATGAACGAATAGGAATGATATGGGAACAGATTGCAATCTATTCGTTCATGCTCGTCAATCGACTTATCGTGACTTTAAAGACAGAGGCGACTGGAAACTACCTCAAGGTACTGTTTGCATAAACACTCTTTTTTAATAAACTGCCAGTGCATTTTCAAAGTTCTCAGTGCCTCGTTTTAAATGTCAGGGCCCTCGGAATTCTACCAATGAAGTGTGGAGCTACTTTGAGACTTGTTAATGATGAAAAAAATAGCGATTTCTTTGCATGGTAATGGTATGCCCAATTCATTACCATTGTAAGCCTGTTGGGAGCTTTGGCTAAAAAGCCATGTATTTCGAAATGTTGCGTGTGTATGGAGGCGGGGTATTCGACAAAAGTTAGTACTCGTTATCATGTTTCAATACACCCAAAGTCAATTTCACACCGGAATTCTCCTTTAAACGGGTCATCTTTAAATTGGAGATACATCACAAAGCGATTTTCATAAATCTATTGGCAGTTGCAAAAATTAACGCACAAAAAAAAAAGAAGAAAAAAAAGCATGCAAACACATACAAATTCAGCCATTAAATAGGTTGGCCAAAACAGGTAAGACAGGAAAGAAATGGACTCTGTCTCAACACTAAACTATTGTCCAACGTGATCTGCACATGGATAAAACCCTATTAAAACACATGCCACAGGCTTCCTTAGCTGGTGCTGGTCTGTTTGTGGCTGAATGAGAGCGTCTGCTCACTAAGATGGAGAGCCTTTTGCAACAGATTACAAAACAGCAGGAGAAGATGCAGGACATGGGCTACCTCGGACTTTTCTCTGACATTTTGGTCCGGAAGACCTCCTCCTGGTCCAGGCTGATGGTACAGAAGGTGCCCAGGTCCCGTAGGCGGTTGGGCGCGGGGCATGGGCCAAGGTTCTTGGCTTCACCTGCAGATCAGCACCGAGAAACAGGAAAGGGGGGCGGGGGAAACAGAGACAGCAGTCAGTAATCCCAATTCCTCGGAACAGTCAGCATATCTGCACATCAGAAACATCTGACATTTCCAGCGGTGTTCAGCACTCCCCGTGTTCGTAACGGGCTAAAATGGATATGAGCCCATACTGTTTTGCCTTGCTGTGCATTCCCACAGGGTTGGCAATGCAAATCAGCAACACAACTACACTATAAAACCATGATGGACAGCAATGACAAGTTCACAGTTAAAATTTATTCACTAGATGTATGCCATCGGTGGTCAAAACCAGGGTGTATCCCTAACAATAGAATCACAGGAAATATTCACAGCAAACTTCACCCGATTCCCAGAAGTATGCATTTTCTAAAAAGTGATGTTTGGCCTGAAGTTGGAGCAGCAGGAATGGTTATGGTGACACCATCACAATAGAATCGCTCTTTTATGAACGGATTTTCAACAGAACAGTTTGACTTACTGCATTTGAAAATGTGCTTTCACCTAATGATGGTGCTACAATAAGAGTATTAGAGCCACAAAACTCAATATCCTCCTCCAATAAGGACCAAGAATATTGAGGACAGATCAGACATGATTCCCATTAATGCTGTTCAAATTCCTGCAATTCTTAAAAATTAACAGTATAGCCTGGTGTTGTTGCAACAGCAAAAGACAAAGGACAGACTGGGGTCCCCAGCTCTATTCCAGGAGATCTACCATCAAGTAGGTTTTCACTCCAGCCCTAATTTGTCATACCCCATTCAACTAATATCGGCTCAATGAAGATCACTAGCATTTAAATGGGGAGCCCATTTTGTTTGGGCAGGAGTGAAGACCAACAGGATGATAAATCTCCAGAAAGAGGGGGGGATCACCATCACAGCCTGACCTACATCAATAAGAACCCTCATCTATGCACCTGAAATGACCACAAAAAGTATGACATGTTTCCCATTGAAGTGCAACATGTTGATTTATTGCATTTGGAAGTGTTAAGTTTGACCTGGTGGTGGCACTTCAGGGAAGGTCATAGGGTCGCCAGAATCAGTTGGGTCATTCCATGTCAGATCATCAAATGAGTCTCATCACCACCTTCTCAATTTTTCAAATTTTTTATATGCAGCTGTATAAACATATATAACTGACAAATGCAAAATGTCAGCTCATTCGGACCAAAAATTAATTTTTGTTGAATTATTTTCTAAGGGTACTGTCCGTCAGTTTTTTTTTTTGTCAATTGAAATTTCTCTTGTATTTAACATGGCATAACTTTTTTATTATTACACCTATAGTGTTGAAACTTTGCATCTAAGCTAATGTTATATTGTGTAATCAGAAAATGCAGTCCATTTTACTTTATGTTTCTTGCTTGTGAAGCTATGAGGACACCGAAAGTACCTTTCATTCAGGCAGTTCCATGTTTAGGTCCCCAAAGCGCCCCCAATATAAACCCTAGCATTGGCTCTCTGGCATTTTTCCCATTTATTTGTGTCTGCTGAATATAAATCAGGCTGAATTCAGAATGAATTCATCACCAACTGCAGTCAGTACCTTGCGAAATGTGAAAAAAGCTAAAATGCCACCTGTTCAAACCCCCTTATCTCCAGGGGCACACCTTAGATTTTCTTCTATTTTTTTTTTTTACTTGATTCCTCTATTATAGTAAAAAGACCTCTCCAAAAATTGATGTGTTTTGACCAATATATATGTAGGGGTCTGAACAGGGGTGGGGTTATCTCAAGAATGGCTTGGCATTTTCAGCGTCTTACACAATGTTAATGATTATTGAATCACAATAATTGCGAGTTCTCAATTCAGGGGGTTTGAACAGGTGGCATTTTAGCTTTTCACATTTGGCAAGGTACTGACTGCAGTTGATGATGAATTCATGGTGAATTCAGCCTGATTTATATTCAGCAGACACAAATGAATGGAAAAAATGCCAAACAGCCAATGCTAGGGTTTATATTGGGGGCGCTTTGGGGACCTAAACATGGTACTGCCTGAAAAAAAGGCACTTTTGGTGTCCTCATAGTGTCACAACCAAAAAAGATAAATCAGAAAATGAAGTCCATTTTGCTTTAAGAGCCAGTTTTTAATAAGAGTCAGGCAGGCGGTGATTCATGACTCCTTCGGATTTGTCCGAAATTTTTTTTATTGATAGATGTATGTTAGAAATGAAAAAAATCGCATTTTCCATCCTTAATAGGGACCGCTTTTTTTTTTTTTTTAAAGGGGGTCCTGGAATATTGGGGTCAAAATCAGCCAAAATAGAAAAAATCACCAAAATTAGGTTTTTAAATGCTTGCTTTCTGTGCGCCATGAGTAAGTAATGATTTTCATTTGTGCAAGTCTATCGGGTATGGACGGTCCAAAAATGTGAAAATTTCGGCAGCTGACTTAGGGCGCAGCCCATGGGTGGCACTGCAAATCACTACTATCTGTAATAATGCACACTTTCCCAGGGGTTGTGTGGCATGTGTCCCAAGTCAGCCGAGGTGTTTCTGCATGTCATTATAGGTCAGGACCTCTTACTTTGATTTGGATGAAAATTACCGCGGCTGACTTAAGGTGCGCAAGAATAGGGGGCGCTTTTTGCCGCCGAAAGGTGAAATTACTAAATTTCACACTGCGATTTCTCAATGTGCCCAAAGTCAAAAGTGATGAAATACGGCTCATGTTGACACTCAGCATCTCTGGTATCAGTGGTAACGAGAGTTTCATGGCTGGTTTCGGTATTAACCCTTTTTGCACCGTTTTTCTTGGGCCATTTCACGAAAAAGCCGAATATGGTAAACTGGGAACTTTTCATGAAACTTGCATGATTTGCTTCTTTAACTGGGAGAAAGGTGTTCTGTAAGTTTGAGTGCAGTGTGGCAAGCCACTTTGTTTATAGGGCGCCCCTTGGCGGCAAAATTGGAACTAAGCTGCAAAAAGTAGCATTTCTAATAACCTTATATCTCATAAACCGATTATTAGATTTTCATCAAATTTGTTGTGCATTTTTCACAAGAACCCACGACGCTAAACCTGGTTTTAGTTTTTTTCTATGTATTCAAGGGGTTTTCCAATCAAATCAAAAGTCAGTTCTAAGATTTGTATGATGAAATCAATGTTGGTGTACGCGATCATCAATAGGTGTCCTTTGACCGGTGCAAGACGGGGGTGCCCTTTATACTAGGTGAGGTGAGTAAAGGGCAAGGGTCCCAGGAAACTGGTTGACCCGTCCGCTTCCAGCAGTTGGCAACAGCTGCTGGACAGGGTTAGCCTGCGGTGGCAGTGGAATCGGTAGAAGAATCAAATCCTGCAAGTTTCATGAGAATTGGAAAAGTTTCCAGTTTTGCCATATTTAGAATATGTCATTATATGTCAATATATGTCATTACTGTTGGTTAGTTTTCACTTACCGGTGCCTCTGAATCTGACTCCATTGACCAGTTTCACTCTCCTACGAAAAGAAATACTGATTGCGGCACAAGGAAGTGAGCAGCGCGAGTGAAACGGGTCAATGGAGTCAGACTCAGAGGCATTGGTAAGCGAAAACTAACCAACAGTAATTAAATAATATTATATTCTATATGTGGTATAAAATAAAATACTCTCATAACGTTTAGTTACCTTTGTAGTGTGACGAACTTACATTTTTTTTGTAGGAGAAGTCTGGCAATTGGTGGGGGAAGAGGGTGGGACTTTGGAGGGAGGCGGAGTTGTTCATGTTCAAATTTTTACTAAGTGCTGTACGACCACGCCAGAAAGGTAAGAATTGCTTTAAATACAAGACAAAATGTCAATTGACCAAAATACTGACCGTCTGTACCCTTAGAAAATAATTCACCAAAAATTCATTTTTGATCCGAATGAGCTGAAATTTTGGATCTGTTCATCACCGATACATATTTACCTAATGTGAAAATATGGAAGCAATCTATGAATACATGGTTACAGAGGTTTTGAAAATCTGATGATTTGACCAGGTATGACCCAATTGGATTTGTCCTCTCTGCACCAGGGACGAACACAAGAAGTTTCATGAAATTCCCTGAAAAACTGTCCTGGTTATCATGCAGAGAAAAAGGTTCTGCAGTGGCAGCCAAAGTGAATTTGTAAGTTGCCCAAAACCTTGATTTTGGGGGATATAATTAGGAACGATAGCTACTAATGATTGAGGTTGACTAACAGCAGCCGTCTTTGAATGCAATGCATTTTGTTTGGTGTCATTAGGGCAGTGAAAGCATCTTGTGCTATAATACCATGTACATCACTTCCCCACCACTGAAGGGTCCATGGTCCCTCCATCTCTCCAGTAAACCTCTGATTAATTGTGTCATCTGACCAGGCACATATAGGAAGCATGAGTGTATGACATTTGCGTCTGATTTGTAATAATGCAATATAATGTGGCATTAAAATGAACACCATGAACACAAAGACAGATTCATATTACTTTTACTTCAGAATAGAACTCAAATGTACTGAGCAACAAAAGAAACACAAATTGAATATGCAATCTAAATATCAAATGAAGTTTAATTCTTTGACTGTTTCAATGAGAGGTTTTCTCAACAAGGTTTGCAATGTTGCCGTGTCCACAGCAGCAGGGCTCATTGAATCCAACACTGCTGGTCTCTTGTTGCCAGCACAGGTCGCCTAGCAGGATGTCTACAGTAAAGAGGTACCGCAGACAGCCAGCATTGCATCGTTTGTCTTCTACTGCCTTCGTCTTGCCATCCAGTGGCATTTCGGACCGTTTCCACAGCAGAGATGAATAGGTTGCATGGAAGATGGCAATAGAAATGCTAGTCCATGTGCTCATCACATGAGGTTCTTCTACAAGTGCAATCCTGAGGACTGCTGCTGGCATGGAATCTGGTCCATGAGTGACAGACAGCAGAAACAGCCAAGTCAAATACACTAGCTACAATGAAGGAGTCAACACAAAGCACTGATTGCTATGCCTCTGCCTGTCATAGCTCTATGAGCCCTAATAGTTGATCTTCATTCCTGGCATGCAGCTGACCTTACGTAACCTTGACCATTAGCTCAACTACTTCCAATATCTAACCAGTTCAGCTACCCTCTTTGGAGAATAAAAAATCAGATTTGATCATTCCATTCCATATGTCCATTCCTTCAGTAGATATTGTGTACTCTAGATACGTGCGAACAAAGGTGTGACAGACAGACAAATGACCGCAAAACAGTATGCCTCCCATCCATTGTGAGTGGCCGAGGCATAATGATGCGAGGACAATCCCCAGCTTGCAAGCGTCCAATTGCACTTTTACAGTCTATCCAGTTTCATCTTGCAACCCTCTTCTGCATAACCCAGTGCTGTCCCGTGAGCATACGGGTACTGGCTTTTAGTCCCGGTGAATGTAGAACACAGTTTACAAATAAAGACCTGGGCCAACCGCTTCCTTCTGATCCACACAAACAAAACCCATAATCAGATCTCACAGCAAAGAAATATGCCTTCAAAGATTTGTGCACAATTTTCACAAATTACTTGAATGACGCCATGTAGACTCATTTATGTTTCAAATTTTTGCCATCATCCCATTTACATTAATCAAATTTTCACAAAATACCACCTTACTCTTAGTTTGCATTTGTTATATTATTGAGCATACATTACACACGGAACCAAAAAGATAGCCACGCAAAGCAAGGTAAAACACCGAAATGGCAGCCTTATGATATTTGACAAAAAATTTTCCAACCATCATCAAAATCATTTCCTCTTCATATCGCCATTGACCCACAAACAAAAATGAAAGGACTCCAACAAAAATTGTAGCCTGAAGAGTGAAAACAATAAATTACAGACGGAGCGATCGCGATATAAGCCCAACCGGTGGAGTGAGCGAATTAAAAGGTTTTACATGCGTCCGTTGAGTATATTGCAGCCGTCTTCAATTTCAATCTACCGCGTGCAAAAATAATTAGGTCAATTAGACATCAAGTGCTTTCAGCAGTTCTCCAAGATCTTAAAACGTAAGAGGAGTGTGATGACGACTTATGAAGTCGGTTGAGCCAAAGTGGACTGCAAGAACTGCTAAATTAAATAAAAAATGAACGATGTTTCAAAAAGCCCACCATAACCTCGCAACTACAAAACCCAAAACCAGTGAAGTTGGCACGTTATGGAAATCGTAGATAAAAACAGAATACAATGATTTGCAAATCCTTTTCAACTTATATTCAATTGAATACACTGCAAAGACAAGATGTTTAATGTTCTAACTGAGAAACTTTTTTTTTTTTTTTGCAAATAATCATTAACTTAGAATTTAAAGGCAGCAACACATTGCAAAAAAGTTGGCACAGGGGCCTTTTTACCACTGTGTTACATCGCCTTTCCTTTTGACGACACTCAGTAAACGTTTGGAAACTGAGGAGACCCATTTTTGAAGCTTTTCAGGTGGAACTCTTTCCCATTCTTGCTTGATGTACAGCTTAAGTTGTTCAACAGTCCGGGGTCTCCGTTGTCGTATTTTACGCTTCATAACGCGCCACACATTTTCAATGGGAGACAGGTCTGGACTACAGGCAGGCCAGTCTAGTACCCGCACTCTTTCACTACGGAGCCATGCTGTGGTAACACGTGCAGAATGTGGCTTGGCAGTGTCTTGCTGAAATAAGCAGGGGCGTCCATGAAAAAGACATTGCTTGGATGGCAACATATGTTGCTCCAAAACCTGTATGTACATTTCAGCATTAATGGTGCCTTCACATATGTGCAAGTTGCCCATGCCTTGGGCACTAATACACCCCCATACCATCACAGATGCTGGCTTTTGAACTTTGCGCCTATGACAGTCCGGATGGTTCTTTTCCTCTTTGACCCGGAGGACACGACATCCACAGTTTCCAAAAACAATTTGAAATGTGGACTCATCAGACCACAGAACACTTTTCCACTTTGCATCAGTCCATCTTAGATGAGCTTGGACCCAGCGAAGCCGGTGATTTTTCTGGGTGCTGTTGATAAATGGCTTTCGCTTTGCATTGTAGAGTTTTAACTTGCACTTGCAAATGTAGCGATGAACTGTAGTTACTGACAGTGGTTTTCTGAAGTGTTCTTGAGCCTATGTGGTGATGTCCTTTACACACTGATGTCGGTTTTTGATGCAATACCGCCTGAGGGATCGAAGGTCACGGGCATTCAATGATGGTTTTTGGCCTTGTCGCTTACGTGCAGTGATTTCTCCAGATTCTCTGAACCTTTTGACGATATTACGGACCGTAGATGATGAAATGCCTAAATTTCTTGCAATAGCTCGTTGAGGAATGTTGTTTTTAAACTGTTCGACAATCAGCTCACGCATTTGTTCACTAAGTGGTGACCCTCGCCCCATCCTTGTTTGTGAATGACTGAGCATTTCAGGGAAGCTGCTTTTATACCCAATCATGGCACCCACCTGTTCCTAATTAGCCCGTTCACCTGTGGGATGTTCCAAATAAGTGTTTGATGAGCATTCCTCAACTCTCTCAGTCTTTTTTGCCACTTGTGCCAGCTTTTTAGAAACATGTTGCAGGCATCAAATTCCAAATGAGCTAATATTTGCAAAAAATGACAAAGTTTACCTGTTCGAACATTAAGTAACTTGTCTTTGCAGTGTATTCAATTGAATATAGGTTGAAAAGGATTTGCAAATCATTGTATTCTGCTTTTATTTACACAACGTGCCAACTTCACAGGTTTTGGGTTTTGTACATTTGTACAAATTTTTGATCACCATTTTTTTCAAAAGCAATAATTGCAGCAGTTTGCCAAGTAAATCTGTCTTGAACTGTTATGTGCTAATGTGCTGGTCCACTGTGCAAGTCTAGAATTCAGAAATTTGGAAGACCTGCCATGATTGTCTTTCAACTATCAAGTCCAGTCATTTCACAGATTAATTTTCCTTCCAGAAACACTGCCAGTAGAAGAAAATTCAGTAGAAAAACAACATCCCGACGAGAACCCTTACTTTCTCCCTTACTTTCTTCCCCACCAGTGGTATATCACCATTTGGTCTGAAGACAAGTTGCAAAACAAGTTAAATCCATGCAGTGCATACTGCCTAACCTAGCATTGACTAAAAATAGGCCTCAACGTTGTTTACGCACCACTGTTTTGTTTCCTTCACATTTGCCTGAGAACACATTACAACTACGAGGCAAGTCCACTGTGCCATTACTCAAGTGTTTGCTGAACTCAGACTGCCAACAGGGAAACTGGAGGATACTTGCAAATGTCAGCATGACAACCCAGATGGCCACCCCAGGCCCTCGGCATAGCGGCTGTAAAATGAAGTCATCCAAACACTTGCGCATGACAATGAACGGGTTGGCGTGACATTCACAAATTTGGAGTCCACCATGTTCAGGTACCCTGGTAAATGCAGGCAGACTAATGCACTCATTATTACAGTAATTGTTACGGCAAGACAACTTGGTTTGTTAGAATTATGAGACAGAGATGTGGAGGAGTTCATTGTCTGCACACGTAATCACTAACACTCTTGTTCAGCCACAAACTAAGGCCATTATTCACAGAGGATTTACACACTACAGTACTGTTACACTATGCATTATGACTACAGCAGCAGGTTCCACAAAATCACCGACATACAAACACTGCAACTGACATTTTAGCAATACAGGAAAATAAGAAAAGCCGTTTTCCATCAGTGTCGGTCATACTTGGTACTGAGACAGTGAATCACATGGAGCCTAAGAGTCAAATTAAAACACCACTGTCCATCTCCCAAGCCGGAACAGTGCAGAACATCACTGACACTCAACTCAGCCAGAGATTCTGTCAAGGAAACTTAAAAATACAGCTATGTGCGACTTAATGCACCTGAATATCGAGTCAAGTATCAACCATCACACAGTAATCTAATCCCTCAATCGGGCTCATGACGGAACGCTGACGTTCTGGACGAGAGGTCGAGGCAGAATTCGTCAGTGGGGCAGGGCTGGTAGGCGCTCCCCGAGGGCGGATGTGGACAGCAGAGAGATGCGACGCACGTAAGATGTGGTTAAACTCTTGCAGTGTCAGCTTCCTCCCATCATGCCCCTCACTTCCTGTGCAGCGCTGATTCACCGAGCAAAGCCTGCGCCAATTTCTCAAGCAGGCTTTTACTCAATCAATAATGAAATAGCCCAGATCTACAAACCAGGGAGAGGAACTGGGTGTGTGCATGTGGGGTGGGGGTGGGGGGGGGAGTGGCGCACAGGCTATAGAGAAGTAATTTGGGGGGACATTTTACAGCAACATTGAGCTCAAAGGGCTATCGCTGTCAATCTATAAGAAGCGACGGTTTCGTAGACATAAGGAAAGCACTCCTTGTTTGAATTTCAGATTCATTTTATTTGTAAATGCAAAAATGTTGCTGAAAAATAACAAAAAAAAAAAAAAAAAAAAAGTTCCACACTGAATTCCTGAAACAAAAACAAAAATACTTTGTGAGCAGTCCTTGGAAGAAATGGAAAGAATTTCACTATAATTAACAAAACCCATGATGGCGAATAATGCATTTTATCACGTCCAATACTCAAGGCTCTCAGTGCTTCTTGTATAAACACTCAGATATTATTCGGGTTATGGCACAAAATCGGATCAGCAGCAATAGGCGTCTGTGGTGCACTTCAAACAGTTCCAGTACTGCCGGAAGCTAGAGTTAACCACCGTCGATAGTTTTGAATGAAGAAGCACTACAGAATGAAGGTGTGACGACGCTGTCATTCTCATATCTCAGATCTCAAAGCGACTCCATCTAAAAGAATTCAGCGCAAAAACTGACTTGATTTAACACAACTTGCACCTTGACCAAGTGTCAAGAAGTTTGTTACTGGAAATATAAAGCCCTTTTATACTACACTAACAAGAATATAAAAGTAAAAGAATACAAGGACAGTTTTTTGCCAGTGGATGCATTTTATACATCCAAAAATCAAATTAGATCTCAATTATTTCTGACTTAACATAGCCTGTGTGAATTAACCTGAAATCAGACATACACAGGGAGATGCCTTATTTATTACTCCATTTTAAACATAAATTTTCATCGGATCAACAGAGTTTAAATTCGTCACCTAAAGTGTATGGGGACAAGCCTTACAACTGGAGCTGCAAAGCCAACACTAAAGCCTCCACTAAAACAAAAGAAATGGGGGAATGTCCAAGATCCCAGTACAGTTGGGACGTCCCAGAGATGTGTTAGCTCCTCTCCCCTGTCTCACACCAGAAGAAAGACACTAATGTCTGACGGCCCCACAGGAGGAAAACCACACTGGCGATTTCAAACTGGAATCCAGATGCTGCTGGTAACTTGGGATTCCAGGTAATCTTCTAAGCTTCCTCAATGGATAAAGAGAAAATTATCACCACAAACCAGAACTACAACCCCATATTAGAAAAGGTTAGGGAGGCATGTTAAATTTAAATTAAAATCAAAATTGAAAGCAGCCAATTGCAAATCATCACTGACATGCACTACATTGAAAACAAAACAACAGGGCAATTCCAGCGTTACTCACGTTACATTTACTACATTAGGTTCTAGTATGAAGTTGTTTCACTATTCCATTAATTGACAGAACTTCCCAAGTTCTACACTGTGGCAACCTCTGACCATCATCTAAATCTAGACATGAAAACCTGGAATGAACTCCCAATGGTTATGCTGGCAGACAAGATTTTGCAAGCTTTACTCACGCTATGCAAAAGTAACATGCCTTTTTTTCACATAAGTTTGGTTCTCTATCCTTGTTAAATGATGCATTGCAGACGAAATTGGACAATATCTTTTAAACACTTTATTAATGGAACTTCTAACACAACAAAGTTTTTTAAACAAAATACAACAGTATTTTTTTTTACAACTGGCCTTTAAAGAAAAAAAGTTGCGTTACTCACGTTATGTTACTCAAGTTACCAAAACCTTGGGCACCTGGAAGTTCACCAAACTGCTTTGTACTTGTGTTTACACTGTCTCAACCACTTTTACAGAACAGAATAATAGGCCTTCATGTTAACTTACTCTGAAAACTCCTTATGCAAGTCATAATAGAATTCATCCCAACATAAATCCCCAACTTCCCGACTATGAGGCCTATAGCATTTCAACCTCCACAGTTATCAAATATTGTTGAAAACAGCCGTCATACAATAAATCATCAGTTCTCTATAAATATTCTTGTAGCTGGCCACGATAAAAACCATGCCAAAGGAGAGCCTTTAAAGAACGCACGTGGTGAAATGTACATTATAATGCCCAAGCATGGCAAAACTGATTTAAAGCCTGGTTTAAACAAATCTCCCGTCAAAATTACATCTTAAAATCTTAAAAATAATATCCATCAGTCAAACTACTTATTTATTGATAAACTTACTGGCATTTCTCATTTGCGATTGTGTTCCCCCCCCATTTTTGGCTTCTAGCAGGTCTTATGCTATGTTTCCCTGCTGTCTGAGTACAGAAGAGTCAATCCAGGAGAAATTATAGAGCTGGCTTTGATACTTCAGCTACTCTGAAAACGACTCAGAAATGTATTTGTTTTTCCCAAGGGGTACCCCCCACCACTTGTAGGGGCCATAAATCAGGGGAACCCAATATTTTGCAAAACCTGCTTAGAATAGTCAATTTATGTATGGGTGAAGTTTGAAAAAGTTTGAGATGGTCCAGCTGGGATCATCCTGGAATTTTTGCCCGATTTCACATGGAATGACCAAGTAGCATACACACTTGTTTAGAGCCGAGGTTTGAAAATTTTGATTCTGAAAACAAAAAAAATCTGTTTTTTTTCCAGTGTATTTTATGTGAGTGCTAAAAAAAAAAAAAAGAGATCGGCGTTAGACCTTCAACTCCTTCTGATTCTTACACCTGCATATATAAAGTTTCAAGCCACATATAAATTTGATCGCCATTTCATGTTTGAATTTTCAGTGGTCATGTTATTATGTAGCTGGAACACCCTCTTCTTACGCAACCGTAACTTTGTAATAAGCGCAGAATGCAATTTTGCGATGCCCTGTTGAGACAGCCTATCCACAAGCACCCCTAGAAAACGTCATTCTGAAAGCAGCTTATGTTGCTCCAAAATCTCAGAGTCCTCTTCAGCATTGATGGATCCTTCACAGCAGTGCATTTGCCCTTGCCAAAGACACCAACAAAGCCCCATTACATGTGGGGGCATGTTTTTCAGACTTGCTGATGATTAACCCGGATGGTCCTTTACTCCTATTCTTTGGTCCACTGCACATGGCGCCAATTTCTTCCAAATATCACCCAATATATTGATTTGTCTGACCACAAAACACATTTTCCCCACTGTGTCATATTTCATCGAAGATGCCTCTGCGCCCAGAGAAGTCAAAGGCATATCTAGACAGTGGACAGTATGACCATGAAGGTTCAGTTTTTGCACAGTAAATCTCGATTTATGATTCAAAGTCGAACTGACGCCGTCGCTACGCGGACGTGAACCCCACCACAGAGACTCTGCATCGCCTGCCATGCACCTCGAAAATTTTCTAACTGCACGTCAAAGTGACGCAGACTGCAAGAGCACTGATTCGTCCGACCCATAGAGAGATATATCTAGAACACAATCTAGATTGCTGATAGGGTACACTCAAGTGAAGCATTTGTTCATACACCCGGAAGTAAAATTCACACTTAGACTCCCATTCATTTTCGCCTACTTGAAAATGACATTTTCAAAAACACTTGAGTGTGAGTTGGTATTATTTTAGTATTGCTGTGCGGCGCAACATTTTGTCTCCCTAAATATGTGCTTTTTGGAGAGTGGAAAGCGACACACTTGCCAAAGGGAAGATCGAAATGTGACTCGCTGACAACATTAAAGTGTGAGCAGAAAATTTAAGCTAACGTGACCGAGGTTTTTAATGACTCTCAGATAAGATAATTGCTTGGACGATTTCAGCGTTATAAGAAACGTCGATGAATGTCCTTATGCGTTATCACATTACTGTCTGGTTTCCTCATTTCATTGTACCCTGGTTGAGCATATTTGCTGTCAACCAAATTGTTCATATCGAATCATATGGCTAATGCCCACGTTGTTAAAAGGAAGCGCTAGTTAAGTCTGGCTACTCCTTTACTAAGTTTCATCTTTGCCCCCGTCCCATTAAAACACTGCTGTCAAAAATGATCACTGCACAGTGCGGATCGAGGGGATAGAGAAAAGTTCTCTCTCCTGATTTCTAACAGCCAAGCCTTTCTCCCCTCCTTGTCTTTTGGAACTATGTATAAAAAGACAAAGCGACTCGTCCACTGTTTTAAAAATTATGCAGGTAAGAAGTACTCTTGCTGAATGTCAATTACAAATAGGTAGCTAGTTAGCCACCTTGTTAATTTTATTAACTGCTAAGTCAATGAAGTCCCTGTGATGGTAGGGAAACCAAGGTAGCTCGCTGGTAACCGTTAGCAATCATTCCCGTTTGCTTTCAGTCAGCGGTCTATTCAAGTCAATGGGATGGCTAATTAGCTAGCTAGCACAGGAACATGTTTTTTTCTATTAAAGTGACAAATTTGCATTTCTATGTTAATTTACACATGAACCATTCTAGTAGAGCACTTCAAATGAATATTGCTGCAAAAGGCAGCCGCACATCTCGGCATTTTAACGCTTATATTGACTTACTTGAAATTGGCCTCATAGGAAACCATTCATTTTTATGAAGAAGTTGGGTATATGAATATGGTGGTCGGGTGCTTCACCTTGGGTAATGTAAAGATGACATGATCAGCAATCTAGGGTTCTAAATACCTACATCTATGGTCCGACCCAAGCTTAGTGACGCGGGTGATTCAACGTCATTCAAGAAAATGACAACAGTGGCTAGAAGCTACCTAGCGCACAGAAAGCTGAGGAACCTAGCTTGATGGTTCATGACAGTCAACTGACTATTGCTAGTTATGTCGTTTTTTATTTTTATCCGCGGCTATTTGTCGCCTTGTGAAAGCAGCAGCCGTGAAATATTTCGAAGGACATTCCAAACAACCATTAACGAAAAACCCTACTGCCTGCTGCCCTTAAGAGTTTTCACTATGAGGGACGTGATTTTGCAGGGTGTAGGATGTTGGGATTATTAACCTACAGAATGAAATACAGCCCATAACGTAATGTAAACACTCCATAAACGAGACTCATGTGATTCCATGACAGGTCCTTCGGAAACCTGCCGCCACCTAGCGGTTTGGCAGTGAATTGCTTTGCGGCACAGCACGACGCAATCGACCTCAACACAGAACATCGAAAGGTCCATGATGGCGTCGAGGCGACGGCATGCTCTTTGCGTGGAGTCGACGCAGAACCATAAATCCAGCTTAAGGTTTTAACTTGCATTTGTGGATACAACAATATACTGTAGTACTTGACAAAGGTTTGCCAAATTAATCCCACGGGGTGATATCACTCATACATAAATAGATGTTCTAGATGCAGTCCTGTCTGAGTGATTGGAAGTCATGAGTATTCAGCTTAGACTTGCATCCTTGCCCTTTAAGCACTGCAATTCCTCCAGATTCTTTGAATCTTTTCATTATGATACACACCACAGAGGATGATGCATCCAAATTGTTACCAATTTTCCAATGAGGAACATTGTTTTTAAACCTATCGATAATTTTCTTGCGCAATGGTGAGCAACAAGGGTTTAGCCAGGCACTGATAAAAGACAGGCAAAAATCAAATTTGGTGTGCAATTTAAAATTCACACCTATCTAATCCCATCCTAAATTTAAAATGCCACTCTAAGTGGTGAACAGAATGGATGCCTTATTATGCTTGTTGGGCAAATAGGCAATCTTTGGTCCTTCTTTGCTCCTAAAAGACCCGGCCTTTCCTGGATGCAGTATGAGTACTAAATCATAATTACAATCACTTGCTTACATCAGCCATCTCGAATCACATAATTCATTAAATGATTTACTTGCTAGTCTTATACTGCCCCCATCTCAACTTTTTTTCAGGACACTTCTCAGTCCTCAACACTAAACAGAAGTTGAGCAGACAAAACATTAAATGTCTCGTCTTCATACTGTTTGCAATGAAAAACAAAGTAAAGGTAAATTTAGAAATCACTGCTTTCTATTTTTACACGCAGTTTCCATACCATCCCGACTTTCCCCCCCCAACTTGGAGTTGTAAAACAAAGGTACATCTCAGGCATTTCCTTAGATTTCCCTAAAGCACCAGGGTGCCAATGAGATCCTGAAACGTCTCCTGCTGTCAGACTCCATAGAGATTCAATTAAGGTCAAATCGGAAGGCAGTTCGCATAGCTACAGGTGAATCTTCCCTCAACTAACTCATTACGAGCAGACCACATCCTGTACAAATGGCAGAGAAGGTAAACAACATCTTGTCAGCACATGCAAAACACAAACAATGTATATGCTCGCTGCACACATTGCAAAACCCACTAATGGCAGATCAGAAAATACAGAGATGAAGTGGAATAAAAACAATTCACTACAGCGACTAAGAGCGACCAGCAGCCATCAAGACACATCTCAGTCCACAGCAGCCAGCACAGGTCCCCACTCATATGGGCGATCGCCATCTTACTCAATGACACATAAAAACTCCCATTATTTTTTCTGGTGCACAAAGACAGTGAATGACAAACCCTGACTTCAGGAAATAACTTAGGATAGCTGACAGCATGACATGCAGTAAATAAACGTGCTGTTTGGCACAATATAAGTGATAATATCCCATCACAGAGCTGGCTTTGATACGCACAAAATTGCAGCATCTGCACAAGCACTATGCTAAAACCTGGTGAGCCAAAAAGTAGAGGAATATTCCATGTTTTTGGACACCGGTAGGATGAGAAGAGCACGTGTACTCATAGGATCTCAGATCCCACCATGGCTGTTGCTCAAAGGGCCCCAAAGGTTTAGTCAGGCACTGATCTACCATCTTTTAGAGGGGAATTTTAAAGTTCAGAAGAGTTTGGACAGGTAAAAATCAAATCAAACATGTTACAGGAAAATTCACACTAGTCTAAATTGCAATATGGGGGCCGCCAAGCTGTCACGGAATTACAGTCCCATTACATTTTGGGTTGTAACTACTACTCAATAAGAGAAAATCATGTATGATGTGTCATATTGAAAGTATTAACTTGTTCTTTAATATTATTAAGTGAAAATATATTTTCTGAGAAATTTTCCTAGAAGAAACAAGCAAAAACTACTCCGTCACAGAATTACACAAAATTGACGTGGTTTTTTTAATGTTGTGTTTAACTATCCAGAAAGTGATGTTTCTATCATAGTTCAGTTATGAAACTTCAATATGTTAATATTTAAGGTGTTTTTTGTTAATACTGTAAGTTATAGAAACAAATATTGACTTAAACCCTGCTTTATGGGCAAGAAATTTCAAAAAGGCAACGTCACGGAATTACAAGAGGCAAATTGTCACGGAATGACAACAATAGTATTAATTAGTTTCAATGAATTTATTTCAATACATTATACATATATACATAATTATTTACATTTTTACAGTTTAGCAATATATTACAATGAGTTTTCCACTTAAAATGACCAATCATAATGCATACTTCAAAATTTTTTTTAAATCTCCATGTCAGCATTGGCTTGGCGGCCCCCATATGCCCCTCTAAAGGACAGGTAGGTCACTGCCAGTCTAAACCCTTGAAGAAAACCAAACAAAGGGTTCCCACAACAGGGGTCTACGCAAAACCTAGACTATACTATCATCACCTCACATACCCCTTCAAAAGCATCCGAAGAGAATCACGGGCTGTCCTGACCCCTGGCAAACGAGCAAGCTCTGTCAGTATCTGTCAGTCGCAGACAAAGCAGATGCAGATTACAGAATACCACCCACATTTGGACCACAGAAAGAAAGGGGGAAAGGTGAAACGGTTTTACTTTTTAGGAAATTTAAGAGACTGTGGATTCAAGACTGTGCATGAGAGTGGATGGACTGGATGCATAGAAACTGGGTAGATGCAGCCAAGACAGCAAAAGGCAGCATTGAGGCAGATACAAAAGCCATAGGAGAGAGGCAATATAGTCTGAAAACCTGCACATGGCAGTTGAAGAGCAACTACAGCAGAGAACATGGTTGCATCTTTGCAGTTAACATGGGATGAGAACTTGAAGACACATGCTAATGATATAACTGTTAATCTGTAGAATGTGCATTAAGGTAGAACAGCTATTCAACATGATTTAAAAGTGAAGTCGATCCCAAATGGTAAATTGCAGTCAGTTGATTACCTTTGGGCTTCACTGGCCAAATGGCTACTGAATGTTATACAAATTTCAAACTTCATCAGCCTCTCAATAGATCACCACTGTTTACTTTAATTTAATTTAATTTTTTTTGGCTGGTGAGAGAACCAAATCTACCAGCCACATGCAATATTTTACCAGCATTTACCTGGCGGCTGGTGCCAATTTTGGTCCCTGAGTTACATCCTTTATTCTTTTCGTAGCCTACGACTTCAACAGAGGGTTGAAATGGCAGATTCCGCACACAGAGCAACCAAATCTGCAGGCTAAAGACACTTTTCTAACTGCAGAAGAGCTACAACCCACTTGCAGAAGGGTAAACACCATCGACATTGGCAAAACCACCTCCACACAAACTGCACAGTCCCTAAGAAATGCTTCATCTGAGTGACTGTCAAGCAAATTACACAATAATCAAGACTGACACGTAGCCTACAATTAAGAACTGATAATGGCAACAATATAACAAAGGCAGCAATGC
Organism: Gymnothorax reevesii; assembly: GCA_029721435.1. Classification (NCBI taxonomy): domain Eukaryota; kingdom Metazoa; phylum Chordata; class Actinopteri; order Anguilliformes; family Muraenidae; genus Gymnothorax; species Gymnothorax reevesii. Next base: position 135,841,521 of record CM056574.1, on the reverse strand, counting down.
AGGATTGTAAGGATGGCAATGATCAGAACAATTAATCACAAAAAAACTAAACTTTCTGAATTTCCCCTCTTATTTTAGCATTTTATTGCAGAACCTGCTCTTCATCTGCTCTGAAGTAGTTTAGCCCCCCCTACATTTAATGTCACTTCATATTATAATGAAATTAAAGTTACATACCAATTTTGTCTTTTCAGCCACGGTGGATAAAGTTGTGACATATATTGTAGGGCTATGTAAAAAACTACTGAGCGTCAATGATAAGGGAGTGAGAAATAAATTGCAACATTTGTAATTCGTCCAAAGCAACAGCAAATGAACTATAGCCAATATCGACAAGTGTGTCCACAGATCTAGCTTGCAGTATTTAGCTCCAATTTCACAAGCCAACAAGCGTTGACCTTACAGTCTTTGCGAAGTCAAATGACAACCAACGTCAAGCCTTCCTGAAGATTTTCAGTGACAAAGTTAATATTAAACCAACTAGTCTCGCTTCATCCATTTGCACATTTCACTCAGTTCCAAACACAATTTCTCCCTGTTTTCCCCCCTTTTCCCATTTAGAATCCCAAGCAGTGTCCTCCTACCGCTGTCCATTTTAGACAGAGTTTGCCACCTCAGAACAACAATCTGGCAACAAGCTGTAGTTCTTCCACTTCCTCAAAGGATTAATGGCGGGTTACCTGCGTACAGCCATGTTGGCTTCTAGTTGGGAATAAAATGTGAATGTAACCTACTAAAATATTGAAGAAAAGCTCTATGATCTCAAATATATAAAGCCCAATTATTAATTTAAATATTTGTATTTGCTCAGCGGGCAAGATATGAATTCCTTAAAAACATCTTCAGCACCCCTCTTTGTGCAGAACCCCTATGCATCAGAAATGTTGCATACCCCCCATCTAAATGCCTCTTGGCAATCCACCCATTTCTCTCAATCCACTCCAGCCTCAAAGCAAAGCATCCCACAACCAATATTACCCTTTCGGACCAGAAAAGCCATACCGTCCCCAGTTTCCTCCAGAACTGCTTTTTTCCCCCAATAACTGCTGCCTTGGGGCCATCCTAACTACTCCAAATGTACATGGAGGTTTTAAAATGTGTGAAGCTCCTTCTCTTAATGTCAGTAAAGTTCAAAAAGGCTGTCCATGTATTCAACACTTGCAGCCAAATACATTACTGTTGCCAATGGTAACAAAATATGGATAAATGAAAACAATGCATCCAACGCATCCTCTATAATCCACAAATTTGCATGGCATATAATTAACTGTTAGTGGTCCACATACACATGGCATACTAACAAATGGCTTAATGAAACTCCTTTACTAAAACAGTTAATACATAGGTCGAAAAATTAAACAGAACAGGGTAGATTCAAATGTGGATAGATTTACTGCCAGACCTATGCCAGGACTGCACTGAATACATCAAAAAAGCGTTAACGGGGATCGGTTTTGTCAGCGTTGGAAAATTATTAACAGTTACAAACAGTAGCTGCAAATGTTATGTCACTAGAAGACCAGTTTTCTGTTCGTGGGTAACAACCAGAAATTGGAGGTAACGATCTTAGTTGACATCAAAACCGCCGTGAGAAGCGTGAGCATAACTGTTGAATAATCGGAAAAATAAATGTTGGGCAGCAACAGATGAACGTGATGAGCGTGATATGCGCATTAGTTCACCTACCATAATTTCATTTTTTGTTTCATGCAGAGAAACATCGTTGTTTACACATAATCGTCCCGGGAAATAAAAATAGCTAAGGAACGCATCGAGCCATTTCCAAATAGAAAACAATCTCAACAAGAAAATAAAGGTTAATTCGCCCAATGCATTAAAATTTTAATTCTAACCATCACAATTACACCATTCCAGTATTCAACGGAGAGCCAACTTCCTGCCTCCAGCATTTCACAAGTTAGTTGGAACGGACAAGCAGTTCTCCAAATTTCTGCTTATGATTCATTTAATTACGCTGGCTTAGATCGCATTTACTGATATGGTCGCTCCAGAACCAGTTACAAGAACATGACTTCGTTTGCAACCACCAACCTAGCTATCAAGCTAGTTGCTAGGTATACCGAAATATTAGCCAACCTGCTAAGACGATTGCTAGCTAGCTCACAAATAGCCAGAGAGCTGCGTGAAACATGGCACCGTGGCATACCAGTTACCAGTTAACGCGTTTGATTGCTGGCACTCGTTGGCAAAATGAGACGTCGGATTGAATAAATGTAATTTTTTTAAACAGCCCTGTACCGACAGTGTTTAACGGCAAATGACGACGCCTATAAATAGGTCGGATCCGGTAAATATTAATTTACCCCAACAATGCCTTGTTCTCTGCCGAGTGAGCTAGCTGTGTCTAGAAAGTATCACCACTGGTTGGCTTCTACTGATGGTACCGCGCCCCTCTGTTTTGAAGGCGATCACCATGTTAAACCACGGCCCGGCGACTCACGACACAAACCAGCCTGTGTTTACACTTACAAATCTTCCCCCGCAAGCTCTGTAAAATCCGAATTCTCGTGTCGTCCTCTTCCGCCATGGTCCTAGCTGTGTATGTACAGTACATTCAACACTTAGCACATCCGTTTATGAATGCACGTAGAGGGCGGCCTTACTGTAGCGATGCTGCAAGCGTATTGGCTAAGACTACATGCTGACATCAGAGCGGGGATCTGTGTGAATCGGCTCACGGGTACATCATTTGTAAAACAAACGGAAGCGCAAAGTCTCACTGTAAAGAACAGATTAGCGAGATCAGAGACATTGTGCTTAGACTGGGCAGCACCAATGTGAGGGGTAGCTGTACAGGTAGGCTCAGTTGTATTAAGGGAGGGGCTGTAGCCTTTTTAATGATGCATCGCGTAATGCATTCGTGGTTGGCAGGTTGTCAATACTTTACTACACAGAAACTGTAAGCCGGTAGCGAGATATCGGAGTGGGACATGGAGCTGACCGTCCGAACGTCTACGAGTTTGTTTCAGTGTCTGCTTTCGAACGTAAGCGTTCACTTCTCGCGGAAATTTAACTGCAGTTTGGGTTGAATTGTATGTAGTACTGCGTATGAATCGCCATCCAGATTGAAGGGACACCGTTAGTCTTGAAATGCATGTGGACTTCAGTATGATTTTGTTTCGTGAAATTCAAAGTGGAGCCGAGTGGCATGCTCCATCGTACAATGGCCATTTTATTGATAGCGCTATCAAAGCGGGAGAGAATAGTGATACGTTTCTTAAAATCTGATAAAAGTCTGAATGCACGAGTCGGAACATAAAAAAAACAAGACATCCCGGACCACAGAAGTGTTCCTAATCTAAAAGGTGCAACATACAGATTGCCCCAGGATCACCACTGCATGGACGCGCAATTGTACATCATTTGCATGAAGTCCGCAAATGAATTACAGTGAGGACTGGGGTTATATGTGAAAAGCAGGAGTTTTGTAAGTTGCAGGAAAAAAACGTGGGATTTTTTTTTCTGCCCAATCAGTTGGAAGAATGCATTGCTGTCTTTTGGGAAGGATTTGGTTTTTGATTCCCACAATGTTTAAAAAAAAAATCAATTTAATTTGTGCAGGTGGCTGATGGCGTAGCTTGCAGGTCATATGGTTCTCAAGCAGGGACAAAAATCATTGGCAGTCCACGTTCTCCCATGGTGAGAAATATGCGATAGTTTACACCCTGTACTCAGGCTGCTTTTTGGTCTCAGGAAAGTATCCTATAGTTTCCAAGTTGCCTTTCATGTATCTGCACAATTGTGCCTTCATTCATAGAGCAAAGTCCATGCATGATTTGCAGGGATTTAGAAGCCTTGACTGGCTTGGCTAGAGCCTGAGCCTGGCTTGAGCAGCATATGGGGTCAACTGGAAAGCCAATTTTGAACCAGGGTTAATCGGCCAACAATACTACCTGACCTCACAAATGCTTTACTGGCTGGATTGGAAGCAAATCCTGGCAGCATTGTTCTTGCGTCTACTGGGAAGCCTTCCCAGGGGAATGGAGGCTGTTTATAGTAGCAAAAGGAAGACAAACTTCATATTAATGCGCATGATTTTGAAGTGAGATGCTGGAGAGTTGGTGTCCAGATACTTGTGGTGGTATATGTTGCTGCAGTAGAGCATCAATCAGATGCTATGCTGCAGCAGGGAGTGGGAGACATCTGGCCATTCTGTTATGTAGGTCAAGCTGTAACTATGCATTTTGCTGAAGGACTGCAGAGAAATGAGTTTCTCAGATGGATTGGCCCTGTGGTCTTCAGCAGATGAATGGCTCTAAATGAGAGTGCACAAGAATGGAATAAACACTCAATACACTGGACCCGTTCACCCAGTTCCAGCCAGCGCCTGAAGGCTGTTTTGTGTATCAAGATATTTATGACCTCAACAGCTATGCACCATCTGTGAAAGCGATACTAGGAAAATCCTCATGTTTACCCTAAATAAGTGATGGTGTTGTGCACTTCACAAGTAAAGGTAGTCAAGTATCCCAAAGGTTTATTTTCATACAGACAGACAGTTAATTCCTCATAGTTGATGATGCACTCTGGAATTTTACATACTGATTCTACAGTGGGCTGTAATTATATGCAGTTCCCATAAATTTTATGTAATAACGATCGCTAATAAAATCAGTTCTTATACAAACTGTCAAATACAATTTTGTTTAGAAATGTTTGTGAGCTATTTTTTCCACAAAAATACAAAAAATAAGTTAAGTTTCTGTACAATGAAGTAAATTATATGTAATTGGAAGCTTCTTAAAGTGGAAATGTGGTCACTTAGCAGCTAGTATTCACGCAAAGTGCAGCTATTAACACATTTAACATACTGTACTGCATAGATTACAAAACAGGAAGAAATCTGAGAGCAATACATGAGCTTGTCCCAAATTGACCAATCTCGCCTATAAAAATAAAAACAGCATCTTTTTAAAAAAGGAAAAGGTCAAGTTGCAATTTCAGAGTGAATAAAAATATTAAATTTTTCTGAACTATCCCATTTGCTGTCCTCTGTGCTCACCCTGTAAAGACAGTACACCTCTACCTTACTGAACACTCATGTCATGCCAGTTTGCAATGACGCCATTTCTGCTCTGGTCTTGAAGGTTCTTATGCTCCTTTCTCTGGAGGGAGTGAAATGATGGTTCTTGTTTGCATGATTGCTGGATTTCTGAAAGTGGCATCGCTTGCTGCTGCGTAGAGACAATTCTGTCACAGAAGAAATTATCTGCCTTGAACTAAAGTGGTTGATAATTCCATATGTGGCCAGGAGGTTCATCTCATTGTTGCCAGCCTGCCCATGCACATAATCTTGCCCACGCTTCTTTAATTTCTAGCATAGAATTCATTTTGGATCAGCTTCTTAGCTGTGCTGCGGTTGGTCCTGAGGCAGCTCTGATGGTAATTTCAGGAAAGATATGTCTCGAGGAGGTGACTTGAACTTTTTTATGTGGAGCTGTTTAAATTCTTGATAGTGTCCGTTACTATTTATCTCCATCTGCTTCTCCAGTTTTGGGGCCACAGAAGCACTGATCACTGGGCTCTCCCAAATTTCTGGTTTTAACCTCATTGACACTTTTCTTTCTCCCTCCTCTTCCATATGTTCCTCTGTCTTTATTAAGTGCCTTTTCTGGTGGGCACCCAGAGAAATGGCAGTTTTGCAGACCATGGGGCAGTAATAGCAGTTATAGCCCTTTCCATGCACCTCAATATGCTTCCTCTCGTGACTTTTTTTGGTGGCGAGGTAAAGGAACCTCTGTGGGCAGAAAGAGCAGCGGTAGCGCTTCTCCCTGTTTGGGCTTCTGGCCGGGTTGTCAAAGCACGAACCGTCCTCCATGCAGCTCTTGCAGACAAAATCTTCACCATCTTCTGGGAATGGGAAATGGAGGTTGGCTGCCTCTCCTGGAGGACACTGTTTCCCACAAGTCCGGCAGAAGAAGGGATGGCAGCCTCTCACGTGTGATCGGAGTGTGGACAGACTGAAGAAGGGGCTCTTGCAGATATCACAGGTGTACGTCTTCTTGTGGGTGCTTTTTCTGAGCTGATTACTTGTCTCCTCTGGTTCTAATGGTGCCTCCAGGCACTCTGTCATGTTCTTCGGCTCATGTGGATGTACAACATCCTTTAAGGGCCTCCCAATCTGTCTGCTCTGGTAGCTTTTCCTGTCTTTTGATCTCAGTTTTTTTGTCCTTTTTTTAGGTTTGTATGTGTAATATGGACGCCAGAGCTGGTCGGCAGTGTCACGGTCAGTTGCATCATCATATGGCTCAGTCTCTATAATGGAAGTGATTTCTGTCCTCAGGCGCAAACTCGGACTCTTATCGGAAGGATCTTTGAAGTTACTTTTGTTCTCTTCCCCCATCTGGCTCCAGTGACTCCTTCTCTTCTTCTTTGGAAAGAGTTTAGAACCCTTGATCCTCCGGCGGATTATTGCTTCGTCGCCGATTTTCACTGTGATCTGACAGAGGGGCAGCACAGGGCTGTCAATGGATGTGCCTGGACATGCAGGCTTGGCAATGTAGGTCTCCGTTTTCTTTCCATCTGACTTGTCAAGTGTACTGCAGTTACCTCCTGGTGAAAACAGCTGGTTTGCTAAAGCCTCAATCGTCTGGGCAGCAGCTGAGAGATCCCCCAACCTGTTTCCTGCTTCCAAAGACCTGTTCGGGTTCATTTCTCTGAATTGTATATGCTGTTCATCAGAGTGCTTGAATTCTGTCGACGCAATGTTGTTGCTGTGGACTATGACAGAAGATACCCTGTTGTTCTGCATTGTGTCTGTGGTAAGTCTGGGCCTGTTAGTAATCATGGTTGGACCCACTTTGCCTACACCTCCTTGGGGTATGTGCATCTGCTTGTCCCTCGAAGTCCTTAAGGGCCGTACACCCTCCGATGCTTCAGAGGGTGCAAGTTGAGGTTCTCCCTGATCACAAGGCTGGTCAAAATTGATCCGAGGTGTCACTGCGGCAATGACATTTGGGGTAGCCATAAAGGTCACGGGCATGGAGAATACAGGTGGCCCCTCACCAGAAATCCCATCAGCATTAACCGCTGCAAGGTTTTCCTCAGGGGTCGCTGAGGGAGAGTTGCAGCATAGAGGAGCAGGAAATATCTGATCATTACCCTCTGTTACCTCTGGAAAAGTCCGGTTGTACGTCTTGTACCTCCGCTTTCGAAATTTCATGGGGAGTAGTCTGTAAAGCTTTATCGGGTAAACGCTGCCCTTGAAGCCACCGTTCACCATCGAAGCGGACTTCTTGTTCACGGACAGCCGGGGGTCTATCCCGTGGAAGGACTTCTGGTGGTTCTTGAGGATGTAGTAAGTCATGAAGGTCTCGAGGCAGAAGATGCACTGGTAGCGGCGCTCCCCTGTGTGCCAGATCTCATGCTTGGTGCGGTATTCTGCCAGGGCAAACACCTTGTTACAGTAATGACAGGGATATGCTCTCTGCCAGGAATGCACATTCTCGTGCCTTCTCAGGCTGGATAGAGTCACATAGGATCTCTTACACACGCTGCATGGATATAGCCTCCTTTGCCCTACAAGGCCAGTCCTTAGGCCTCTATCCACATCCTGCCCCTTTTCAGGGTGTATCAGGGGAGAAGTCGAGTCAGGCATGTCGGGTCGGTATGCGGGAAGGAGGCTACTCTCCATTGGAGGCATGCATTCTGTCGAGAAGTTTATCTCTGTGTTGTCATTAACCTGCTCAGACGAAGGTTTCTGGGCTTTGGTGCAGGCATGCTCGTGGTTACGCAGTCGTTTTAAATGCATGAATTTCCTGTGACAGAACTTGCAGTACAAATGGCTCACGAACCTCCTTTTGTGGACCTGCATGTGAATGTTGAGAACCGCCTTGTTGCTGAAGGTCTCGGGGCAGTACTCGCAGCGGAACACATTTGACTTCACTGAAGGGGTTAGAACAGGCGGGGCAGACTCTATTGTGGAAGGATTGTCACCTGCAGGTGGTGCTGTCATCCCACTGGTGTGAATGTCTGAGTTCATAGACGAGGGGGCTGATGATGATAATGATGATATCACTGGGGAAACTGAAGCGCTCAAGGGGGCATGACAGCTGCCAGAGGTCTCTTTAGGTGTTCCTGATTCATTTTGAATGGCAGGTGTGTTTTTCATCAGGGTGCCTCTCAGCTTATGACGTTTTTTGAGTGGGCCACGGCTCTCTGTCACCTGTGATGAGGGAGTTGCTTGCACGTGAGTGTTGTCTGTCTTGTCATTTCCTATGCTGCTATCATTCTGTTCGGTGGCCTTGCGTGTTTGGGTGACCGCATAGGAGTGTTCGGACAGAGCTTGTGCCGGCTCGCTGTCCACAGTGGCGGTACTCAAGGCCAAAGAGCTTCCTTGGTCTGCAATCTGCTGCCCATCGCATCGCAAATCCAGTGGATTGAATGGGTTGCTATCGGCACCCGCCTCTGTGATAGAGAAGGCGTTAGTGATCCTTGGACCACTGGCAACTTCTGATTCCTCCAAGCGGGTGGTCTCTTTCTTCAGCAGGTGTGGCCCTGGGGATACTTGTGTCTGGTTCTGTAGCCTGTCCAGTCCCATTAGCTTCTCTAGAAAGGGGATACCCAACTTCTTTCCAGCAGCTATTAAGTACCTAGTGTCCTCAGTACTGATAGTTGCTATCTTAGAGCTGTAGATGAAGTTAAGGATGCTGGCAAAGATCTCGGACCGAAGATCCAGCAGTTCTAGAACCTGTCCAGATGGTGTTGGCGGACTCTCTGGTGTGGAAAATGCTTCACGGAAGTATCCACTTGAGGCAGCCAGTATGTTCCTGTGGGCCCGGAATTTAACATCTTCCACCACAATGGTCACATCACAGAACAAGCCCTGTGTCCGCTGCTCATTTAGGCTTGCAAGGACTGCCTGGGGGTGTGTGCTGTCCATTGGGTCTCTTTTGCTTGGAGACACCATTGCCATCTGCAGATGGGAGGAATCAAACACAGGTTTTTGCATGTATAAGCATACTCTGAGCATGACATACTGGTTCAAGATGTACGTATTCACAAGACGCACTGGTATAGAAATAATGGAACAATGGTTAGGAACGATTCTTATTTAATAGTTTGTCCAAAACTACTTCAGTTGTTGATTGTCAAGTTATCCAATGTGGCTTAGCATACTGCAAACTTTTAAATACAGATCTAAAAGTGCAGTGGTTATTCAAGAAAAAAAAAAGAATGTACTCATGGGTAATGCCTTTACTTCTAACTCGCTGTGTAGACAAAAAAAAAACAAAAAAAATTCTTGTAAATGTATCCGTAGCAATGACAACACATAAAGAAAAATGAAGGCATAAAAATTATGTAATTATTTGTTTTCAGACATTTAAAATGTTTGAATAACTCGGGTATTCAGGGAGGGGACTATGCAAACTGACATTGGAATCCACATTTTGATGCAAGAACTGCTTTAAGCATCCATTCTGGTTCGGTACACTAGATGGCGGTAACATTTAATGAAACCAGCACCTTCCTTCGTGCCTCCGTGAAGAAAGCAAGACCTGTTCGCACAATTCTTGCGGCACAGGTGTTATATTTACCTGTACCTTGGGAGGGGTGACATTGAATTAGGTTTACAAATTTTCCACATTAACACTTGTTTCAATTCAAAATGGCATTCCATCTTCATTTTTATCAATAAAGTAGCCAAAAATATGAAGTGCATAAGAGTGACACGTGAGGATTGCAAAGTAGTTTTTATTTTTAATGGACATCAAAGATCATTCCAAGTCCTTGCGAGAATCACAGCAAAATTCTGCTGTTGCCCGAAGCCTTGCACTTGATCAGTGGTTTGCTGTTGGTTTCCGTTTATGCCAGGAGGAATGTTTTCTGCACTATATGTACTGAGGATAGATGTTGTAATTTAGTAGTTGAATTTAATTAGGAATGTTTGGAAGAACTGAAACTGGAAAATTATTTGGCACAATGATTATGTAACTGAATGACTAATGTACATATGTGCTGGATGTGAAAAACATATACCCAAAGGAAGGGTCACTGACTTCAGTATTTTAGACATTTTACAATGCAGATGTCATTATGATTTTTGTTACCTAAATCCACCGGAATAGCTACTGGAAAGTTCCACAGGAGATGTGTCTTACTGAAGAATTCTCTCAACAAAGGTTGGACATGTGTGGCGCATACACTTTGTAAGTGGTAATATAGTGGACATGAAAAGTAGCAATTTGATTAAATTGATTGGCAGATGCCAGTTTGAGCTGAGTGAGTGCAAATTCATTTGAGGGTAATTCACTTTAACATAATTTTCAAATGTAGGCAGTTTTTTTGGCCCTTCATAGCTGGTGACTCAGTTGTACCTAACAGAAGTGCAACATGAGCTTCCTGTTTTGGCTGGAAAGAAATATGTATGCCGTCAAATAATACATGCGCAAGCATACACGGGCACACACACACACACACACAAACTCTGAGGTGCAAAAATGACAAACTCTCTGCTGCTCCTCTCTGTAAACAAAAGCAGCATCAGATAAATAACTGTTTATTCGTGTACTTGTTGGCAGCCGTTCGTAGTTTGCTGTATGATATTCATTTTGACAGTTGACGTGTAACCAAATAAATGTGAGAAAATTGATGATGGTCGCGCTTCCTGCCCATGATGCGACTCTCCCATGCCTGAGAGATCTGCTGCTAAGTGAAGTGGGGAAGTGTTTTCCTGTGTTAGAGGCTGCAAGGAGATGCTGTTAATTGCCATCAGACAGTCATTCAGAGAAAGAAAGACACTGCCGACATTAACTCCACTCTCATAATGACGAAATACAATCACCAGTACTCTTGTAAAGGTGACTGTTTATTCATTGTTGTTGCATGTGAAGTATGAGACTCGATCACAAGACAGAGAGTCGTCATTATCCATCACTCTTAAAAGGTGATGATCTGTCCTTTTTTTTATATCACTTTCACTCAGAGGAAAGACATGGTGATTTGACACCGCTGTGAGAGATTGGGTGTGTTATTCAGTTATCATTCACGCCAGGGAAACGAGTTAAATTGCCTTAACTTACTGTGGTAGTATGCTATTACTCCAGAGCTGCCTGTCATTCAGTGGTTACCCCATGGGCTCAGTCTCTTGGTGAATCAGAAGGTTTTGCCTGGTGTCTTGGTTCTTGATCCATCTAGATATCAGAAGCGGTCACGCGACTCTATATGTGCCTCATGGTAAAATACGCAATGAGCATTGTTTTTCAATCTTTTGAATCATCGCTTTCAAAAATTTTGTTTTCCGTGGATCTCCAGTCCATGGAAAAATCCACGGTCATAATTTTGCTCAGTTATTGCAGTGGTTATTGTCAGTATTATCCCTCTCATTAACTAACAGCAGGAGCCCAGTTTGCATGGAAATTGCCAGTCTGCTGTGGTATATTGTTTGATAGCTGATGTCAATTCTCAGGCCCCTCCCAAACATCTGTCCTCATCGCATACAACTAACTGATTGACGTTGAGCTGAATTATCAGCTCAGGAAACACGGCCGAAGGGGAGAACACGCCTCTCCGTTTGACTCACTGCCTATCGTGAATTACCTTCCTTTTATTTTATATGCCACAATAGAAGGATGATGTTAACATATGTTACTCCTGGGTATTTTTTACAGTGATCAGAGTATCACGAGGCAATCCTCTAAATAACTGGGCATGTTGTTCTTCGTACTCTGATTCTCAGTTTTTCAGATTAGACACTCTGACGCCCACATTTGTCTGTTATTTGGCGCGCAGTTTCTACTCTCTGGTGTAAGAATTGAACATTTGCTGATCTGGAGGTAGACCAGCCTCAACACACAGTAAACCATCCCACTTACTAAAGCGATGTGACCTATTGGGTGAGCATTTAGGAAATTGCGTTGCTGCCTGCGCAATTGTGGTGGTTGTGTATTTTTTTAATGGTTCGGTTTTGTTGTGCTACGATAGTTTCATCGTGGGTGTTGCGGATGTTCTCGTGTTGGAGCTTCCGTAAGTACGTCCCTTAAGTGCGTCAGCCATTTTAGCCCAGTACATGAAGAGACCTGGAGGGAGAGAAAATGGCTGCCTGTAGAAATGGTCCATTTGTCCCTGTCTCATCAAACATAAAATTTCCTGCTCCCTGTGTAAGACTCCTCTTCTATACACCCCCCACTTCAGTCCAGATTTGTCCCTGAAATGCACCGTGTCTTGCGATCTGTCTCATCGGCACAGAGGCTCGGTCAGATGTGGGTTTTCAGGTCATGCTGTTTTCAGCTGGTTGCCCTTATAATCGCAGGGGAATACTGCTGAGAATCACGGAACTGTCTGTGCTTTTCAAATGAGTCAATGCAAAAAGGCTTTATGTGAATTACACAGCAAAATGCAACAGGATTTACCCGGAAACGCCAGCCCTTGTCATATGCTTTGCACTAACCGCATCACACATACACTTACACGGACTCCTACACACACTTTCTGAGAGCAAATTTGCATCACACCACTCTCCATTCCGCTCAGACTTTAATTCAAATTTCATAAGCTTAAAAGCAAATATACCGCACCAGAACATACACTTTTGCAAACAGCAAAATCTAAAGATGACAACGGATATCTATAAATGTTATATCAATAAATATAATTTACATTGTTATGAAACGCCGTTTATAAGAGGATTATATCGACCGTTACCATCTTTGTAAGCTCTATTTTTTTCCGTTATTATCACACTATTATTGATTTTGTTTTTACTTGTTTTTTTTTTTTTTTTATTGAGCTGTGAATCAGCATAACCAGACAGCCAGTGAGGGGAACAGCCATTTGATCGGTGCAAAAACAACCACCAGCTTTGCCCACCCCATTTCTTACAGGCCTCCGTAGTCATGGCAACATGCTGTGGCGCAGCACTTATTGGGATTCAGTGGAACTGCAGGCGGCTGCATTAAGCGGCCAGGGATGGTGTCTCCCTCGCATTGAGCTGCGTCTGAGACTGGCTTCTGCCTGGCAGTGAGGAGAGCGATGCGCAATCCCTCACAGCAATCCGCCCGCCATGTAGGACTGTCTTTGTCTGCATGTGTCTGTGTGTACATGTCTGTGTTATGTGTATGTGTACATGGGCAGCGGCAGTCAGAACGCAACGCGCTGGAGATGGTCACTGCCGCGGTGCGAAACGTCCCTTTGATGACTACCCGCATCTCACTCGATATTCAACTCGCTTTCTGACGTTTATGAAACTCGGTTTCGCTTCAAAATGACTGTGACTCAGTCATTGTGGATTATTCAGGAAAGGATTTCTCGTTTGTCTCGTTTTAGGGTCCATCGTCCTCCTATTGAGCGGAAATTTTATATTTGTCTTAAGCGGCGTCCGCCCAGCCACACCCTTCTCCCCTCAAAGTATCATACAATGAAGGCTGACAAAAGTGAACAAAAAATTTTAAAAAAAATCCCATTCTCTGTTTACCACAGTCCTAATAAATGGCACAGTCAAATACGGGCTGTCCAGTCCGGAGAAAGCGAAAATATAGATCGATCTGAGTCAAAGCCACTGGACCATACGTCCATATACTCTCTGCGTGTATGTGTGTGTGTATGTTTTCGTAAAAAAAAAAAGGTTGTTTATTGTGAAAAACGTGCAGAACGTACCTTAGGAAATCAGGGAAAACCTTGGTGCAGAAAGCGAGCGGAAAACGATATCATGCCGTATTCCTCTGCTACAGTTTGCGTGCTGTGCAGAAAAAAACAACACTCTATTGCAACCTGGAGGTGAAAGTATCAGTTTTTTTTTTTTTGAGGAGGTTCGTTGATGCTCAGTGGCGCTGTTGAAGCTTCTCTCTGTCTCTCACTTGCCTCCTCTCTTTCTCTCTCTTGCTGTCTCCTTTTTTTAGCTTTCGTCCTCCTCTCGGTGAAGACTTCAGGTCCTCGGGCTGGCCAGATCTCGTCTTGCCAACCCTGTACCCCTCGTCCCAAGCCACTGGCTGAGGCGCCCCGTGAAAAAGCTGCACTGCACGAAGGTTAAAAATAGCCAGGTTCTGCTTCTGAGCCGCCCGTGTGAACTGAGCAGTCTGCAGCCGAGCAGGAAGACGGAACTTTATTAAGCATGGCTGCGTGCAGACAGAGTATTGGTAGCTTTGCTACATCATAGTAGCATTGAGTGCTGACAGGGGGCTGCAGGAGCCCGGCTGCACGTCATCGCTGTGCTACGGCGCACCACGGCGATGTGAAACGCTGCGCTACCGCTCCTCGTCGCCCGCCAGCCCACAGGAGCTCCCGACACTATGAGATATGCAACCACACGCGGGAGCCCGCAGTTCGCAACACGCCCTCTCTAACAGGCAGAATGTACGCCACTGCCACGCGCTACATACACTCTGTTTACGCCTGGATCACTCATCAACTCATACTCTGCATTATGCATTCATGCGCTTAGTCACAGTAATGGCCCTCAACTCCGCTCCATGCATAAATGCATTCACTTGTGGACGGTGCAAACTAATGGCTATAGCAACACTCAAAATTAAATTCAGCATTGGAAATTCAGAAATTCCTGCCAGCTTTTTCACACCTTGGGGAACCACAGAGGGGGGGGGTCGTTTAAATTTGCCAACAGTGGTGCTTATTTATGTGGATGGCATCAGGCAGTGCACAGAGAGTAGCCTCTTGCCCTTATAACACAGGCACTATCTGTGTCTGATATTGTGATATATTTTTGAGCTATATATGTGCATGTAATTGCTGGGTGTTGACAGTTTAATGGCTTGTCGTGGGGGTTCATTTTTAGACATGTTTGTATTTGTATGTGCGCAAGAAATTTGTAAATATAAGATAAAAAAAATAAATAAATAAATTCATATCAATCTTGTAATGGGCTGGCATTTCCTTGCTTGAATGTGTAAAAACAAATTCTGGAGGGAGATTTTGTGTAGAACACTGTTTTAAAACAACTGCAATGTTACATGGAACGAAGAAATATTGATGAGTCCATACATTCACAATCTTACTCACTTGGAGGGGGGGATGTAGTCCGTCCCAGCAGAAAATCTGCTAGAGGCAGAGAAACACCCTGGGCAATCCACTAATCCATTGCAGAGATCACACTCTGGTCACCTGCTCATGCACACATTTAAGAAATTTAGAGACTGCAATTAGGCTTTGGTCTGTGGCAGAAAGCCCATACGAACACAGGGACAATATTCAAACTTCAGACAGAAAGGCCCCAGGCCACATTTGAAAGCACACCTTCTTGCTGAGAGGCAACAGCATTACTCTCTGCATCACCACGGTGCCCCTAGTTCAAGTGGATGAGGAGATTCTTGTCACAACCCCCTTGTTGGTTTGCATGCGCTTTTTATTTAAATGTTTTCTCACTGATGTCTGTTGAGAGGAGCAGCGGGTCATTGCTGCATTTGGAAGCATCTGTAGATGGTGCCCCAAGAGATGTTAAGATGCGCCTGTCCTCCCCACAGCTAATGTTTCACTTTTGTTGCTTTTTTCTGAGTTTGCTCCACCACACTATTCACAAAACCAATCACTCACAGCATTTAAACTGAACTTCACACTCTTCTTTGTGATCTTGAGTGATTCAATATTAATTTGGCATGCCTTTTTAGAAGCAATGGTTGTACATCTCCTTTCTGTCAGGAAAGTGTGATGGTCCTGCCCTGCAGGCTCTCCCCCCTCCTGCTGTCTGCACCTCCACCTCAGCGAGCCACTGCTGCTGCACCTTGAGGTGGAGGTGCTGTTAAGAGTATGAAACAGGGAGTGCAGCTGCATTCTGTGTTTTTTATTCTGTCTGTTTTGGAGCCGTATTAGTCGCTGCTGCTCTCCTCTCTGGTTTATAACTTTAATTAAATATTTATTTATATTTTTACTCAGCCTGTGCATTTGGGTCCCTTCTGTTTGGTTTGGGTACATGGTCCCAGTACCCGCCGGCTTATTACCTTCTGCCGGCCGGACCAAACCATAACAGAAAGTCGATCACAAAGTGGAGAATGTTCAAAAAAGAGTCTTCGGTCCTCTCACGCTCTGTGTAAGAATTACATCTCTTGACACGGGTAGATTTGGGAATGTAATAATCATTTTCCACTGTTCATCTCAGATCCATAAGATCTTGATGCCCTTGAAGAACTACAGTTATTGTTTACTTCAACAATCATTGTCAGTCATCAACCATCATATTTATATTGCTTCCACTGTCTTCCACTGAAATAGCTGCAAGCTGCTGTGGTTAGCAGCTGGCTTTAGTCAGCATCCTTCCTCCGGTGGTATTTTGTTTGATGGCTTTGCTTAACTGCAGGTTATCACGTGGTAATCTTTGTTCTCATTTTATAAATTGCAGTAGACTTTTATGTTCCTGAGTAGGCCTATGCCATTACATCAGCCATGAAAGCACCAGCATTTTCTCTTCCCAAGCAATCTAAACTGCCTGTTTCACCTTTGATACTGTTTGTTTAACTATGAGGCAGGAATTTGGAAAGAAATACTTTAAATATCATGGTATCCATTACTACTGACACATTTTGACATTGAACTACTGTCCCTGGTGAGGTCATAGTTGTTGTGAGCGATAGAGCAACTATTCAGCTTACTCATTTCATTTGTAGTTATTATAATTCCACATTTCTGGACACTCCATACCATTATCATTCTGCGCCTGGCTGTCCCATATTATCCAAGCAGTTTCAACAATGCAAGCATCAGCTAGGGGTTCATTCATCCATACCAAACAGGTTTGACACGAATTATGTGAATTCATTTTGAAGCTATTTTTACATTCACTGCATTTTTAGGGTGGCATGGTGGTGCAGCGGGTAGTTGAATCTGGCTGGGGACCTTTCTGCATGGAGTTTGCTTGTTCTCATGTTCTCGTGGGTTTACTCTGGGAATTGTAGTTTCCTCCCACAGTCCAAAGACATCCGTGTTAGGTTAGTTGGGGACTCACACTTATAGATTTAAATATTTGAGTAAATATGTGATTCAGTTTATGTGATTCATACACAAGTTTAGATGAATACGACTGGTGGCACTATGTACCCATGAAAGTGCTGAAGGTGTTAAACAAGAAATAATTACTGCATTTTTGGAGCAGTGCACCATGAAAGGCTCTGACAAGGCAGGATTACATGATAGTTTTCTAATGCTTCATATGAACATCTCCTGCACATGCTGATACCTGGTGTTATTTGCTTTCAGCTGCCGAGAGTCTGAGGGACGAGATCTCTGGAGAGAGCTTTGATATGTTGTTGTTTACCATAATACTGCGCTATCTGATCTCCTAAGTGGGACATCTTGTACTAACAAACAAGCTATGGCAGAAAGCTCATATTGACTCAAAAGAACCTCACAAGGCTCAATCAAAATGCAGCATAAGGCTATCCTCTCAGAGGCTCTAGCATTGTTCTGAGAGTGGTTGCTCGTTTATTGGCTTTCCCTTAAATGTTTTCTGTCTGCTTTTCCTTGAAATTGTCTTATTTGTTATCTCTACCCTGAGCTTTGGAGGTGCTGAAGACAGTGGAATTTCAGTTGAATCCCAAGGGCTTTTCGCAGCTTGCACATAAAGGGTCATATAAAGGCAATTTGGACTCCTCCATTCAGCAATTGCCCCATCTGGAGCTCACTTCCTTAACAGGTTTTTATTCTGATCGCTTGCACATTTACTTCGCTCCGTGGAGAAGGTTATTTTAAACAAGCATTCTTTACCGCAGGCAAAGGCCTAATGAAATCAACTTACTCGCTGAAGGATGCTTACAGTTATGTCATGTGGCTACAATCAATTTTTCCTCTGCACAGTTCCATAGTGTTATTCACATAATATTCAAAGCACTGACACTGAAGCCATACGTGCTCTTAATTTCTTATGTATCCATATTGTCATGATTATGCCAGGCTCCAAATATTCTGATGTCCATATTGTCTGTTGAGTTCACTAAAAAAGCTTGTTAATGTGATACTCTAATCTGACTTTGCTGTCCATTGATTGACGTAAGATGTATAGATTTTTCCTGCTGTTTTAGCTGCTTCATTGTTTCTTGTCATCTCTTCTCTGTAACCTCCTTTCATTTTCATTATGACTACATGGTCTGCTGCTTCATATACTGTCATTAAATTTACTGTATGTTTTTTTATCAATTTGCCAGTAACACAGAGGAGTGTGGGCGAGTTGTGAAATCCCCACCTAGAGAATGTGTACTTGACTGCTTGCAAACCACTCGAAACCAAAACTGTACACCATTTCTCTGACTTTTTACTCTGTGGGCCTAATCCTATGGACCAGTCCATTATCAATGTCTGACACTGTAGTCATAGTTTTCAGCCAGCTAGCTGGTGTGAGAAGCAAGTATGGGTTTCTGTTGCAACATAGGGCCTATTTTTGTTGTTACTGTATGATTTATTGGGTCTATCAGCCATCAGGGTTCTTAACTAGCCATTTGGATAAAGATGTATTATTCCTAAAGTTATTTGCCTCTCCTTTCCACATTTTGCCCTCCCAGTTGTTCGGATTTTATTGTTCTTGTGTCCACACTTTGGGTTATCCATTTAAGGTACTGCTCCTTTCTAGTTGAGCCAATAGGTGTAAATTTAATTGTCCTAGATTTACGTGCAA
Organism: Gymnothorax reevesii; assembly: GCA_029721435.1. Classification (NCBI taxonomy): domain Eukaryota; kingdom Metazoa; phylum Chordata; class Actinopteri; order Anguilliformes; family Muraenidae; genus Gymnothorax; species Gymnothorax reevesii. The sequence goes on along the minus strand of CM056574.1, from coordinate 135,822,950 downwards.
TGGGATCTCAGACCTTATGAAATTTTATGCTCCCCAGTCTACCAACATCTCACTGTTTGTGAAATATCTTACTGTACAATACCTCCTTTTATAAGCCCCAATTTTAATGACGTTGGGATGTTGTGTAAAACGTGAATAAAAACAGAATAAAACTGATTTGCAAATTCCTTTTTGACCTATATTCAATTGAGTACACTACAAAGACAAGGTGTTTAATGTTCAATTTTATTGTTTTATTGTTTTTTTTTTTTTTTTGGGAAATATTCACTCATTTTGAATTTGATGCCGGCAAAAAGTTCCAAAAAAGCTAGGACAGGGGCAACGAAAGACTGGGAAAGTTGAGGAATGCTCAAAAAACACCTGTTTGGAACATTCCACAGGTGAACAGGTTAATTGGAAACAGGTGAGTGTCATGATTAGGTAGAAAAGGAGCATCCCTGAAAGGTTTAATCGTTCACAAGCAAGGATGGGCCGAGGTTCACCACTTTCTAAAAAATTGCGTGAGCAAATAGTCCAGTTGTTGGCATCCATCTCTCTCGGAAGACAATGGTGTTCCGCCTTTAGTCAGACAGAAGTGGACTTGCAGCGGCTGCTGTGACTGAAGAGCCCGATTCTTGAGCGGCAGACTCTCTTGCAGTTACTGCAGGTATAGTCCTTGTCACAAGTGCCAGTGGATGCTGCCTCTTATCTTTGATGCCTGCGAAACCTCTGTTCTTCCCACTGGACCTCTCTCTTCTGCTCTGCGTGCTTGATGCCAGCCTTGATGGTGGACCGCCAGCTGCCACAATCTGAGGCAGCCATGTCTGCTGGATTGATGTTGTCTGCCCTCAGGTTGTGCTTACAGACGTCCTTGTAATGTAGGAGTCATGGTTTGTGAGGTGTGCGTCTTGTTTGGACTTTTCTTTGCGGCTCTCGTCCCGGGACAATATTGAATTCCTGGGCTATCGAATTCTTTACCCAGCTGGCTGATTGAGCTGGTGCGACGCTTTCCCAGAATCTACATAAGCAGGAAGTCCGCCACACCTCCTTCACTAGAGTGTCCGTGTTCAGCTTTGCACTATAGCCGAAGACATCTGTAGTCAGGTTTTATACGACTTTCTATCTTCTAATTATTGGAGTTTCTTCTCCACTTCTCTTGTAACTGCATTAGTGAGAAGATTGTGTCACTTGTCAATCTCTCAGCTCTGAATCTGCACTGTGCCTCTGGATAGACTCGTACAGCGAGTGGCTGCAGCCTGTTCAGGACAACTTGGGTAAAGACTTTGCCAACGATGCTGAGGAGGATTATTCCATGATAGCTGTAACAGTCTTGCATAGCACGTACTGTGAAGGATATTACCATGTGGGCTCAGGAACACTTCAGAAAACCATTGTCAGTTAAACAGTTTGTCACAACACCTTCAAGTGCACGTTGAAACTCTACCATGCAAAGTGAATGTCATATATCCACAACACCCAGAAACGCCACTGACTTTTCTAGGCTTGAACTCATCAGAGATGGACCGAAGCAAAGTGGATAAGTGTGCTGTGGTCTGATGAGTCCACATTTCAGATGTGGATGGGAAAGAATGGGAAAGAATTCCACCTACAAAGCCTCTATAATTAGTGTCCTCAGTTCCCAAACTCTTATTGAGTGGTGTTAGAAGGAAAGGTGATGTAGCACAGTGGTAAACATGTCCCTGTCCCAGCTTTTTTGGAACAAGTTGCACGCATCAAATTCAGTTTGAACATTGAATATCTTGTCTTTGTAGTGTACCCAATTGAAAATAAGTCAAAAAGGATTTGCAAATCATTGTATTCGCTTTTATTCAGGAATGTGGACATTTTGGCCTGTGAGATATTTGTAGCTGAGAGGTTCTCTTTCATATCTCTTATATATAGAAGATACAATTAATGCTCAAGAGGACAAAACTATTGTTTTGGGGTATTGTAGTGTTAAGTAGGCAGGGGAACACCAGATGCAGGAACTGAAGTGTTTATTGAAACACAAAACACTTGGAGAAAATGGGCAGACAAGCCAGAAATAAAACACCGTGCACATGCACTGAACAAATGGGAAAACTAATGTACACAGCCCAAGGCAAGGGGAAACAGAAGTATACACTCCAAGAGTGGCTAAACTAAAAAAACAAACTGGACCTAACTAGACTGACGGATAACACTGTGGGACTAGACAAGGGGCAGACAAGAGCGCAGCAAAATGCAAGACTCGCAAATCATACAAATGAGATACTCAGAAGGCACAAGGAGCTGAGATTTCACCATGCAGAGCAGAGTCTAACAAAGTTCCGTCTGATGGCCCCTCCCATCTCTGCCACTTATATAGTCACGAGAGGAGGCGGGGACTCGGAATGCGATGTCGACTGGAACAGAAACACATGGGATTAATAAACAAATTAACGAGGACCGGGTAAACCATAATGACTCGAGACAAGACGTGGAGACCAACAATCAAACTAAACAGTTTAGATTAAGGTAATCTAAACCTGACGAGTAAAAAGTACCACGAGAGAAGCAAAGGAAAGCACATTTTTAAATGCAGTTAATCAGGGGAAGCTTAGGCAGGAATTACTAAAGCTAGAAACACACACATTCGCTGTGAGTTAATTAAGGTTAATACAATGTGACAAAATATTTACAATCACCCTCAAATGAGTGCTGGTTAGTAAGGGTTAGTAGTTATCCTATTAGAGAACGCATTCACTCAAAGCTTAGTGAGACCCAGAGTTAAGCACAGGTGGAAGCAATGAATGAAATACCAGAGCCGAAACCAAAAGAGGAAACTTGATTGGACAACGAGACGCAGGCATACTCAAGGCTGTCACGTGACATCACTGGAGTTTGGCAGAGAGGGAGTCCATCATCAGACAGTAGAAATGAAAGCTGAAAAATAAAACGAAAGTAAGGCACAAGCACAAATAAGCACAAGACAACACACACGAGACAGAATCATAACATGTAGAAATCCAGTACAGTCTACTAGGCAAATTGTACACCTTTTGCCTGGCTCATTCTTCAACAGAATATTTCACATTTGCTTTGTCTTCTACATGTTATACTAGCAATATGAGCAAGAGAAGCTAATTATATTCAAGTTTTATTAATAATATTGATTCTGGGAAATAAATAGAAAAATAAATATATTTTTACAATTTCCAGTTTGTCTGAATCACAGCAAGAATAGCCAGATGAACCAAGCAGACAACAAATAAAAGAGTTCAGTGAATACTTCATCGGGCAATTGTACCAACAAAAGTACAGGATGCCACTCTGAATGTTGGTTTTTGTACAGTTGAGTGAATTTCCAACATTACCTTTGGATATTGGGAAAATGAAGAGGATGCAATTTATAAGGATTCTGAACCTCAATTACATCTTACTACTACTACACATTAAAGTGTCAGTGCTGTACTTAAAAATATCTTCAAAACAGAAGATTGTTTTACTCTGCACTTAATGCCCAGGACCTCATTTCTTGAGTTGTTTTCTATTTGTACTACATTGTTACTGCAGCAGCTATTGCCCAGACTCTGCTTTACAAAAAGCATTTAAAAGGAACCTCGATTCCTATTTATTTTATGTACTTCATTCATGCCTTTTGCTATGCAGCTGGAATAATAAACCTTCAACCAAGTCTCTCCTTGCACCTGACTCCAGTCCTCAACTTCCTGTCCTCCGTGTCTGTCATGAAGGTACATGACACAACCCTTACAGAAGACTTTGCCGGTCCAGATGGACTCAGCAAGGATCCCATTGCCACCGGAGGTGGGAGGGTTTGCTGCCCATCCTCCCGACCTCTATCAACTGGCGGCAGAACAGCAGAGGGAGATTGCCCGCCATCCTGGACGGCCTGGCTCTTGGGGTCCGCAAACTCTCCATCTCCCATGCTCCACTGCCACCAGCGTCTTCTGTCTCTCCTGCTGGAATGCAGGCTCCTTCATCCATTCCCCGGGGTGATTTGCTAGTGCGCCTGCCAGAGTGCTATGATGGAAACCCCTCTGTGTGCAAAGCCTGCACCCTTCAGTGCACAATGTATTTCACCTACCATCCAGCCCCGAGTAAAGCAGAGAAGATTGCTGCAGTGGTGACCCACCTTTCGGGCAAGGTGCTTGTCAGGGCGACTGCTGTCTGGGGGGAATTGTTTTTTTCTACCTATGCCAATTTTCTCCATCAGCTTTGCTCAGTGTTTGACCACCCCGGGAGAAGGTTGGGGACCAGCTGCTGGAACTGTGAAAAGGGACAAATACAGCAGCGGACTACGCCTTCCAATTCCGCACATTGGCAGCCGCCAGCGGCTGGAATGAGCCTGCACTATTGACCACTTTCCGAAAGGGGATGTGTCTAGAGCTCAGGGTAGAGATGGCCTGCAGGGACTTAAAGCTGTCCCTGCCTTCATACATCGACACAGACATCAGCCTGGACCAGCTCCTGCAGGAGAGATGCAGGCTCAGCCCAGAGGCCCCACTCAGCTGCCAGCGGAGGGGGCAGAGCCTATGGAACTGGAGTACTCAAGACCATTAGAGCATCGCCCTTGGAAGAAGACCAGCCCCCACACCCTTGGTCTAGAGCGCCCCCAAGGTAAAGGTGTCCTAGTCAAGGTATCCTGTATCCTAGGACCAGAAAGAGTGGCTATGGAAGAAAGGAGGGTGAAGGCAGTAGCAGCATGGCCAATCCCATGGACGATAAAGGAGCACTGGCGCTTCATGGGCTTTGCAAACTTCTACCGATGCTTCATTAAAAACTTCAGTGAACTTGCCCAACCTCTGACGCGTCTGTTCAAGGGAAAATCCAAAAACCTGGGATAGAATCCAGAAGTTCAGCACACGTTCAACACACTCAAGACTCTGTTCATCATTGCACCTATATCAAATTACCAGACCCAGAAAATCGCTTTATAGTGGAGGTTGACACTTCCATTGTGGGGGTGGGAGCAATTCTGTCCCAACGCCACGGGACGCCAGGGAAGTTGTACTCCTGTGCTGACTTCTTGCACAAACTCACAACCGTAGAGGTCAATGACTATGTGGGGAACCGGGAGCTGTTGGCAATTAAACTAGTGCTCGAGGAATGGAGGCACTGGTTAGAAGGGGCCCAGCATCCATTCCTTGTGCTGACTGACCACTGCAACCTGGAGTATCTGAGAAAGGCACAAAGGCTAAATCTATGTCAGGCTAGGTGGGCACTTTTCTCGCTTCAATTTTTCAATAACCTATCTCCCAGGCTCGAAGAACATCAAAGCAGATACACTATTCCGAAGGGGCGTTTCGCCACCAGAGAATCCAAGTTGACCGTAGATGTCAGGACGCCCCCAATTAACAGCCGGGGCTCCGAGTCTGGCCCTCCACAATGGACCCTCCACCTCTGCCTGCCCTGTAGGAAGCTAAGCCCACAGTTCATTGGCCCATTCCATGTCCTCTGGAAGGTCAATGAGTCAGCTTAATCAATACAGTTGCCGTCACACTACCACATCAATAACACATTTCATGTCTCTCTGCTTAGGCCGGTGATTGCTGGACCCCTGGCGGAAGCTGCCCCCCCAAACACCTGGAGGTTGACAGAGACCCAGCCAATGCACTATGCAACCGTCTACATTCCAGACATCAAGGAGGCAGGTTGCAGTATTTGGTGAACTGGGAAGGCTATGGTCTGGAGGAGAGGACCTGGGTGGAGCGTAACGACATTTAGGATCCGCAGCTCCTGGCTGAATTTCACTCGGCCCAGTCCACTCCCTCCCGGCCTAAGATCAGGCACTCCAAGAGTCGCGCCTCTGGGAAGAGGGGGAATACTGTAAGACTAAGCCTCTGGCCATCCAGCTCACCAGTCTGTTAAGACCTAGACTGCAACTGCATTGTTCACTCCTTCATCATTGTGTGTTTCTGTGCCTTATTTCCACTGTGTGGTACTAGAGTGCTTATGAAGTCTCTTAACTACATACCTGTGTTGCATTTCTAGTATTGTATATTTATTTTGTATGCTTCAGTTATGCCTTCTGCTGAGCAGTCGGCATAATAAACTTTCAACCATGTCCATCCTTGCACCTGAGTCCAGTCTTCAACTTCCTGTACTCTATGCTTGTTACAAGGGTACATGACACAATCCTTACAATGGTGCAGCAATTTTTTTTTTTTTTGACAATTGCATGGCCTGAATGCATGTTTGAAGGCTCATTCCATGATTATTGATGCTAAAAAATTGTTTAAACTGGTTTGAGGCTACATTATTTTAGCAAAATTACCTCTTGACGGTCAGTTGTTCCAGTATATACACTGCCTTCCATAATTATTGGCACCCCTGATTAAGATGTGTTCTTTAGCTTCTACTAAATTCAGTTTTTTTTTCTAAATAATATAGGACCACAATAAAAAAAGAGGAAAATCCAACCTTTATTTAAAGTGCATTTATTCAGTGGAAAAACAAATCCCACCTTAAGAAATAATCCTTTCACATCAAATCATGTGTGCCACAATAATCAGCACCCCTGATGTTAATACTTTGTACAACACCCTTTTGCCAACAAAGCAGCACCTAATCTTCTCCTATAATGTTTCACAAGATGGGAGAATACAGTAAGAGGGATCTTCGACCATTAGAATCTCTCTAAATCATCCAGTGACCTGGGTCCTCTCCTCTGCACTCTCCTCTTCAGCTCACTCCACAAGTTTTCAATGGGGTTGAGATCTGGGGAATGAGATGGCCATGGGAGGAGCTTGATTCTGTGTCTGGTGAACCATTTCTGTGTAGATTTGGCCACATGTGTAGGGTCATTATCTTGCTGAAAGACCCAGTGATGACTCATCTTCAGCTTTCGGGCACCAGATTTTGATTTAAAATGTCCTGGTATTTCAAAGCGTTCACGATGTCATGCACCCTAACAAGGTTTCCAGGGCCTCTGGAAGAGAAACAGGCCCACAGCATCACCGATCCTCCCCCATACTTCACAGTGGGCATGAGGTGCTTTTCTGCATACTCATCTTTTGTGTTCCGCCAGACCCACTTAGAGTGTTTGTTGCCAAAAAGCTGTATCTTGGTCTCATCTGACCAAAGCACACGGTCCCAGTTGAAGTCCCAGTACCGCTTAGCGAACTCCAGATGTTTGCGTTTATTATTGTGAGTGAGAAAAGGTTTTTTCCGTGCATGCCTCCCAAACAGCTTGTTGGCATGTAGATAGCACCTGATGGTTGTTTTGGAGACTTTGTGACCCCAAGATGCTACCACTTGTTGCAATTCTTTAACAGTGAGCTTTGGAGAACTTATTATTTCTCTTACCATCCTCCTCACTGTGCATGGTTGCAAAATAACCTTGCATCCTCGTCCAGGCTTGTTTACCACTGTTCTAGTTGTTTTAAACTTTTTAATGATTCCTCTGACGGTAGATATGGGCAGGTGCAGGTGAGTTTTCTTGTAGCCATTGCCTGACTTCTGAAGGTCGACACACATCTGCCTTACTTGAATGGTGTGTTCCTTTGTCTTTCCCATGTTGAAGAATGGATAAAAGAAATGGCCTCTGTGTCAGGTCATATTTATACCCCAGGGAAACAGGAAGTGATGAACTACTAATTAAATGTTCCTACATACTCTGATCAACTTTGTAAACTACTGTAGATATGACGGAAATACTAAAGTTACATTCATTTCCTAGGAATTGTTAGGGGTGCCAATAATTGTGGAACAGGTGATTTTATGAAAAATTTTTTCTTAGTCAGGGATTTTTTTTTCCCTCTTAAAATTCACTTGTGTTGAAGGTGACATTTTTCTATTATTTTTGGTGTGAGAGTATGATTCTGCAATAAAAACTGAATTTATTTTAAGGCTTTTAACCAGGGGTGCCAATAATTATGGAGGGCGCTGTAAGTTGACATGAACTTCAAGCAGTGTCACAGTATTAAACAGGATGGCATGACGGAATGAGTTGTCAGGAGTTGTTTAAGCCCACATTGTGGCCTAAAATGATGCTGAAAGTGTTAAATACTGCGATGGCATGGTAAGGAACACCAGCATTTCAAGGAGACCGTGTTGTTGAAAACTATTGGCAATAGAGATGCAAAATGGAAGTTAAGTGCCTCTAATGTTTGTTATCTGTGTATGACAGGTAAAAGAAAAAAATCAGCGGTTGACAGCATGACAACTCCATGATGAAAGTATCAAGTGTTTGAAAATAGTTTGATTGGTCGTGTTGCTTCCAAGAGCTGGCAATATAAAAAAAAGATGATTTGGCCAAAAAATTAAAGGATTGGACACCACTGGACTAGGAACAAGTCCTTTGGATTCATGAATCAAAATTCAAAATTTTGTTCCCAAATGCAGAACTTCTCTGGGGAGCATTTCCCAAAAGCATATATAGTTCGTCCATTCAGTCAATGGGCACAAATATGTAAGTTAGCATCTGTGATTTCAGGAAACGCACCCCTGTATAGTTGGACAACCTCAAAAATGACTGTCTCACCCGATTGTTGGACATAATCCGATGGAACAAATCTGTTTTAACATTGAAACACTCTCTTTGCAATGAAGCTCAAAGCATATGGAATGGTTTAGCGAGTGAGGAAATACAACCCCAATTCTGAAATAGTTAGGACAAAGTGTAAATTGTGAATAAAGTCAAAACGTAATGACTTTCAAATCACACCAGCCAGTATTTTATTCATAATAGAACAGAGATAACTTAGCAAATATCGATCCTGAGAAATTTTACAATTTTAGGTACAAATTGAGCTCATTTCAAATTTGATGGCTGCTACAGGTCTCAGAAAAGTTGGGACAGGGGCCTGTTTACCATGGTGTAGCATCCCCTCCTTTTTTAACACAGAGGGGAGGCTTCTAGGCATTGAGGTGAGAAGTCTCTTGAGTTTAGCCATTGGAATTTGATCCCACTCTAGTTTAATACGGGCTGCCAGCTGCTGGTAAGTTTTGGGTCTCATTTGACAGACTTTTTGTTTACTTATGTGCCAAATGTTCTCAATCGGTGAAAGATTCGGACTGCAGGCAGGCCAGTTCAGCACATGGACTCTTCTACAACAAAGCCACGCTGTTGTAATTGCTGCAGTATGTGGTTTTGCATTGTCCTGCTGGCCTTCCCCGGAATAGATGTCGTCTGGAGGGGGGCCTATATTGCTCTAAAACCTGAATATACCTTTCAGCAGTCACGGTGCTTTTTAAAAGATGCAAGTGTCCCACACCATATACACTCATGCATCCCCATACCATCAGAGATGCTGGCTTTTGAACTTAACGCTGATAACAGGAGGAGTGGTCTTTCTCCCCTTTAGCCGGGATGACTCGACGCCCATATTTTCCAACAATAATGTCAAATTTAGACTCATCTGACCACAGGACACTCTGCTACAGTCCATTTTAAATGAGCCTTGGCCCACAGAACATGGCGGCGCTTCTGGATCATGCTGAACAACGGCTTCCTTTTTGCATGATAGAGTTTTAGGTGGCACCTGTGGATAGCACAGTGGACTGTGTTTACAGACAATGGTTCTTGAAGTATTCCTGGGCCCATTTAGTAATGTCAGTGACAGAATCATGCCGGTGAGTGATGCAGTGGTGTCTGAGGGCCGAAGATCAAGGGCATCCAGTAAAGGTTCTCGGCCTTGTCCCTTACGCACAGATATTTTTCCAGTTTCTCGGAATTTTTTGATGATGCTATGATGCTATGCACTGTCGATGATGAGATCTTCAAAGCCTTTGCAATTTGACATTGAGGAAAATTGTTTTTAAAGTATTCCACAATTTTTTTATCCAAGCTATCACAGGTTGGAGAGCCTCTGGCCATCTTTACTTCTGAGAGACTCAGCCTCTCCAAGACATCCCTTTTATAGCCATTCATGTCACACACCTGATGCTAGTTAACTTAATTACTTGCTAAATGTTCTTTCAGCTGGTTCTCTTATATATTAATTGCTTTTTCAGCCCTTTTTTTTTTTTTTTGCCTGTGTCCCAACTTTTTTGAGTCCTGTTGAAGCCAGAAAATTTGAAATAAGCTCACTTTGTGGATAAAAATGTAAATTGTCTCAGTTTCAACATTTGAAATGTTATCCATGTTCTATTGTAAATAACATATTGGCTCATGTGAACTGTGAAAGTCATCGCATTTTGATTTTATTCACATATACACTTTGTCCCAACTATTTTGGAATTGGGGGTCGTAAGAAACGGGTGAAAACTATGCCTGAAAGATTAAATGATGTGATCAAAACAAATGGTGGCCACACTAGATATGGTCTTTTTCTCTCAATAAGACATTATTATTTTTATTTTCACCATATTATTATGTGTTTGCTTTTTTTATCTTTATGATTTATCTTCATTTTGTTAATTTGCATCATCATCACTGCGCACTACTGAATGACTATCTATGAGCTTGCAGGCGCAGAACTAGTCATAATAGAGCCTGCCTTTCTTCTTGCTGTACATCATTAACCACAAGCACGACCGGTAGCTATTTCTAGAGCAAGCTGCTTATTGCTTGAGTGCTCCCTGAGTGGATACTCAGGCTTGCCTGATATTTTACATAAGTATGCCTTGGTGGCTCTGCAATGACAAATAGTATTGCAGGCAGGGGACATCTGCAGGTCAACAGGCCAAAGGGGCACCGTTGCCATTCCAGCTTTAATGCCTGATATTCTTCATTGTGATAGAACAACACGTCATTCTTTCCAAAGGTGCTTCATCTCCACGGGAGGGGGGAAATTACAATTTAGCTAAATGATAATCAGAAATAAATAAAGATGCAGTCAACCTCGTAGGATTTTCTAAATGTGATTTTGATGTGGCTTTTGTGATGGGCATTGGCATGACTGTTACGGTGATTCAGTTCATTAAGAATAAGGGAGTCTGGCCTGTTGCCAGGAAACAGCAGATGTCTTTGTGCTATCTTTCATACATCTCCTGTGTTTTTTGCAGTAGAGCTGTGCAGAAGCATCTCCATTACCTGTCTCAGTCAGGCATTTGGGATAATGACCTTTCTGTAAAAAGAAATGTTTGGCATTGTTGAAGGCAGTACCTTTCTGGTAGCAGCTGCATATCGCTCCATGACAAATGAAAAAATTAAGCTTGGGAGAAAGCTGGCACTGTTCACCCTCCTGTGAATTAAAAGAAGATAATTGTGCTGGCGACAGCTCAGAAAAATTATGTACACCCATCATAAAACTGTTTTGAAAGTTGCTGTCTTTGCTTGTCCTTGTGTATGTGTGTGTGTTTGTGTATGAGTGCATTCGCGGATGCATGCGTCTTTTAGCCAGTGTGTCTTGCGGTCAGTATTTCAACCGGTGTAAGCCCTTTCAAGTATCCAGTCAATTCCGGAAATTGGTTCAGTGAACCAGGTCAACTTGCTACATGCTGCGTGGCTTTGTCATTCGCTGCCAAAACTACAATTATGGTCGGTTGCATGTTGGGGAGATACTATATCTTCAACCATACAAGCTTCTAATGGAGGTTTGGTAATACCTTTGTAATCGCTGTTCATAATTGGACACTGGGTTAATACAGGTGTGGCATGTATTTCTTTTTCGCAAAACGATTTCTCCACTTCCACAACTCAGTTGCTAAGTAGCCATTTTTTACACTATATATGGTTTTCCCACTGCTTCTTTTGCGCATTACATATAATTTACATAATGTAAGTCACATGAAAGTGAAACAAATATACCCTTTTCTGTAGAAAAAACTTTTACCTGGGCACTTTAAAGAGGCTACCCAAAATAAAACTTGGCTGAAGCGTGTTGCAGTTTCGTATACCCTTTTATGTGTGACGTTTGCGACAAAGACTTTTTTTTCCTTAATTTTGCTCCGCAATCATTTGTCCTAAAAATGATGTAGTCCCCTGACATAGGGTACTGAGTATAATGCCCCACATTTTTACAGAATTGTATCCATATATCCTTGAATAAAAGTTAAATTTTTTTCCCCTTAAAACTAAGGTGACACTTGTCTGTTCACCACTTTAAAAAAGTTGTTGAATGTAGTGAATGAAAGTCAATTATTTTCCTGAAAAAGACATTTTCCTTTGCAAGAAGCAAGCTTTTCTGATGTGTTTGCTGGCACTTCAAAGCATTAAAGGGCTTGTCTCATTGAAGCAGTTCAGCTTTACAGAGAAGCAACTTCCAGCTTTTCACAAATAGTTAATTGCAGGAAATATTAACTTACTAATGGAAGCATAGGTGGTCTCAAGGGTACATCTGTACACCTGCTAATTCCCTGACCAAATATTTGTTGTTAAAACCAATTAAAGCCATATATACTCAGCAACAAAAGTTTCTGTGACACCAATATTGTTAATTATTTTTCATAACGCAATTATGAAATTGTCATACATGGTGGTATCAGACTGAAACAGTACACGTAAACACAACATTGAAATGGAAATCATGAAAATGCGAGAAAATGACTTTGCACGTGAAAATGTGCGTAAATCATGCTTGTGGATGGCAATAAAAGAGGAGAATTTTTGGAATGTTCACATTGTGCCTGATGAACGACGGAAGCATCACTTATCGAAAACACAGCCATTTCGGATCAGGAACTCTACCCTCTAAATGCCAAGACTGTCTGAAAATGATCGGTGGAGGGCCATTGGGATGATTGAATCCGGAACCTCGCAGAGGGAAGTTGCTCATCGCCTGAATGTCCACCGAAACACCATTTGGAACTTATGGCAGCGTCATCAGCAGACAAGACATGTCAGAGACCGTCCTCGCAGCGGCCGTCAACGAGTAACCACTCCCAGACAGGACAACTGGATTCGAACAACCCATCTCCGAAATCGATTCCAACCTGCAACCATAACTGCAAGAACGATACCTGGTTTGAGGCGACTGTCTGCACAGACAATCCGTCGCCGTCTCCGTCATTTTGGCATTGTCCCACGTCGGCCAGCAAGACGTCCAATACTCACAGTACAACACCGACGACTGCGTCTACAGTGGGCACAACAACATCGACGGTGGATCCAACGTCAGTGGGATCTTGTACTCTTCACTGATGAATCAAGATTCATGCTTAACCGATGTGATGGTCGTTTACGTGTATACCGTCGACGTGGAGAACGTTATGCCAACAACTGTGTTCAGGAATTTGATCGTTTTGGAGGTGGTAGTGTCATGATTTGGGGAGGGATCACGGCTAGAAACAGAACAGATTTGCTTGTTATTGATGGAAATCTGACAGGTCAAAGATATCGCGATGAAGTGCTACGGCCATTGGTGGTACCGTTTTTGATGCAACATGGTCCCGGAATAACGCTGCAACATGATAACGCCAGACCACACGTTGCAAGGATTGTACAGCAGTATCTGATGCAACAACATGTCAATGTCCTGCCATGGCCAGCCAGATCCCCAGACATGTCCCCAATCGAGCATCTTTGGGACGAGATGGATCGACGTTTGCGGCGGTTGGATAACCCGCCAGCTACACTCCAGGAATTGCGACGTCTACGTCAGATTTGGAATGACATCCCACAGCAATTTCTGGCACATCTGATTCGGTCCATGCGCTGGAGATGCGTTGCTTGCATCATGGCACGAGGAAGTCACACCCGGTATTGAAGTGTGAAGGTCACAATTGGTTAGACGTCAGACAAGTGCTTCATGACGCATGAAAATGACATTTTTCGTTTTGAGTGACGTTGGCACTGAAAAGTCAGTGTTTCTCCTGTTAAATAAACATATTGATTGCATTGAGATCTTTGCGTGTCATTTATAACATACACATAAATGGTGTCACAGAAACTTTTGTTGCTGAGTATATTTTGCTGTTTTGGTCTTAGCCCATTTGCTCATGCTTTGTCCAAGAGTGTATAACAAAATAGCACAATGGATAAATAATAAAAGCAGGTCTGTAAAATCTGTTTTTGTCCCGGTCAAATTCAAAGCAGAACAGGATATGCCCCATGTATGCCCACCAATCAAATTAGCTTATTTGGTCTTTACCAGCCGTGAGTGCTTGGGTTGATGTTTGGGTAATTTTTGGCAGTAGCTGAACCAGCTCCTAAGTATTTTACTCAAACATAAATGGAACACTCACTGAAACCTAAAAAAATATATATAGTGCCAGTCAAGTGCATTTTGACATGACAACAGCTTAAACACAGGTTAATACTGGATCAGCATTTCTTTGCAGGAGAGAGTTGAAAGCATTACAGAAGACAGATGCAGCATAATTTCCTCCTTGATTGAAAGCTAAGACATTAATGTTATGTTGCTGTATCACTTGTCAAAGACTTGCTTAGATTGGGAATATTGGCCTCCTCACTGGAGACCAATATACCACGTGCAGGTATTGCTTCTTGCACGGTATTGCAGCTCGCAACTTTCTCAAGATTTCTTGAGATTCGCTCAGCAAACTTCACGTTCAGCATGGCACTTGCTTGGCCGCTCAAAAGTATGCTTCAAGTTTGAAGTCGATCAGATGTACAGTTGTCGAGAAAATCAAAAGACAGTCATGCATAGTACAAACTGTACATAGGCCTACACACAGACAGACAAATTGCCTTCATTTATAGTATGATTACACAAACAGTAAATCTCGTGGTTGCTGTGCTTTGCAGATGATCATGCAGATTCAAGTCAGGAGCTTCAGTTTATTTTCCCAGAAAAACAACATAATGGAGAAAAATGTGATGGCAATGGCTTTGATCCTGGCCTGTTTGTTGGTGTCAGACGAGGTGGGTTGAGTATTTTTTACACTGTTGATCTCCTGGGATTTCCCTACACAACAGTCTGTAGACTAAAGTTACCACCAAATGGCAGAAGTAACAAAAACCATCCAGTGAGAGGTGTTGAGGTGGACAGAAAAGTCTTGTTGATGGCAGGGGTGGAAGGAAAATGGCCAGACTGGTACTAGCTAGTAGACAGAGAGGCTATGGTAACTCGGATAAACAGACACGTGAAAGGAGCAGATATGTGCCTGAGAACACAAAAACGCATTGTACATTGTGATGAATGAGCCACAACAGCAGAACACGACAGCGACTCCTACTCCTGTCAGCCAAGAACAGAAATCTGAGGCTGCAGTGGATAGAGGCTCATTAGAACTGGATGACTGAAGATGGGAAATTGAAGCCAAGTCTGATGAATCTTTTCTGTAGTGACACAGTGACGGTAGGATCGAAATTCAGCATCAACAGCATGAATCTATGGACCCAACCTGCCTTATATCAACAGCTCAGGTTCTGGAGGTGAAATGGATTGGGAAATGTCTTCTTGGCATTTTTGGGTCCCAAAATACCAATTCATCCTCAAGTGAATGTCACAGCCCATCTGAGCATTATTGCTGACCTTGTACATTTTTTCATGGTCACAATTTACCAGTTGTCTCATGGTTGCTTCTACTGTGGTAATGCATCGCAGAGCAAAAGTCACTTCAAATTTGTTCTGTGGCCATGACAAGGAGTTCATTTTTCACCTGGTGACCGTAACAATAAAACCACCTGCCAAATATTGTTGGTCCCTCCTGCGCTGCCAAAACATCTTTGTCAAACCACTTAATTCCCAACCCAGGGTTTCCCAGCAGAACATTTCCCAGAGCATCACACTCCCTTTACTCACTTGTCTTCTTCCAACTGTGCATCCTAGTGCCATCTCTTCCGCAGGTAAATGCTGCACACGTCCCTGACAGGTGCATGTGATATACAATATAGAAGAAAATGTGATTTCTGGATGAGATGACCCTTTTCAATTGCTCCAAGGTTCACTTCTGATGCTCACGTACCCATTGTTGATGCTGTCAGCAGTGGACCAGGGTTAGAATGAGTGCCCCAACCTGGTCTGCTGCTACAAAGGGCTGTAAACACCTGTGAGTGACGCACCGTGAGTCGTCACTCATTCCTCACAAAACTTTCATTTAAGTCCACAGCGACTTGTGCCACAGTAGCTTTTCTGTTTGTTCGGACCAGAGGGGACAGCCTTCTTTGCACTTATGCATTGATGAGCCTTGGTGCCCAACACCTTGTCACCAGTTCAGGGCTTGTCCCTCCTTCGATCACTATCAGTAGGTACTCAGCAATGCAGATTAGGGGAACCCCTGAATGACTGTCATTTTGGAAACGCTCTAACCCACTCATCTGACCAAAACGACTTGGCCCTCATCAAAGTCGCTCAGGTCCCATTTCTCCCGCATCCAACACCTCAATTAATCCAACAGTTTGCTCATTGTCTAAGGCCTGTCTGCCAATCGTAACAGGCTCTGTTGTTACCACATAATCATCATCATTTTCTTAATCCGTGGGTGGTTTTAATGTTTTGCTCTAGGTTGTAATTGAATAGCCTCCCTCGTCACCACATCAAAATCTAATAATGCACTTTCGGGATATGGTAGCATGGATGTGGTCACTTGAATGTTCAGAGATTATGAGATACAATCATGGGCCAGAATCTCAAAGGAATGTTTCTGATATCTCATGAAGCCATGACATTTAGAGTTGAGTCTGTCCTGACAGCATAGGGAGGCCTTGCTAAGTATTAGGACGGATTCCTCATTACGTTCTTGGAGGCTTGGATGCCATGACATGCTTTAGTTTATTTTGAGAACCTCCCTTCAATTCAACATGAGGCAAGGCACCATTATTCTTGTTGGCTACGTTCACAGCTAATTGCCAGGTCATGGAAAATGAAACTACGTACTCGGCTCTAAAAAGCCTGTTGACTCACAGCACTCTCCAGTTCATGACTCCCTCAGATTATTGAATTCATCTCCTGACACATCCTTCTATGTCCTATGCTTTCTTAGGAGAAATGACCAGATTCACTTTTTTTATATCTCAATTTCTGAAAAATTCTCACAAGGGTAGTACTTACCACGCTCAAGGTACATTATGGATGGATGTATACATAGATTAGCCTCGGCTAAAATCATTATATGCAAGACCTCAAATTAGATACCAACAGTGACTACATGATATGATTTATATAAAACCTTCAGACAGTGTTGGGCAGCTGGCTCTAGGATAGCATGAAACATAATCTCAAAACAGCTGATTACGCTCAGCACGGTGGAAGGATGGTCATCAACAGGGGGTCCTTGGAAGTTTTGTAAGGGGATCTTAGCCCTTTCTCTATGTGTGACTTTTTTCAGATTCATCCATATTTATGGTAGTTATTCTCCCCTGATAGTAACTGTAATGCCAAGTCTCATTTATCTGTCATATATGAGTCAAGTGTCTTATGAGTAATTGATAATATTGACCAAAGTTTAGTGTAATAAACAGTGATCTATGTATGTTTTCGGTGGTATTCCACTGTATTAGAACACCCTCTACTGGATAGGATATGTAGCCCATGCACAGAGGAGTTCTGTGGTGCTGTGTATTTCCAGAAATGCAACATCAAAAGTTAAATGACGATACAGGCAAAAGCTGGTAGCACAGCATTCCAAAAAATACTCAAATTTTCATGGTTTGTTGTGGTGTGTTTGCAAGCTCAAGAAGTTTAAGTGTGCCAGTATTTTTTTCTTACTCATTCTGAGAGTCTTTACCTCAGTAAAAAGCTAGCTTACAATGATTGCACATCGTTTCTATTTTGCTTGAAAATGAGCCTTTGCCAACCAAGCTGAAGGCGACATGTTGCTACATTACATAAAGTAAACTTGTGGGAGCCTCCCCTGCCACTTACTTACCTCAATGTGACAGAACTGCATTTAGTATCTGAGTTAGGACATGCACAATTGAGTTCCTGAAGCATGATGTCAGTGAACAGTATAACAACAATTTTACTCAAAAATCTTTGCTCACCCCTTGATCGTAATTTTTAACCACTATTCAGATATGGAACATTACCCAATGTATCAAGACCTGCTCTCATCCGATGCGTTCGGTTGTAATATTTCACAGAGCCAGTTCTTTAATTACCATGTGCATGTTGAATCAGCAGTGACTCATTGCTTGTACAACAAGAGCCATCAGGAGATGGCATATCCCCCCGGCCACAAGTCATCAACCTTGGATTAGCAAAAGGCATGTCAGGTCATAGTTAATGTGCACACCAAATTTTGTGGAAAAATATTGAATGGTTTTCAAGTTATGCTCCGGAAACGAAATGCTCACTGACAGACAGACGGACGGACAGATGGACAACCATGCCCTTGACTATATCCCCCCGCATTATATGTCGGGGGGATATTAAGAGAAGGGGTCACTTTGAATCCCCAAATAAATTACCAAGAAAAAAAAATCACAAAACATATTTTATCATTTTACTGAGCGATATGGAAAATTATGGACTGTTTTAGTCTTTCTTATGGCTGAATTACATTGTTTGACAGCATTATTGTGACCAAATAACATTAATTCATACCATTAAAAATAGCTGTAGGTTTATTATTACTATAATATAAGATGATGTCCAATAATAACAATAATAATAACTGCAATTTTATCAATATAATGATATTTTTGACATGACCATTTTTCAGTGCAAGAAAAAACACTGCTCAACCACCAATATGTTCTGTCCGAATGGAAAACGCATAGCAACTGAATGCAAACCAAGCATTGGGTGAAATAAAGGCATACATTTATTCAGCCAGCTAAACAGGGCGAAGACAAGATTGTGATGTTAAGAAAGGCATTTTGGACTTTGGCCAGGATCTTGGGGACTCCCCTCCTCGTGTAAAAAGAGCCACTGGCACCTTTAATGAATGCCCAGACATGAACTCTGTACAGTAACCTACCTGAAAAACAGCGTTCTCTGCTGGTAAGAACCAGCATTGCCTTTCACTCCAGATTTGGCTTCTTTTATTTTGTTTCTCTTAATTCATCGCTGCGTTCGTGGTCCAACAAATATATCTCATACTATCTTTGATGCTCTTGATATTTTACGTCAGATCAATTGCCCAAGCCTTGCATTAGAGCACTGATCTTTCATAGCTGCTCCTGGAGAGTCGCAGTGTCTGCTGGTATCTCTTGTTACACAGCACTTAAGTGATCAATTAAGGAGGACTATTACGCAGTCAACTCACCTAACGATACTTGAGGGCAAATTGATTGCCATTATCAAGGCACAAAAAACGCCGGTGTATCTTGTGGCTCTCTGCAGGCCAGTTCCATAAAGCAGGACAACTCCTTTAGCTGGTTAACTGAATTGAGTAAAATCTTAAACCTCTTTAGTCTGGAACATTGACTGATATTAAAATGGCTGTTTTGAATTTTACTCTGAGCAGTCATCTGGCTAACTCAGCAATCCTGCTGAGTGGAACAGACCCCAGAACCAGGAATAAGGACAACTGCATTAGACCACATGCCTTTCCAAAATGAAAAATAACTAAATCACTTCATGGCATTATTTTTGCTTTTCCAGTATCTAGGCTTATGGCAGTTCACAGTAAAAGTATCACTGAGGAAATGTCAGGAACAGCCGACCAAATGGTGCAGTATACTCTATCCATGGTCAAAATAGAAAAGATAAGGAATTTAAAAAAAAACACACTCAAGCAGTGAGCTAAGTCTGTACAAAACCCCTAAAAAGAAGCATGAATGTTATCTGATGAATGCATGCCTCCATTCTGCGTCATAATAAAGGGCTGGTTCATAGCCATTTCCATGCAAAAGCAATTGACTGTGAAACGATACGTTTACTGCTGCCTGGATTCGGTTGACATTTATTAGAAAAAGAGCAGTGGAATGTATTTGGGTAACAGATAAGGGCTCCATCTACTGGGCATTAAATCACATCACACTAGCCCTGCATATTTCTGCATTCTGGCCTCTCCAGAGGCAATTAAAGGCTATTTTCCTCAAAGATAGTCAATTTCAATGACAACGTTTACATTAACAGCAATAAACCAACAACTGGCCTTATTCTAAATAAGACAATATTTTGATTAAGTTGTTTACATGAGTTGCTTATAGAATATTCCATTCACATTCCCGTTTGCATGTTACAAACATACAAAAACTTCCTCCTTCGTTCAGTCAGAAATCTTTTTTAAAAAATGTCGGTATTGCGATGTTTGCACCCACCAAGCTCTCACCTAGTTTGCTGGAGTCCCTAAGCCTTAGAAATGGCTTTGTAACACTTTCCATACTGATAGATGTCAATGACTCTGTTCTTGAATTTCTTTAGATCGCGGCATGATGTGTTGCTTTTTGAGATCTTTTAGCCTACTTCACTTTGTCAGACAGGTTCTATTTTATTGATTTCTCGATTCAACAGGTCTGGCAGTAATCAGGCCTGGGTGTGGCTAGTGAAATTGAACTAAAAAAATGTGGTTAATCACAGCTGATTCATGATTTAACAAGGGGGCAGTTACTTTTTCACATAGGGCCAGGTAGGCTTGGATAGCTTTTCTTCCTCAATAAATGAAATCATTATTTAAAAACTGCATTTTGTCTTCACTCAGATTGTGTTTGTCTAATATTAAAATTTGTCTGATGATCTGAACATTTAAGTATGACAAATATGAAAAAATAAGATATCAGGAAGGGTGAAAATAGTGACTGTTTGTTCCGTTATTTGGACAGTGCAGTAAATCTACACTGCTACACAAATAGTACAATGACTACTCTGGAATGTATTCAAGTTTCATTTCTGTAGCGTTGTGTCTTGGAAAGATACAATAAATTGTCGAAATGTGAGGGGTGCACTCACTTTTGTGAGATACTGTGTGTGCGTGTATATATATCAACCCCAATTCCGAAATAGTTGGGACAAAGTGTAAATTGAGAATAAAATGCAATGACTTTCAGATCACATGAGCCAATATGTTATTTACAATAGAACATAGATAAAATTTCAAAAACTGAAACTGAGAAATTTTACATTTTTTCCACAAAATGAGCTTATTTCAAATTCTATGGCTGCAAAAGGTCTCAAAAAAGTTGGGTCACAAGCAAAAAAAAAAAAAAAAAAAAAAAGGGGGCTGAAAAAACAATTAATATATAAGAGAATCAGCTGAAAGAACATAAAGCAAGTAACTGAGTTAACTGGCATCAGGTGTATATCTTGATTGCCTATAAAAGTGAAGTCTTAGAGAGGCTGAGTCCCTCAGAAGTAAAGATGGCCAGAGGCTCTCCAACCTATGAAGGCTTGGGTAAAAAAAATTGCAGATTACTTTAAAAATAATGTTCCTCAGCGTCAAATTGCAAAGGCTTTGAAGGTCTCATCATCGACAGTGCATAACATCAAAAGATTCAGAGAAACTGAAAAAATCTCTTTGCGTAAGGGACAAGGCCGAAGACCTTTACTGGATGCCCGTGATCTTCGGGCCCTCAGAGGCCACTGCATCACTCACTGGCACAATTCTGTCACTGACATTACTAAATGGGCCCAGGAATACTTCACGAAACCACTGTCTGTAAACACAGTCCACCGTGCCATCCACAGATGCCACCTATCATGCAAAAAGGAAGCCATTGTTGAGCATGATCAAGAAGTGCCGCCGTGTTCTGTGGGCCAAGGCTCATTTAAAATGGACTGTGGCAAAGTGGCAAAGTGTCCTGTGGTCAGAGGAGTTAAAATTTGATGTTCTTGTTGGAAATCATGGGCATCGTGTCCTCCGGGCTAAAGAGAAGAAAGACCACCCCTCCTGTCATCAGCTTTCAGTTCAAAAGCCAGCATCTCTGATGGCATAGGGATGCATTAGTGCATATGGTGTGGGACACTTGCATGTTTTAAAAAGCACCATGAACGCTGAAAGGTATATAAAGGTTTTAGAGCAACATATGCTCCCCTCCAGATGACATCTATTCCAGGGAAGGCCTAGTGTATTTCAGCAGGACAACGCAAAACCACATACTGCAGCTATTACAACAGCATGGCTTCATAGTAGAAGAGTCCGTGTGCTGAACTGGCCTGCATGCAGTCCTGATCTTTCACCGATTGTTTAATTATGCACCAAATGTTCTCAAACAGTCCATCAAAGGAGACAAAAAACTCTCCAGCAGCTGGAAGCCTGTATTAAACGAGAACGGGATCAAATTCCAATGGCTAAACTCAAGAAACTTGACTCATCAATGCCCACACGCCTCCATTCTGTGCTAAAAAGAAGAGGGGATGCTACACCATGGTAAACCAGCCCCTGTCCCAACTTTTTTGAAACCTGTAGCAGCCAT
The DNA here is from genome assembly GCA_029721435.1 of Gymnothorax reevesii. Lineage (NCBI taxonomy): Eukaryota > Metazoa > Chordata > Actinopteri > Anguilliformes > Muraenidae > Gymnothorax > Gymnothorax reevesii. The sequence goes on along the minus strand of CM056574.1, from coordinate 135,800,902 downwards.
CAAATTTGAAATGAGCTCATTTTGTGGATACAATTGTAAAATTTCTCAGTTTCAACATTTGCTATGTTACCTCTGTTCTACCGTGAATAAAATATTGCCTGGTGTGATTTGAAAGTCATTGAGTTTAGATTTTACTTACAATTTAGACTTTGTCCCAACTATTTTGGAACCTGTGTTTCCTGGTTCTTATTCCAAGCAAAATTGCAATCGTAGGATTTTAACAAACTGATAATTTGTCTTCATTAGGTACATTTCATGAGTAGAGCACTTACTTAGTCTCTTAAGTCATATTTTGATAGGTATCCATTCATGCATCGAAGAATAAAAAAGCACCTTAAAACATTTGTTCTGCAACGTATGTTACTAGTAATTTCAGGTGAGGGCAGTTTTGAATACACCAAATGACACTGAGAAAATCAGTAAGCTCCAAATTAGGTCGCTCAATGCAATGTCTTAAATTCTTTTACAAAACATAACTTGAATAAAATTAAATAACTACGACACAACAGGTTTGACTCTACCATTTGCTTGCGTAATAAATGACTAGTTTTAGCGACCATGAGCCAATCTGTTTTCACTAGTGAGGATGTCAACTATTTCTTTGATTTGATCAATAACCTTTTTTTTTTTACTTTTTAAATGCAGTTGTTTCCAACATATCACAATGTGGCTATGGAATTTTTATTTTTCATGGCATGAATATTTCTGTCACAACGTAGATTATGAAAGTACGACCCCAATTCCAATAAAGTTGGGATACTGTGTAAAATGTAAACAAAAACAGAATCCAATGAACTGCAAATCTCATAAACCCACATCTTATTTACAATAGAACATAGACAACATATTATATGTTGAAAGTGAGACATTTTGCCATTTCATTAAAAATATTAGCTCATTTTGAATTTGATGACAGCAAAGAATCTCAAAAAAGTTGGGACAGGGGGAAAAAAAGGCTGGAAAAGTAAGTGATACTAATAAAAAACTGCTGGAGGAGCATTTTGCAAATAATGAGATTAATTGGCAACAGGTCAGTAACATGAAGTTAAGATGGGCAGCGATTGGTGAACCTGTGAAAAACTGTCTAAACATTGTGGAACAATTTCAGAAAAATGTTCCTCATTTGCAAAATTGTGAATACAGAATATCCCACCATCTACAGTACATATATCATCAAAAGATTCAGAGAATCTGGACAAATCTCTGTGCAAGGGACAAGGCCGAAGGTCAGTATTGGATGCCTGCGGTCTTTGGGCCCTCAGGCTGCACTGCATTAAAAACAGGCACGATTCTGCACTGGAATTCACTGCATGGGCTCAGGAACACTTCCAAAAATCATTGTCTGAACACAGTTCGCCATGCAATCCACAAATGCAAGTTAAAGCTGTATCATGCAAAGAAGAAGCCATATGTAAACAATGTGTATAATCCAGAAAGGCCGCCATCTTCTCCATGCCAAAGCCCATTTAAAATGGACTGAGGCAAAATGGAAAACTCTTCTGTGTTCAGATTAATCAAAATTTGAAATTCTTTTTGGAAACCATGGATGCCGTGTCGTGTGGTCAAAAGAGGAGAGGAACCATCTAGCTTGTTTTCAGTGCACAGTTCAAAAGTTATCGCTATTCTCACAGCCTGCTCAGGGACTACAGATATAAATTAGCCTAAGTTAGCCTGGCTAACTCTGGCCCATTTACATGAATGCGAAAGCTGACATGTCGATTAATGTGCAATGTCCCTGTAAAAATAAACAAATAAATAAATAATAAAATAAAGCCTGCATCTCTGATTGTATGGGTTTGCATTAATGCCTATGGCGTGGGCAGCTTACACATCTGGAAAGGCACTCTCAATACTGAAAAGTATATAGAGGTTTTTCAACAACATATGCTCCCATCCAGACAACGTCTCTTTCAGGGAAGGCTTTGCATATTTCAGCAAGACAATGCTAAACCACATACTGCACTTATCACAACAGCATGAAGAGCCTGGGTGCTGAACTGTACTGACCTGCCAGCAGTCCAGACCTTTCACCAATAGAAAACATTTGGCACATCATAAAAAAAAAAATCCAGCAAAGAAGACCCAGGACTGTTGAGTAGCTAGAATCCTACATCAGACAGCAGTGGGACAACACTCCTCTCCCAAAACTCCAGCGATTTGTCTCCTCACATCCCAGACGTTTACTGACTGTTAAAAGAGGAGGGGATGCTACAAAATGGTAAACATGGCCCTGTTCCAACTCTTTTTAAATGTGTTACTGCTATCAAATTCAAAATGAGCTAAAATTCTAAAGAAATGGTAAAATGTCTCACTTTCAACATCTGATACGTTGCCTATCTTCTACTGTGAATAAAAAGTGGGTTAATTAGATTTGCAAATCATTGCATTCTGCTTTTATTTACATCAGGGCTATTCAACATTATTCAGAAAGGGCTGGTGTGGATGCAGGCTTTCATTCAAACCAAGCAGTTACACTCCTGATTCCACTAATCAAGCTATTTAGCAGAGTTTCTTGGGGTTGATTAGAGGAATCAGGAGTGTAACTGCTTGGTTGGAATGAAAACCTGCACCCTCACTGGCCCTTTCTGGTTTAAGTTGAATGGCCCTGATTGACATTTTACTCAGCATCCCAACTTCTTTGGAATTGGGGTTGTAAATAACTGTTATAAACATAAAATGCACCCAATTTTTAGAAATGAACAGCTTATTAAAATTCTAAAATTGCAATCATGTTTAGAACAAAAACCAGCATACAGAAGGGGCCCCAAGGACTGACGTTGAGAACTACTGATTTTGGATACCTCCGGTCTTTCATTTCCTGTATTTCCATGAAGATAAATTTTAGCGTTTTCCTCTCTTGCCCTCATCAAACATAGGCCTCACATCTCAGCTTGCCTGTGAAGGAGGGGGGATTTCAGACAAAACATACATTCAAAAATTAAATGGCGTTAACTATATTTTAACACTTTATTTCCCCTTGGCCTAATATTAAAATTAAAAAATGACTTAATGCTCATATCAATCACAATAATTGGTTTTTAACAGTTTTATTAATTGGTCCCTACAAGAATTCTAGTTGATGCAGAAATTGTGGCGACTCAATGAATGGCAGCAATTAGCATACCACATACCACTAATAAATATATGACTTTAAACGTGTTGTGCATTTCAGTCACAACAAATGACTAATATTGGCATTCTTTAATTAGCGTAAAATGATGACATTTTTACTTTTTCATCATTCATCTTTTTGATAATAAAATCAGGATCATCATCCTGTCAGCATTTTAAATCAGTTTTCAATCAATCACAAACAGTACGATTTTCGCTTTTTCGGTATGATCCTCATAGTTTTCGGCTATTCGTAAAGAAGGTGGTATCACACCGTCGAAAATGCAATGTGTAACTGAGAAAAAAAAAAGTCTTTCAAAAAATCTTCACCGTCAAATTAAATGGTCAGAAGAGAAATCATGTATGTTTCACCTTCTTAGTTCAAAGCCATGTCTTACGCCTGAATGACTGTCGCATTCAGCTAGCTACGGTACAAAGGCAAGCAAACAAAGACCATCCCAAGTCTCCTCAGAATTAACCCTTTAACCAAGAGTCGAGTGACTCAGTTTCATATTAACAATACACCCAAACCCAAACATGATAGCTATCCAAATTTACTATCAGATTACGATACGTAATTTAATTTACGTTGTAGCTAACGTAACATTTTTATTCTCAGGCACAACATTCAGCAAATATTCCCGACATAGCTACTTGCGCAAAGTAATAATACTAGGACAAAAATTAACATGAGCTAACAGCTAGCTATAGCGTTGAAACGCCAACTTCGTGGCTGGCAAGCTCTGACGTTAGCTAGCTAGCTAACTAGTGACTCAAGTTGACTCGTGTTTGCAAATCTGACAACGAAACGCTAATACGTATTGGCTGCCAATAATTTAATCGCCAGAAGTTCGCGAAATTAAAAGCATGAAATGCAGTTATCCTATATTTAGGCTAAAGTCAGAAGACTAGCTAATGTTATCTAGCTAAATTAGTTCTAGGCTGTTAACCACGCTGGTACAGTTAGCTTAAGTTAGTAAAATAGCTAACTTTAAAAAAGTAGTTTGCACCGGAATTCAAACACTGATTAGAAAGGCGCGCAAGAGGAAAACTAACCTACAACTGAAAATAACAACACGTCAATTACGACAGTCTTGCTGGTTAGCTTGCGAGTCAAAACCAAAGCTAACTAGCTAAGATAGCCTTATGTTTGCGTAACGCTAGATAACGCATATGTAGCACACGTTAGTTTTGGCTTCGGCCACTAGCACGAATTAGTAATAACGATAACCTTAGTCAGTGTTTCGGTAGACAGTAAACATGCCTGCGATTCTTTTACGTGTATCGGCCCACCGAGTTGTTCGCTCCCTGATTACCTAGCAGCAGGACAGACCAGTGCTGCACTCGGTAACACTCGTTAACATGAGTCGTGTCGTGAATTAAGTCGAAGGCAAAAGGAAGGAGCAGTCGGACAGTGAGGCCGTGAGGTCATAAGAACAGACTTCACTGGTCGTATCTCGTAAACACGGCCCGTGGGACGCGGTACCGAATGCAGCATAGCCTAGCAGGGATCAATATCCACAGAGCTACTGTTCAAGAACGCCATTTTCGGACGCTGAAGTGTTACCATGACAACGGACTACATTCATCAGTTTTACTCTTCATCAGCGCAGTGTCGGTGCGCTAATGTGTAGACACCAAAACAATGTAATACTCGAGATGAATAAGCATGTTATGAGAAACAGCTGACAAATGAAAACTGACTCCAGTTATCTGATAAACACTTCAGTTAGCCAAGATTAGGAGGTCATGACCCGGCGGATTGGTATTTCCCAGACAATTCTACCACGATGTCAAACAAAATGCGGTATTATGGCCGGTTAAACCCCAATAAAATTGCCAGGATTTACCATTTCATGGCGCACTTTAACTCTGACATGTTCGGATGAGTGTCACTTTCTATTTTATTCAACTAATAATTAAAGTAGTTCCCAGCGGAAGAGGTAAGACGCTTGAGCGGAGGTATTCTGCAGTTGCAGGTCCCTCAGCTGATGTGAAGGTAAGAGCTGAGAGAGTGGAGCTGCTGCACTGTCTGTAACAGCAACTAGCTACAACACTGGAACAAATAGGTAATAACAAAATCTGCCAAACACACGATAACATCTTTTTTCATCGATGTACGGAACGTTTTAAGTGGAAATGACTGTGACAGTACGTAGAAAGGGAGATTCCGTTTCGCGAAAATATGGTTTCCAATTGTCATCTTCAATCCTGTTCCTGCTTTCCTGTGTTTTTTTTTTTTGTGAGTTGATGCAAGCAGCGAAAAGGGGTTCAGAGGCCGAAATGCAGTCGCGCTGGCTCTTGTTGGACAGAGCGGAACAGCACAGAGAGCTAATCATAATGGTACAGTTGGCTGCGAAACTGTTCGACGTCGTATGAACAAATATCGTTTGTTAATTTGTACAGCTAGTCAGCTAGTAAGTTGGCCCTGCCACGTTACGGTTCCAATTAGAAGGATTGTTGGGTAACAACATTACGCTACATGTCAGATTTCAGGGCTGATAAGTTAACTGTTCAGCCGCTTTCACACCGGACGCGAAACGAATTTTTGGCACGACAGATTACCTTCAAAGTCAATGCAAAGACGCGAATACAAGCGTGTATTCGCGTCTGTGCATTGACTATGAACGTAATCTGCCGTGCCAAAAATTCGTTTCGCGTCCGGTGTGAAAGCAGCTTTACTTCTCTGGATTGCCAGCTGACCGGATGATCTTGTCAACCAATTAATCAAACGTGATGTGTAGATAAACTTCTTCAGGATAAAGTAAGCTAACTACATTGTTTCAGCTACGTTAGCCATCTTCGTCTCCGAAACATCACAATAACCATAGCTATGGAAACATGAGCTAGCTAGCTTGAGGGCTATATGAGCCCAGTAATACGGATTTCACCTTCGATGCAGGTTTTAACCCGGAATTTGTTTTGAAAGCTAATGTTAGCTAGCCAGCGCTAGCGTGTCAAGAGTCATTTTGGCTGCGAGTGAAACGCGTTAACTATGCGAGCTACTTCAATTGGGTAGCTTGCTAGGTAAAGCGTTGTAGACGGCTGACGTGAAGTGATGTAGCTAGTTAGACGATTTGAAGTTCACGTCAGACATCGTTAGTTATATTGTAGTAACGTCAGTCCAGGCGAGAGATTCAGTGGCAGGTCTGTCGTGCCGCTCTAACTCCGCTTGTTGGCTGGTTTAATCTGACGGCGCTTAATTAATTGGGCTCCGCTTGAACTCGGTCTGTAGCCTGACGTTAAATGTTATGCTAGTTAGCAAGCGTTAACTCACTGACGATTAACGTTGGTTTTTTTATTAATTGCTGAGCAATTTCGGCACTGCACTTTCCGTATCAGGACAGAAGCGCTGCGGGGTCTTCGTTGAGCGACCATTATGGGTAGGTAATGACACTAATACCTAGTTAGCTGGCCAAGTTAACTTACTAGCGAGTAACTGTTCGTGAACTGAATACGGCAAGATAGCTTTTCGGGTTTTTTTTTGGCGTTTTGCGAGCTAGCTTAGGTAATGTTGGCCTGCGAGCTAACGTCGTAGCTAACAACAACACCTTACGTGTTTGAACGTTCACTCGCTTGTCAACAAATATGAATGTAGCTGTAACGTTAGCTCGCTTGTTAGTCCGCCCCGGCAGGCAGCGTTAGCTAACGTTAGCTACTTTTTATAAGGGTTAACAGAGCGTCGGCTCGCTACGTATTTCAGATTCAGCTCCCATTTCTGCGGATGTCACATTTTCATTCCACCGTCTGTTGGAAAAGTCATGAATCATACGTTGAAACAGTCGCGGAAATCCCAGTGTTTCCCACGAGCAGGACTAGACCTGCTAACTGCTTTGTGTGAGTGACGTTACCTGCTAAATCGAGGCCGGGGCTCTAACTGGCTACGTCAGAGCACAGGCCGCTCTTCATGAAAGTAAGATATTAAGTTAAACGCAGACATATTTGAGAATTTTCATTAATAACCTGCGGAATGGATGGAGTAATGAAGCTTAAAGCGTTTACTCTTTAAATCATCTTTGAATTCCTAAATGGACGAATGATAATCCAAGAGAAACAAAGAGTGCAGAGCATAGTTAACAGAGGCCTAAATTGGGCCTTGGTATGTTAATAGCTGTGTCGTATTATCATATTGACACTCGAGTGAAAGTCAGGCATTCGGGTGTACTCACTTTTATACAATATAGTGAGATTTCCTATATCTGCTTGATGATTAACAGAGGTAATATTTGACCCTACGCACTTTCACTGGGGTCATTTTAATGTGATTGTCGGAGTCACTTGGAAGCGGAGTTAAATGGCTAATATAAGACAGGTTTTCTTATCCTTTTATTTTCACAGCTGGCCGTCGTCAGTTAACGTATTGTCTTTAAACGTATGTCAATGTATTGGCTAATTTCGCTGTTCAGTTTCGTTTGGCGATCAAATCTGAATTACAATTTTATGGGATTATATTTTGCTGTTTTTAAACTTTCGCGTATGTCAGATGTTTGTTCAGGCTGTCATTTGGTGATTAACTGAAACATTTTCTAAAATGATGAAAATGAATCTTAGTCGTCGACACTTGTTTTGAATTCGAGACGAACTAAATGGCTGCCAGTCAGTTTTTGTCTTTGTCCTGATTTCCCTGCAAAATGTTAGAATGTTGAATGTCAGCTCCGCGATATTGGAAAATTAACGACACTCCGCATCCCCCTCCCAGGTATATGCACATACATGTGATGCTTTTATTACACGCGGAAGACAAGAATACACGTATTGCGTCGTTTTGAGATGGAGTTAATGGGAAGTCTAGCTGTAATTATTGTGTGTAATTTACAAATGATCATGTGGATTGGGGTGTTCTGCAAGGGAGTGAATGTGGGACTAAGGGCTTAGCTTGACACCGATGTTTTAGAGGGGCATTTTAAAATTTAAATAGGTATGGACAGGTAGAATTAAATGTGTTCAAGACTCGCTCCCATAAACCTATCTAAATTTTAAAATGTTCCTATGTAAGGTGGGTAGATAGGCACCTGGCTAAACCAGTGAGATACTCCATTCCAAGGATGGTTAAATGCCAGCCTGACCCCCTGGAATGGCCCAGTCTTTGATATGCTTGGTAGATTGGTTTCAATTCACTCCTTAAGCAATTGAGTTCTGTATAGTTCTTACTAGGATTATGCTCATTATTTGTTCTGTGAGAGCTCATGACATTCTGTACTTATGCAGTTAATTGCCGTCTCTCTCATACATCCTTTTCAGAACGCGAGTGACCACTCATCTTGTCCCTGTATTACTTTGGCAAGTTCAGTCAGTCCTCCACATGCCAACCTATTTGATGCTGTTAAAGTGTGGGATTTACCAGTGCTGTAGAGAAGGGCTGAGATGAAATGGCCACCATGGGATGTTGTTTTCAAAAATCTAAGCCAAGATGACATCCGCCATTCAGTCTGAATTAATGCTCTAACTTAAGACATTGACCCAGATAACTGTAGCAATATGTCAAAATGCAAATGGCACTTATGGATGCAGGGTCTCTTCACATTAATTCCCTCTTATTTGGTGAAGGCATCAGTTCCATGGTCCACTATTGGTGAGGTTTAATTCTGCAAACTGCTCAATTAGGTTCTGCTCCAAAATGGCCACCAATGCAATTGGAATTCTGTGTGTGGATTAGGGGTGGGTCGATTCTGAATCGCGATTTTTTTTAAGGCGTCGTACCACCACCTGTTGCCGCGGGGCGAACATCCGAGCTTTCCCTCTTCCTTAATTAAACCAGACGCAGCCTTGAATGAAAGTGCCAAACATCAAAGGGCGTGAGAAATGCTTCCGGAAAAAACTTGACTGACATCATTATTTTTCGGCTACGTGCTGAAAGGAGCCAAGCAAATGAAAACAGAATCATCTCCTATTAACCAATTAGGCAACTCGAAGAAAAGTAAACCTGTTCCCGTTTACTTTGCTTGATTAGCGATCAAATGTGGATTCGTTTACTCTGTAAGTTGAATGAGTAGAGCTGTTTATTAAGACATGTTTGATTGCTGCATTTAGAAATTTAAATGGCACAGATTTGCATAAACACAATTGCCATGGCCACACCATTTCGTGCGAGTGTGATAATTCATAGCGATCTCACGTTCATGTTTCATCTGCTTTTCAGAATTTTTTCCAGCCTGTTTATTTTTTAGAATCCAGGGCGATCTTTACAAATCTGTTTTAAATTCATCTTGAATAATGTCCTAAAATGCTACAATGAGAGATGTAATTCAGAGGAAGATTTTTTTTTTTTCTAATTATTAAAATTATTGGCATTCTTTCAATCTAACAAGTCCAGTTAGGTTTTTCTGCTTTTCGCCATCACATCTTAATCTTTATAGGCTACTGAAATTGCTTGATTGTTATTTAAGCCAAGTACACGGGAGCAGATTTAGGGAAGGGAGGAGCGCCTGCAATTAGCGAAATCTAAACTCAGGCTTCTTCCCAACGGCATTTTAAATCATTTAAGCCGCTTCAGGTGTGTGTTTCAAGGAATTACGTGTGACTGCCTACGCACCCCACACACCCCCGGAAGCACTTCTCACGCCCTTTGATGTTTGGCACCTTCGTTCAAGGCTGCGTCTGGTTTAATAAAGGAAGAGGGAAAGCTCGTATGTTCGCCCCACGGCAACAGGTGGTGGTACTACGCCTTAAAAAAATCGCGATTCAGAATCGACCCACCCCTAGTGTGGATTCAGACTTGATCATTAAACTTTGTGGAAAAAAATGCCCACCCATAAAAGCAGGATCGCATGAAACTGGGTAAATGTTAATTGATGTGTATCTGTTTAAAGTGAGTTAATGATGAGATGTGGGTCCAAAAATGAGTACGGTCTCTCAGTGAGTGCTTTGGACAGTTCACCTGTCCTGGGGTAAGACTGCATAAAATTGTTATTGCTCTTAGTTTGTTTTGATGCCATATGAGTGGTGTTGATGGAACTCCAGAATGTAGGTGAAAGGGGCAGTTGTTTTCCCAAGCTTTTGTCAGCCTTGTCACCAGCATTGGTGTGGTGGGTGATGGGGCCACGGGGCAGGGCTGGGGTTGGGGGTTGGGGTGGGTATTGAGCTGCTCTTTGACAGATGTTTAACAGTTGTTACACATTCTGCCCAGGCAATGACGTGCCGAGATCATTTGTTTTTGTGGTGGCTTACCGTTTGCTCAGGTTGTTTTGGTCGACTGATCTGCACTCATTGTTGGTCTTGCATGTTTAGCTCATTTATTCCTTTGAGTTTTAGAGGTAATTTGCAGCAAAAGCTACAGAAGTGACTGAAGAGCATGGCAGAGCTAAATCACTTTTTTTTTTTTTTTTTTTTTAAACCCCTCAGCCCTCAAGGCTGACGGGGTATTGCTATCCTTCGTGCGGTTGGGCGGGCGGGCGGGCATCTCCGAAACCCTTCAGTTCGATTTCGAAGTTATTTCGTGCATTGCACGTCTATTTTTATTTATTTATTTTTTCATTATTATAATTATTTTTCTTATTTTGCATGTTTAGTCCCACCCAAATCTGGAATGTCCAGTTGGCAAACTTAGTACATGCATGCTCTGATGCAACTTGTGCTTGCATTTCAGAAGGGCACAGACAGTTCGCGGTTCTCTGAAACGCGCGCCATTCAGCGGCCGCCTCTTTGCACTAGCTTGAAACCTCGCAAGCTCAGAACGAGGGTGGACGAAACCTGAACATATGCCAGCTTAGAATTTCACCGAAGAGTTACCGGCTGGCCAGCATGTGGTGCTTCAGCAATGAACTGATCCAAACCCTAACTGACTGTATCCCTCCCATTTCCTCAGCAGGGCTAAGCCAGTTGTCCGCTGCTTTTGAAATGTTGCCGGCAGTAGTCGGCTCCGGCGTGCCTCCGATTCTTCTGGCTGCATTGCAGCACCTTTATCCAGGGAGCTTGCTCAGCAGCACCCAGCTTCTTCTTCATGTTACTTAGTGATGGCCTTCTGGTTGCGTCATAATATACATTATGGATTGGGCTGACCAGACGCGCTGGGGTCTAATTCACATTGGCAAATGCAGGGTGTAGTTTTACCCACGAAAGTGAAAATGATAATGGTGCAGTTTCAATGGATTGGCAGATCAATGGCTTTACATATTGATTGGTGTAATTGGATGAAGTGCTTTTGAGACTGTCAAAACGATCCGTTTTTGGGTAATTTGGTGTGTTTTCTCAGGAGCAGAATTTGAACTTGGAGTTGCCATATAAAAAAGTTTGAGGATAAGACCCTTTACTGAGGGCTTATCAGTCAATCTAAAGAATAGGAGGATTTGGGTTGCTGGTCGTAACTGTGCTGCTGCCTCCGCCACAGATTTCCTTGTAATCACTCTAGAGTAAACATTTACTTAAATAATTGCATAAATCGCTTTGTTTGTAATAATTCTTAATGTTTTATTTACTGATGACAGTTCTATGCTCTAAATAGCCCTTCAGATCTGAAATGTTGAGTGATTTCTTTGTAATTTATGTGACCATTGCCTGTCGACTTGGGGCAGGATCAAACCTAACGATTCTGGTAATAATTGTAACACCAGTAATTGTATATGTAAGGGAATCTGTCGTAGCGGGAGACCCACTTGACTATTTATTTCTATTTGTTCACCTTTATCATACTTATGTGTATTCACTCTGTGTTAGCGATGTAAATTAATATTTCCACCTTTTGACTGCTGGTCTGAATCCTCTTACCTTTTTCAAGCTGAATGGTAGAGTTGCATTGGCCATAAGGGTGTTCAACAGTTGCTTGTAGTGATGAAGCCCGTTTTAAAATTTTATATATTTGCAAACAATTTGCTAAAATTTCAGATTCAGAATGCAAATTTGCAGCCACAAATATGCTACCTGAAGCCAAAAATGTATGTGAAAACTTGAGAGTATCAATATTGACGGAAAGAGGAAAAAACTGAAAAATGGCAGTCCTTTTGGGAAAGTTCATCTCAGGTATTCCTTACCTTATAGCAGGTCAATTGGCTTAATGGAGATAATAGGCCTCCTTATAGCAGGTCCCCTGGTGCATTGGTCACCTGTTTGTGTGTAACCTGCTTTATACTGGCCTCCCTGATGCAGTAATTGTAGCTCAGCTGTTTTATTACGGAATGAAAGCAAACACTGCCTGGCTGTGGATCCTCCCAAGTATCATTTGTGTACTCCTGTGTTCATGTAGTTCGAGTTAAGCCTGTGGATGATGCGTGGCTTTTCATCTGGAGCTGCTCATGGATTATTGCCCCCACTGGATTGAACTTGACAAGCTGCGAGATACCTGGGCACTTCATATGGGGGAAAACTCTGGGAAAATCCCCATCTGTACCTGAAGGCATGGCGATATGACTTTGTTCCCTCTACTTTTTACAGTGCTCGCCCTGTAGGGTTGGAGTAATGAACTTTTAGCTTTCATGTACCGCATGTAGAAATGTGTAAGAAATGTCGGCTGTGTTCTGATATGGATCATGATTTTACAAAATTGCGACATTTTTATCTTGCTGAATTGATAGAATCTGAGAATTGCTTTGCTATGGGGTTTATTCGATTGGATTAGTGGAGATAATAGGCCTCCTTTCATAGTTTAATGGCTTATGAAATCTCTAAAATAAGTGGTAATCTCATTAAGTTTCCTCAAAGCTGAGTTTCTTTAGCTATTCTAGAAAAACCATGTAAATGACTAGTTTGTTTACGCTTAATCTTACTGGTTAATCTTCAAAGCCTTGAAACGATCACTGATATGATTATTCTGTATTAGTGGTGTTAATGGGAAGGTATTTAAACTGATCAAAATGCCCTCAGCTGTATATCATTTGGTGAAGAAATTACTCATGAACAGTGATGGGCTTGGAGATTTCTGGTATGTGAGTGAAAATGTTAAAAAGGGCTTCCAAGAAATGGCAGGCTGCAGTCATTGACTCATTTTGCTGTTGGCACTTCTCAGATGTGACAGAATCCGTAATTAACTTTGTTGAACCAGTCACTGAGTCTTGCAGATGAAAATGACTTTAGATTCCTTGCGCTATTTTTCACATACAGTATTAAAATTTCAGGCCCGGATAGGCATAAAATGCATTGTGGAACATTGTTAGCTTCCTTATTTTATCATCATAGGAGATAGGTTGAGTGTTACACCTCAGTAAATGTTAGAATTGATGTAACCCCATTTTCAGAAAAGTTGCGACAATGAATAAGATGTAAAAACATTTTTTGAAAAACATTTTCTCATTTTGAATTTGATGCCAGTGACACATTTGAAAGAAGTTGGGACAGAGGCTATGAAAGTCTGGAAAAGTTAAAAAAATGCTACGACAAAAAAACACCTGGTGGAACATCTCGCTGCAAATAAGGTTAATTTGCGAGATGGCAATGACATCCCCACTCAGGGAAATACTGCCTGGGCAAGAAGTTTAACAATTTAAAATCAAATTTCTCCATGTAAAATTGCGAAGATTTTGGGGATTTCTTCCCCTACGGTACGTAATATCAAAAGCTTCAGAGCATCCAGAGAAATCTATTTATGCAAGGGACAAGACTGAAAACCAAAATTGAATGGCCATGATCTTCAGGCCCGCAGACAGGAATGCCTTAAAAGCAGACTGGATTCAGAAGTGGAAATCACTGCATTGGCTCAGGAACAGTTCTGTAAACAATTGTTGCTGAACACCACATTTCGCTGCATATGCAAGTTAAAACTGAACCAAGATCCAGTAATGCTACAGGGCCATTCTCTGAAATATGACCCTGGAAGGGCAAATTTTCAAAAGTTCCATCAAATAACTAGTGCATGTATTTCTAACTACTACTATTCTAGTTTTGGATGGCAATTGCCAATTTCAGAAAAATTGCATTTTGGGGCAAAATCCAATGGAAAATTTGAAAAAGCTGAGATAAATTAATACCATACCTTCCATGCTTGCAGGGCATAACTTCCTCAGTCCCACAAATAGAATCTGTTTTATAGCCAAAAATGTTCATGTCACACACGTAACTCTGCGTTACATGTGACGTGATGTTACATGTGTGACCAAAGTGCAAAGCCTATGCTATGACAGGACATTAATGACCCGTTTCCTTTATCTTTAGACTAATAAAGGTTTAGTTCATACCTCTGTCACGACGACTAAAGCCTTCAACATGAAGGTCAGCCATCCCATCATTTGACCTAAATATTTTGCCAAATTTTTGCAACTATGATGTGTATACCCATGTGCAAAGCCAGAAAGAAATTGGATGTAATATCGTGGAATATGTAATGTTCAGAAAGTTGTATGAAAATGCTGTTAGATGGATTAAATTAACCCCTTTGCGCAGAAGCCAAATATGGCTATTTATGTATTACCGTATTTAATGCTTTATAATTCAAGATTTAAACTTCATAGAGAGGGGGAATATGGCTCAACTGAGAGAATACACTTGCAGCATTCAGTATTTCATTGTATTTCAGTTTATTTTCATGATTTTGGTAGGACGGTGTTTCCCAAACCTCTCCTGGCATAACCCTTGTCCTGCATGCCTTAGATCTCTCCCTGCTCCAGCCCAGGTGATTCAAATGATTTGCTTATTATCAAGCATCTTCTTGGATTGATTATTACCTGATCATATGAATCACCAGTGCTGGAACAGGGAGAGATCTAAAGCATGCAGGACAAGGGGTACGCCAGGAGAGGTTTGGGAAATGCTGTGGTGGAGAAACGGGGCTGCAAACATAGAAAACCTTCCTGAAAATTCTGCATTAAAATGATTTAAAAAGGGTAGAGGATTGAAAAATGGCGAGGGGTTAAAACAATACATTTTTGGGATCTTTTAACTCTGAGACCACCAGTATTCTTCATCTGAGCATTAAATCTTATTTGGCTTTGAAAGAGGAAGCCATATGAGCCAGCTCTCCAGGTGGCCTTAAACACACTATCCTCAAAATGGCACACTATCAAATCATAAAATCATATTTTTAACACAAATCAACTTTTGATGCATGAAATATAGTATGAATGAATGATTTTTCTGGTTTAATTTAGCAAGAGTTTATCAATATAGGCGCAGCTGGACATCAATGGTTACCAGTACCTTCTCCAAACCAAAAACATGCCTGTTCTCCATGGTAAAGTTCAGAGTTTTGTCCATTTTTCTACAAAGCCGCATCAGCAAGCACACTTTATCATTAAAGGAACTGCTAATTTTACAGTCAGAATGCTCCCTCAGATTGAAAGCTTGCTGTTTACAATTCCACTTTGAAGATGACTAAAACTAACCTGTTGTTCACTTCTGTCTACCATGTTAATACTGCCAAACCCAATATTCTGATCAAGAACATTGGCGAGTACAAAGGATGTATGTTCAACACCTCCATGCTTGCCTACAAGGACCTACAATGGCCAGAGATATGATTTCATTGAAATGAAAAGGGCTTAAGCACTGCTGGATTTGCACACGGTCACACATGTAACACAGGCGTCACACACAACGCATGCAAGTGAGGTTGTAGTATGCAAATGAGCAAGGTATTTTTATTGAAGTTTTAATTAATTCAAACAGGAATAAGTATTGCGAAAGTTAATGAAGCCAAAGTGTCTTAATCTTTGTTCAAATCACAGAACTTTTGGAATGTAGATTAAATGTAGCGATTGACCCATTATCTGTCACACAGGTAATGCAGCCTCTTGTCCTGTACTTCCAATGTTTAAAGCAAATACCAAGTTATTGTACCACATTGATAGTTAACCCCAGGTATCTTGTGGGTGTCCTATATTGATCCCCATCTGCAACCCCATTAAAGTATAGTGCATGGAAAAATGTCAGGAATACCTTCCAAATGTCACGCACGTAACGCGAGAATCACCCTACAGCATTCGTTGGGCCTGAGCTCATTTAAGATGAACTGATACATTTCAAAATGTAAATTTTTCAAAAGACAAAATTCTCAGTTGAAACATTTGGTATGTTGTCTTTGCTCTATTTTCAATTAAATACAGGGTGTAAATGGTTCGCAACTCATTGCACCCTGTTTTTATTTACATTTCACACAGCCTCCCAACTTTTATGGAAATGGTTGTATTATGTGCATTTTTGTAAATCTGATGTTGAGTTTGGACTGTCTGAAATTTTGGATTTGTTTGTGGTGACTGCAGAATAACTTATTCACTTTAGCTTTGTTGTGGGCATGTAGATGGCATTCAGCAGCAGATTATTTGCTTTTCATCTCCAGAAATCATCCACTTGTAATAAACAGTAGTTCACCCCTGGGAAAGTGTGCACGTGTAGACTCACCAAGTGTTTGTTGGCACTTTAAAATTGTTTGGAAATAGATGAAATTCTGGAAAATTGGAAAAACTCAACTTTGTCAGTCCTTGCCAATGCCTGCTTTCCATGGCCATGCACAGTTTCAGATTAATAGATTGAGGAGAAAAATTGATTCTGACAGGTAGGCAGAGTTTTCCCTGTTTCATAGTAGGATTCCACCTCCTTTCTCAAACATTTTCTCTTTTGGACATGTATGCATTTGTAGCTCTCCTGGATTGAAGGTCCGGTGGGCCTATGTGTCATGGCCTGCTGGTACAGGTATGCACTGTGAGTGCCCACTAGTTGAAAATGTAATGCTGTTACAGTTGTAGTCAAGTTTGTTGTCCATTTTTGTGAACTGCTGCACTACTCAAATGTGTGAATAGCCTGTGAGTTGTTCCCTTCCTGTCAGGTTCCTCAGTCTCTGCAAATGTTTGGGACTGTTACTTGATGGAGGCCAATCGGAGATAGAATTGGAGGGAAAAAAAAAAAAACCCATCCGTTCTCTTGCTGTTGACCATCCTTGGAAATCCACAGAACCTACTTCCAGGCTATCTTCCAAGCTTATCTTATCAGCTTGCGAATATGTGGTGCATAGGAGTGATTAGAAAATCACTAGCAACTATTTTGTTACTTTGCTATGTAAGTAAATAGTGTTGTGATTATTTAGCTGGCTAGGTAGTTAGCTAGCTATAATGTAGGAACTTAGCCAAGATCGATGACTCATTGGTGAGCTTGAATAGTTGGCCAAATTCACAAATTACATTGGGTAATCAATTTAAATTGGTGCTTAGATGCCAGCTAAATTACTTTAACTTGCTTGTTTGGCTGACTAACTTTACCATGCAGTAGCTACCTAAATTGGGTAGTTATTCTGGCTGCTTTTAACACAGAACTGAATTAATTCCTCTTGATTTAGGGACCAGAAGGATCATGGGGCTTATAGTTTTTAAACTGAAAAGGAGCTAAAGCATCATGGCAAAAATTACGGCTGACTACAGTAAAGGAGAACAATTAGTTGTTTCTTGGGGATTTAACTGGAAGTACTTCAAAAATGAATTTTTAAAAATGTCCATGGCTGATATGAATTGTGGTTTTTACATCTGTCACGAGTGTAATGGTGGCATTAACTTCGGCACTTTAAGTGGGCTAAGAAATGCGAGAATTTATGGGTTTTGAAATCTGCTATTCTGAGGCTATGCTTGGGACTGCTGTAACTGTCTGTATTCTGTGTACACCAATGGTTTTTTTTAATATTAATTATTTTTTTTTTTTTGTGCGTTGACTTTGTCCCATTTGTCTGACACTGTCATGACATTTGGCTCTGATTTAGGAGTTGAATTTGTACTCTGGTGTGACATGTTTAGTGATGCGACTTTGTACCAAGCCCCTTTCCACAGTACACTGCGTGACCCCGGGATCTAATGCATGACCTGCATTGCACTTCCGCTGGAGCACTGGATATTAGTAGGATATTGGACTTCGATCATTTCCTTCTGTTTTGAAATGCCTCCCCTAAAATTATAGTCAGAATGAGGATTTTTCATCCATGGAATTATTTAGATAAGATAATTGAACTGGAAAATGTATATTTATCATTGGTTTTTTTTTTGTCTTAAACTTTTCCTCTTTGTGAAATGTTTGGGCTAATTTTGCCCATGACGTGATTTCCTCTCACTCTTTGAAGTCTGAATGCATTTTTTTTTTCTCTATTGGGCTTGCAGTGCATTGGGACAGGGAGATTGAATCAGGGAAAACAGTGAGGGTCTCAATCTTACACTCTTTATAGACAGCACAGAGATGAGGAGATGTTTGGAGTTTAGTTTCTCGGTTTTCTGATTGTTCTGTATGGTAACAGTTCTGTGTGGTAATGGTCATCTCTTCTGTTTTGCTCGGCACTGAGAGAGCCACTGGGTGAAGAGCTTGAGTAGCCATACTAGAAGTGCTGTGCTTTTTTGTTGTGACTCACGTTGGTGCTCTTTCCTGTCTGTCAGCCAGGCGGCCATGGCATGTGTAAGGGGAGTGCAGGACATGTGACAGTGAGCCTGAATGTATTTAATGGTTTTTGAAAATTCCCTGTTGGGCAGAGTTGCACCAGAATAATTGAAAAAACCCAAAAACTCCTGCGCACACGTTAGATTGAATGTTCCGTTAAGTGTGCAAGTGAGTTTTGGGGTCTCTTCAGTCATTCTTGGCTGCTTTTTCTTAATGTTAATTTTTGATAACTTAAGCACCCAGCCTGATGGCAGCTCTTGAGCAAAGTCGCACTCTTTCTCTCGTTAATATTGTACATTTATCAGGCTCATCTCTGATGGTTTCTTCCTTTCTGTCTCCTTTCCTACCCTGACAGTGAATGGTAGTGTCTAGAAAGGGTATGTCCCTTCAGGAGAGAGGTGCCAATGTCCAACCGGCCTAATTCCAATCCAGGGGGGTCACTGCGACGTTCACAGAGGAACACTGCTGCGGCCCAGCCACAAGATCACGCAGTCGCAGGAAGGTAGGTCTGCCTTGTCGCCTGCTGTTGGCATTATCAGTAAATTTTGTATGCCTATGCGCACGCATGCGTTCTTCAAGTCTTGAAGCTAGAGCTAGTTCCTCTCCACAGATAAGAACCTTATGGTATTTAAGTGTGCATAAAATGGCTTTATATTTTATTCGTGGACAATTGCCTATCATTCAAAAATTCTAAGCATCACTTTCTGAAGTCACGCTTAATAGGGCTGAGCTATGATGCAGCTCGTGATATTTTGGCCGGGATTTGAATGAGCCTCCTTTTCCTGCTTTGCTGTCCTGTGGCTTTCTGCTTCAGTTCGAGAAAATTTGGGTTTGCTACCAGGAACACAAAACATGGAGTATTTGCTCTTTTGAAAGTAAACTGTCAAGAGGTTTCGAGTTCAGCCCCGGGGTGAAGTTGGGCGGCTTCTATGGATTCATGTGTCGTCTCCGCCACCGCAGCGTCCGCGTCTGTAGACACTTTCTTGTGGACGCTGTACAGCAGGGGTCACCAACCCTGTTCTTGGAGAGCTACCATCTTGTAGTTTTCTGCTCTACCTCCCATTCAGAACACCTGATTCAACTAATTAGCTACTTAATTACCCAGCTAGTGATCTTGTTAAGTAGCTAATTAGTTGAATCAGGTGTGCTGAATAGGGAGGTAGAGCAGAAACCTACAAGATGGTAGCTCTCCAGGAACAGGGTTGGTGACCCCTGCTGTACAGGCTGTCATTTTTGACAGATTACTTTCATATTTGGTACAGGCTTGTTATACTTCACCTATCAATTTTGATGCAGTGGCGACAGTATTGGCCGAATAATATGCAAATTGGTGGCAAAACATGGAGATTTCCTTGTGCACGTGGCACAGGCTGCAATTTTTTACCAATTAGTTTTATATTTGATATGGACATGTTACACTTCACTTATGACACCTTTAGATTTTGGTTGCTATGGCCATAGTATTGGCCAAAATAATGAGCAAATTTGGCAAAACATTGAGATTTCCTTGTGGACGCAGTACAGACTTCAATTTTGGTCCGATTACTTTCATATGTGGTATGGACGTGATAATGCTTCACTTATAACACCTATCGATTTTGATTGCCACGGCAACAGTATTGGCTGAATATTACACAAAAAAGGGGAGAAGCAGGCTTTTGGTGGCTACACCCATGTGGTCGCTGGCGACCAAACTTTCTACTTGCTGATTTCAGCATTAGCAGGTAATTCTGGATACATACTTGCTTGGTTGGTATTTTTCATTTTACTTCCTGCTTCAGCTATTGAAATTCTTTCAATGAGATTGGTTTCTGTTTTTGCAGATAATTTAGAAATTCTTGCTTCCAGAAATATTTGTAAAATTGACTTAATTACATTCATGTAGAATCCTGACACTCTTGTAGTTTCATTAGAGCTGATATGCTTTTGACATGATGTTTTGGTTTGCTGCCCTCCTGAATTTTGAGGATATTTCACATGCTTTGTGCGGGCAGCATAGATTGGAAGCAACATTTTTTTGCAGTTCCCTACACGGCCAAATTCTAAATACTCTATCATTTCATGCATGATACTGTAGGCCCTTTTTCCCCTCCTGTCCTCGGCCTGCTGATAAAACTTCTCGTCTCCAAATTGATGAGACAAAAACTTGTATGTCCACTATTTTTACATGCAAAATTAAACTTTTTTTATCCCCCGCCAACACAAAGTGGGAGGGGGATATAGGTTTGACCTCCGTCCGTCCGTCCGTCCGTCCGTCCGATATAAAGGGGACAGCTTTACTCAGAAACTACTACAGATACAGTAACCAAATTTGGTGTGTAGCTTCAGACCATAAAGGCCTTGATCGAGTTCGAAAATGAGAAACGCACGATTGGCGGGGGATGTTGTAGACCATGTCGACTTGTTATTTATATTTTAGATTGTATTTATACATTTCTATTTTATCTTTTATTTTATATATATATTTAATTTTCCAGTAAAGTTTTCCATTTTGAAGATACAGGGTTTTCTCAGCAGGCTGACGATGTGTCCTATAGTGCTCCATGTTGCAGCAGACGACATAGTTGAGCTTCGCTTACCCATTTTTCCGCCGAGCTGGTTCCTCCAATGCTAGTTTGCTAGAGCCTGATTTGGCACCAGTTCCTTGCTTTTCCACAGCCTAAGCACCAGGCTCCAGGCTCTCTAAATTGGTCCTAGAGCAAGCATCAACTCATTGCTCGTCTAGAGCCAAGCACCGATTAAGTCAGGGAGTGGGGGTGGAGTTTTAATGTCCAACAAGACCAGCGAAACACTGTACCGCCGGTTTAAAAACAAAACCAGGCGAGTGTAGTCTACTTTCATTTTCAAACAACAAAAATGGAGAAAACAAAGCCAAAGATATCCCCCGTAGACCCTTATTGTAAGAAATTGATCACACTTCCTGTGTCCTAAGTGGACGCAATCGTGGAAGTATTTTGAGCGTTCTGCTCACAGTAAATAGAATACACAAGAATCTGTCTTATATCTGCTCGATGCTTTGATATTTCATATTACTTTGCTTCTTCAGGCATTTTTTCCCTTTAGAGTGACACATGTCACACAACAAAAATGAGGTCAATTGTCGCCAAAAATTAAAAATTGCTATTGGGTTGTTGTTAGCCCCTCCCCAGGACGCATTAACAGAATACATAGATTTTACTTTAAACTTTTACTATAGTTGGGCATTTAAGGGTTAATTCGGCTGTTTGAAAATAGAAGTTTGTCTGTTTACTTTGCTAATTATGGCTTTTTTGAGAATTCCTAAATTTGACACCATTCAAACAAGTAAATTTTCTTTTCACTTCTGACTGTTTACCTTTTACAAGATTCCGTTTGAGATTATATGGAGAAGTTAAGCCATTTAAATTCCTCTAAAAACAGAGTGCTGTGACATTAGCAAAGCCTGTCCAAACCTTTGACACGTACTGCATGTTGTATGGCTTTTCCATAATTTTATGATATGAATATGATAAATATGATTGTCCAGCGTGTTAGTGGTTCTTTGTACTTGTTCAAGTTAAAGAACTCTGAAGTAATACATTCAGATGTTCTTATTTTCCTCATTTTTCAAATACATTTGATACTTTGAATTATCAGACCTGTATAAAAAAAACTGATAACCGTTTGATACTTGGCAACCAAAAACTCCTTTAAGCCAGGCAGAATTATGACTGGCAGAAAAAGCAGGCCCCCCTCTGCGAAGGGTAGTAGTAGCAAAACATAAGCTGGGTTTTCTTTGCATTTTTGCATGGCTTGTGTCTTGAGCTAGGCATGAATCGCTTTGTGTGCATTGCCCTTCTTTGTAGATCTAATGTGTATCGTGTAACTTGTTGCCCAGGATCATTTAAGAATTTTCAAATTGGATGGAATTAGCCTGGAAAATTGTTTTTATCAAAAAAAAAAAAAATTGGGATGGAACTGGAGCAAAAAACCAGCTTCTTTGCATTCAATTTACGCACAGGCGTTAGGGCTGGGCTACATATCGATCGCAATATTTTTAAGCGCAATATAAGTAACAGCCACTATGTGGCAGTCAGGCGAGGCTGCTTATTACCTTTTCTATACATGGAGCAAAGATCAGACGTCATTTGAAATGTTTCCGGGAAGAAAAGTGAAATTTGAAGTCTGCTAATTGGCCTACCAGCGAGGTTGGACAGCTTCCTTCACCTTGGCATAATTAGCTTACCTTAAATCAATTCCCGTGTAATTTGCCTCACTTGCAATCAAGCCATTTATTCAGCCAGCTGACTAATCAAAACCAAGATGTGGCTGAAAATGATTTAGAAGAGATGATGAGAAGCAGGCAGACCTAACAAAGCTACGGTGTTAGTCTGAAAGATTGTGAATAATCTAAATAAATAGCAGACCTCTGAATTCGCCTTATGGTTGCATTTTTATGTACTGTTAAAAACATTTTTGAAAAATAAAATCAATTAAGATGGCCCTGGTTTTAAAGTGTTTAAAAATGCACACTGTCTAGAGAGATGGCTGTTCTTATTGGTACAGCAGTCGACTTCAAGGGATTAGGATAAGGATTATGGGTAGGGTCAGGGTTAGGTTAGGGCAGGGTTTGAAATTGGGACTGCCGTACTTCTACATTGAAATGCATTGAAAACTGCTGTACCCGTAGCAACTGCCTTCAAAATATACACGACGTGGTAACATTTTGTGAAGCACATCAAACATGAATGTGAGAAGTTATTTTCGCATTGCACACAATGGAGGAATGCACCGAATTAATAATTGAACTGGATTAATTTGAAATAAAGTAGCCCTAGTTCATAGCTCTGGATTCTGGTAACTTTGGAGCGTCTAAATTGCCTACAGTGAAGATGGAAAACATTTTGTTTAAGCGTATTGAACGTGACATGTAAATTGTTAACACATTCGCACGCAGAGGCCAAATGTGAAACTAGAAATGTACCAAATGCATTCATGTAACTCTCATGTTTCATGGCCATTTAAATTTCAAAATGCAACAAACAAAAATATCGAAATAAGGTTATGTACACACGTAGCCGGGTATTTTTAAAAACAAATATTTCCCCCCCTCCGTTTATTTAAAAAAAAAAAAATTATCCAAACGACCCCGCCTCCGAAAAAATTTCCTTCCACACATAACCGAAAATCTGCGTTTTCAATAAGCCTCCAACTATCTAAATGGCATTATTTCCCCAAATCCTACCCAATCCCATCAGAATAGCCATCTGTTGGCGTCACACCGACCGCAATGTTGTCCATTGCCTGTGCTCTTGGAGCAGTAGTTGGGCTTCTAAAATTAAACATGTATAAAGCACCTGCACAATAATGCTATCACTGCTTTCAAGGCACTACTCTGATCCATTACTCTTTGTCCATGCTTCTGCAGTAAACAAAGGTCGCACGTTTGACGTCAGAGCAGATTTGTTGTCATTTTGGTGCAGGTTGTGACGTTCGAAAACCCAAAACTCCGGTTATCTGTCTACACGCAAATGCATAAACGGAGTTTTCAAAAATCTTCACTTTGCCCGGAGTTTTTTTATACATTCGTTTTTGATGCGTTGTCATGTGGATGACAGGTTAAAACGTTGGAAAATGTCTTCGATTTAGTAGATACCCGGCTACGTGTGGACAAGGTCTAAATTAGACTGCCAACCAATTTTAAGTGAGCAAATCAACTGTCCACTGTTTGATTACAAATTGAGCAAAGTAAATGGGAAGGGAGTGAAAACAATTTTCGAGTTGAGGATGATTATTTTGAAGACCTTAACGTTGCTTAACATTGGTTCAGCACGCAATTTGTCTGAATGTGTTTGCTGGATTACTACATTTGGCCTCTGTGTCCAAATGCATGAACAATTTACAGGTCATGTTCGATATGCTTAAACAAAATGTTTTCCACCTTCACTGTAGGCTATTTAGACGCTCAAAAGTAACTAAAAATGAAGAGCTATGAAATGCTTTACTTCCAATGAATCTTGCTCAATTATTAAATAAAAAAATTTGCGGCGCAGACTTTCCTGAACGTGCTTGCCAAGTCTTCGGTGCATTTGTCCATTGCTTGCAATGCGAAAATAATTTCTCTCTCGCATTCACGTTCGATATGCTCCACACAATGTCTTCCACTTCGCGGATATTTTTAAATGCTTAAAAATCAGGGCTATCTTAACATAATTTTATTTTTAAGAAATCCTTTTGAATAATAAGTGAAAGTTTCATGATGTGAGGCGGAATTCAGAGATCTGCTATTTATTCAGATTACTGACATTCTTTCAATCTAACACGGCAGCCTGGTTAGTTCGGTCTGTTTCTCATCATCTCTTCTTAATCATTATAGGCCATATTTTGGTTTAGATCGGTCAGTTGGCTGAATAAATTGCTTGATTGCAAGTTAGGCTAAGTACACGGGAATGGATTTAAGGTAAGCTAATTATGCCAAGGTGATGGAGGCTGTCCAATGTCGCTGGTGATTGGCAGACTTCAAATCGCAGTTTTCTTCCCGGAAGAATTTCAAATGGCCGCTGATATTAGTTCAACACTAAATTAAAGGAATGTGGCATAGAATATGTAATAATCAAGCTTTTTTGTCTGCCCCATAGAGGTAGTTTCTTTTATTGGGCTTAAAAAAATATTGCGATACATATATCACCCAGGCTTAACAGCCTTACATATTTTCTCAGCAATTGGAGTTTTAACATTATGGACAATCTGCAGTTGATCCAGATGATGCCGAAGATCGTCAGTGAATTGGATGGTCTGGTTCTTTCTTGTTTCTGTAGCTATTGATTGCCAGTGGTGGTGTAACATAAATTTGTTTGCTATGCCGAAAATGCATGATGAAGAAATTTTGATTCATTTACATAAACCAAGTTACATACATTAGTGGTCTTAAATGTTGTTCCTGGGGACCCACTGTATATGCTGGCTTTTGTTCCAACCACAGTTGCAGTTGCAGGAGTTTAACAATCTGTTAACTTGTCTTAATTAAGTGTATTTAATGTTTAGAGCAGTTATATGCCCTCTTAATTCACAAGATAACAGAAAGAGCTATGTTTGCCATCTAGAACAATAATAATAATAAAAAAAACAGCTATACCCACATTGCGATCCATTGGAAATGACAGCATAAAGTGAAAGTTATCTTTCTGTTTCTTGGTCTTTAGTATACGAAAACGTGTTTGAAACTTTGAGGTAAACAATGAACATGGACATGGATGCCTCGTAGACGCAAGACACTGGCATATTTTCTTCACTCTATCTTTACTCTATCTTGTCTCAACAATTTCCTCCACCTGTTTTTCTTTTCTGCCCACGGAGACTGCTTTTCATCGAGACTTTATTCTTGGGACAGTGGGCTAGTAGAGGTCTAGATAAAAAATGTCAGCTTTTTGTTCGTTTAAGTGATTTTCGGGTACCCAGGCACCCACCCGAAAATCGTTGCTGTCCCATTGAGAAAAAATCTCCCAAAATTCTCAGGCCTATAACCAGTCAAAATAAAGATGTAGGTGGCTCTTAACTGGTGAAAACTAATTGGCACATCATGACAAATGTACTCAACATGCAAATGGTAAAGAGTCAAACCAGTTTTGTGTTTTGTTGGTCAAATTAAGTTCACCTGGAGTTTTTTGAAATGACTTGAAACAGTTGAGACCAGCAGCCTAATTTGGGGTTCCTCAGTGTCCAATTTGATCTGTTTGAAGTGTTATAATGCTTGAAATTTCTTGCAGTATAATAGATAGAATTCTATCTTCAAGGGCATTTTATTCTTCATAGCATATATGGACATTCTATATAACATTTGGCCAAAGACTAAGTAAAAAAGCTGAACATTGAGAACAACCAATTAAGACAATAACAGCTTGTTACAATCCTCTGATTACAATTGCAGTTCGAACAAAATCCAGCCTACACTGTGGGTACCCAGGAACAACGTTGAAGACCACTGACGCAAATGGTAAACTATCTAAGAGGTTTAAAGCCGTGCAGCACAGGCAACAGTAACTAGATGATGCCAACACCGATTCAATGTATTGTAGTTACACTGGCTATCGCTATGATGACCATTTCAATGCATATTAGGCATGCGAATTTTGATATCTATCCGCTTGAATGAACTTTTGGCGCGGAACATTTATCTTGGATAAGACTGAGTGCATGAAAATGGTATTAATGCTTAATGCGCAAGAAAGTGTAGTTGTGTGATGCATTTTTGTCGGTGATTAAATGCAATAACTGACAATGTCATCACTGTTTCCCTGACATTGTCCCCTGTTAATTTTTTTTAGGATCTTGCCTCTGGTCTATTTTAGCTTATTTGTTATGCTTGAATACATGTCTCATGCAGGTCCCGTACACAGCCTATTTATGTTAACAATACCACAGTGCAGTCCCGAATAATGTTCAGCCTTTTTCAGGTTTGTGCCAGTCAGAGATTAACCGTAAAGAACCCATTTGCATCTCACAGCATTACATTTTGTGATGTTGGAAAAGGTCATTGTCTTCACATTCCCGTCAAATCGCTCAGCCCTAATTTTTAGCGTCATTCTCCTCAGAATGCCTGGTGTAGGGTTTTTGAGTCATTCCATCTCATTTCAACAAATCGGAGAAAATTTTGTTGCATGACCTCCTCATTATCTCCAAACTTTTTTTTTTTTTTAGCTTTTCCAATTTGAGAATAGATTACTTACAAAGTTTTAAAATCGTATGATTGCTATTTTCCAAATTCTAAAATTTTAATCCCTATTTTCCCACTCGCAAATTGACATTTTATGTAGAAAGGCCTGATTTTGGAAGATAATACTAGGAACTATAATGGTATAGACTTACAAGTGATCTGAAGGGTTGAAATGCCTTTAACGGGGAGCAGAAAAGGGATTTACTGAAGGAATACACTCATTTCTCTGGCATAAGGCAATACAAGCATATGGTGAATGGCATTTTTCAAGAATTAAAGTATTTTTTTTTTTCCGCAAGCTTAAATAACGAACAAGATTTTTATGTTACAAATATCTCAAAGTACCTCAAGTTCTGTCTAACCTAAAAAGTCTTCTTCTTAGACCTCAAAATGATGCTTATTTACGACAGACAAAGTACCATAAATATTTAAGCACAGAAACCAAAGTGGGACTTGGAGTAGAAACACCGAATCAGTCTGTATATCAAGAAACCTCTGAAAAATTGTCACAAGTATGGACATTGATGCTTGAATCTTTCATGGCCAATTTAACCGAGAAATAAATTTTAAGGCGTTTTTTTAGGAAGTCTAACAAATGTATATTGTATTAATCAGCAGTGTTGCTTTGGGACCCATGTAAAATATGTAATATGTGCCCAGCTGATCACATCACTATTTCTGTCCTTTGAACGGCTTGATTTTCTGTGTAATCAGGTCAATATCTACACCAGATATGTGGTACTACCCAGCACAATGTGTTGGAGTAAATACTGAACGAGATGAGAAAAGTTGTAATTGTGAACAAGTCAAGATGTATATATGTACATTTATGTGGAACAAGTTTCATTACCATGAGTACCTTCCCACTTGGTGAACTTGCCAGACCAGAATTGGCAAAAAGGTGACTTTTTCAGCTAGGACCCTTTGCAGGGTCTCCTACCTACTATTATGCCTTGGGTACAGTCAATCTTCCTTGTACTGAAAGACCTCAAATAAAAGGAAGACAGCACATTTTAACCTCTCTAAGGGATCCTGGCCTCATAGGAGGCCCTTATACTGAATTTTTGATTTCCACCAATATAAAATTGTCATTTGAGAGGCTACTATGTTGAAAATGAAGAGACAGAAATTTTGCTTAGAGATTCTGAAAGCCTGCACCCAATTTACTCTGGATAGCAATTTTCAGCCCATATCTATGATTTGTTCCGAAGATATTGGCCTCCAAAATCCCGATAAATTAACATTCACGATTTGCTCGAGCATGGCCTTTTGGGGGAGGGGGGGCCCTATCTTGGAAACCCCTTGGAATAGGACCCTAAAATTATTCATGTGTTCATTATGAGTATAGGGGTACTCCCAAAATAAATTTGAGCTAAATCTGAGTTGGTGACCATGGAAGATTCTTGTACTTTGTTTGAGTTCATATGGAGTGACCCTGTAGCTGTTGCATTTCTCAGACACAAGAAACAAATATGAAAGTAAGTTCACAATAGGGCTGCACGATTCTGGAAAAAATGTGAATCACTTTTTTTTTTTGTGTGTGTGTGTGTGTTTAAAATCGAGATCACGACTCTTAGGCACAATTTTTCCCCACAAACTGAAATGTTTATTGTAGTCATAAATTTAAAAAAAAAATTGGCTGCTAAAGTGCAGTTAAAAAAAAAAAAGAAAAAAGTTTTAAACAAGATAAAGGGCACTTCTTTTGTCTTTTTCAGTGCTCTTCGACTCCACAAGGCCCTGAAATAGGGATGCAACTATGTCAAACCGCAACCCAGGAGATGATGCTGTTCAATTATAATGTCTTATACCATGGTCTGGGTGAATACTTTTTAGCTCGCCGTGACGAATGTCCGGAGAGCTATTGTCATACCCCCAACGTCCATGTCCGCCCGCGTGCAGAAAAACTTTAGCCTTGTCCCCCAGCGAGCTTTGTTGTCTTTCTGACAACTCTTGTTTCTGATTGGCTGGCAGGTATGCATTAAAACCGTGGAACCGCACAGGTAGTTCGGCTACGGTCGTTTCACCATTCGAAATTCATCCACTAGCCACCTTGTAACCCTAGCAACGTTAAACGTGGTATTCGGCTGGGTACAACTGAAACCTAGCTGCTAATTTATCTCCAGTTTTAGCGGCGTCATACAAGTTGCGTCCAGCAGGGCAGTTAACTATAGGTACTCGAGCGATAATGACCAGAAATATTATAGCAGCGAAGTAATCAGGCTTTATTCATCAAACGATTGTAATTGTGTACGGTTACAAATAAAGCTAACTTGTCCACTTCATGTGTCTGCAACTGCTGACACTTCGCTAGCTAAGTGCTATGCCAGCAGACTGATTTCAGCTCGCTGACTGCGGAAACTGTCATAAGTTGATTGTAATTGTGGGTACAGTCTGCATAATCGCACGTAATGTTGCGTTATGCATAATCTCCATTTCAGCTGGAATCAGTTATCAAATCAGCTGGTAAACGGATGTAAGCGTGCGCAAAAAAAATCTTGCCATGAACGTAAGATGAACTAAGATAGCTGGTTCAATTGAACTTGGCCTATAATAGGCTATTGGGAATGAGAAGGCGCGGCGCCTCTTTAATGATTACCAGCTCGGTTTTTTTTTTTTAGTGCAAAAATTTCTGAATGCTGCGATTTGATATTGCTGGCAAATGACCATGGTATAAGCGGGATAATCAACTCGAAGGTGAGCATTCCACGGTTTTAATGCACTTCGCGGAGGCAACCAGCCTCCGGGGTTATTTGCCTCCGCGTCGTGCATTAAAACCGTGGAATGCACACCTTCTCGTTAATTATCCCTTACATATCAAACAGGCAGGCGCCGATGTAAGCCCAACCGAGGCACATTTGCACACAAACAAAAGCCTACCCGGAGAGAAAGCAGCACGCCGACTGCATTCCAGCATGAACCAAGATTAGTAGTTTTGGGTCAACCCTCGTAAACCAAACCCTGAACATAGCCCTATAATTTTGAATTCGCTAATCTGTTGTGCGACTTATTAACCTCCGCCAGGAGGTATGTCTTCGGTGCTGTTTGTTTGTTGGTTTGTTTGTTTGGGTACAAAATAACTCAAAAACTTATGGCCGGATTTTGACGAAATTTTCAGGGTAGGTGGGTATTAACTCAAGGAAGAGGTGATTAAATTTTGGCATATCTAGGCCAAAGTACTGCTGAGATATATGCCAAAGTTCATGATTTCAAGTCTTTCCAATGGGCCGGAATTCCAATCACCGTGCTTTTGGCTTTGCTGCCCCCTGGCGGAGGTTCTGCGCTCTCTGAGTGCTTTTCTAGTTTGTTTTGCGTTTGGTGGAAAGCTTAAAAATCAAATGAATTATTTGGCCAACAAGCATAGTCAGAATGTAGCCTATAATGATTAAAGAGCGATAATGAGAAGTAGACATACCAAACGAGGCTTCCGTGTAAGAGTGCCAATAACCAATACAAATAAACATGGCCCTGGTTTTCAAAATTATAACAATATAGGCCGTCTCAATGTGGAAAACATTTTTAGCGTATCCACCGTGAGGTGTGATTTATTTCCGTATTTGCATCAAATCATCAAATGTAAGTCTATAAAAATATTCTGGCAAAGGCACGAAGGTGAATCTGTACTGTTTCCAGGTCATGTGAATCTCAAAATGCGACTACCAAAAGAACATTATAGAAATCAATTGGACCGTCTTCCGATTCAAATTTGTAATTGTGCGAATCAAGCGCTTGATTGTGAATTGAACTTGGGACCAAGGTGAAACTTTCCTGCACTCTGCACTATTACGTCCCTTCGTCTCTCCCTCGCTGCCTCTGAACCTATACTGGGTATATACTATACCCTGCCTTCTACATGAACTTGCGTGATGTAGAGATGCTTTGCCATAAGATGAGCGCAAATGTAATGTCAATGTTGCGTTTGGGGTCTCAAGTGCCCTCGAGACCGCCTACTACTCAGTACTCAGTCTTCGAAAACAACCAGTTTGTTTGAGGAGGATCTGAGAAAGTGGTGAAACAACCATTTGTTGAATTGACATGGAATGACTTTATTTATTTTTTGAACGTGCAAATATGTAAATGTTGATGTGTGAAATGGATCTTAAACTTCAGCTCTTCAACTTTTTAACTTTTTCTGAATGCATGTGGATGTGGGCATCTTTCCCTTTTTCTGACCACTTAATGGCAATGGTCAACTCCCCATTGTTCAGTGCACTTTATCTTTTATATAAGAACAGTGTTTTAAATCTAAATGACAATATTCTTCTGAGCACAGGGACACCAAAGACTTCATTGTGTAGTTTGTCAGTGGCGGTGCTGGTTGTCCTGTCAGTGGAGTATTTTCTGCCATATTTTGCAATTGAAATGAATTGCCTCAGCCCCCACTGTTACCTGCTCTTAAATTTTCAACCTTACTTACAGGTTGCAGTCAGAGCAGGTTAAACAAAAAGCAAATTCCATTCCTGACAGTAGAAGACCTATATCTAAGGCTTCCAAAGCCCAACCCAACTCTGCCCCTGGGCAGTCCAGAGGGCACAGCTTGAAAAGGTACTGCTCAACCATCCTCAACCCCCCCCCCCGTCATTTAGTCTTCTCGTCCCAATAACTCAGTCTGCTGTCATTAAAGTTGATTGTTTTATGTGTAGCGCTCGATGCCTGTACCTTAACCACTTCTGCTTTTGACAGAGGTGTGTTTTCACGGGGCCCTGTGGAGTGTGTTGTAAGAGCGTGCCTTGTGTTTTCTTGCAGAAGCGGGCCTTCGCTGGCTTCATTTGTGCTGCGAGAGGAGCCGGACGCCGCGGGGACATCCGAACGAGAGAGGCCAGGCCTGACGTCAAAGAGAGAGGGAATCCGTGGTTTTAAGCGTAGCTCTGCTCCAGAACAGAACAGCTCCTACTCTCCCAGCCCCGCGAAGAAACCCAAAGCCCCCCAGCCCGTGCAGAGCTCCCCCGAGCCCAAGAGGGGACCAGCCAAGCCCAAGAAGAGGCGGCTGACGCCAGAGCAGCCGGCCTCCAGCAGCCGAGTGCAGAGCAGGAAGAGTGGAGGTGCCGGGGGCTCCCCGCCCCTGAAAGGGAGAAAGACTGACTCGTCCCCCAGCGTGAGTGCCACCGCAGGGTCCCTGCTCACCCGCGCCGAGGGCAGGTCCGCAAAACCCACCAAGCTGGCTTCTAAATCGGCCGCCTCAGCCAAAGCTGGGTGCAGCACTGTGACGGACACCTCCTCCTCCGCCTCCACCTCATCCTCCTCTTCGTCCTCTGCCGCTGCCCCGCCGGGCGCCCGTGTCAAGCAGGGCAAAGACCAGAACAGGGCGCGACGATCCCGTTCCGCCTCCAGCCCCAGCCCTCGCCGCAGTGGCCGGGACAAGGAGCAGGCCAAGGTCGCCAGCTCCTCCAAGTTCGAGTGGCCGGCCCGCTTCAGCCCCAAAGTCAACCTGCCAAAGCCAAAACTCTCTCTGCCTGGGTCCTCCAAGGCCGACAACTCCAAACCAGGCCCCTCAGGACTGCAGGCCAAACTAGCAAGTGAGTTCCTCCCCTCTTTTACTCATTTTCCTGAGAAGTGTTGTAGTGCAAGACCTGAGAGCTTTGTCCTTCCCTGTGTTATCTGTATTTTCACACAGCTTTAACTTGCCCGGGGTTTCTGGAGATTGCTGAACATTGAAATCCACATTTATTTTCTGCCTTTATTTTCCTTTTATTACCTGTGAGCATCATGATTGTAAAATTAGTTTGGATTTATAGCAGTGCAGGTGAAATTTTCTTGAAAGCAACTTGCTTTGCAAAAGTGATCTCCATCGTTGAAGTTCAAAGCATATTCACGTTAGTGGTCTAGTGTTGTCATAATCGTGTGCAGTATCGTGCTCAAGTTACAAAGCAAAAGCAGAGCGTGTTTTGGAGTTTAAAAATGTCTTCATTAAACTTGAAAACTTGCTTTATAACCCCAAATCAGAAGTTGCTACCCTGGTAATTCAAATTTGAATTATGACTGGAAGGCAGTAATTTGCAAATTTTCTTTGACCTGTCTTCTGGCTGCACATTATTTGAGATTTCATGACATGAATTTTTATAGAATTTTTTCAAAATTAACACATTTCAGTTACTATTCTTGTAACATACTTAAAAAATGTGGACACTATAGTGTGTACCACGTTGCAGTGTTATCATTCCTTTTCAAAGAAGTTAGTTAACATATGGACTAATGATGCCGAGTGATTAAGTGTTTCAGGAGTAGCTGTCCTTTTTTCCCTCCTAACAAGGCTTAAGGTGCGCAATAAGGATCGACCGATACATCGGCCGGCCGATATATTAGGCCGATTTTTGCATTTTTTACCAGAATCGGCATTGGCCGATTCGCGCGTGGGTTCGCCGATTTATATTTCCGCGGCATGATTTACAGACGGGCATCCAGGGGCAGCTGTGTTGCCGGAAGACCCTGCAGCACATGCAGACGCATTACCCCTCCCATACTGGAAGAGTGGTGAACGCAATGGCTGAATCAGAACGAGGTGTTTTAAAATTTCTTTTAGCCTCTCACTGTTAAACTTAGTTGAGATATTGCCACCCACTTTGAAATAGGAAACATGAATGCCAAGTAATTATCAATTAGTACAAGTGCTTGCAAACATATTTAAGTTTGTGGGTCAGTAAAACGGGAATTCTGCTGAATGCTTCGTCTTTAAAAGTGCTTACCATTGTATTTAGGGAGATGTTGACGTAGTTGTGGGCTAATATGTACAGATGTAATGAACACCGGTTTAAGGATTAAGTAATGTCAATGTTGTCATGGTGTTTGTAGGAGTTTAATTCAGCGAACACCGGGGTGAGGTTAAATGCGTTTCGTGTCGTGTGTACGTGGAGGGCTCGAACTTGCGAACAAAATTAAGACTGTGCAACCTTCGAATTAAAATAGTTGCACCTGTGCGACCGCTTTTTCCCCCAATTAAACGCCTCTTTTCAGAGAAATTTGGTAGTCAGAAGGCATGCCAACCGCCGCTGCAGCTTAAATAAAGATGGGCGCATGTCTTGGAGCAGCGCATGAATCTACTGGACATACCGCAGCCGAGCGCACCCAGTGTGTTCCGTTGAGCTGCCAGTGACCATTCTGACCTATCAAAGGGGAGGTTGACGTCGTAAACCTTTGAATTGATTCTAGAATGGTTAATATTAGCCGTAAAACAATCCATTTCGCGGGAATGAGAATTACTATTGTACCTATGCACAAGATTTGGACTGAAAATGGAACGAAGAGCGATGGAAGACTTCTTGTTTTTTTTTTTTTTTGGTACCGTTAAAAAAGTCGAGTCGGTATCAAAAGTTACTGAAACTGAAAATCATGACGGTGATTCGGATAAATCGGCAGCGAAAAGTTGATTATTAAGAGTTGCAACAAAATGTTGAATGGCTGAGGTTATAAGAAGGTGAAGTGCACCGTGTTCATTGTAAAGATAATGACCCGAATCTGGCTGTTAACAGCGCATTATCAACTGAGTCCAAACACTTTAAACGTGAACGTCCTTCCAAACATGGAGAAAGCACGAAACACAGAAAATACTGTGACAAATGTGCGTAAACGAGTAGATCTGTATTTCTGTTATTAGTTGCAACTTATCAAAATATGCTGCCTCGCGGCTCGGCGTTTGCGCAGCCCTAAAATCTGTCTCGTTTCCTCGCTCATATCTTCAGTATCCTATCTGCAAAAATCATTAACATTTTTTAAAGCGCGTCTTTAGACTAGTAAACGTTAATATATTTGCAAGTACACGCAACGTTTTCCTGAAAATGGCGAAATTAGAAGACGTGTGTGCAGTGGAGTCTCTGGAAGTGATAATTGGTGAAGCCCGGACCATGCCTTTGCATCAAGGATTGTTCCTGGTTTGTACTTGTTCCGTTATTAACACGTTTTCCAGTTTTGACAATAATCCTGTGGCAATCGAAGCTCCGGTTTCTTTCTCCGTGAGATCAATTGACGCCTAAATAATGGGATAAATTCAGATCTATATAATTTTTCTGGCCACTCAAAAATTGTTCAACGCTTTATGAAAGAAAAACTGCTCTCAAACGTCTGCGCTACCTTTTCCACACATCAAGAGATTTAACTGGCGTTTCATGATCGTTTTGTTTAAATAGAATATAAGACCATTTAAAATGTCTATGTGCAATTCTGAATAACGCTGATTTAAATGATTTAAATGCACGAAATTACGCAGCTCCCCACCTCCACTGTAAACAGTATTGGCAGGGCACTGCTTTCCCCTCCTGAGGCGCCAGACGGTTTGCCAGAACCTCTTTGGGGTCGACCGATAATCCTCCTGTATGGCCCAAGCTTTTCCCATACCCAAGTTTTTGCTTCTGCCACCGGCCGGGCCGCAGCACGCTTAGCCTGCCGGTACCCGTCAGCTGCCTCAGGAGTCCCATGAGCCAACCAAGCTCGATAGGACTCCTTCAGCTTGACGGCATCCCTTACTTCCAGTGTCCACCGCCGGGATCGCGGATTGCCGCCACGACAGGCAGCGGAAACCTTACGGCCACAGCTCCGAACGGCCGCATCAACAATGGAGGTGGAGAACATGGTCCATTCAGACTCAATGTCTCCAGTCTCCCTTGGGATCTGGTCAAAGCTCTCTCGAGTTGAAAACCCCTCTGACAGACGGTTCTGCCAGACATTCCCAACAGACCCTCACAACACGTTTGGGCCTGCCAAGCCTGTCCAGCTTCCCCCTCCGCCAGCGGATCCAACTCACCACCAGGTGGTGATCAGTGGACAGCTCAGCCCCTCTCTTCACCCGAGTGTCCAAGACATACGGCCGAAGATCAGATGATACGACCACAAAGTCGATCATTGACCTCCGGCCTCAAGCGTCCTCGTGCCACGTGCACTGATGGACGCCCTTATGTTTGAACATGGTGTTTGTTATGGACAAACTGTGACTAGCACAGAAGTCCAATAACAGAACACCACTCGGGTTCAGATCGGGGAGGCTGTTCCTCCCAATCACGCCTCTCCAGGTAACACTGTCGCTGCCCACGTGGGCGTTGAAGTCCCCCAGCAGAACGATGGAGTCCCCAGTTGGAGCACTTTCCAGTACCCCTTCCAGGGACTCCAAGAAGGCCGGGTACTCTGCACTGCCATTCGGCCCATAAGCCGAAACGACAGTGAGGGCACCTGTCTCCGACCCGAAGGCGTAGGGCAGCGACCCTCTCATTCACCGGGGAAAAGCTCCAGTATGTTTTATTGCAAAGTAAGAAACTTTGGTGACAATGAAAACAAACAGGCAATTACATGTTACTCAGAAAAACATGCCATGACATCTTAGTCATTCTTATTGTGCTTAGCAATTGAAAGATGAGACAAATGAGGCTGTTTGTAAGCCAAGCAAGTGAGCAATCTAGGGTATCTGCATGAAGTTGGCCTTCGCTATCGAATTGAGACAAACAAAGCTGTACATCGGCATATCAGCCAAGCAAGTGAGCAAACTAATGTTACCCACAAGACGTTGGCATTAGCTGTTAAACCTAGAGAAGAGAGGCAATGTATCAGTCAAGAAAGTGGGCAAACTATTGTTAGTCGGGATGTAACGGTACACAGAAGTCACGGTTCGAAACATACCTAAGTTTTGGAGTCACAGTTTAGTACAAGTTCAGCACAAATGAGAAAAAAGCTGTAGGCTCTGGGGTTTTAGATGTTCTCTGGTGCAGTTTGAGCCTTATTTTGGAGCAATTTTAGGCAAAATAATGAAGAAATCATTTTGGAATTGATTGAGTGAAGACTCTTCAGATAGTTAAGAGAGATATGACTCATCACTCAAGAATCTTGACTCAACTCAAGACTGATGAACAATGATGAATTAGTTTAATGGGGTGAAATATCATGACTGCAGTTTTTTTTTAGAATTTGAGTTGTCTGTTTTATCCAAAATTTTAATGTTTAAAGTTTAATAAATTCTATGAATAAAGATTGACATGACTGAATTAACCCTTTAAGTGCTAATCACGCTTTACACAAGGTGCAAAATATATGAAGAAATTTCAGATTTCAGCCTTCAAAAGGTTAGCGATTTTGTCAATTTTTTGCTGGCAATAACCTTCAGAAGGGTTCGCAGATACCTGCAAGTCCTTCTGAAGGTCATTTGTCAACTAAATTATGATGATTAACTTCTGGAGGAACAGAGTGAGTAAAAATTAAGCACTTAAAAGGTTAAAAGGTGGTCTCAGTGACTCAAATTAAAAATTAATTTATTTTTAACTGTGGAACAATGCTATTAAAGAATTGTGTTTTCTTTGATGAATGGCCAAATATGTGTCGAAAGCAAAGTCAGCGATTGAGGAAAGACTTGGACCGCTTGGCATGAACATGGGCAAACTGCTCTTCACGTTCACATTGGCCCCGCTACATGCATTATTTTCATGCACGCAGTCAGGAAAGCACCCACATAGTTAGAAATTCTACACTGTACATGTACAAAGCAAGCCCCTGCTCTGTGCTCATGTCATGGATCGTTCAGTCCGATCTCATGTCACCTCACTGCTGCACCTTTAAGTGCGATTGGATGCTCAATGCACTTGATCACATAGTAGATAACTAGAGCCCAGGAAGTGCAATGACATGAAAGTAATATGCTTATATTAGGCCTCAAGATGCGTCATTCCCGCAATTTGGTTTACTCGCGGCCACGTAATAAGTTGTTCCTTCAATTGGAGTTCACAAAATCGTGGAAATTAAATTGAAGGTATGAGTTCTGTCTTGTAGCCATCACAATTTTTTATTTATTTATTTTTCTCCCCCCATGTCATTGCACTTCATAGAGAACAGCATGTGCAGAGCTGGTCAAATTACAATAAATACCAAGGTTCGCCTTGCGCTTCTTGTATCGTCACCGCAGATAGTTCTCA
Organism: Gymnothorax reevesii; assembly: GCA_029721435.1. Taxonomy (NCBI): domain Eukaryota; kingdom Metazoa; phylum Chordata; class Actinopteri; order Anguilliformes; family Muraenidae; genus Gymnothorax; species Gymnothorax reevesii. The sequence continues at coordinate 135,762,973 of CM056574.1, read as the reverse complement.
GTTGCTGTACTGTGCATGCAGCTCGCTAGCCAGCCGCCATAGTCCGATATGTTCCTCTGTTTATAAAAAGGCACGGAAACATTTTAAATTTTATAGGAAAACTTATGCTCCCCTCTTAACATTTTGTGTCAATGACTAAATTCTTTGTCATTACCTAAATGTAATGTTTCAAACCTGTTGCCATGAAATTTTAACCTGTTGCCAGTTTTCTAATATTTCCCTGACATCGGCCGGGTTCTAGCCAGAAATTTGCGTCATTAATGAAAACTGGACACACCTGATAATTTTGAGTTTCTGCAATGGTAATTTAATGAAATTAAATTACAATCCATCTTGGATTGTATGTTGTGTTTTTGAAATGACGTCCTTCTTCCTTATTAGTCAATTTCCCGGGAAATTTGAGTGATCTTCGGAATTGTACGAATAAATGTCAAAAAATGATTTAGAACACATTTTTCTCACATTTATTGCTCATGATACCTTTTATCTAGTCAGAACATAATTAGCAGGATTCCAGCAATTTCATATAGGACTTCCCATAGCCTCTTTAAAGTGGCAGAAAAGATCGGGATCCATCGGACAGTTAAATAGACATTGCCGAAAGCTATTCTAATTCTAGCTGGCATTCTCTCGCTCAAGCAAGGTCTGCTGTCATTGATGGCTTTCGCTTTCTACTAGGCTCTACTCTGACGATTGCATCATCGTCTTCCGAACAATCTGATGTCGAGACATTCGCGCCACTGGTTTCATTTCGGGAACTAGTCCCAGGAGGTGGACGAACCAGCCAAGCGTCCACGATCGGCTGTTCGCGCGCTAACTGGTACTGAGCCTAATGTGCTATGCCTTTACAGGTAAGCTACTTGCGACTGCGGCAGCTATACGGGCCTATCTTCCGATCATCGATAAAACGAGGTTGATCGGTACAGTCTGAAGCCATCCGTGTTGCTGACACTGGTACTGGTGACCTATCTGTAATGTACTGGCTGCAATTTTTTGCGTACCGGAGGATTTTTCCAGCGTACCGGCATGCGACTTTTACGTTCATCAGCGTACCGGCCCGGTACGCTAAAATGGCCTGGCTAGAACTATGATCAGGAGTGTCCAATCTTATCTGTGAAGGGCCAGTGTGGGTGCAGGTCTTTGCCGACAGTCCAGGGCTGCAGCACCCGATTTAATTGATTTAATTGATCTTGAGGTTGAATCAAGACCTTGATAATTAGCTGCCGGATAGCTCACTCGGTTAAAGCATCGCACTGAGAAGCACAAGTGACTATCATTGCTCGGGTTAGAACCCCGGTCGTACTGACCAGCAGTGGTCAGCAGCTTTTTCAGAGTAGCGCGCAATTGGCCATTTCGCTACAGGGATGCAAATTGGGAAGGCTCTGCCGGGAAGGGTAATGTACAAATGGTAGCTTTGTTCATTGCTTAAGCGCCTCCTGTTGGCCGAAAGGGCTCTCATCAGGAAGATTTTAAGCTTGTTCATATTCGAGTATCCTCCCCCCTCATTCTGAACTTGCGATAATTCAACCAATGAGCGTATAAGAAGCAGCGGCTGACAGGCGCATGCCTCGAAGGAGAGCTGCAAACCGTCTTCACTCTCCTGAGTTGGCAGCACGAGGTCGCATATGAAGCCTTGTACATAGTTCCCCAATTTGGCATTCCAGATTTGGGTAGGATTGGACATGCCAAAAAAACCTTGATAATTAGAAACGGGTGTATTCGTGCTGGGGTGTCACAAAAACCAACAACCACACTGGCCCTTTATGGATAAGATCTGACACCCCTGCCTTAAAACCATAGACCGGGGGGTATTCAATTACAAATCAAAGAGGTCCGGATAGTAAAAATTTCTGCATATAAAAGTCTGCCGCATTATCATGTGTAAGTTGCATCATAATACAGTCACATACAATCATACAGGCTACATACAATCATAAATAATAATAAATAGAAGTAAAAGAAATGTAAATGCACTCACTTCAAGTCAAATAAGATCTCCATTTGAAAAATAATATACAAGCAAATCAAAGCTCTGTGACATGACTGTGCGTTTTAAAGTGCTTACATTTTAGAAAAAATAGATAAGTGTAGCTTGAGTTTCCCTTCTTCCCTCCACAGTCTCATGAACTGTATAGTTTTAACTTTTTCATATTCAACCGGTGATTATAATAAGGACTTTAATAATAAAAAATGAATTTCTTTCCCTCCCACTGCCTATTTTCTGCCAGGATTTTAAATCTCAAATGCAGTATTGTGTTCAGTGGCAGCTGGTGAACTGGCGATAGGGGGGGGGGGCTCAAATCATCCCTTAAAAATAATGATTGGTCATGACCTGTTTTCAACCATTTAAATTACAATTAGGGAAACTCTGAAAACTCTGAACATTATCAGGTGATATCAGTTTTCATTAACCCCTTTCTGCAGATGTAGACGCTCGCGTCTAAAGATATGCAAATTTAAGCACTTAGTTACAGTACTCGACCACGAGATGGCACCCCCGGATCAGCTATTGAATATTCACAAGCAGGCAGAGCTGAAACGCGATTTAAAGTATGGAGAAGTTCCCTCCAATCCCTGTTTTTCAGGAGTAGCATGAATTTAACTCCTCAGCTGAGCCTGATGTGCAAACTGGTCAATATCCTTGCCCATAGTATCAATCTAGTAGTTTTAAAAAATTATCACTTGCGACCGAAAAAAAACTTAGTGGTTAAAAAATTAGTTTTGTGAAGCAAAAAATCCGACATAGTATCTCACATTCTACTGTCAATTACAGTCATCACACACAAAATATGCGTAGTTCCCTCCCATGGATTAACGCGTAGATTCCTCCATTGATACATTCAGCACTCCCTTCTTTCCACCCAAGTACTGGTATCAATAGCCAGTCACTCAATTATATACTCAGATTCATCTGAGTAACTCTACAGTTATAGTTCAGCCCTTGTGAAGCTTCCATGGTAACAATGTATTAATAGACTCGTTTCTTATCCAATTTTCGAGTGTTTAAACTTTCCTCAATAACTGAAATGCATTGATCGGACAATAAGAATAGGATGCAAAGCTAAGTGTAAAAGTAAGGTCTGGTGTATTCTTCGAATGTTTGCCACGGTTGCGCAGCTGAAAATGATGCGATATCAAAGAAACAAAGACACTCGAAACCGGCCTGAAGTGTTCAGTTTCATTTACGAGATGCATGTTGTATGGACGCAGTCAATGGGAATTATTGCGAATTAAACCGTACTGGAGGGTTCCTTCTACCCGATACATCTGTCTCTGGAGGAGGGCATCAATGAAGAAAACAGGTGATACTTCTACTCTGTTTGCATTTTGCTCTATATGGCTTTTTGCTGTAGAATTTATACCGCGGTTAAAGACATTGAATGCCGAGGTTTTCGTTTCTCCAAATGCATGCAGCCCATCCACGTTGGTAGAGCCCTCGGTACATTCATTATGCCATTCTGTTGAATATGGAGGCATATGTCGTTTGATTTTTCCTGAAAGTGACATTTCTGTTCTGTTAAAATAAGGTGTATTTCAGAATTCAGGTATTGCTGAGTTAGTGAGTTTTCACCCCTATAAGGTGTAAGGTTATAAGCTTGGATGTGAGAGTGGTTAGCTTTTCATTGCAGCGTGAATTTTACAGCTGTTCAATCAGCACTTTATTAAATGCTTGGGGGACTTTGAAGAAAAATGCACTATATTAACTTTATTTTGGAGAAAAGGCATGTTTTGTGTTTGGAGAGGTTACTGGTGACCAATGATGTTCAACTGCACTGATAAATCCATGCTAAACTCAACCAGAAAATCATTAGTTTATGATGAATTTCATGCCCCAAAAGTTAATTTGTGTTAAATATATGATTAATGTATGATTTGACGGTGAACCATTTTGATGGATCTCAGACTTTAGGGAGGCACCTGGATAGCTGTCTAATTTGGCTCATAGCAAGCGGGTAATCTAGAAAGTAATGTTCAAGATGAATTGTACTGGTGTTCAAGAAGTTTATGATCCCAGAAATGTATAGATTTATGCCCCAGCAGTTTTTCATTTGTCAGTATTTTTTTTTTTTTTTTTTTTGCTATTTCAATGATGAATTCTCATGATTTTTTTTATGTTTGCAGCCCTTTTTCTCCACCAAAATCATAAAAATAAACTGAAATACGATGGGAGTCTAAATGCTTCTAGACTCAAGTGTCTAGACTCATTCTAGCCAAACTTTTTCTGTCTGTGAAGCTGCGATGTTGAATTATAAAGCCTTAAATCGGGTAACGCCTAAAAAGCCAGATTTTGCTTCCGAGCAAAGGGGTTAAGAACGCATAACTGCCAGCTATCATGCATTTGGTGTGAATTAATTGGCATATTTTCGTTCCTCTGCTGTTGTCAGCAATTATTCAATCAACGCGTATGTAAGAGATTCTCGCGCAGAAGTGAAGTCCTTGTGCATGGAGGCTTATGAGTTTCACATACGTTACGGTGATACTGACTTCGGACGTCTCGAGTTTTTCTTAACTCTGGTTGGAAGCAATGGAATTGCATAAAGACGTTTCAAATGATCTTGTTGCATTTAAACAATCATGAAACACATGCATTGCTTCCAATTTGATTGAAAACAGGTCATGACCAATTGTTATTTTTAAGGGACGGGTTTTACCCCCCCACCGCCAGTTCACCAGCTGTGTAATTTCGCAGTGGCATTTTACGTCTGCACTTTTCACTGGCGCCACCGTCTCTGTGCATATGAAACACAGCAGCATTGAGCTTCCAGCGGGTAGGATAAAGATTCTGTCCATTCCGCTCTAAAAGTCCTGTTTTCGCTGTCCACTCTGCGCCATTTAGAGCAAGCCATGTCATGTTCCTTTACTATTACATACTCAGACTTTCTCTCACTGCTGTTCTCTCTCTCGCCTCGCCTCCCTACAGTGTATTTCCTTCTCACAACTTTCTGACACGGTCGCAGCCACTCTGCAGGAGCAACACGAAATGCGCGGTTACATAGCTACCGTGAAGTCCAGAAAAGAGGCGGCTAATAAAATTAAAGCTGTCAAATTGAGTAAAACTCCACAAAACTGACGTGTTGGTTACAGCTCTGGGTCCGGATGGGACGGCGTCTGGGTTCGGTGACCTCGGCCATAGACTGTATAAATGATGCATGCAGCACCCGGGTTTGAAAAGTGAGGCCAATGCAGAAGTCTGTAAACATTGCTTTGTATTTAATGGCCAGCAGATGGCGACGTCGGTGGTTGCATAACGAAGTACAATGTTATAGAAGTCAATGAGAAAATGACCCTACTTTCCCACCTGATTTATCATTTCAAAAATGATTTTCTACATTTTATGGTACCTATCACACGTTTCAAGTCTCCTTCAATATGTCATGATGTTCATTATAGTAAATTATGGTTCCAAATAGACTAGAATAAAGGAAAAAGTCAGAATATGCTTTTGGGATGTGGCTATCCTCTGGCCCTCGTCAGATATGGTCAAATTTACCTGCAGAGCCACCTCTCGCTTCTCCCTGAATATTCAATTCACGCTCTCATTAAACAGGAATCAAATCTGGTTTCAAAGGGCCAAATTGGCACTGTTCAAATTGCCAAAATCTAGGCTTCCTAAACGGGATGCTGAAACCAATGGGTGATGTCACAGTTTTTTTTGTCCATCTTTTTATACAATCTATGGTTGGAACCCCTCATGGACCACACTGTTGTTGTAGTCCACTGGGAGTGCAAAATTTTCCCATGCAGCAGATTTAAGAGGCAGGCGGGTCCTCTTAACTCCTGTATTTCATCTAAACTTGTCATAGTGACCATTTTTCCTCTTCTGTATCAGTAATTTAATGGTGGTGACCACTGCTTTTACGTGCATTGCCACCACCTGGATTGAAGTATGGATACTGCTGCCACTGTGACTGACTGGAGAGTTTTGAGTCTCCTTTGACGGACTTATCGCTTAATTATGCGCCAAATTTTCTCAATCGGTGATGGATCAGGACTGCAGGCAGGCCAGTTTAGCACATGGACTCTACTACTAGGAAGCCATGCTGTTGTAATAGCTGCAGTATGTGGTTTTTCATTGTCCTGCTGAAATACCCAAGGCCTTCCCTGGAAAAGATTTCATCTGGAGGGGAGCATATGTTGCTCTAAAACCTTCATATACCTTTCAGCATTCATGATGCTTTTTAAAATGTGCAGGTCTCCCATACCATATGCATATGCATCCCCATACCATCAAAGATGCTGGCTTTGAACTGAATGCAGATAACAGGAGGAATGGTCTTTCTCTTTATCTTGGGGGACTCGACGCCCAGGATTTCCAACAAGAATGTCAAATTTGGACTCGTCTGACCACAGGACACTTTGCTACAGTCCATTTTAAATGAGCCTTGGCCCATTTAGTAATGTCGATGACAGAATCATGTCAGTGAGTGATGCAGTGGCGTCTGAGGGCCTGAAGATCACCGGCATCCAGTAAATATCTTTAACCTTGTCCCTTATGCACAGACATTTTTCCAGTTTCTCTCAATCTTCTGATGTTATGCACTGTCTCTGATGAGACATTCAAAGCCTTTGCAATTTGACATTGAGGAACATTGTTTTTAACGTATTCCACAATTTTTTTTTAATGCAAGTCTTAGCAGTTGGGTGGTCCCGAAAAACAAAATTCAACTTTTCAAGGTGGTGCTTAATTTTTTGGTTCCTTTAGGGTGAAAAAATAAATTGGGTGAAATTTCATGAGATTTGAAAAATATTAACCACTGCCGCCCGGCCCGTTTCTTGTGACATGCAAGTGAAATTTTGAGTTATGGACTGGATACATTAGTTCTTAGCACAGGGATTACAAAACACATTTCAGGACAGTGGTGGGCAGTGGATGGAAAACTGGTGGGGCGGAAAACATCCCTTGAAACGAATGAGATTAGTGACTCGATTTCAATCTTGTTCTTGGTCTACATTTTAGTTTCCCTTATAATGGAATGTTTAATAAATTCTATAAAATGTTTAATTCACATACCTTCATAGGCAACTCTTCACGAAAAAACCACTGGATTTTCCGCGTAAAATTTTGTCACGTCCTAAGCAAGTCATCAACCCTGTGCGTAATGATTGCTTAATTGAAAAAGATTGAAATGCGTTCACTCTCCCGTTCAACTGGTGCGTTAGATTTCTTGTCTTAAGGAAGACAATTGGCTACACCTGAGAGGGGAGAATTCAAGTGTCTTTTACCTGGGAAATTGACTGAAAACAGATCGTGGCTGCGCTCAAGGAGGCAGGTGACTAATCCTCAACCACGCACAACTGTGGACCTAGCAGCAAAGGAAGCTATTGCTGCCAAAACTGTGGCAGATTTTGTTACATCTTTCAACGTCAAAGTGGACTTGCTCATCAAGGACCCCTCAGAGTGGGAGGATGACCCATCATTCCAGTCGTCATGGCAGGTCCTGGATAATATTGCTGCTGTCAATGGTTTTGCTGAGCAAGGACTTGCACTTATCCAGGATTACGATCAGATCCTACCGAATGATGAACAGCAGCGCCAATACCTGCTGCAACTTGAGTGGCATCGACGTCAGTTCCCAGAGGCAAAGAAAATCGGAACCAAACGCCACTCCCCATGACTGTTTGTTTTCACGAAATAGGTGGACCGTGACATGTAATACTTATCTTACCGGCCCTATGGGCCGATAAACTATTGTCATGGTGTGGCGTCCGTCGTCCGGAACATTTTTTCTTTTTTTTTTTTTGGCCTGATTAATATTAGCGTTAATTTGCTATAACATGCTACTAGACCGTATCTCCAGAAGTTTTTCATTTTTGTCTGTTTTATGGGCCCTTGAAATTTTGGCTCCAATGTAAAAGATGGGACTGAGAAATGTAAAAAGAATTATTTCTTAAACTGCGTGATCAATTTTTTTCTAAATCAGGCAATCAACTTGCCTTGGTACCGTCAATGTACAGTGCGAGCGCCATTTTGATTGAATTGACGGAAGAGGGTCTATTGGGGGTGCTCTCCTTTATGAATATGTAAAATGGCCTGTGGAGGCCAAATGGTTGCTGATAGAGATTAAGTTTGTATTATCAACATATGGGAAGTCATATATGACCTATATTTCGGCAATATTAAATTCGACCACTGATGACTTTGGATCGTAAAAGATATGACTTGAAATTTCAGAAAATATTTCTCAAAAACGGTCTTAACATTTTTTTCCCCCTAAATCTGGCAATCAACTCACCTTGATGCACTTTATGTACAGAGAGTGCCATTTTGATGGAATTGACTGAAGTGGGTCGAGTGGGGGCGCTGTACTTTAACATTGGGTCTTACGGAGAATGGGCCAAATCGCCTGTGGAAGGTAAATGGTTGCAGGTTGGGATTAAGTTTGTACGACGGACATATAGGACATATGTAAGAAGTATATTTTGGCTCTGTTAAAGTTGACCTCAGATGACCTTGAAAGGTCACACTTGAGGTCAAGCAATATGTTACAATTTTCAAACGTTTCTCGGCTTCAAAATATTGAAAAATGGGAACATGTGTATTGAACACGTGTAGGAAGGCACGTATTTACTTTTTATTTGGTGGCCTTGAACTTGACCTTTGGCGACCTTCGAAGGACAAACTTCACATAGTTTAGGTGATAGAAGTTATTGAAATTTCACTATTGCAGATAGAGCTTAGGTTTGTATTGCAGGCATATAGGAACTCATGTATGAAGTTTCATTTGGTGACATTGAACTTTACCTTCAGTGACCTTGAATGCCCAAACCTCACAGTGAAATTTCAATGGCTTATATCTGCAAAATGATTACAGTTTTGCTTTGTATTGGAGATGTATGGGAAGTCTTACATGAACTTTCATTTGGTGGCCTTAAACTTGACCTTCGTTGACCTTTGAAGGTCAAACTTCACATCATGAAATTTCAATAACTTCTATCACCAAAACTATTACAGATAGAGCTTAGGTTTGTATTGTGACCACATAGGAAGTCGTATGAAGTGTCATTGGGTGACTTTGACCTTCATTGACCTTCAATGGCCTAACTATACAGTGAAATTTCAATGTCTTATGTCAGCAAAATTGTTACAAATTGTGTGCAGGTTTGTATTGGAGATGTATACAGGGCTTCCATTAGCTTTCCTTTCTCTTGGGTCCGGAAACTCATGAGTTTCTTGTATGGGGGTCCTATTCCATATTTGGTGGTCCCTGGCTCTCACTCAACAAGTTGTGCACATCCCAACCTCGCCATGGCCAGAAAGTGTTGGTAGTGCGGTGATTTACAGTATCTCCTCAAGCCGTGTGGTCACAGCTAAAGTGTGAAACATCGATCGGGGAATGTATACATTAACTGCCAGCCAATAATCAATACAATGCATATAATACATAATCAAGAGTATTGGATTCAATACTTGTGTGAAATGATCCTATTCTGAATTTATGTAATAATTGGGGAAACCAGTAATGTAACTGTCTTATTTGTTTAAACTCGGCAGCAAAACAAACAAGTCGAGAACCAGAACAGAGTCTACAGTTTTCTGAACAAACTCTGTGATTGTTGGTCCGAACAATGAAATAACCGTTCCGACTTGTACACTGAAGGCTAATAACATTACCTGTTTATAATAATAACTGTACGATAACTGTTTATTAGGACATATTTGACGCTTTGCGCTTTCTTACAAAAATTTTCAATAATCGGTGGATTAAGATAAGATATACTTTATTGAACCCCGTGGGGTAATTTGTCCTCAGCATTTGACCCATCCTATAGTTAGGAGCAGTGGGCAGCCACAGAGCAGCGCTCGGGGACCAACTCCAGTTCTAAAGCCAGTTCCTTAGTCGGGGTACTGGTTGGAGTGTTCCTATGATGCATGTTTTTGATAGCTACAACCTATGAGATACACGTTTGATATCATGCACATGTGATGCAGCTTTCTTGAATCACGATTGGTCAGATGCGTTCACTGGAAAACGCAGTAACTTGGTGATCGATAACCATCACCAGCGTTAGTTTCTAGATTGCGGTTTATTCATTGTGATGAATAATTTGCTAGCGACCACGCCAGCAGTTTTTTGCCATTAAAGTTAAAACAACATATGTAATTGTAGAAACTTGAATGTATTAATTTAATGGCGAAATGTGTTAATGTACTGGCTAGCGAATTATCATATTGATTTGAACAAATCCATTTGAAATTTGGTCATTTCCTTCTTGAAGTTCTTGGCGTTGATGCAATTTTCCCCCCCTATGTGTCCATACTGCCACGTTACTGTACTGGATTATTAGACATCATATACCTAGATGTAATTCCATCTGGTTGTTCACTTGGGAGAGGGTTAGTGTATTTTTAGTCAAACTAGTGGAGCGTGCTTATCTGCGCACTTTTTTTCTGAATCGGTCACGGTCAGCAGTGGCGGCTTCTGCCTTTATCTGGACTATACCCCTCTCTTCCTAGTGATCCAAGCATCTGCGACTATAATGTGGTCTGGGTTCATTTGGTCCCTCTTGAATGCACTGATTTGCAAATTACGTGACCCTGGGGAGACGAACGCACTCTGCTACCCCATATCTGTGCACCATTTGCAGAGCCAAAATTTCCTTCCCACTATCATTATTTTTTGTGACCATGAATATTTGAATCACCACTCTTTGCGCCAGCATCTATGCTTAAGGCCTCGCTGGTAGTAGCTGATTTGGGGCTTTGTATCTCTTGCGATTGGGAAGTACTTGCAGTAACAATCCTGCTGCTTTTCTTCCCACAACTTTTTTTTTCCCCTAATTAAGTTGGTGATTTGGCTATTGGTTTTACTTTAAACAGGGATATTTATGGCGAGACAAAGCAAAGTGTAGGTGAAGTCAGACTAGGCTCGTACATTCTAACATTCAGTACAAATAGGAAGTATAGGTGGCATAGAGAAACAATGTAACTCACATTGATCTCTGTGATTGGTCCATAGTTATTTTTATATGACCGGAAATGCAATGACTGGGGATTGCTGAGTGGTACAAAAGATCGCAAATTCCGCCGCCTTATGGGTAACTTGGTATTATTTTGATAAACTTAGGAAAATGAACAATGCTACTGAGAGTGGGTATTGCATTTTCAAAGACTGAGAACCCAGCAACAAAATAATGTCCCTAGGATGTCCTCTAAAGGTCCCCTCCGAACGTCCTTGCGCGTCCCCGAAACTGTCATGGCTCACTGTGCGTCCTGAGATTTTCGTGTGTATTTCACCCAAGGTCTCGGGTAATCGCAAGCCCTGAATATAAGAAGTCATGTATAAACTTTCATTTGGTGACCTTCATATTGACCTTCGAAGGAATAGAGAAAATTCAATTACCTCGGTCTCTGAAAAGGTCACAGATGGAGCCAAGGTTTGTGTTTCTGACATAGGAAGTCGCATACAAATTTGGTGACATGCAGCTTGACTGTTGATGACATTTGAAGGTCAAACTTGACATAATGCAATTACAATGACTTGTATTGCCAAAACGGTCACAGATGGTGTCTAGGTTTTTATTAGAGACATAAAAAGTCACATGAACTTTTATTTGGTGACCTTCGTATTCACCTTCAAAGGTCCGATGTGACCTAGTGAAAATTCAGTGACTTGTATCACTAAAACAGTCACAAATGGAGCCTTGGTTTGTGTAACTGACACTGAGGAAGTCACATATGAACTTTCATTTGGTGACATTCAACTTGACCGTCAGTGACCTTTGAGGGTCAAACTCGGCAGTGAAATTACCCTGACATTTATCATTAAAATGGTCGCTGGTGGAGTCGAGGCTTGTATAGAGACATTTAGAAAGTCATGCATGAAATCCATTTGCTGACAACAACTTGACATTCTGTGACCTTTGAAGTTCACAATTGACATATTGAATACTTATTGACATATTATGACTTGTATCACCAAAACTGCTTCAGAGCTTAGGCTTGTATTAGAGAAAGTCTTATAAATGTATGTGAACTTTTGTTTAGTGACCTTGACATTGATTTACATTGATTTAAATGTCAAACTTCTCATTAAATTTTAAGAACTTGTATCATCACGGTAAGACTGCTTGCCGGTAAGCTACAGGACCCTTGGTCCTAGTTTTTATCTTTCCTGTATGGTCAGTTAAAGGAGAGAGGATTGTTTCAATTTGTATTTCATTTGTGAACAGGTACATTACTATTGCTGGTTTGCTCTATTATGCGCATATATTGCAATTTTCACCCCGCGTGCGGCAGTGGGTAGAATAGTCGGATCGAAATGAAATTTCGCACAAAACATTTTCTCAAGATGAACAATTGTCAGGAAGCACCTCAAGAATGTTTTTTATTTTTATTTTTTTTTTTTGCATACTGTAGAGGACCACCCTACTTCACAGGTTGGAGAGCCTCTGGCTAGGGCTGGGCGGTATCTCTGTATTTTAATCTATATCGATGTATTTCTAAACGGGATATAACACTGGACAATATCGCCTGTATTGATATAGTTCATTTTGCGTCAAAATGACAATACATGGGCTGCCAGTTTGCAGCTATTTGTTCTCTCCCCCTTCGTGTCCCTGTCTCTCTCACACAACTGTTCTGCTCCGCCTCCCTCGCTCTGTGACCAAAAGCCATCCCCCCTTCCCCTCCGCTTCCACTCTCACCTACACTCAGTGACAACATGGAGACGGAGTGCCACAGAAGAGGGATTGCTCAGTAAATATATAGTTTGTTTGCAAATGAGCTACCGGTAATTAACTACTGTTACGGTTACTGTTCTTCTGTGGGTTTAAAATCCGTAAACGTTCCTTCAAATGCGAATGAGCGATTTGGCGCAATGCTCAGATATCATAAATGGGAATCTGCAACCACTAAGGTGCAAATGGAAATTAAATTTGTTTGGTAGTAAAGAAAGCTGTTGAGAACCACGCTTGGAACGAACTTTGCCGGATTTTAAATCCACAGAAAACCTAGTAGTTCACTACCGCTGGCTCGTTTGCAAACAAACTGTGTTCACAAATCATTCAGTACCTCTCCATAACCAAATGGAGCTAGTTAGCTAAATGACTACGTTCACCTAGAAATGAGAGAAACAAGCCTCCCGATGTGTGTGCAGGATTTGTAAAAGGGGTCACTTTATGAAAATTGACATTTTCCAACAAAATCATAGTGATCTAAGTTTTTCATTTTGAGAAAAATGAGAAAACAAGTGCGAAGTCACTGAACCTGCATCGCTGTGCGTGTGCTAAGTAGAACTATGCTTTGATGAATAAAATTTGCATTGATTGAGTGATGGGGAATTGTGATGATGACAACAATGATGATGATATAGATCCGAACCTGCCTTCGCTGAAGATGCATCAGCATACCAAATCAGAACTTCCTACGACACATTTCGCGTTCTCTAACGTCATTTTTACAAAAATGGAGGCGGCCATCTTTCATTTTGACGCAGCGCGCATTTTCGATAGCAAACTGCCGTAGGTCAAGATACATTAGCATACGAAATTAGACCTTCCCTACGACAGCGCAAAACGTGTATCTAAAGTAGTTTGTGCAAAAATGGCGGCGGCCATCTTGGATTTCGATGCGACGCGGCCATTTTCAGTAATGACCTGCCTTAGGTCAAGATACATCAGCATACCAAATTAGAACTTCCTACAACACATTTTTTGCGTTATCTTGATGTTTTTATAAAAACGGTGGCGGCCATCTTGGATTTTAACGCAGCACGCCCATTTTCAATTGCTTCCTGCCTTGGGTCAAGATGCATAATCATACAAAATTAGAACTTCCTGGGCCGATTATTTTTGTTCTCGATAACGTCGTTACTTCGGAGGGACGGAACGATGGACGGACAATGGACCACTAAAATTCACCCGCTCTATTTGAGTTTGGCGCTCTCCCAAGAGATTTTTGTCCTCCGAGCATTTTTCGGAGGGTCCAGATGTGAAAAAGCCATTCCAAGATGCAGGTAAAAATTGGGTGAATTTGTGCACGGCAAAGTGTTGTATATTGACAGTACAGTAGTGCTGGGATATCACTGAGAGACCCCGTTAACCTCAGAATGGAAAGAAAAATCCCAAGTGACCCCTTTTCCTAGTCCTGTACACACATAACCAAGTCCGAAAGTGATGCAACTGCACATGCGTCCTGGAAGTCATGGTCAAACAGCCGTAGAACTGTAAACCCGGTTCACGGCCAAAAAAAAAAAAATCGATATAGATCGAGTATCGCCATTCAGCTAAAAAATATCGAGAGATGGTTTTTGGGCCATTTCGCCCAGCCCTACCTCTGGCCATCTTTACTTCAGAAAGACTCCGCCTCTAAGACATCCCTTTTATAGCCAATCATGTTACATGCCTGATGCCAGTTACTGATTTGCGAAATGTCCTTTCAGCTGATTGTTATATATTTATAGCCTTTTCAGCCCTTTTTTGCCAGTGTCGCAAATTTTTTGAGACCTGCTGCAGCCAGTAAATTAGAAATAAGCTCACTTTGTGGATAAAAATGTAAAATGTCTGTTTCAACATTGGAAATGTTATCTATGTTCTATTGTAAATAACATTGGCTCATGTGATCTGAAAGTCATTGCATTTAGATTTCATTCACAATTTACACTTCGTCCCAACTATTTTGGAATTGGGCTTGTAATTAGGAAATGACCAAGAGACCACCAATAGGCTGCATTGAAAATTACTCATAATACATGCAATATTGTTTGCATGACAATTATGCACTTACTGAATTCCATTGCCTGTTTCAGCATTATTTACATAATTTATATATTTACATTTACATTATTTACAAAATGGATACATTCGTGTTTAACCCTATGTAACATTGATGCGGAACGGTGTCACTTCTATGTGCCTTTTCATTAGCTTCAGGACGTCATGTTCAATCATTCAGTAGTGGCAAGTCTGCCAGAGGGCTGGTCGAGCAAATGCAAAAGACTGGCTCCTTTTTTTTCCCCCCTTTATTCCTCCCCCCCCCCCCCCAGTATGCGTTAGTATTGTGACTTGACTATGGTTGAACAAACAAAGAAAAGTTTGATTACGGCGGAGGAACTCAAAAAAAAAAAAAAAAAAGTGACAATTCAAATGTAACACATTTTTTGTTTTTGGGCAGAAACTAGAGTGTGTTGCCCTGGAGAGTGTTGAAAGGGCCTGAGGGGGGGAGATGGACATTACGTTCCCAAAAGCCTAACGTTAGTTACTAAAGTTGGCAGCATGCAGAGTTTTTCCAGTCATTGGGCCCAACTATGTAAATTAGCATCTGTGATTTTGAGAAACGCACCCCAGACTTGTTCGCGATCGGTCTCACATCCCTGGCTCTTGCTCTCACTGGTATTTGATGGAGGAATTTCTTAATGGATACTTCAAAACATGACAATTTATATTCAGTATTTGCATAGCTAATGCTAGCCTTCAATCATGTTCAGTGAAGACAACAGAAATGCTGATTGTTTTACTCATGTTAGTTGCAGTGTTAGTCGTGATGCATCGAAAGCATACTTAGATGAGCATGCTGGCTAGCTTGATTGACAGATTAATTTTTGAAATGGCCAGCCATCGTATCTAGCTACTATTCTGTGATGGTCAGGGAAAACGCGCTAGCTAACTATGATGAAATCACCTTTAAGAATGTAGTTACTAGGGAGGTTATACATCAAAACATTCTTCATTTTTGGAAGCGAACTGTGTTGGTAGTTGGTTTTTGTGAATACAGATGGCTATCTAAGTAGTGTGGTAATAAGTCACACTGAACACTTCGTATAGATTTAGGGCAACCTGGTTAGGTCCGTCTGCTGCTCATTATCTCTTCTTAATCATTATATGCCTCATTTTGATTTTGATTAGTCAGTTGGCTGAATAAATGGCTTGATTGCAAGTTAGGCAAAGTATGCGGGAAATGATTTAAGGTGAGCTAATTATGCCAAGGCGATGGAGGCTGTCCAACCTCGCTGGTAATTAGTGGACTTCAAATCAGTTTTCTTCCCGGAAGCATTTCAAATGACCGCATTAGGTATGTGTCATAGAAAAGGTAATAAGCAAACACGTCTGTCTGCCTCATAGTGGCAGTTACTTTTATTGCGCTTAAATTAATCGCGATTAATTATAGCGACAGCTCTATGTAGATTGCTGCTTTTGGAAGGGTAGGAAAGGTGGCAAGTTTTTAGTCACAGCCAACATTGTGCACAATTGCCATCTCTCCTATAAAGTAATATTGCATTAGCTAGTCAGGTCATGCAAATCTTATGTGAGCCAACTACTAACAAGTAGGAGAAATGCTAGCTGTATAATGCTACTGACCTCTTTGATTCTTGCTTGTTGCTGCAATACTACTTGCAACATTAGCATCATTTAATTTCCATGTAGTTAGTGAATGTTTTGTAATGATTGAAATAATTGGCCCTAAAATGACTTTGGTAAATGTATTACTTTATCAAACATTTTTTGATTCAGTAAATGGTGAATGTTATAGTCACTGTCTTGGAAGACATCATTCCTTTTTATCCCCCGGCATAAAATGCGGGGGGATATAGGCATCGCCTCGTCCGTCTGTCTGTCCGTTCGTCTGTCCGTCCGTCCATTATCATTTTGTTTCCGGAGCAGAACTCAAACTATGCAAGATATTAGCACCAGACTTGGTACATGTATTCTATGTATAGTCTAGATGTGACTTTTGTAACTTTTGAAATATCGGGATTCCTATTTTTGTCGTTTCCATGGAAACACATATGGACTGAGTGCAAATTACACTGTTATTTTCCTGAGCAGAACTGAAATACTATGTAAGATATCAGCACCAAACTTTGTACATGTATTCTATGTGTAGTCTAGATATGTCTTTTGCTACTTTGGAAACTTCAGGATAACTATTTTTGCCATTTCAATGGAAACTATTCTGGACTTATTGCACATCAGGCCTAGTTTGTTTCCGGAGCAGAACTCAAAAACCGTTCAATATATCTTACTGAAACTTTGCACGTGTATTGCTCACATACTGAAGTGGTACCTTTTGATATTTTCAGATATCTGAAATCTTTTTTTTTTTGTTTTTTTTTTTATTTCTATGTAAACAGTTGCATTTGGACTCTGTACAGAGATGGGTTCGTTTCCGGACCACAACTCAAAAACCGTTCATTATATCTTTCTGAAATTTTGCATGTGTATTACCCACTTACTTGAAGTGGTACCTTTTGATATTTTCAGATTTCTGAAATGTTTTCTCTTTTTTTATTTAATGTTCTATGGAAACAAGTTGGATTTGCACTCTGTCCAGAGATGGGTTCGTTTCCGGAACACAACTCAAAAAACGTTCATCATATCTTTCTGAAACCATGTTTGTGCATTACCCAAGTACTGAAGTGGTATTTTCACATCTCTGAATTTTTTTTTTTTTTCCTCCTTTCCATGGAAGCTACATGGATTTGGACTCAGTCGCAGGGCTGGCTTTTTTCTGGAGCAGAACTAAAACACCATTCATTAATGACTCTTGTTTGTTTATTGCCTTTGTCAACGTCTGCTTCATAGTCTTTGCTAGATGTTGCCAGTTCATACTTCCAGATCATTCCAGACGAAAATCACCTTAACATTCTTGTTAGAATTTCTTTAAAGGTGTAGGATTGACATGACTTTCGCAAATAATCAGAGACCGGGGGGGATATGTCATCTTCTGATGACTCTTGTTATAATTTGAATTTCCTGATGTGAAACTGAAAATGAACTTTTTAAGCTCAAGTATGGAAAAAGTGACTGCTGAAGTCAGGTGTGGAATGGTTGGGAGGGTCGACTCGCTGCCACGAAATGTCACTTGATGAATGCTTCAGGCCTTTAAGTGGGTTTCTGTTACAGCGGCTCAACTTGCGCTGACCTGCTAACGCGGCTGTAACCTCCGGCACTCGCGCTCAGACTCACGCAGATGCGAATGTGCGCCAATGCGTGTGGAGATGTGCGCCGATAGAGCACGCGCGCAAAAATTTCATGAACATGTCACGGCACACGTGCACCCTTGACTGTGGAGGTGGTTGACAGCGAGTTTGGCATGCTGATTAGGTGTGGTTTATGGCTTGCAGTGAAGGCTGTGCTCAGCTGTTTGGGTGGATTGGGTGGGGGTGGTGGGCCCTGGTCAGATCCAGGCTGCTGGCTCATGTTTCAGCCCCACAGATCTCCCCAGTCTGTTTTCAGTCTTTAGGCTGGAGCTGTGGCTAAAAATACACACTGGTAGTGGCCAGTGAGGGGAACATATGGACGCGGCGCACTAGCGATTGGGCCGTAGGCTGTATGGCAGGTGAGGCTAGGCCATGTTGCACTCTGAACCCTGACTGTAAGTGACTTCTCTTCTCCTTCTCAATACAGGGGGGACTAGCTTGTGGTGCTGGGGGGGGTGGGGAGTCAGGGTTGTAATTTGCAGGGAGGGCTGAACCTTGCAGGCCTCTCTAACCGGCAAAGTTTTAGTTGGAAATCCGGCTCTCTGGCTGGTCTGGTCTCTGAAAGAAGACTGCGGAGGGAGAGCAGCGTGACTTCAGTACGTTTGGCCTTCAGTGGCATCCGGGGGATCTGAATGTCAGGTTGTCTGATATTTTGAAGACGCTGTTTTGAGTGAAGGGGCCTTGTACTGTGTTCCTGTCAACTGAAAGGGTGCATGGAAGGGATTGCAGTTGCGTCGTCCCTCAGCTGATTTGAGTTCAAAAATAGTGTGGCAGCATCGCTATTACGTTATTGGGGAAACTTAGCGTCTCCAGTGAGGATGGCGTCCATGCCTGGGGGGGGGGGGGGGGGGGTAGCTGTGGGGAGCTGTGTTGACCTCAGAGACTGTTGCATGATGTGTGTTTAAAGGGCAACAAGGGGACTGGATGTGCTGTAGGATGAAGTCCCTGGAATCCTAGCTTGTTCCAGTTGAATATTTTCTGCATGTGATTGGTGATGTCTTTGAACTTGAGGAATGGGCAGAATTGTATTTAATTTCTTCCCCATTTGAACTGATGTGAACGGTGCTGATTTTCAGTCAAAATTTGTCAGCAGAAGTCCATGTTCTTGCAAATCAAGTTTAATTTTTTTTGGGTGGCATTTGTTTTGACCGTTTTAAATGCCCTGTCTCAACAATGTTTTCTTTTTTTTAATTGCTGGAGTTTGCAGCTATGTCTTTAGAAGTGTTTGGGAGCATTTAGAGGCTTATCACTGTGTAGTGCCGAAGTGTGTATTGTAATCTGTAAGTCAAAAGTTGTCCACGCATAAAAATACTCTCCGGTTCTCACATAGTGCTTATACCTGTAATTATGGCTGCTGATTTTTCTTTTAGCCTTCTGTTCATTGTATTGGAATTCATCTTGCTGCAGCATGGAGCCAACGGGCAGAAACGGTCATTTTTAAATGCTCATGGGTCTGCATGTTGTTTAGTGTGCCTTACCCCTGACCCCATGTCTGTCGTTCTCCTTGCCAGGTTTGAGGAAGTCCACGAAGAAGCGTAGCGAGTCCCCACCAGCAGAGCTCCCCAGTTTTAGGAGGAGCACTCGTCAGAAGACCACGGGCTCGTGTGCTAGTACCAGGTTAGCAGCCGCCCACCCTCACCACGGCCTGTCATCAGATGGCTCATTAACAGTCTGTCAAGATGTGCATGCCTCTTTAAAAATACTGTGCCTGTTTGTCTGGCTATGCACTGTGCCTGTGCTCTCAGCCAACTGGTGTATGTAACTGCTGCGTTTGTGTGAGCATTGTGTTAGTTTGTAAGTGAACAGGTTGTTTCTGCTCAGTCGGCGAGGCTCTGGCCTGGGCAAGCGCGGGGCAGCCGACACTCGCCGCCAGGAGAAAATGGCCGACTCGGACAACAACCAGGATGGAGCCAACTCCTCAACTGCACGCACCGATGAGGCGCCTCAGGGAGCGTCAGGTACGGACAGAGCCCGGCTCCGACCGCCCTCGTGCTCACAGAAGAGCTGAATCTGCTCTTGAAATTTTACCGAAAGCCGTTTATCGGAAACCACGTTCTTCGCCTTTCCTTGCTGATTTTCAGCACTGAAATTTGTGGTTGAACCTCACCTGGGCGAGCTATTTTCTGACTGTAACTGTGGGGCTGTGGCCGGTATTGATGTTGACATGGATCTCTGCTCTGTCCTTTCCAGCCTCTAGCTCTGTGGCTGGAGCTGTAGGGATGACCACATCTGGAGAGAGTGAGTCTGATGACTCTGAAATGGGTCGACTGCAAGGTATTGTGCCTCCCTCTGTCCCAAGCTGTTGAATCCCCTCCTGCTCCTGCAAACTTAGTTTTGTAAAGATGGCGTAGTGGTGCTCTGTAAAGCCTCGGTCTTGTGCCGGATATATGGGAGTCTGCAAGTAAATATTCAATTGATGATCAGTTTGTAGCCCTTCCAACTGCAGTTTCAGTTTTGAGATTCTTGCTGACTTGTTCATTGAGATTGAACATTGAGCAATTGCATCTGCTTGTTTGCCCTCATGTATAATTTGTTTTCTGTTGGTAAAGTATAAGGTGTTTACTTTAGGGTGAGTCTTGGGGAGTCAAACCCTGCTGATTGTGTAAATTTGTTCCCCCATAGCCCTCTTGGAGGCGCGAGGCCTCCCCCCTCACCTCTTCGGGCCGCTGGGTCCCCGCATGTCGCAGCTGTTCCACAGGACGATAGGGAGCGGAGCCAGTGAGTGCCTTTCATACACCCCCAGCGTTTGTATTTGTCCTAGCTCGGGTGGCTGTCACCTTATTTTCATCTGACCCATGTTGCATGGTGACCAATTAATTATATTAACCCCGCAAAGCCTAAGCAACCATGTATGGGTCTGTCAGATGCTGCTGCTGTATTCAAACCGGTGGAACTTCAGGCATATTTTAAATTCTAGTGATGATCCTAAGATCTCCAGCAATCCCAGATGTGTCCTGCTAATTTTCAGGGAAATTTTAATTAAATGCATGAGATTTAGATGATTTTCATTTGATGTAATGCTGTGGCTGTAAGAATTTGGCGTCCTAGATTTGAATATTTCTCAAGCAGCATGTACAGAGTATCTGTGACATCCTACAATATGGAAAAAATGCTTTTCTCGACTTTCATCCTACGTGAGAAAAATCTTCAATGAAAAATTAGACTTAAAGGGGTTAATATGATATGACCGCGCTACTAAAAGCATCTGCAAACTCTCAGTACATAATATGGAGAGGTTTTGTGGGTAAAGAAGACTGCAGTTGGGTGTAGACTGATTTCAGCATCTCTGATCTCATTTTTCTCTCCTTCGCTCACGACTCACCTCAGGCTCCAAGGCTCAGCAGCTCCTGCAGGGTCTCCAGGCAACTGGGGACGAGTCCCAGCAACTCCAGGCCGCCATCGAGATGTGCCAGCTGCTGGTGATGGGCAACGAGGAGACGCTGGGGGGGTTCCCCGTGAAGAGCGTGGTGCCAGCTCTGGTGAGTCCCCTCCCTTTGCCGCACTCCTCACTGTCAGCGTGCCTGCTGATACCTCCCGTAACCCACCGTCCTGTCCTCCTCTCCCTCAGATCACTCTGCTGCAGATGGAGCATAACTTCGATATCGTAAGTGGAAGGCGCCTTTGTGTCGCTCTCGTTGTTGGTGACTAATGTTGTATTTGTATAACTGAGCACCTCGCTGTTTCTCCTGTCCCAGATGAACCACGCCTCGCGCGCGCTCACCTACATGATGGAGGCGCTGCCACGCTCCTCCGCAGTCGTCGTTGACGCTATTCCCGTCTTCCTGGAAAAGGTGAGACGCCTGTTCCTATGTCAAGCCTACTGAAGAAAATGGCCAGGCTGTAACAAAAGTTTATCAGATGTCTACCTTTTTCAAAGAACCAGCAACACAATTGAAAACTCATGTGGGGTTGTGGGGTTTTTCTTTTTTTTTTTTTTCTTTTCCCCCTCGTTTTTTGAGTTTGGCTCTGATAAAAATGTATTGACTTCAGTGAGAAGTTTTGCAGGAATGTGGCATATTTTCAATTTTGTGCTGCGGGTAATTTGAAAAAGGTAGACATCTGACAAACTGTTGTTACAGCTTGACCATTTTCTTTGGTCGGCCTGAATGTTGTCTACCTGTCTGTGAGTAGCTTAAGCCTTTTTTTCTTTTTCTTTTTATTCAAATTGGCTGTTAATTGTTCCCGGCCGCGCGGTATGCACGAAGCGGCGGGACATGGTATTCACGTCCGTCTGTCCGTCTGTCCGCCCTGAATCCTTGTCAGCAAGATATCTCAATAACGAATTGACGGATTTTCTTCAAATTTCATGTCAACATGTACTAGGGTGATACCCCGGCGCCAGTCGATTTTGGTGACCTTCGCGTCACTCTGAAGGTCACACCGAGAGAATGCTCATTTTGACACGACTTCACATTTTGTGGCGGGGGACAAAGACACGGTAGTGGCAAATACTTGTTTTTCCTGATTACTGGAATGGATTATGTTCATGGTCAACTTTTGTTTGAAATGAAAGGCTTTGCCAGTAAAAGAGATGCAGTTGCCTGATGGTGGAATTTCAGGATATTTCAAGGGTATTATACTCCCTCATGTAACTGAAATAGATTTAATTAAATAAACAATTTAATTACTTTAATTGCAGCAATGAACTGGGCAGGTGGTTTCACGCTTCATGGAGTGTTGCCACGTAGCAGGGTCTGGTGGCAAAAAAAATGAGAACGCAGCTGTATGTTCTCATCCTGTGTGGTCTTACCATCGTTAACTGCGATAATTGCAATCTTTACATTGAAATAAATTCTAACATTGCTTTTGGTAACATGTTTGTCTTGCAGTTTTACCTCTATACGTGAAAAAAATAAGACTATAACTGTCAGTATTACAGTGATCAACAGTTGATTAACATTTTTATTAGCTCGCCGGGACGAATGTCCGGAGAGCTATTGTCGAACCCCCGGTGTCCGCGTCCGTCCGCGTGCAGAAAAACTTTAGCCTTGCCCCCCGGCGAGCTTTGTTGTCTTTCTGACAACTCTTGTTTACTAATCATTATTCCAATTGATTAGAAATTGTTTAGCGCATCTGAAAAGCAATTGGCAAAAATGAGAAAACAATTTTAGATTTTAAATGACAAAAGGGCTTTTTTATTCTTTCCTAATGACAAATTACAGTTACAAGAGAAATGCAATCCCACCCTGAAAGCAAAACAAATTATTTCCAAAAGGCATCAATTT
Organism: Gymnothorax reevesii; assembly: GCA_029721435.1. NCBI lineage: Eukaryota > Metazoa > Chordata > Actinopteri > Anguilliformes > Muraenidae > Gymnothorax > Gymnothorax reevesii. Next base: position 135,739,830 of record CM056574.1, on the reverse strand, counting down.
CACCCTGAACAATCATAATTTAATACAGCACACTTCCATTTTCCAATGAAATTTCTGTAAACTACTTGTAACCGGCAGAACAGTCGTCTTATCTACACCTGCTGTAGCATAATGCTGTTGTTGGGCAAGAAACAAATCATTTCGCTTTGACATGATGATCATTTACAAAGATTTACCTTTGTTGACATTAGTTGCCTTACTAGCCAAAAAGGTGGCTATATCCAAAGAGCAACGTAATTTAATACGCAATGGCTCCAAATGGCTCACATAGCAAGAGTCCAGCCGTCATTTTATAGAAGTTATAGAGCATTAAGAAGCATTAAGTTATAGAGCGTACGATTGGACCAGAAAGCCTCCCAAGTCCCAAGAGCATGCATGCGCTCCCCAGGAGCTGATTGGTTAGTATGCAAACGAGGAACATAATTTTCCAGCCATTCAAAGTCATGAAAACGTCACCCATTGCTTTGTGGCTCAGGAATTCGGAAGTTCGCAGGCCAGTGAGTCGGAAACCATGAAGTCTCATTCAGATTTTTTGATCGCATTTTTTTGCGAGGGGATTGTTGCGATGATTAGCTTTTCTTCAGAACTGCTGAAATTTGATTTGCATTTTGCAATGTGAATCCGCCTGTATTACTGTAATGTTGGGCATGTAATGATGTACATTTTTCACTGTGGCATGGTTAAAGGTTCAGCAATGCTTGTAGTGCAAGGTTATTTGGTTTCTGTTCTTTCTACCCCAGCTTCTACTTTGCATTGAGTTTATATCATTTTCCTGTTGTAGTTTTGCTTGATGGTATTGTAATTGAAATGCTAGCAGAACCCATGTTCAGCTCTGTCTGCTTTTCTGTCTGAGGGGTGCTGTATGTGTGCTAATGTGAATGACTCTTGTCACAGCTTCAGGTGATCCAGTTCATTGACGTGGCAGAGCAAGCACTGACTGCCCTGGAGATGTTGTCACGGCGACACAGCAAAGCCATTCTGCAGGCGGTGAGTGAGAGTTTGCACCTGTGACTCAGCGCTGTAATGCCTCCTGTTCATCACTGGGAGTTAGCTAAATTGATGTGGTGTTTCTTGTCCCTTCGCTCTGCAGGGTGGATTGGCAGACTGCCTGCTGTACCTGGAGTTTTTCAGCATCAACGCTCAGCGAAACGCCCTCGCCATCGCTGCCAACTGCTGCCAGAGCATCACGCCCGATGAGTTCCACTTCGTCTCTGATTCGCTGCCCCTGCTGACCCAGAGGCTCACCCACCAGGTGCCCGAGATGCGAGTGCTCACCTGACTTTGATGTATTGAACTGCGTTTATAAACACTCGCAAACACATGAATGTTTTGTTGTTGGGCTTGAGAGAATGATGAATGAAGTGCAGTCACACAGCGACACAATTCATTTGTTACGAGTTCATTCTTGTACTTAAAGGATAAAACCATGAATGTTTGATTTAACTGAAAAATTTTGTGATATTAAGACATGCTGGTTTCATGTCCATTTATGCCCCATGTCTGTTCAGGACAAGAAGTCTGTTGAGAGCACCTGCCTCTGTTTCGCCAGGCTGGTGGACAATTTCCAACATGAGGAGGTGAGTGTACAGGATCTTTGTATGAGCCATCACTGTTCGCTGAAGAGCTAAAGCACTTTCCCCTTCTGACCTATGACCTCTTTCCCCCCCGCGCAGAACCTCCTGCAGCAGGTGGCCTCTCGTGACCTGCTCACCAACATTCAGCAGCTGCTGGTGGTGACGCCGCCCGTGCTGAGCTCCGGGATGTTCATCATGGTGGTGCGCATGCTGTCGCTTATGTGCTCCAACTGCCCCTGTCTGGCTGTGCAGCTCATGAAGCAGAGTGAGTGTCCCACCCCCCCCTTCTTTAGTACTTACCCCCTGGGTCACTGCAGACAACTTTATATATTAGCCTATTTTTATTATCCCAGGCATATAATGCGGGGAGGGGACATAGCTGTAACTCTTCGACAGTCTGTATGTTTGTGAACATGGTTTTTGTGCGGGCTGTAACTTGAAAACTATCTGATATTTTTCCACAAAACTTGGCACGGACAACCACCATATGCTTTATGTGGTAGTGCCATGTGGTATTTTTGAGTTTCTGACATTTTTATTTTTCAAGTTTATCCAGAAACATGTTCGAATCGGGGTAATTTGAGCGTGGCGACATGTCATCACCTGATGGCTCTTTCTCTGTTGCATTGATACCCCTGGAGGACACGGTCGAGAGAACCGTTGTCTGCTGGGAAAGCGTGGGTGTGATGCTGCTCGAGCAGGTTAGGGATATCAGGCGTTGCCCAAAGGCCTAGTGGCCCTGAAACCAGTGGAAGGCCACTCCACAGGGGTCTTAACCCATAGATTACCACTGCGAGCTGCCGGCCATCAGGCTTGTCCGATCCGCAATGATCTATTCTAGAACGTACTATAGATGGGTATCAGCAGTGATTCTTGCTTCAGTATTACAATGTTTTATTAATGGTGTAGTTGCATATGTGTGATTTTGGGCCCGAGGATAATGGTGATCAGAGCTATACTCTTGAGAGATGGTGAGGCCATTACCTGCCCAGCTCTTGAGCGTGCTCAGTTCAGTTATTGAATCTTTTGCAGTGGTAGACATCGGCTCTCACCCTCTTCGCGATGCTTTTGTTCCCAGATATTGCGGAGACTCTTCGTTTCCTCCTCTGTGGAGCATCGAGTGGCAGCTGTCAGGAGCAGATAGACCTGGTTCCCAGGAGCCCCCAGGAACTCTACGAGCTGACATCGCTTATCTGGTGAGTCTCTGAGCGCCTGTGCCATTACGTGAGAATGAAGCGTTGTTCCGTTGCTGAGGCTGTATTTCAGCTGTTGGTGCACTGCAGCCTTCCATAATATCCCTCCCCCGTCCCTGACCCATGTTCCCTCCTCCAGTGAGCTCATGCCCTGCTTGCCCAGAGAAGGCATCTTTGCGGTGGACGCCATGTTGAAGAAGGGCAGCGCCCAGACCAGTGAAGGAGCCATTTGGCAATGGAGGGATGACCGTGGACTGTGGCACCCTTACAACCGCATCGACAGCCGCATCATCGAGGTACCAGTACCAGTACCATTCCTGACGCAACCTTTTGATAAGCTTACTGTACGCTTGGAAGGGCGTATGTTTAATTAGCACTTGATGATTTACTGCCAGGCTGGGAGTTTTATGTGAGGATCTTGGGCCATTTCCCCAGTCTGCCTCATGAGTGGGTTTGTACGGTGTAATGCAATCAGATGGCCTTCAGGCAACTCACCCTTTATTGCATGATCGCTCGTGTTCACCTGATTAACACTCAAACTACTCCTTGTCTGAACAACCAAGACCAATGCATGACTAAGAAATGATGATGACAAAGTTGTTGCCTATTGGCTCCATTTATGATGCAAAAAATCCAGAACTTTTGCTACCCTCCTTTTCTCATGGATTATTTGCATTTCTTTTGATTGTTGCCATCCTTACAATGTCATTCTGCTCTGGACCGTGCCTAACAATGCTCATTTGTCATGACTGCATTCAGATTATAGGAAAGATTGTCATACCTTATTGCTTAATGAGCCTAACGATCTACGTGAATCTGTGCCGTTTCATGAGCTACATGAGTTCAAAATTTTTGAAAACATTATCATTTTGCTTTGTGATGCAGTGTACTAAAATGCCATCGAAAATAAATTTGATGGGCAACAGCTGCTCAGATCAATTCATTGAACAAGAGCAACGCGGAGCGTTGCAGATGCCCCCGCCTCTATGTTGATCAAGGGCATATTGAGATGGCTGTTGTAGCGGCCATATTGGATATCGCACGACGCTGGTTTTCGAAAGGAATCTTCCTCTAGCCACTCCCAATATGCTACTAAGAAATGGTGTCAATCCGATGAGGGATTCTAGAGTTATCCCACGGAAACAAAAAGTTAACGGACAACGGACGGTATGGTGTCGACATAATGCCCCCTTTCCTCTTTGGAGGGCGGGGGCATGATGACTATCAGGTAAACTGAACTGTGAGATGATTAGGTTATTATATCCCCGAAATAGGAGTTTTGGGGATATCATGGTTTCGCCACCCCTGCGTGAATCATCTCCACTTCCACAGATTTTAGCCATTAATGCGATAACTCACAAAATACTTTGACTTCTCATTTTTTGCATGTGTGTTGATATAGTAGAGAGGATGAACTGATTAGATTTTGGGCAATTAGGTTTGCCACCAGGTGGCGCTATATATTGAAAAAATTTTTTTTTTTGGAACCATATCTCTGGAACAGTTACACAGACCTCAAATTTGCCTCATATTTTAGGTCTAGTAAAGGGGAATCTAATAAAGGGGGCTTCTTGAGCCGCATTTTGTAATAACGGTGCATTTTGTAATAAACGTCCAAAATGTAATAACTTTTTCATTTCATGTTGTAATAAAGCCGCATTTTGTAATAAACTGCCGCATTTTGTAATGAACTGCCCCAACGCATTTTGTAATAAATTTTAACTGAATTAACTTTTAATATGTACTTGGAGGCATAGATTTCAGTTTTACTTTACTAACTGTTTTTAATGCAGTGACCATAACTTGGACAATGCAGGTTTAAATTCAGTCATATAATTTCTTATCAAGGGCAAAACATCTACATAACTTTAGATCAACTGCAAAATGTATTTATACTTCCATATATTTAATTACACAGATAATATTTGGCATAGTTTTTTCATACCTGGCATCATGTTGAACTCTGTTGGCTGTCTCAATTAAGCATGCAAGCAGCGCATGATCTTTGTAGAACTGATGCAGCAGCCAATCAGATTACAGCCCGCCCTCCCCTCCCTGGCTGAGTGACAGACCATGTAGAGCTTTGAATTTGGCCACAAGTTATTGGCCTATATAATTCCAAACTTCAAATAGGCAACTAAAGTTATATTTGGAGTATTCTGTCATACATAGATTTATTGGGCTACATAGCTCTAAGGGAAATTGCATAAAAAACAACAAAAGTCACTCTTGTATAAATTCATTGTTTAACAAACAACAATAATAGGTATTATTACATAATGCACCATGTTATTACATTTCCGAGAGAGTAAAAAAAGTAGCAAGTGCATTTTGTAATCTTCTCAAAATGTAATAACTTATTACATAATGCGGCAAAATTTATTACAAAATGCGTTGGGGCAGTTGATTACAAAATGCGGCTTTATTACAAAATGAAATGAAAGTTATTACATTTTGGACGTTTATTACAAAATGCACCGTTATTACAAAATTCGGCTCAACAGGCTTCGAGGATGGGGGAATTTCGGCGATATTACAAAATGCACCGTTATTACAAAATTCGGCTCAACAGGCTTCGAGGATGGGGGAATTTCGGCGATATCCCCTTTGCTGTCAGCCGCCGACAGCATAGGCCTAGTTAAACATTGAAAGGTGAGGGGACCAAAGGCCTTTGTTTCTGCCGACGGGCTGCTACTGGGTTTGTAATAGATTTTTACCCTCACAGACTGCTCACCAGAATGGTGAGGACGAGATCAGCCTGTCTACGCTGGGCCGCGTCTACACCATCGACTTCAACTCTATGCAGCAGATAAACGAGGACTCGGGAACCGCCCGCGGCATCCAGCGCAAGCCAAACCCCATGGCCAATCCCAACTCCGGTGTGTATTATCTGGACATATGTGGTCTTTAGTTTCTCTCTGACAGGGCTGCCCACTCCTCTCTCTAATTTCTGTTTTCACCCCCGCCTCAAACCAATCTCATTCAGCAGCTAGAGGTCATTTTAAGGCGTTGAAATGAAAGCCTACAAATGAGGTTGATCTTCAGGGCCAGTGTTTGGCAGCTGTGCTATTGGGTACCCAAATATAATGCCATATTCTGAGACTAAGGGCACAGTTATGTTGATTGGCTTTGGAATAGTGTAGTCAAAGCTGACTTCCAATCAGCAGGTTGAAGTATTGTCATACACTGATATTGTAAGGTCACGATTTTGTAGATTGGCTTTGGAGCAGTGTGCCCAAGGCTGACCTCAGATTAAAGCGGTTTGTGGTCTGCACAGGAGGGCACACGGAGGTGAAGAGGGAGGATGCTCGGGCGCAGTTGATGAAGGACGACCCGGAGCTGGCGCGGTGCTTCATTAAAACCCTGTTTGGGGTTCTGTACGAGGTGTACAGCTCCTCGGCCGGCCCGGCCGTCAGACACAAGTGCCTTAGAGCCATACTGAGGATCATCTACTTCGCGGACGCTGAGCTGCTGAAGGATGTTCTGAAGAACCACGCAGTGTCCAGGTGAGATGCGGAGGGCCTCTGATGCACAAAAGCGGCCCACCGCCCGCTATTTGCTCCCGGTGTGTTGTCTTGGTCAGCATCTCGTTAGCACCTTGGTGGCTGGCCTGCTAACATTTTGAAATATCCAGTGAAATTTAGGCCAAATTATGTCAGATTTCAAACCTTTTCCCTCCAACTCAACTGCTATGTGCAAAAGAACTCCACACTGTGAATTGTATTTGGTTTTTGTGGGAGAAAAATACTTTGTTGAGCAAGTGGGCAGTGTTCCACTGACCCATGCAAATCTATCTCCAAAAAATAGATCCATTTTCCACAGTCTGATGTATTTGTGTTTATTGTAAATCCATCCAGAAGAAGCACAGAAACCCAGGCTGGTCTGTGCAAACCACGTAGCATTCTTTCTTCATCAATCACCCCACGCTGGCCGCCCTCCGGCTGTCTGAACCCTCATATATATTGGGCTTTTGGCATGTTTCTTTAGGTGGGATTAAACATGACTCCCACCTTCTCTAATATGACTAATTCTGATTGGTACATTGTCCCATAGCAACCCTCCACCCTTAGTAACAAGTTTGTCATTACATAATAATGTACCCTCATTTTCGGCTGCCAGGGACACTCGAAGACCACACAAGTCTCCCATACCTTTGGTTCACCTAAAGATCAGTAAGTTATCTGAGGACATGGATGGTTTCAGAACACTCAGATGCGCATGCTCAGGTATCGGGACCAGGCTCTGGTCATTCCGGAGGGTTAGCTCATTAGGTCGGCCTTGAGGTTCTGCAGGAGCGTCTTTATCAGGTTTTTTTGACAGATTTGAGTTTTTGCCTCTTTCTCAGCTCCAAACTCCCTCCGGCTACGTTCAGTTGAACTGTGATTATAGTAATACTTTGATTTTTACAGTATTTAAGATTTTTTCCCACATTTACCTCTTCATTTTATACTGGAACTGGGTTTAAAACATACATTTAGCAAAACAAATATTGTGGTTTCTCAGTCTTCCAGCATGTGCAGTATGATATTGGGAGGAAGTGGACACAGCTAATGTTTGTCTTTCGATTTTTGTTTTCCAGCCATATTGCCTCCATGCTGTCCAGTCAGGACCTGAGGATTGTAGTAGGGGCTCTGCAAATGGCCGAGATCCTAATGCAGAAGCTTTCGGACGTTTTCAGCGTCTATTTCCGGCGAGAAGGTAACGCCTAGCAGATCTCGTTCAATCATAATCTATCCTCAGGAGGCAAAAATATTAAGTGATGGTCTAAAATTAGGCTGATGAAGTGAAAGGGAATGTTCTGTATTTGTGCCACCAAGTGTAGTACAGACTGTATTGTCTTGGCTGTGAGGTTTGCATCCGAACACCATTCTGTTGCGCGCAGGTGTAATGCATCAGGTGAAGAACCTTGCCGAGTCCGAAACCTTCCTCACCAGTCCGCCGAAGGCGTGCACGAGCGGGACCGCCAGCCTGTGCACAACCACCATCAGCACGGCAACCACCACCGTGGCAACCAACGCCACGCCTGACCTGGGCTCCTCCAGCTTCCAGCACAGCATGGACGACTCGCTGGACCTCAGTCCACAGGGGTGAGATACAGCAACTAATTTAGGGCCATTTTTGAGCAGCCATTGGGTCTTTTTCAGAAGTCATCTAATCACTGTGCACTTCCAAACATTGCCTACAATCACTCCTGCTGTCCAGCTGGGCTGCATCCCTATACTGTTACTGTACCCTATACTGCAGTCGAGCGACTCTACTGTCCTGAGTTCTGTCTTTATTATTTATCAGTGTAAAGTATTAAATATTGAAATGTCTCATTTTTCTGTCCTTTTAGGCGCTTGAGTGACGTTCTGAAAAGGAAACGACTTCCCAAACGAGGGCCAAGGCGGCCAAAATACTCCCCTCCGAGGGATGATGACAAAGTTGACAATCAAGGTGTATTGTTGTTTTATAAACACTCTGTATAACTGGATAACTTTGTGCATTATTGTGTATTATTGTGTATAAAGATACCCTTTAACTAGCGTCAGCAAGATGGGAAGATTGATAGCTTTATAATATGAAGATTAATGTAATACGCAATAGCACGCATAGCAACATGATGCAGCTAAACTCTATGAAATAAAAAGTCTCAGGTCCAAACTGTCTGCTCTTTAGGTAAAATAAGCGCAGCATCAATGTTGCAAGAAATCCTCTGCATGCTATTGCTTTGAAAGTGTCAAATCGGAGCTATAAAAACTTCCCCAATAGGCATCATAGCTACCATAAGGTCACTAGCCAGCTATCTGTACCTAAAACACTGCTTTTGAACTTGCCAGCAAACAAGCTAACGTCCCAAAAATGTGGAAGTTCAGTTGGGTCGCACTGCTGCCCCGAAACCACAGATGCGTTCATGATGACAGATGGTGAAGTTGGTAAAGTTGGGGCAAGAAACAAATCGTATTGCCTTGACGTGATGATCATTTACCTTTGTTAACGTTAGTTGCCTTACTAGCCAACAAGGTGGCTATATCCAAAGAGCAACTTTATTTAATACACAATGGCTCCAAATGGCTCACACAGCAGAGTCCAGCCATCACGGCGAAAAATGATAGAGTGTATGACTGTGTCAGAAAGCCTCCCGAGTCCCAAGTGCATGCTTGCGCTCCCCAGAAGCTGATGGTATGCAAATGAGGAACATCATTTTCCAATCATTCAAAGTCGACAAAACTTCAACTATTGCTATGTGGCTCGGGAATTCGGAAGTTCACAGGCCAGTGAGTCGGAAACCATGAAATCTCATTAAGATTTTTTGAATTACATTTTTTTGCGAAGGGATTGTTACGATGATAAGCATTTCTTCAAAAGTGCTGAAATTTGATTCGCATTTTGCGATGCGAATCCGCCTAATCTGATCAATGCATTCCATATCCACATGAAATGGAGCTCTATCATTCTAAGTTACTTCATTCTGGCTATAACCAGGAATGATTCAGACAGCTATAAGCTGTTCAATGGAGCATATCCGTTATCATCTTCATGGATTGCTTAACCAAGAACTTGTGACGTACATTTAATTGCATGATATATTATTACTGCACTTGGAGCTTTGGAGTTTTAGGATCAAGGCGAAATGATGGTATTCCAGTATTCCTTTGGTGAACCAACCAGTAATCCAAGAATCCAGGGATTTACATATTGACTGAGTGACCAAACTCTGATTAAAAAAAAACTGTGTTAATTACTTTAGGGGGTTTGGTTTAAGTGATTGAGTTATGGTGAGTGGCTGCTTGAGTGCATCATACTGCAGTATTAGAGCTGCGCATCCTGCGGCTTTTATGTCCTTAAAAGTTCTTAAAAGTTTGAAAGTAATTTCAGTCCTGCTGTTTTCTCAGCCAAGAGTCCTACCACGACTCAGTCTCCTAAATCCTCCTTCCTGGCTAGTCTGAACCCCAAAACCTGGGGCAAATTGGGTGCCCAGAATACCAGCGCCAACTCTGAGCCATCTCGCACTGCTGGGGTGAGTGGCCTGGCTCGTGCCCCACCCAAGGACTCGATCTCCAACAACAGGTATGTGTGCTCCTGTATGGTGATTATATATTTGGAATATGTTTTAAATTGGTTTGCTTTTTTTATGTTTATCAGCAATTTTTGAGCCCCTGTTTCCTCTCATTCTAAATTATATTGTATATCATTGGCTTGCCTTTAAATATAGGGCTTGACGATATAACGATATAACATTGCGAGGAGAATACAGCATTTTATACAGTCACATAATTTTGTATCGCTGTGTTGAAATGTTGTTTATACTGCATCTTTGACTGGAATGAACTTCAAAAAAAGGCTTTATGGTCATTGATCGGTGACTTTTTTTTTTTTTACATTAATCACGTGTACAGAACTTGTGTGGGACCTGTGCGTGACAAACTCATGCATATAAAATAGGGTATAGAAAACGAGGGGCAAGCTCCTGTAAAAATGATTGATGCGATGTTAGGAAAACGGTGATGTGGCAGCTTGTTGGTTATTGTATCTGAATCATTGGCCAAAATAGCAACTTAGAATTACATTTTCCAGCATGTATACAGTTTTAATATAATTTTCATACATTAGCTTTGTCATATGTACGATAAAGTTTGGTGCCAAAAGTGCATTTTGGAAATGATTGTCTGTATCCTATAGCTGCCGTTTTCTGTGCAAGATGGCAAAATGCTATCCATCCTAGCGAACTCAGTGTTCATGTAAATATGGTACACAGCATTAATAGAAGTTCTTTTCATGCTTTTTAGTTATCGCAATCATGTTTACAAGCTACGGTATCACTGGTTACGAGTGCGTGAATAATTGTTAGTCAACAACGATTATGTGTAGCTATGTATACAAGTATGAATCGGAGCATCTAATTCACCTGTGAACATCTGAATAATGGGGATCAGCAGTTGAATGTCAATGTTAAAGAATGTCAACAGAAGTGAAAGTTAACAAACTTGCATAGTGCAACTTTAAGACTGGCATTGCTGAAAAAATGTTATATCGGTGCATAAATTATATTCACAGGTCGATGCAAGCCTGAAGTTGTTTAGCTTAATTCACCCCTGACAAAAGGTTGCACAATGTCCACATTATATCTACAAAATTGGCCATTCACTTCATCACCAAAGTGATTCATGTCTGGCTCAGCGCATGTACTGTGCAAATACACATGAAAAACCAGCCTCTTTCAGTAGCGTCAAAGTTTATGGGGGCAAATTTTACAGGTGTACCCAGTCCTTATACCACTGTTTCAGATGGGGACTTGACTTTTTTGTGATTCTGCCCTGCCCAAAGGGTTTCTTGGGTGCTAAACACAATGTTAAATTTTTGTTTAAAAAATGTTTAGTTCCTCAAATAAAATAAACATTTGAATGTATTTCAGAATTGTTTTAATTACACAGGTTTTCAGTCCCACCATTGAACTTGAGAAAGGGCAACTATAAATTTTCATTGAAGCCATACACCGCAATGACTTGAATTTTTCAAAAATCATGGTGTTAGATTTTGACTGCATTTACTGGTTGTACTTTTGCATGAATTGACCAGCTAGCTAATGTTTGTATTGACTCAACAGAATCATTTTAAATGGCATGTTTCAATTGACTAATCTTATAATTTCCCCTTCAACAAATGGGTTTGTGTATTTAGACTGTGTTCAATTCGTCTAGATTGGTTCAGCAACAGTGTAGATAGCGGAGTAATGGCGAGAGCATAACATTTGCTTCTACTGCTTGATATGTGCATGTTGTTCATGTTGGACATTGTGTTTGTTCCTCGTGAAATGGTAGAAATAACCATTCTTAACCATCTGGTATAAGATTGAAAGAAATGAATCTCAAGATACAATTTTGAAATTGAAAATGTTTGCAAGTGAAAGCAAAAATGAGTTAAAGCAAAAACAGGTTTTTGGGGTTTCCCGCAAATGTAAACATTTCATTTGGCCTAAAGTGGGTATTTGCGGAAAATTCTGTGGGGTTTTCCATCTTTCCTAATATTGCCATCTAGTGACCACCACTGCAAAGATTTGATTCGTTTTCAGGTTTCTTATCTGGATATCCCTTTAGTGATGTTATGAATATTTGTTATGGCTTTTGATTACTGTAATTTAGGAGGCTGTGTCTGCTTTTCTCTGAGCTTCTGAGTCTCTTCTGTTATCCAGAGAAAAGATCAAGGCCTGGATCAAAGAGCAGGCCAGTAAATTCGTGGAGCGCTATTTCAACTCCGAGAATGTTGACAGTAGCAACCCAGCGCTGAATGTACTACAAAGGCTGTGCTCTGCCACAGAGCAGCTAAACTTGCAGGTACCACCTCCTATTATGCTGTAATGTTCCTCTTTCCCTCATGGGTTTCAAGGCCTGGGGTGGTGGACTTGATTTCTTTTGCCCCCTGCAGGTGGATGGGGGGATTGAGTGCCTTGTCGAGATCTGCAGTATCGTCTCGGAGTCGGACGTGTCCTCGTTTGAAATTCAGCACAGCGGATTGGTCAAGCAGCTGCTCCTGTACCTCACCTCCAAAAGCGACCGGGATGCAGTCAGTCGGGACGTGCGTCTCAAAAGATTCCTGCACGTGTTCTACGGCTGCCCGGTTAGTGTGTCTGCCCCCCCCTGCCCCCCTCCTCCAGCTAACCACATATGTGTTACCCACCTATTGTGTATTAGTTTTAAACTGATTTACCCATGGCATACAGGTTAAACTTTCCAATCTTCATTTGTCTATGCCTCATTTCTCTCACCCAGTGTAGGCTGCTAGGAAGGGATGCTAACATAGGACTGTGTTACAGTACTTATTAGGTAAATGGGAAAATTATGCCGTAGTTATTAGGCAAAGTCTTTGCTCGGTCAAACATTGCTTTAAAGGTTGTGTCGAGACGCAGTGAAAGGTTAACATAGGTTCATTACTTATGTTCTGAGAAAAGGATCCCACAAAGACCGCTGTCAAGTTTCCTTGCTGGAAACACTGGATGATTCCAGAAGATGGCTGACCTCAAACCATTTCCCGATCCCTTGAGGGCCCGGGTAGATGAGGTCAGATGAAATCGCTGATGGGAATGATCCATCTTTCCCCTCCCCGCCCTCTGTGCTGCAGGTCCCGGGAGAGGAGCCTGAGGGGCACCTGGACCCCACTGAGACAGGCCCCCTGCTGGCGCTGGTGCACAAGATGAACAACTGCCTGAGCCAAACTGAGCAGTTCCCTGTCAAAGTGCACGACTTTCCCAGTGGCAATGGAACAGGAAGCAGGTCTGTTGATAATATTCGCTCTGATCACTCACAGGGTTACCCGACCTTTTCACCCTTAAAGCTCTAAATTATTTTCTATAAAATACCAACACACCACTCAGAATATTTCCCACATGGGACACTCCAGCGCTGAATCGATCAGGTCAGAATTTCCGTCTCCTCAAAGTCAAGTTAGTCGGCTGCATTTTTGCCATCTCTTTCAACATATCTAGATATTCAGCATTTTCATCGTTAAACTCACTGCCATCACTTGACAAGTTCTCGAATGCCGGCATTTTCAAAAGATGCATGGTCAAAATCCAAAATCATTCATAGGATGACTATTTGACAGTTTGAAGAAATTGCTGCAATGCGCACTCCGGGGCCCCTCGCAACCAGTCCCCAAAGTGGCTACGTAAATACTAAAATCTAATTGATATGGTGAAACACACCTACCCCACAAAGTGCCTTTTGCCTCAACAACAGTAGTAGCAGTTGTGACTGGAAACTTCCTCACAGCAATAGCCGCGATCAGCAGCCGTTACAATTATGGCGTTTTAAGTGTTAAGTCAGCCTGGCCAAAGTCCTTTTTATCCCCTGCAACCACGTTGTTGCGGGGGATATAAAAATGGGGTCAGTCCGTCCGACACGTTTGTTGTCCGGGCTATAACTTTGAAACGAATCATCCGATTCTGATCATATTTGGCATTGAGGTGTAAAACCACATAAAGGTGTGTCATGAAAAACAATTTTGAAAATAATTTTGTAATTTTTCACGTTTTGGGGCAAAAAGCGACACATTTGTGGGAAATCTGTAATGTGTCGTGTCCGGGCTATAACTTTGAAAATAATCATCTGATTGTAATCATATATGGCATCAAGGTGTGAAAACACATAAAGGTTTGTCATGGAAAACAATTTTGAAAATATCTGTACAGTCGTTTGCGTTTTGGGTCAAAAAGCGTCAGATTTGTGGGAAATCTGTAATGTGTCCTGTTTTGGCTATAAATTTGAAACTAACCATCCGATTGTGATCATATTTCACATTGAGGTGACATAAAGGCGCGTCATGAAAACAATTTGGTATAATTTTCCGAGTTTTCTGATGCATACTCTCTGGCCTATTTTTTTTGCAAGGAAATTACCAGCTTTGCGATTAGTACAGTTCTGTAGAAATCTAAATGCATATAAACATTCCCTATTCAAAAATGCAATGCCAGTTGCGGGGGATTGCAGAATTCTTTCCTCATTTTTTGTCCTTAAAACATCTGAATTCTAGCCCAGGCTCGTTTGCACCCAAATATAAATGTGGGTCTGCGTGGCTGCTACTGCTGTAGAACTTTTTTGTGCTGATTTGTGGTGTTTGTCTCCAGGGGCTCCCAGGCACTGAAGTTCTTCAACACGCACCAGCTGAAATGCCAGCTGCAGAGACACCCGGACTGTACCAATGTAAAACAGTGGAAGGGGGGCCCTGTGAAGATTGACCCCCTGGCATTGGTGCAGGCTATTGAGAGATACTTGGTCGTAAGAGGTGTGAGAAATCTCAACTGCTGGTTCTTCTGCTTTAAAATCTGCACAAGTGCAAACTGTACCATTTCCTTTTTCCAGGTTATGGCCGAATTCGAGAGGAAGAAGAGGACAGTGATGACGATGGATCCGATGACGAAATCGACGAGTCGCTGGTATGTGCTGTCGCTATTCGTCTTGTGCTAATCTCTACCTTGTTGATTTCTCGCAAGTCCTGACACGTTGGTCTCTCGGACACGCAGGCAGCACAGTTCCTGAATTCAGGCAGCGTACGGCACAGACTGCAGTTTTACATGGGGGAGCACCTCCTGCCCTACAACATGACCGTGTATCAGGCCGTCCGGCAGTTCAGCCTGCAGGCCGAGGAAGAGAGGGAGTCCACGGACGATGAGGCCAATCCGCTTGGCCGGGCCGGCATCTGGACTAAGACCCACACAATTTGGTACTGGTCCATCACAGCCTGTACTCCAACAATGATTGTGCTTTGTACATCTCCTTTCTATATACTTCACCTCTGTTGGGTGCAGGGTCATCATTAGCATTTATGTCTCTCCTCATGTAGTTTTGGGCTCAGTTCCGGTTGGTGTTCACTTAGCTATATAGAATAACTGGATAGCTGATGTCATTTTGAAGTAACTGTGCCGTCATATTGGTATGCCCAACCATTATCTCTTAGAACACTACTCACATTGGAACAGTTGCAGCCAACAATATATTACATTGAGAAGATATCTTTCCACAGACATGGAAAAGGTGCTATTGTACTTTATCTCCTCAGTTTGACCCATACGAAAAGTGCCTGAACGCCGGCAAATTTAACTTAATTCGGCAGCAGTTGTGCAGGCTTTGAACATATTCAATGGACATCATCAGCATTTGACAATCTGTACGACCAATGAGTGAGTGCTGGGGATCATAGGAAATCTATGGATTTTTCTACATCCCCCCCGTGTGGGGCAGTGGTACAACGAAATTGAAGTCGAACGTTGCTGTCTGAAGGAGACAAGACATCAATCCTGCACGGATCATTTTTTTGTAGGGTGGGCTTTAAATGCATCATGAAAAAATAAACTACCCATAAGCTAGCATCTTGTCAACTTTATTTTAGAAACACTGGCTGTGAGATGCAATCACGCCCTAGCTCATATACTTTCCAAAATGAAACTATACATTGTTTTTAGCATCAATTTATTATACATGAAATGTTTTGACAAATGTGGAAAACATATTGAAAAGAAAGTGTAATCAATAATTCAATATTTGTATAGTTTCTTTTTTGGATGAGTATATTTCAATATGTTTTCCACATTTGTCAAAACATTTCATGTATAATAAATTGCTGCTAAAAATAATGTATAGTTTCTTTTTTGGAAGAGTATTCTGTAAGTCCCAGCAGTTGTCTTGTATCTTGCAGTTTTCTCTTCAGATGTCTCCACCTAAATCAGCGTCCACATGAGAAGTGAAGTTAGTTGTGGGTCATGGAGATGTATGTAAAATTGCCTGCCATTCATAATGGAGTGTGAATCACATTATCTACTTAAAGGGATAGTTCACTTTTTTGAAGTGGGGTTGTATGAGCTACAAATTGCCACTACTTACATTTGATGCAGTAGAAAGCTCTCTGATCTCCCTCAGGTAGCCGCACCAGGGCATGGTGCACGGTGGAAATTTAGGTGATAGTGTTGTGAACGGGACCAGGGAAACAGTGTATTTTTGCGGCCTAAAATAATACGCCATTTCTATTGTACGCTTTATTAAAAAAAATTACAGCGCTTTACCTGCTGGGAAAAACACAGTTGCTCTTGAACTACCCAACTGATGTAGTCCCCTGCGCGTAAGATGCGCGCTGTAGTGATCTGCTGTTTCTGTCACAGTAAAGCTGCTTTGCACATTGGATGTGAAACAAATTTTTCGCACGACAGATTACATTCAAAGTCAATGCGAAAACGCGAAATGTGTGTATTCGCGTCTTCGCATTGACTTTGAATGTAATCTGTCTTGCGAAAAATTTGTTTCGCGCCCAGTGTGCAAGCGGCTTAACTGCAATTGCAAGGTTGGACGGTCGTTAAACTTGTGCAAATATTTCGAAAATGGTCCGTGTGTGTTGCCTCCCTGGACATGAAATCAAAGCTGTATCCTGGTGCACGTACAGCTTCCACCGCATTCCTCTGCAGGATGGACTTTGGCAGCTGTGGCTAGCTGCGCTCAGCATGGATATTGATACGCCATCCGTATCCCTAAAAGAGCTCCGTATTTGCAGTATTCATTTTCCCAAAGAGGATTTTGTGAGGGGACAACATTCAGGGAAATCTAAACTCTGCATGCTGAAGAGCACTGCTGTACCCAAGCATCAGGTAAGGGTGAAACGCCTGTGAAAACATCTAATGTAACATTGTGGCACAAATTGATATTGCATAGGGTCTACGCAGCCTCATACTGTGTATCCGCTGTGCTGGTTATTATAGTGATTCTTTTTTTTGAAATTTTGAAAATAATTTGGTAATTTCTCACGTTTTGGGTCAAAAAGCGACAAATTTGTGGGAAACATGTAATTTGTTGTGTCCGGGCTATAACTTCGAAACTAATCATCCGATTCTGATCATATTTGGCATCGAGGTGTAAAACCACATAAAAGTGCGTCATGAAAAACAATTTTAAAAATAATTTTGCAATTTCTCACGTTTTGGGGCAAAAAGCGACAAATTCGTTGGAAATCTGTAATGTCTCGTGTCCGGCCTATAACTTTGAAAATAATCATCCGATTGCGATCATATTTGGCATCAAGGTGTAAAAGCACTTAAAGGTGCGTCATGAAAACAATTTGGTGTAATTTGAGTTTTCTGATGCATACTCTCTGGCCTATTTTTTTTTGCAAGGAAATTAATAGCTTTGCGATTAGTACATTCCTTTAGAAATCTAAATGCATATAAACATTCTCTATTGAAAAATTCAATGCCAGTTGCGGGGGATATTGCTCGGCAATGTCAGCAGCTGCTTTTTTTTTTTTTTTTTAAATTTGAGACGTAATTCCGTCATTGAAATGCTGTCTCTGCCACAAACCGCTCAGTCTGACCCAAACAGCTGATCGCTACAGTGCGCAGTTTACGCCGATGGAAACGTCAGTTGGTTGGTTCAAGAGCGACTGAAGTTGGTTCTGAGCAGCTGAAGCGCTGCAATTTTTTTTTTTTTTTAATATAGCGTAGAATTGAAATGTTAAATTTTCAGGTAGGACCTCTTTTACGCCGCAAAAATATGCTGTTTCCCTGGCCCACAACACTGTATCGCCTAAATTTCCACCCAGCACTATGCACTAGTGCGGCTACCTGGAGGAGATCAGAGAGCTTTTTATTGCATCTAATGTAAGTAGTGGCAATTTTTAGGTCATACAACCCCACTTCAAAAAAAGTTTTTTGGTTTTGTTGGCTAGCTAGTCTGGTGTAATATTGTAGACGGCGTTGCACATCTGTATTACTGTATTATCTAATTTATGGCGTGTGACATTGATATTGTTAACTTCAGGGTATCTAGGTAGCTTTAGGCTAACGTGATGGATCACGTTGGTTAACATTAATTTGAAGTATTCTAATAATAACCATTAGCTAGGCTAACGTTTACACGTTATCTGCTGTTAAGGTAGATCGCCAATGTCTTATAATAACAATATATTGATTGAAATTGATTTGTGTATGCGTCTTCACTACAACCAGTGCACTGTTGCGCCGCATCCCCCGAAAAATGCCACTCTGCATTGGAAAGCTGCACATTGACGCCTCTCTGCCACAGAATACTATATGCTTACTACTGGGCATGGTAAAATGGCCGCTCGACCACTTCCACTTGCTTCAACCTCCCAACACAGTTCTCCATCGCGTCAGCTATCCAATTATACTATAGATCAGTGTTGGTGTCCCCCATGTGCTTTCGAACCATAACTTTGAAAGCACTCTAATTTTTTATTTATTTATTTATTTTTAACCAAATTTTGTTGGTGCATTGATTGGCTACGAAACTAGTGCCTTTTGCCATTTTCTGGGTTCTGAGGGGGGAGAGACATTTGTTTTTACTCAAGTTATAACCAGATGTAGGATAACTATACTTTATTGCTCGAAGTTATTACATCATTGCATGTTCTTTGGGCTTCAGCTAGCAAGTATGTTTTCGTATGACACATGCAATATCACTCAGGGTGTGTCCTCTGGCTTCAGTCACTGCAGGTGTGTTTTGGCGAGAGGTTAAGTGTGATACCATTTTTACTCAGGTATAAACCTGTAAGAGAGGATGAGGATGGCAGCAAGGACGTGGTGGGTGGGAAGAGAGGTCGCGCTCAAACCGCCCCCACCAAAACCTCGCCTCGGAACGCCAAGAAACACGACGAGCTTTGGCACGGTACGGCCTCCATGAATCCTTGATCTCCATGTCTGTCTGCCCTTTTTACATGGCATGGCGTGTGACCGTTGTCCTTCTGTATTTGTACAGATGGTGTGTGTCCCAGCGTGACAAATCCCTTGGAGTCGTACCTGGTTTCGGAGCCCCCGGAGGGCATGACCTTCGATGACCCTTCCCGGGATGTCAACCTGCTGCTCAGGGTCCTCCATTCTATCAGCAGATACTGGTTCTACCTGTATGAAGTGAGTGTCCTCGCAAGCTCTCGCTACACTACCATAGGGTCTGGCTCGCTTCGTACTGTTAGGTCTCATCTCAGCTCTCTGTCTGGCTTTCAAAAAGGTGTGTTGTCTTAATTTCACGTTTGCATCCTGTGTGAGTAGTTCCCAACCCTTTACTTGGAGATCTAATCATATTGTTGGGCTACCAGTCAGTGGAATATAGAATTGGGTGTGCCAGTTTGTGGCTGAATTGAAAAGCTGTTGGATGGTGAATCTCAAACAGTAGTTTTGGCAATGACTAGTCTAATGGCATGTCATTTTTGGAACCACATGCCTCCACAGTGTGGATTTATCTGTTGGGTAGCTGGGCCCACGTCTTTGTGCTTTGCTTGATCTGTGGGCATTTTTCTGGAAGCTTCTTTCTCTGTCCTGCAGAATGCAGTTTGCAAGGAGATCATCCCCACCAGCGAGTTCATCAATAGCAAGCTCACCGCCAAGGCCAACCGACAGCTGCAGGACCCCCTGGTCATCATGACCGGGAACATCCCCTGCTGGCTGACTGAACTTGGCAAGACCTGGTACGCACCACCCTCCATTCACACTCAGCAGAACACACACACTTTTATTGTTCGCTATTTTTTTTTTTATGCCCCCACCATATTTGGTGGCAGGGGCATAATGAGTTGCGTGTGTCCATCCATCTGTCCATACAGGATGTTGTCTGTCTGCTTCTCAAACTACAGGGCAGAATTCAACAAGCTTTGGCGAATGCTTTCTAGATAGGTCGAAGGTGTGCATTTCATATTTTGCTTGAAAAAGCATCCATCAGTCCGTATGTACGGGATGTTGTCTGTCCTCTTCTCCTCCAACACTACTGGTCAGAATTCCAAAAGCTTTACCTCATGCTCTCTAGATGGGTTGAAGGCGTGCATCTCATATTTTGTCAAACAAAATGTCTGTCCGTTTGTCCATACGTGCCAGATGTTGTCTCTCTGCTCCTCAAGAAATACTGCACAGAAGTCAACAAGCTTTGGTAAATGCTTTCTTCATGGGTCAAAGGTGTGCATCTCATTTTGTTCGACAAACCGTCCGTTTGTCCATCCTTGCGTAGGAGATGTTATCTGTCCGCTTCTTAAAAACCACTGGACAGGATTCCACAAGCTTTCGTAAATGCTTTCTTGATAAGGTTGGTGTGCATTGAATATTTTGTTTGACAAATTAGGATCATTTCACAATTCCATCTGTCCGTACATATAGAATGTTGTCCATCTGCTTCTCAAAAGCTATGGGACAGAATTCAACACGTTTTAGTAAATGCTTTCTAGAGCGGTTGAAGGTGTGCATCTAATCATTTGTTTGACAAAATGTCCGTCTGTGCTTACTGAATGTTGTCTATCTGCTTCTCCCCAAAAACCACTAGACAGAATTCCTCAAGCTTTGGTAAATGCTTGCGGTAGGTTCAAGGTGTGCATCTCAAATTTTGACTAAATTGCATAATTTCACAATTTTAGGCGCTTCTCAAACTCTCAGATTCATGCGCATCTGTATCCAAGGACACAAATTTTCTAGTTTAAACTGCATTTTTTTTCCCATTCACAATATTAAACTCTTCCTCTGCTCTTCCCGCAGTCCTTTCTTCTTTCCCTTCGACACGCGGCAGATGCTCTTCTATGTGACGGCGTTTGACCGTGACCGAGCAATGCAGAGGCTCCTGGACACCAACCCTGAGATTAACCAGTCAGACTCCCAGGATAGCCGAGTCGCCCCGCGACTCGACAGGAAGAAGGTGAGGGCAAAGCGTGGCGTGTATGTGGCAGATGGGGGTTTGTTAATTAGCTCTGTCGGTATGTCTCTTTGAATGCTATTTATGTTTTCAGTGGGAAAAGAATCACTGAAAACGTGCTGGATTCATTGGTGCTGTGATTGTTCTATCACTGGCTCTTGTGTAAATTTGAGCGTGTGTTTTTTTTTTAAATTTTTTTTATTTACAGGGTTTATGTACTACGTGTTCTAGTTGTGACTTTTGAATGAATTACATATCTGTGACTTCATTTTTATAATTTATGCACTTTTTACCCTCGGCCCGACTTCAGGTCGAAGGGTATTGTCATCAGTTCGTTGTCTGTCTGTCCGTCTGTCTGTCTATCTGTCCGTGTGTGCACCGTCAGGCCAAGGGTGTTCAAACGCGGGCGTTACTGGTTTGGTTCTGAGAACCCATATTGCAAATGGTTCTTCGCTGGCATGGCAAAGCCTCATTGATGAAGTATTGTTGACTTGGCCCACTTTGCTTTTTGTTATGACTATTAGGGCTTCATTTTTGGCTACAGGTGATGGCCATTGGCTGTCTTCGGTATGGTCTCTGAAATCACCGCACTCTTAACTGTGGTCCATTGGTTGCGGGTGTGTTTTGAAGGGCGGTTTTTGCGTAAGTACAAAAGCTACCAAACCCGTGCTGATGGAGTGACTTGACTCCCGTCTCTCTCTCTAGCGCACTATAAACCGAGAGGAGCTGCTGAAGCAGGCGGAGTCAGTGATGCAGGACCTCGGTAGCTCCAGGGCCATGCTGGAGATCCAGTATGAGAATGAGGTGCGGTCCTCAGTCCAGCTGTACTATGGGCCACCATCACCATTAAACTATCCGGAATGATCCTGCTCTGTGTTGGCGCTAATATCAGTGCTCGCTCCTCTCTTTGTAGGTTGGCACAGGTCTGGGTCCCACTCTGGAGTTTTATGCACTTGTATCTCAGGAGCTACAGAGGGCTGACCTGGGCCTTTGGAGAGGGGAGGAGGTCACCCTTTCCAACCCGAAAGGTATGCAAGCACTACTGGCCAGCCTCGCTTTGGAGTAGCATGCAGACATGAGGCTTTTGATAGGTTTCATTTGAATGTCCCGTCTGTACTGAACATGGGTCTCCCTCTGCAGGAAGCCAAGAAGGGACCAGGTATATGTTCAGCTCAAGGGGTCTGTTCGCAGTTCCTTTTGGCAGGACAACCAAACCAGCACACATCGCCAAGGTGAAGATGAAGTTCCGCTTCCTGGGGAAGCTCATGGCCAAAGCAATCATGGACTTCAGGCTGGTAAAGATGCTGGACCTTCTCATCATGTTATTACCTCTGCTAAGGAGGATAAGTGATCGGTCGTGTTTGTTGATTAGTCGGCAGAATTATGCAAAAAACTAATGGAAGGATTTGCATGAGAATTTTACTGGAGATGGATCTTGGCCAAACTTGGAGGTGATTAGATTTTGGGAAGATTCCTCACCATTGCAAGACAGAAAGCAAAGCAACATTTTTGGTTACATCTTCACAAAATCTGTGATTTGAAGTGAGGAAAATCGCGGTGTGGGGCGGGGGGGCACTGGCTCAAGGATGGCCCTGGTTGAGGTTTATAATCTTGGATTGCTCAGGTTTCTCTTACTGTGACTTCACTGTATTTAATGGAGCCATGCACAATTTCATCTCCATACTGTGAACATTGAGTTAAAGGCCCTTGAAGCATGTAAGGGTGGGTCATGCATTTTAATTTGCATTATTTTTCTCAGCATTGAGCCCCTATACAGGAGATGGCACCATGAAATTTTCGGGATGAAAAACTCATTTTAGCTCTGGTGAAAACTTCAACCAAACTTAAGTCCGCTCCAGGTGTCCCAGGCTAACGCCAAAATCTTGTTTTCTTTTTCTTTTGTATGATTACCTCCATAACCCACTTTCAACATCAATATGTTATACTGTACAAAAGTACATCATGGTTTGAAAAGCAGAAGTGCACCAATTTTATATTGGATGGCCTAGTATAAACGAGCATTGCAACCCTGGTTATGTTTTCTGAGGGTTCACTGGAGAAAACTTTTAAGTGCATTTTAGGGACATTTTAAGGTTCTGTCAAAACAAGTTATGGCATGTGAAAGGTCTAATTTTTACGGATGTTTTGATACCAGGCTCATCCTGCAGCCATGATTCCTACTGTGTCAAAATAGTTCCCCCCCATGAATTGTTTGATTTTAAATGGAATTGACTTTAAATGGAATTTCTCTGTCCAGCTTTTTGTCTACGAGTCTTTTTTTTTTTTTTTTTAAACCCTTTTGGAGTATAACTTGGAAAACCATCTCATGTTTTCCCATCTTGGTGCTGGGCGATATGGCCAAAATCAAACACCATGATACTTCTGATCGAATACCTCTCAATATTGTGGCGATATCGTAGAAATAACAATTGGTGCTTTCACAAAATATTAACGGAATTCAATTTTGTTTAACAGTCATGGGTAATATGGATATGATGACTGAGCAGGAGAAGGCAACAGCTAGAACACTCATGAGTGCTGACAACTGCATCCCTTCGCAAACATCCAGTCCTTAAAACTAGAAGAGACGACGCGTCATATCAAGATATTGAGGATTTTAGATATCATACTATCTTATATCGCATTATTGATATAAAATCAGTATTGTTCAGTCCTATTACCAAGCTGCAGAAGTTTTACAAACGATAATTATCTCCCGCTGCGTGATTGGCGCGAAGCGGGGGATTTGGCATTGGGCTCCGTACGTCCGTCCGTACGAACGCATAAAATTGAGGCGGCGGGGGATATCGCCATGTTAGTGGCAAACACTTGTTTTACTCTTGAAATTCAGCTAATAGTTACAGAAATCTGGTACACTTGCCTAGCGAGCTTCAGATACTCCTTGAAAACAAAAGTATCGGGAGATTCTGTGGATCACACTTCGTACTGCGTCCGCTGTGTTCCTCCATAATTCTCGTAATTGTTCTACAAACTACCAGTGAAATCTGACTCTTCTCATATTTGGTGGGATTATTAGTGGTCATGCCACCGATTGATTTTTGGTTTGGATTTGCTAATTATCATATCAATAATTTATATGTAAGCTTATTGATTTTACGCTGTGTAGCGCATAATCAGAGTTACGGTTTGGAATGAAAACAAAATCCTTCCATATTTTCCACTTGTATCAGCATTCCAGACAGACCTCTCACTCACACATGCAAAATTTTCAATATTTCAATAGTTACAATTATATTGATAATGATTATAATATTATTTTTAAGAGACAATGATGAGCTGCTTATTAGTCATAGCATAAAGCAATTGAAGTTCCAAATTATTAATCTACATTGCCTAATCTTAAGAAAAGGCAAAAGAAAATCCATACTTTTTCTTAGACAGTGATTATTAGTTGGTCGTTTTCGCTACCTCAAGGTTTTCCTACTCAAACTACTCAATGTCCTACTTTTCCTACTCAGTCTGCAGACAATCTCCTGGCTTTTGTTGTTAAATGTAGGTGGAAACAACAACAAGAGTATAAAAACGAAAAATCTGCATTGCAGATGAGTGGGCAGTGACATGCAGAAGTTCGAGCTTGTAAACGCTGTTGTGTTAGCATCTCGTGCGTTTTAGGATGGCTGAGCTGCCCAATAAAACTCCTTCAGTTTGTTGATGTATGCTGTGTATGTGGCAAAACCCATTTGCCCGTTGCAAACAAACACAAAACTTCACCAGGAAGCGATTCATATGTCCGGCCAGACTGCAAATCTGTTTTGGAGGATATTGAAGGATGAAAATTAAATCTAAATTTGGAGACTAGCTACCCAAAGTGGTAGGCTGGAATGGTACGATTTTGCAATGTTATGGATGTAGCAAAGATGATATGGAGTGAATTGGCAGTTTTGTCAGGGGAAAAGCAAATAAGTTTATTGGCTTTTGGCTGTGTTTGGAAAAACTGTAAACTAATTGGCATGTCAGACTAGACTGGAACAAACTGCATAGAGAGCGAAAATGATTGCATGCCAGCTGACGCCAGACGCCAAGCCCGCGGTGTGCTGTGTGTTTTTGGACTTGGTGCCAAAGACTGTGAGAGCTGCTGTAACTTGCGACAACTGGGAAAGAACAAGGGTTCTGAATTACAGTCTCCTAGGAAAGCTGCCGCTTTTCCTCACGTTCTCGGTTGCTTTGACGGGGCCGGGGGCTAGAAACCCGGCTATATCTCCTTGCAGTCATTTACTCCTATAGTTTGTAGCAAAAATGCAGCTATTTTGATTTGATTTGAAACAGTGCGAGTAGCCTACATCATAATTTGACTGCGTGAACGCCGTAACTTCAGGATTGTCGTGTCGTTCTTATCATTTGTTGAATGATTTCTTTCAAAGTGTAGTGACACGCTCAGCCTGCATCCACTTACCTGGTTGCTAGGAAATTTGACATGTCTTATCTGCCTAGACTTACTGCTGTGCCCAGTCTCAAGACACGAAAATGGCACAGCATTTGCTCTTGGCAGTTTAGAAGGGTCTTGGCTGGTCATTGTTGCGTGGGTGATCTAATGATAAAAATTGACCAAAATTGGATTTTGTTGGGGGATCTCTGTCGAGACGTCTCCACTGCGCCCTCCAGTCCATCTTTGCTCAAGGGCATGCATTTTGATGGAAAAAAAAATGTACAAATCCTGTTGACACGCAGAATTTTCCTTGCGCTGCACGAAATGCCAGTGCGCCCACACTGTAGACTAGTGCCACGCTGACAGGAAAATACTCCTATATTTTCAAGGGTCTTTTACCCCTAATGGATATTTCTGTCAAAATAAGGCTTATGACAGTAAATAAACTGCTTCAAACTTGAAACTCACCTAGTCGGGTCAAATTAACAGCTTATTTTAATCCTTCAATTGCAATTGTGATTTGAACAAAATCCAGCAAACACAAGGGGGCAGGATGGAGTTGGGGAACCACTGCCCTAAGTTTTTTCAGTTTAATATCATGTCCTAAGCCTGCTTTCTCCCTCCCGATCAGCTTGACCTGCCCCTGGGGCTGCCCTTTTATAAGTGGATGCTGCGTAGCGAGGGGTCCATCAGCTCCCACGACCTGGTGAATATCGACCCCGCTGTGGCCAAGTCCATCCTGCACCTGGAGGACATCATCCGTCAGAAGAAGAGGCTGGAACGGGACCGGTCCCATGTGAGCAGTCCCTCCTCCCATTTCATGTTTATTCTTTTATTTGTTTGTTTATTCCGTTTGGCGTCTTCAACGGAAATCTGGAATGTCCAATCAAAGAACTATGTACGAGCATGTAAGCACGTTACTTGAGTTGCAATCTCGGCAGAGATCAGACCGTTACTCGCCCCCACCAGCCACTGCTTTTTTTTTTTTCCTCTTATGGTTGTATACCTTGCATGCATGAACATTGCTAACCCAAACTGTAACTGTATCCCTCCCATATCCCTGAGCTGCACAAAGCCAATTTTGCGCTTCTCTTATGAGGCTGCTGGCTACAGTCAGCACTGGCACAGGTGGATTCAGTTTGAGGCCATGGTGGCCTTTCTTGCACCGTAAGCAGCACCTTTACCTGAGTGCGCCAACCCTGCAGCCTGGGTTGATGGATTAATGACTGTTGGTAAAGTGATGCTGCTCTTGCCTTGTGGTGAATGTGGTCCTTATGGCTTCAACCCTCTTCACTTGCAGACTCGGGAGACCCTACAGCAGGCTCTGGAGGGCCTCAACATGAACGGCTGCTCAGTGGAGGACCTGGGCCTGGACTTCACCCTGCCCGGATTCCCCAACATCGAGCTGAAGAAAGGGGGCAAGGACATCGCAGTCACCATCCACAACCTGGAGGAATACCTCAGGGTACATGTCTTTACCCGAACGCATGCACACGCACACCCTATTGGTGTGTCTGACACAGACCAGACTCTCAGACATGTACACAACCACACCATCAATTTATACTTAAAGGGGAACTCGGGGCTAAATCATAGTGCTGTTTTATATAAATATTGTAAAATACAAAAATATGGAATTTTTGTTTTCAAAGATGAGATAAATGAGGTTTTATTCCCCCTAATCAGTTGTCTGCTTCAACGGTCGCGTGATAATGATGTTAAGGTTGCCCGAGGATGACGAACCGTCGCCCATTGGCAAGTTATAAGGCTCATTGGCTAGTTGGACTGGGATAATCACACCGACAGTTCGATTGTCCCAGTCCAACTAGCCGATGGGCCATATTGAATGATCTTTTGTCATAAAATAATTGACTGGGACAATCACACTTAAACGCAATAACAGTCCATACCTCTGGGCGAAGGGCGACACTTCATCATTCTTGGGCGACATTACATTGTCATCACGCGACCGTTGAAGCAGACGACAAATAATTAGGGGGAATAAAACCTCTTGTCTTGTCTTTGAAAGCAAAAATTCCACATTTTTGTATTTTACTATATTTTTTACTAATTATGTTTGTATAAAACAGCATTATGTTTTATCCCTGAGTTCCCCTTTAAAACACATGTACAGACACTAGGAGATGCCTGTGGCTGACACACAGCCTGAGCACTGACTCTGGCCCTGTTCTTTCCTCCTGCAGCTGGTGGTGTACTGGACTCTGAATGAGGGCGTGTCCCGGCAATTTGAATCGTTTCGGGAAGGGTTTGAGTCTGTCTTCCCTCTGCATCACCTGCAGTATTTCTACCCTGAGGAGGTGAGTTCTGTACGGTCACATGTGGCTTTTCCTCCAATCGTTCATTACAGTACTTAATGTTCATTTTTACGAGCTAAATGTTTTTTGTGCATGCATGCACGTATATCTGCTGATACATGCCTAGCACACAGATGCACTAGCCCCCCACGCACGTACGCATTCCTGAATGACTGCTTCACTCGGTCTCCTCTCTCTCCTTCTTACTCTGGGGTCCAGCTGGATCAGCTACTGTGTGGCAGCAAGTCGGAGACCTGGGACGTGAAAACGCTCATGGAGTGCTGTCGGCCGGACCACGGCTACACACACGACAGGTAAATCCCTCCTCTTCCGCCCTCAAACCCAGGGTACGCAACACCACCTCACGTCTGCTAGCTTGTTTACAAGTACAGAACACATCTGGAACCCTGTCTTATAACCCTTTAAAAAAGAGGTGTCCAACTCCAGTCCTGGAAGACCTTTCTAGCTGAAGGTTTCTGCTTTTTTTTTTTTTTTTTTTTACTATTCATTAGTTTAGCTCCTCGATTGGCTGGCTAATGAACCCACAACCTTGATCTCGAGGCGTTAGTTGGCTGGTGACTGAAAGGAGCCTGAAGTGTGCAGAAGTTTGGCCTTCTGGGAAGGGACTGATGCCCCTGATAAGGCCATCACTTGTATATAAAATGGCACCTTCAATTAAAAAATAAACATTTTGTGATACAGCATGCTATTGGCAATGAACTACAATTAGTTTTCAAGTCAACTCAGTAACACAAAATGCATACGATGAAAGATTAGAATGAATAAAATTGAATAACAGACAAACTGCTCAGAAAATTAAAATATTAACAGGCTGGAAGGCAAAGGCAGAAAAAATGGGCTTTAACATGAGAGATAGAAGTGGTGATGGTGGAGGGGGAGACGGCCTAGGACTGGCAAGATATTTGGTTATTTGGTTGGTTCTTTGATAACAATCGCTTTCTTGTCATCGATGCAATGAATGTTGTGAATGAACCACCGCTATTAGATCTAACTGCGCCTTCTCAGCATAGCAATGGAGTGAGATGCTGTGTTTCTGAAAAGTGGTACTAAGAGGGAGCTTGTACTGACAGTGATGATTCTGGGACGTGTAATTTGCGGGCCCCCGCAAGTTTGACAGACTTGGCGCTAAATGAGGATTTCAGTGCGCCAGCAACTACGCATTACATTATGATTTGGCACGAATCCTATGTTCTAGTGCGTAGATTGATATGAAAATATAATCTATAACAAACTTCTGTGCATTTATTCAACAAATTTATAAGTCTCCTGCAAAGATTGTTGTCAAAATGTCAGCAGCAAGAGACTTTTTATATTTGCCTGGAGCCATAGCCATAGTCATGGCTTCCGGTGAGCGAGCTACGGCGTCGCCATAGGTGCCAAGTCTCACGCATTTGGTGTAGGTCACGCATCTTTTGGGCTTATTCAACGTCGTCCACAATTATTCGATGTACACTTAAGGAGATTCTCACGTAGAATTAAAATCCTTGTGCATTGAAATTTCAGTTTCACTTGGGTAAAGATGGACCTCACCCCGAGTAACATGGAAAGCGACTCCTGGACTTCCCATGCTTATCTTCACTCGGAGATTGGAAACGATGCGTGTGTCTCATGTTCTTTGAAATGTCTTTATGCAATTCCGTTGCTTTCAATCCCTCAGTAAAGACTAGCGTGAGAATTCCTGAGTCATAATCTATTTCCGTGTCACTAGTGGGGAAATCCACCATAATGCATGTGAAACTGATCATCTTAATGCACAATGACTTAAATTCCGCGAGTGAATTTCTTCACTGCGCATTGATTGAATAATTGCTGACTACGGCGCAGGAATGTGAATGCCAATAAGGAGGCGAGAGACTCACGCCGAATGTGTGACACTTGGCATCTCTGCATCGCTTGAGGTTGAAGCAGCACAAGGCTTCCGAATAAATTTTATAAAACGATACATGACTCAGAACTCGTTTGAATGAATAAAACGAAATGTAGGTAAAATTGTGAGTCTCTGCACACTGCTGAACATATACCTATGAGGAGAATGGCTTCATTGCCTGGTGAAGTATCCATACTTATGACTTCAGCCGTCGGACTTCGGTTTTGAGGCGGGCTTTAAGCTATGCACCAAATCAGACATAAAGAACTATTTTATGCACTATTTTGTCATTGACTTTATAATTGTTATGATTGGCAGAGACAGTGAAGTAATCAACTGTCATTGATGTCCTAGTTTTGTCAAAAGGTGTAAAAACTGCATGTTTGTACATATAAACTAGTGAGCCAGTGAAGGTACCGTTTAAAACCTTGATTCAAATGGCATTTTACCAGGTGTACCCAGTTGGACCACTCCCACCCCCCGGCCCACTTTTTTTTTTAAGTTTGGGCGGGGGAGTTGGCCCACATTTGAAATTTTCTAGAATCATCATTGTACAGAGAAAATAAACTGAGGGCCTTATACTGAACCTTGGTGAGTACCACTCGAGATGAGAGGTACTATCCATTTTGAAAGAAAACGTTCTGTCCTCAAAGAGGCAATCTATCAAGAAGCACCTTCAGTGTTTTCGTGACTTTGAAAGCCGCACTGACATCAAGCAAAACCAGTACTGCACAAGACTGCAAACAGGAACTCATAACTTTAAAAAGAACAGATTATGTACTATTTTGTGCTCTATGCTGTGTATTTTTGTACAATAACTTAACCTCAGGGGTTAAAATGATTCCAATCAAACATGAAAGGGTTCAGTTGTTGTGGTGTATTTGGTGTCCCCATGTTGTAATGCTGCACGTCTGACGGGTTGAATGTGATTCTTTGCAGTCGAGCAGTGAGGTTCCTTTTCGAAGTGCTCAGCAGTTTTGATGCGGAACAGCAGAGACTTTTCCTGCAGTTCGTGACGGGGAGTCCCAGGTTGCCTGTTGGAGGTGGGTTTCATGCCGAATGAGACTTAATCAGAAAATGCAACTTCTAGCCTTGGCAGGCTTCTAGGTCTTTGGTCACCATGATGCATTTGTAATGCATTTTTGTTGAGCTGTTAAGCTTGTAGTGATGGTGAAATCAGTGAATGCATCTTTCAGGCAAACCAACAAAGGCCTTTTCTTTGAGATACTAAATCTCGGTGAAAACTTACTGTGGGATAGACATGCTTGCTCTTGCATATTCAAAAGCAGTGCACTGCTGGTAATGGCAACTAACTTTATGCTTCTGGGGGCTATGCTATATTGAATAGCATTAATTAATAAGACCAGCTGCCACCACGGTGCATGTAGGCAAACTTGCATCTTTTTTTCCCTGTTTTGCGCCAGACTTTCATACCTGATTCAGCCTTAAATAAGTAGCAACCAAATGTCAGATTGAGTGTAACTAAAAATACATCAGTTCAGGATGCGTGTTTTATGCCTGAGTAGTTTACCATTAATCCAACATTGCACTCATCTTTTCAGCAATTTGATTCAGTGAAGATTTTCATGAGTGTTTAGTTTATTCAAATGCTGAGGGGAGTGTCATTCACCTAAAGGGTATAGTTTCTATGATTAACCCTACAATCCCGGCTCCTCCTCCCCACCCCACCTAGGGTTTCGAAGCTTGAACCCGCCGCTGACCATTGTGCGCAAGACGTTCGAGTCTACGGAGAACCCGGATGACTTCCTGCCCTCGGTCATGACCTGCGTCAACTACCTGAAGCTGCCGGACTACTCCAGCATGGAGATGATGAGGCAGAAGCTGCTGATAGCGGCGCGCGAGGGACAGCAGTCCTTCCACCTGTCCTGATACCACCCCTCCCCCCGCCCTTCCCCCCGCACGCGCACATGCCTTCCACAGCAGCAGAGAAATCCGACTTCCTGTAGGGGTTTTCATGTTTTATTTCCGTTTTTTTCGCCCCTTTTGTAATCACCTCTATCAAGGCAACAGGCACAGCCTTGTTAGAGAGAGCAGCTTGCATTAATGAAAAGACTCAATATATTAAAAAAAAAAAAAAAAATCTGCTGCCACCCTTGCCCTCAGACTGAAAGGAGTTACATGACCGACAATTCATAAATTTGAAGTCTGACCTTTAGTTGAGTTAATGTTTAAAAAGAAAGAAAAAAGATAAGTTTGGGGGGGGGAATCTGGGTGACATTTTAAACTTTCATTGCTGTGTGATATTTAAGAAAAGGGATGTTTCTCTCTAGAGGTGGTGAGAGATGTTGCTGGACGTCCGGCGGGATGCCTGCGTTGAGCAGACCAGGTTCAATATAGCTCCAAAGATCATTTGTACAGACCTGCTCGTTCTTCACCTGTGAGGGGATCGCTCAATGCTCCCGTGTCCTTCTGTCAGTCTGTTTGCTCAGTTTTCCTTTTGTATAAAAAAAAAAGAGAAACCCGCCACCGGTTTGTGTGCTCTTTCCTGCCCCTCCCATCCCGCCCCCCCAGTGTGATGCGAAGTCCTGTGAAAAAGAAAGTTGGAGTCTGGGGGACTGAGGTTGGTGACTGAAGCGTTGGTTTGATCAGTTAAATGTTTTGGCGCTTCAGCTCTCTGAAGAGTATACCCAGCGCATTGGATAAGTAGTTCTTTTTTTGGCTGATACTTTTTTTTTTTTTTTTATAGATTAGTGTGACTCTGCTGGACCCTGAGGGATCCAGTGCGGGTGGGGCTCTCGACCCTCTCTCACAGAAGTGCTCTGCTTATTGAAGCCTTGAGCACTTCAGTCCCATGTTGTAGCTGAGCACAAAATTTGGCTGGTCTCATTTTTATCCGTTCGCAGCCAGACAGCATTTCGAGTTTCATTCGCGGAATTACCTTTATCTGCAGTTCCACGGCCTGACTGACGGGACATGGCTGCTTTACCCTTTTTTAATTTTTCTATTGTTCATGTTTTTTTTTTTTCTTGCTGTAGGTCATTTCTTTTGCACTGCTGGCTTGGAACAAACCGTGGTGTGCACCTGCAGTCTGTGGCCAGAGGGGGGCGACACTATGCTCTCCTGGCTCGTCGTTCATGTGCTGGTTTCTAAGATCTGCAATAATTTACTGCATCAGGTTCATGTTTTTACCTGAACATAAATAAAGTAACTGTTTGACTCATCTTTGTTCAGTTATTTTTTGTTTTGTTTTTTTGTTAAAATCGCCATTTTGTGTTGAATTTGCATTTGTGTGGTCATGAACAGAACATGACGAGAGAACGAGCAGTACTAACAAGACTTTGAGCAACATGCAATGTACGCACTGAAATAAAGATAAAGAAATTATAAATGAGAAGGCTGCACATGTGGCCTTTCATTGAAATTTTGTTTTCTTCTGCATCTGTTCAGGGTCCTCTACTGAATCTTCTGCTTTGTGAGGAA
Source organism: Gymnothorax reevesii (assembly GCA_029721435.1). Classification (NCBI taxonomy): domain Eukaryota; kingdom Metazoa; phylum Chordata; class Actinopteri; order Anguilliformes; family Muraenidae; genus Gymnothorax; species Gymnothorax reevesii. The sequence goes on along the minus strand of CM056574.1, from coordinate 135,706,889 downwards.
AGAGCTTTTCTTTCTAAATACCACAGATTTTAATGTAGAACCAGATTATATATTCTTTCACCCATTTCAAAAAATATATTTTTTTTTTAGGACATCCTCTTTAGCTATTATTCACATTGCAGGTGAAGAAAACATTGTAATAACCTCATGCATAACCTGTGGGAATGAGATGGAAGGGTAAGTTTAATTGTGAGTTTGGTCATTCCCCCTGGACAGAACATCTTGCAAAAGTACACGAAGAGCTCTGTGTGTGCCGATTCAGTCATGGCACTAACAATGTATGAATGTAATGCTGTGATATCCCCCCCCCCCCCCCCCCCCCAAAACACTAAAAAGGTTTGAAGGGCCCTCACTGCTAGAAGTGCTGCCTATAAATGACACGTTTCCCATTCATGAGCTCAGGTTTCGTCGCTGAGTCATTCACTTTTATTGAAAGCATTTAAAATATTAATAAATGTGAGCCCCATGATTGTTCGCCATTTCAACGAAAGGCCTGCTTTGGAAAGGGGCAGATTGATTGAAACGGCCTATCGGTTTTGACTGTCTCCTCATGGTACTATTGCCACTTCATCTTCCGCACTACGCATTTTTTCCCCCTCCTTTTTGGTATTCTTACGTGCAAACATCAGTCATGGCCAGCATAATAAATCTTGAGTGCCCTCTGCGTTCCTATGTGTTAGCATTACCTTGTCGTTCATCGCTCTTCAGGTCAGACAGTGGAAGCATTCGACTGGTGTTTTCACGAAGTAATTTTTTTACGTTAAGTTTCTGAATAAATCATCTGGTTTTGGAGGCACAGAAATGTGATTACTCACCAAGGGGAAACCTTGCGGAAGCACGTGATTACTAAATTACTCATCAAATTGATTGGTAATTTGTAGCGTATGCATTTTTTGGATAGTATCGTGGGTATTATGGGCAAAAATATATACTCAAGTAGGCTACCTGTATTCTGATTTGGTGATTGTGCCGCTTCGAAAGATCTTCCAGATTGATTGAAATTTTAAGATTGGCAATAATGTGCGTGGTTTGCCTTTGGGATTACCGCAAACCAGGAAAAATACACAAATCATCTCGTTTGGTTCCTGTTCTTTTCAATACGGCATGCGGTGTGTTTTCTCACTTTTCTCTTGAGAGATTCCTCCGTTACAGAGCAGCACTGTCAAAATCTCGAGAACTCGTTCGACTTCCTATCATAATCAGTCTGTCTTAGCGCAGGTGGGCAGAGAACATGTTTTACTTCTCGGCAACTACCGGTCGAATACGCTCAATGTTACATTGAGAGAGATGCCAGCCAAATCATAGAAGAATAACTGAAAAGGATTCCCAAGTCATGTCGCATGTATTCGCGAACGCATGTTTTGTCCTCCGTATATTGAATATTCTCGGTGGGGGAGCACCACAATAGCAAATACTCTGGCCTATATTTGGAGAGTTTGCTCACAATCTGACTTCTTCATTTTCTGTGATCTCTCGCCCAACAAAATCCCAAAATTATAGCTTTTATTCGCAGTCTTCTGTCCACATATGAGCCAGCTGGAATCATGCAGACACAAAGCCCTGGTCATATTGGTTGCTCCACATTTTGATTGCCTGTTTGTTACCATGACAACTGGCACAATGCGTCTTAAGTTCCCAATGACGGCTCGTCGGCAGCCTGTAATTTTGATGTGTAGGATATGGCAGTCATGCTGTGAGCACGAGATTTCTACTGCCATAAAATCTAATTTTCTGTGTTTTCATCACTATAGATGGTTTCATTTTCGTGAGATAAGCTCAACTTGAATTGAAAATTTTGAATGGAAAATTTTACGTTGTGATGCTTAATTTTCCTTCCTCGTATTTTCGATGCTGTCGGGAAGTGAGGGGTTTTATCATTGGTGGACGTTTTTTTCCTGTTTGATGAACTGGATCCGAGTTATTTGTTCTCCTGAGTCGGGAAGACTGAGAAACTCGTTTTCGAGTGAATTGAAATGGTACGAAAGAGCTTTTGAAAGCTTGCTTCCTTTCGACGGGGAGGAACAAACCGAAACATGCAATGCAGTTTATTTCTGACAAGAACTATTAGGCCATGCAAATACTTGCCGTGTAAAAATCGATTTTCCTTGTAGAAGCTCTTGCCTGCATGATGCCAGCGACAACAACAGCGTGTTTTATAGTAACAGCGCGCTGTTACATACGGCTTAACGTAAAACTTCTGAATGTGCAAACAATAGTCGTAAATATTATCTTTATTTATTTTTGTGTGTGTATCTCAAGGGCTGCCCACATAATCTTCGGCTCTGGATTATTTTGATGCATTTTCGGAAACTCTGCCTTGGTGAGAATGTTGACCATTTGACTTCGCACAAACCCTATTTCCAATCAAATTGGGACGTAGTGTGGAACGCGAATAAAAACAATACAATGATATGCATATCTCAAACTCATATTTCATTCACAATGGAACATGGACGACATATCAGATGTTGAAAGTGAGAGATTTTACCATTTCATGAAAAAAGCTCATTTTTAATTTGATGGCAGCAACACATCTCAAAAAAGTTGGGACAGGACTATTTACCACTGTGCAACATCCCCTCTTGTTTTAACAACAGTCTGGAAAATGAGGAAACCGGTTGCTGGAGTTTGGGCGAGGAATGTTGTCCCACTCAGCAGTCCTGGGTCGTCTGTACCGGATTTTCAGTTTTGTGATATGCCAAATGTTTACTGTTGGTGAAAATTCTGGACTGCAGGCAGGCCATTTTAGCACCCGGACTCTTCTACTGTGATGGATGCAATATGTGGTTTAGCTTGGTCTTGTTGAAATATGCAAGAACTTCCCTAAAGGAGACTGTGTCTACATGGGACAATATGTTGCTGTTAAAACCTCTATATACTTTTCAGCAGTGATGGTGGTGCCCTTCCAGATCAGTAAGTTGCCCATGCCGTTGGCACTAATGCAACCCCATACCATCAGAGATGCAGGCTTTTGAACTGCGCTGATAAGCTGGATGGTCCCTCTCCTCTTTAGACCGCACAACATGGCATCTGTGGTTTCCAAAAAGAATTTCAAATTTTGATTAATCTGACCTCAGAACAGTTTTACATTCTGCCTCAGTCCATTTTAAATGATCTTTGGCCCAGAGAGGATGACTGGCCTTCTGGATCATGTTCACATGACGACTTCTTTGCATTGATACAGCTTTTGCTTGCATTTATAGATTGCACGAAGAACTGAGTTCACAGACAATGATTTCTGGAAGTGTTCCTGAGCCAATGCAGTGAATTTCAGTGCAGAATCATGCCCATTTTTAACGCAGTGCCCCCTGAAGCCCCGAAGATCACAAGCATCGAATATCGACCTTCGGTGTCGTTGTTAGTGCTGAGATTTTCTGAATCTTTTGATGATATGTAGTTCAGATTATGGAACATTCAAAGCCTTTGCAATTTTATCTTGAGGAACATTTTTCTGAAATTGTTCCACAACTTTTGTGCACAGTTTTTCACAGACTGGTGAATGTCTGCCCATCTTTACTTCTGAGAGACTCTGCCTCTTTAAAATGCTCTTTTCATACACAGTCATGTTGCTGACCTGTTTCCAATTTACCTAATTAGTTGCAAAATACTACTCCAGCTGTTTTTTGTTTTTTTTTTGGTTAGTACTGCTTTCTTTTCCAGCCTTTTGTTGCCCTTGTCCAAACTTTTTCGAGACATGTTGCTGCTATCAAATTCAAAATGAGCTAATATTTTTCATGAAATGGTAAAATTTGTCACTTTTGACATCTGATATGTTGTCTATGCTCTATTGTGAATAAAATGGGGGGTAATGAGATTTGCAAATCATGGTATTCTGTTTTTATTCACATTTTACACAATGTCCCAACTTCAGTGGAATTGGGGTTAGTTGAATAATTGGGTCATTCCACTTCAAATCAGCCAGGTTACCCCCTCAAAATTCTTTGAAAAAATTCACGAGTAAATATTCACATAAAATGAAAAAACGTCAAATATTAGGCCAGCATCTCAAATAGTTTTCAAGTTGTGGCCCTTTGAAATTTGGATAGTATTTAAGTTTTTTGATGAACCCATTTTCAGCCAACTTTGGCAACTTATTGCTCCAAATTGATTGCTTATACAAGCCTGAAATTGGGTATCCTATCCACATTCATCCCCTAGAATCTAAAAATGGCCTTAGATTCTGTGTATCTTGATCCATTTTTGTATGGCAAAGCGTCAAAATCAGCCAAAAACACACGATGCCCAAAAATGAGACCAAATTTTATGACCTGTAACTCAGGAACTAGGATAAAAGGCCGGAATTCTTTTTTTTAAATGATTTTATGATGTATCGCTCAGCAAAAATGCAATAGTCCAAGTAATATCATTTATAGTTTTTTAATGAAATGATTTCTAAAATTTTTCCGGTTTTGCCCCAAAATGACCATGTCACCAGTTATTCATCTCTCTGAAATTTTTACTGTGCAATCTTAAATGTGAACAGTGTCTGACAAAAACACATGATGTTCAGCTTACTTTTTTGGTTTGAGGCTTTACCATACAGAAGTGGATCAAGATGCACAGAATCAATTTTCAGATTTTAGGGGATGAATATGGTTATTATACCCAATTTCAGCCTTGTATAAGCAATCAATTTGGAGCAATAAGTTGCCAAAGTTGGCTGAAAATGGGTTTGCCAAAAATTTTAAAATATTATTCAAATTTCAAAGGGCTATAACCTAATCTCTTTGAGATACTGGCCTATTACAGTGCCATGAAAAAGTATTTGCCCCCATCCTTATTTCTTTTTTTTTTTTTTGTATATTTGTCACACTTAAATGTTTCAGATCATCAAACAAATTTTAATATTAGACCAAGATAACCTGAGTAAATACAAAATGCAGTTTTAAAATGATGATTTCATTTATTGAGAAGAAAAAGCTATCCAAACCTACCTGGTCCAATGTGGAAAAAGTAGTTGCTCCCTAAACCTAATGACTGGTTGTGCCACCCTCGGCGACAACAATTGCAATCAAAAATTTGTGATAACTGGTAATGAGTCTTTAACATCTCTGTGGAAACAATTTTAGCCCACTCTCCTTTGCAGAATTGTTTTAATTCAGCCACAATGAAGGGTTTTCTTGCATGAATGGCCCGTTTAAGGTCATGCCACATCATCACAATCGGATTTAAGTCCAGACTTTGGCTAGGCTACTCCAGAATTTTCTTTTTTTTTAAGCCATTCAGAGGTGGGCTTGCTGGTGTGTCCCCTGCTGAATAACCCAAGTGCGCTTGAGGTTGAGGTCATGAGCTGATGATTGGACATTCTCCTTCAGGATTTTCTGGTAGGCCTGGAGAACAGAATTCATGGTTTCATCAATTACGACAAGTCGTCCAGGTCCCGAAGCAGCAAAGCAGTCCCAGGCCATAGCACTACCACCACCATGTTTGACTTTTGATACAATGTTCTTTTTATGAAATGCTGTCTTAGTTTACGCCTGATGTAATGGGATGCACACCTTCCAAAAAGTTCAACTTTTATCTCATCAGTCCGCAGAATATTTTCCAAAAAGTCTTGGGGATCATCAAGATGTATTCTGGAAAATGTAAGATGAGCCTTTGTGTTCTTCTTGGTCAGCAGTGGTTTTTGCCTTGGAACTCTCCCACGGATGCCATTTTTGCCCAGTTTCTTTCTTATTGTTGAATCATGAACACTAATTGAGACAAGTGATGCCTGCTGTTCTTTATATGTTGTTCTCGGTTCTTTTGTGACCTCCTGGATCAGTAGTCAATGCGCTCTTGGAGTGATTTTAGTGGGCCAGCCACTCCTGGGAAGGTTCACTGCTGTTCCAAGTTTTGTCCTTTTGTGGATAGTGGCTCTCACCATGATTTGCTGGAGTCTCAAAGCCTTAGAAATGGCTCAGTAACCCTTTCCAGACTGATAGATGCCAATAGATTTGTTTCTCATCTGTTCTTGAATTTCTTTAGTTCGCAGCATGACATGTTGCTTTTTGAAATCTTTTAGCCTACTTCACTTTGTCAGACAGGTTCTATGTAAGTGATTTCTTGAATCAACAGGTCTGGCAGTAATCAGGGGGTGGGGGGGGGATTACTTTTTCACACATGGCCAGGTAGGTTTGGGTAGCTTTTACCCTTTAATAAATGAAATAATCATTTAAAAACTGCATTTTGTATTAACTCAGGTTATCTTTGTCTAATATTAAAATTAGTTTGATTTGAAAGATTTAAGTGACAAATATGCAAAAATATAAATCAGGAAGGGGGCAAATACTTTTTCATGCCGCTGTATTTGGCATTTTTTTTATTTTGTGTGAATATTTACTCAAGTGAATTAAAAAATTTGCGGTGGTGACCTGGAAGATTTCTCAAAATCTGGATGATTTGACATGGAATGACCCAATTGTACTTTCAGTTTGAAACGATGGTTATTCAAATGCTGAAGTACTGCTAAATGATGACAATATATTTACAGGTGAAAAACGGCGTGATGTGAAATTCGAGATGAGCACGGAGCGGGTAGTATTGCTGAATAAAAAGTTTACGTGTCTGATATGTTTACGATGTAATACTAATTTTAAAATTGTGTGGTGATGATTATTTACTGACAGTGGACAACTTGAAATCAACAGTTGCGTTGTGGCATCCAAGTCCCAAATTGTGTAAAAGGTGAAATATGCCAGCTAAATTCAACGAACACTTCAGGAACACCATATTGATTCCATGTAAGGCATTTGCTCTCAGAACAGCATTATATTTTTGTGGTTTGAATTCCTTTGAAATTCTGGTCCATGTTCATATTGTTGCATCCCTCTTATTCAACTACATCCCCATAGTGCACTGTGGGAATCAGATCTGGTGACTGGGGGCACCACTGAAGTTAATTGAACTCAGAATCTTGTGCATGGGGCCAGTTTGAGATGACTGAGACTGCTTTGTGATATGCTGGTTGTAGCCATAAGATGATGGGTGAATTGTGGCCATTAAGGGATGCACATGGTCAACAACCATACATAGAGACTGCGTACATTCAAACAATGATGGGTTGGTAGTAACTGGCCCCAAGTGTGCAAAGAAACATTCCCCAAGCCCTTACACCACCATCATCCCTACTCTGAGCTTTTGACACAAAGGCAGTTTGAGTCCATGTATTCATGAGAGCTTGAGGGAATACAGCGTGAGTGAATAGAAAGATAGCAGCCATGACTGTTGAACTGACATGCTGAACTAATCATTGCTGGGAACACACTCAATTTACTGACGCACACATAGCTATGGCAAATTTACAATCTTGAATTTGTCTGGCATCAATGTCTTTGGACTACTGGAGAAAATTGGTGTCAGTGCATTTTGCATTCACCCCATAAAACCTACAGACCTGTCAAATGCAGCAGCTGTATTCAAACCTGTCAAACGTAAGGTCTATTTTAAATTGTAATGGAGATCCCAAGGTTTTAAATGATCCCAAATATGTCTCACTGAATAATAGTGAAATGTGTATAAAATTATGTACAATATCTCAACATTTTCGATTTGGTGTAATGCTGTGCCCGTAAAAATATGTCCTGGATTTGAATATTTCTTTCAATGTAAGTGTGATGTAACCAGTTGAAGTGTTACTACCAGCAGATACAAAATATGTGTGTAACATTGTCCTACAAATGAAACTAAGCTTTTTTTTTTTTTAACTTTAAACTGTCATATGGGATAATGTTCGTGAAAAATTAGAACTTTCTGGGTATAGGAAACAAACCTATAAATCTAAAGGAAAATTGCCAGGAAGCCTGTGTTTTTTTTTTTTTTTTTTGTTTTTTAACCCAATTATTACTTCAGCAGATGAGAATAAATGTACTTTTACATTCATCACTGGGTCACCATTTTGCTGCTCTCCAAAGAGGTAAATAAACTAGTTTGCAATTTAACAGGGCAGTTCTCTCAAATAATGTCATGTAATAACCTTGCCACAATGTCCTCCTCAGTATGTTGTAGTGACATGCTCCTCAGGCCATGTTTTAAGACGTCATCGCACAATGAACACAATGTCCTCCATATACTTCCTTATGATGTCCAAAGTAGTGGGCAACCTGCTGAACCTGGTCCAGTACTTGTGGGAACCTATAAGTTTCACCTACTTAATTTTGGCAATGTTCGAGTGAAAGATGATAAGGAGGCACAGTGACATAGTAGCTAGTGCTGTTACCTCACAAGAAGTAGGTTTGATTTAGCCCTGGGACCTTTCTGTTTGGAGTTTGCGCACTCTCTATATTCACCGGAGTTTCTTTTGGGTACTATGGTCCCCCGCCCCAACATCCAAAAAAATGCATGCTATGTTTATTAGGGGCTCTACATGACCTGCAGGTACGAATGTGTAAGCAAACGTGTACAATTCGGGATTGCTGGATGTGTTCCTGGCTCTTAACCTTGGAATGCTGGGAAAGACCCCCCCACCCCCTCCACCCGACAAGAAAAAGCCAGGTAATGGTTGATGAAACATGGTGGAACTTTTCCCAAAATTATGCTGTCAGGTCCATAAATACTGTATTTGGAAAATGACACGATTTTAATCATTTTGACTCTATGCCACTCCAAAGTGAAATAAGAGAATCGCAAACACCTCACCGTTAATCAAATATCTAGGCAATTGTCCAATTACTTTTGGTCCCTTTGAAAGGGGGCAAGGGGGTGGGGTATTAATATATAAACAGTGCTGTAATTCCTACATATTTTATCCAGTTGAGGTATAAAAACCCTCAAAGCTGAATATCTGCCCTTACGGTTGATATTCATTATTTAATTTCAACTCCAATATGATGACCTTAACATCTAAAATAACTAACTTTGTCTGAGTCCAAATATTTCTGAATCTGACGGAGTATTGAAACCAGAAATACTGTTTTCCTTTAATGTTTGGTGATCGAATAATCATGAAGTGAAATGGCACTCGATAATTTGGCACGGTGAGATATGAAACTCATTATTTTACAATTTAGTGTCAGCTGATTAGGCGTGTGCAGTAAGTTCATTGGGAAAGACGTGATGTGAGCATGCCATCTGTGTGAGAGGATGCCAGCCGTAATTAATGTTGCCAAGTTACCTGTTTCTACTGGTTGTTCATCTCAGTGGTGTGACAGGTCAGTCCATTTACTCCCCACGTGTCCACTTTACAGGAATGAGAGTGAGAGACTGGCTCAGATATGATGGATCTCTCAATGTGCTCTGTGCTGGTGTGTGTGTGTGTGTGTGTGTGTCTGTGCGCACAAGTGAGTGCGTGCATGTCTGTGACGTTGCTTTTCGTCACTGCAATCAGCGTTTGAAACAGAGCTGGAGCCCGCCCCCGACTCAGTCTCGGTGAGCCAGTCCAGGCATCGTATCACAGAACTGCTGCACACACACACAAGCGCATACGCACTGGCAATTCGCTCCATCCTTTCACTCTACCCACACTCACTACCCAGGCAGCTAGCCCCCCGCAAGAAAAGCAACCTCGTAGCTCCTTGTCAGAGCCAAAGGAAGGAGAGAACGTAGGGGAACGAGGAGGGATTTTAGTGAAAATAGCTGGGCTGTCTCTTTCAGCCTGTCCTCCGGGATGAAGCTTGCTCTCTGTATCTTGCTCCTGTTCGGCGTCAGGGGGCACCTGTCCTCCCCCGTGACCCCGACATTGACCTTTGACGTTGCCACTGCTCCCCCGGACCCTTGTGAAGGCCAGCCTTGTCTCAATGGAGCCTCCTGTGTGCCCCTGCCCTATTTGCTGGAGGCACCTGAGTCCCCACCTGACGGCCCGGCGTACACCTGCTCCTGCTCTCCGGGATACACGGGGCAGAACTGCGAGGTAAGCCTCGGGGTCAACGCCACTCCATTACGCCGCGGCTCTCCTCTGCTCGTAGGACGCACATGGAAGATGCTCTCGTAGCTTCTCCATGCCACTCATTATGTACACGCGCCGATTAGAACGAGAGAGAAAGTGCTGTTACTGTGGCAACCGAGCGGCGGGAAGGCTCCGCTCGGCAGGCTCGACGTTCAGACGCAGCATCTGCTCTGCTGTAATTTGTGTTTGACGCCAAGACTTCTAATGAGTCAGAGAAGGAAAATAGTGCTGTCAAAAAGCAAGTACTCTGTTAGTCTAAGCGGGAGGGGTGCGGTAACCTGTGTGCTGAAACAGTCTGTTTTTTTTTTGCACATTGATACCACCATTCAGAGGAACTGTATTCTGGTGTCCCCGAAGGGACAGATACTCCCAGAGAAAAAGCATCACTGCAAAGTGTCTATTCGTCAGGTTGGTGATAGCATACATGCACTTAGACAGGAGGTTATTTCTCTGGTCATTGCAGGCTGTTAATAAATTGCACTGATATTTATGACAAGAGGCTTGTAAATATTCATGTTCCCTGGCAGCTCCACAAAGACTATTGTTATGTATTCTTGTTATGTGTGGGACCTCATTGGCCTTTGTGTCTGATTGACAGCCGGATATTATTGGTTCACGAATGGTCCCGTCCTAATTGACTTGTCCTGGTCTCTGTGGTGCACTACCTTGGCGTCAAAACACAAACACTGCATTTCTGAAATTATTGTTGTTCCCTTATCTATTGGCCTTGAGTGGGAGAGCTTCAGTGAGTAGCTGTGTAATTAGATCATGTTAGAGAATGTCGGCTGTATCAGTCACCTTGAATTTGGACCTCTCCCAAACGGAACTAATGCTTAAAGCTACAGGATGCTTTCAGGCTGTCATTCATCAGCAAGGCGGCTGTTCTGCTTATGACACTGCGGTTATCTGGCCAGACAAGCTAAGCAAACAAAGAAAAGCTGCTCTAATACGAATCAGAGTAGTGGTATGGTGTCCCTCTGGATAAATGGACATAAAGGATAACATACAATTCCATGGAAGGATATTGTGTTATGTTTGGATGCACAAGGGATTATTCTCAATGGGACCACATAACCTCCTGGTTTTTTCTGTTTCTTCACATAACCTCCTTGTACATTGGTGATCCGAAGTGCTTAGCTGGATCAACACTGGCCCCCAACTCAGCCTGAGAGGTCTCTTAAGGGTCTGCTTATTCGCTCCCTTTCTCCATGGCAACGTGCACACTGGTCAATAATGATTGGGTTAAGTATGGTCTCCAATTTACCAGCAGGTTTAGAGACAGTGGGAGATAGAGTGAGGGAGAGAAACAACAACTGAATACAAAAAATTAATTTAGAGTGAGAGAATGAGAGAGTGGAAAGGAGGGACAGTAAAGGAAAGAAGAGGATAAGGGAAGACAGGGGGTTTTGGGAAAATGGCTTTGACATTTTATCTGGGTTATTGCTGTACTATGTGTAATGAATTGAGCGTTGGCGCCATCCTCCATTGCTGGGATAGAGTGCGGTGGTAGAACTGAGCTCAGTACAATTGAGGTCAGTAATTCTTGTGTTGGGATTATTCCTGGGGTTCAGTTCTGTTTGTTATTAGTGTATGTGGTGTATAGTTTAGCTGGGATTTGGTTTTGCCAGTTCAGCTGTGCCTCAGAGTGAACTGAGGGATAAGAAATGCAGAACTAACATTGGCCAAGTGAGATGGTGTAATCTTCATAATTCTCATGGCATCATTGCCCACAGGAAGTTGGGCACTACCTTACACATAGAAATAATCCTGGTGTGCTAATTCACTTTAATCATTAATTAATTTATCTCTTTACCAAGCTCATTAATCCCACTTGCACTGTCTGAATGGCAGCATGGGCACAGCCACAGAGATATAAAGTGCCACTACCCTTTGATGACACGAGATTGGATGAGGAGGGGGCTGTTTGAGGTTAGAGAACTAAATCTGGAGAGAAGGATAGCTGGATGAAGATATATGTATGGTATGATTACTGTGCATGCACGGACTTTGAAAATGAACAGAACAAACACATTGCAGTGGGGCAGCGCAGATCAAATTCTTTGATGCTCAAATCCAGCGGCTGCTGATGGGCGTTATCTCATTAAAATTACCGGCAGGTCTACAGAACTGGAAGTGTGCAGGTTACATGGTGAATGATTTGGAAGCTGCAAACAAATATTAAGTTAGGTAGGTTAAGTATTTCCTCACTTCATTTGCGCATCAGACGACCATACGAATTGTTTGATGACGTTGGCTATGTAGTTATCATAGCTATGATATGTCGCTGGCGAGCTGACGGTAACTTAGATGCGAACGATAACCTTGCATTTCAAATGCAAATTTTGTTAGCGAAGTAGTTCGCTTCACTTAAATTGCACCATCAGAAAATTAGCCGAATTGTTGGTATGTGGCTATCGCGGCTGTGTTACACAGATATCTACAAAAACCTTTTATTTTTCACGCAACTTTGACAGCAAAGTTAGCTAGCCTGCTAGCTGAACGTTTTCTTAATTCATACAAAGAAAAGTGTCAGATAACCAGTTAAATAGCTAGTGAACGTTTGCTACGTAGCTATTGATGCTACATAGCTAGCTACACAGATATCCTTGGTAACTTATTTAACTTGAAAATTTTGTTGCGTGTTTGCTTTGCTAGCTACTTCATTTAAAATTTCATCAGGCATTTGCCCAAATTGCCAGATGACGTTTGGCAGATGTCCATGAAGAAGAGATTTTTCGATAACGATGTTTATTGGAGGTTGGTAAACCATCTTACATTTTTCATATCCTTCAGAAAAGCACATAAATAGCACTCTGAATTCTCAAATTTCCATTTAAAATTCTTAATGTAAAAAGCATAATGCCTGAGTTACTAAAATTTACAAATACAATGCAAGACAAAGATGGATTGACAAGGATGGAATCAGATTTACTCTTGCAGTCGAGCAGATTCATTGGGATGTACGTTGTGAGCATGCACAGTAATCATGACCAGCGGGGGCTCGTCGGCCGTAACAAAGGGAAGCCAAAATTAATGTTTTTTTTTACTGAGAAAAGAATAATAAAATCAAATGATTTCCATGCACAATGGCTTGATGTAGCATGATGGAAACAAAATGGCTCCTATTTTTATGTTGTTGTGACTGTCTAAGGTCTCTAGTCTGCACTGAGCTGTAATAAGCTACTGGGCTCGGAATTGATTGGATACAACTTTACCTCAGAAATTATCAGCTAAAACTGTGATCTGCAAAATAATGTTAGGGCTGAGGAATTGTGATAATCCAAAACCAGTGGTCTCCAACCCTGTTCCTGGAGAGCCACTATCCTGTAGGTTTTTACTCCAATCTGTCCTGGAGACCACTGTCCTGGACTTGCCCCAATGACAGAATGTGATGAGTTTTGATGATTCTGTGTTGATATTGAATGTTGCTAATGTCCATAGCTGAACTTGGCTTGGATACAATGCTAATGAGTTGAGTAAAACACCACAGTATAATCTGTGGCACTTCAGTCATCTTTGCATTCGGAAGTCTCAAGATTGTCATTAAGACCTGTGTTGGTACTCTTAAGTAAGTTTATTTTTTATTTATTTTTTTTTTTTTCCCATTTTCCCTAAACTGCAGTTCAAGACCCCATAGCTGGAAGAACTTAAGGCACAAAATGTCCATTTAAAAAAAATTAAGGCAGTGGGCTCAGGCAACTACAGTATATTTCCATACTTACCTCACAATGTGCGAAAATGTGACTTCAGTACTTTAGGCACTTGGCTTTTCAAATGAACGCCCATCCTATTGCTGAAATTTCACACTTGGTACTCTGCCATATGTTCTACAAATGAAACATAGCTATCCAACTGCTTTATCCAATTCCGCAGCTGTGTAATTGGAAGGCTATCCACTAGATGCATCAAGGTTTGGCAGAATGTTCTGAATTATGCAAAAAAATAAAAAAATAATAGTAATGAGTGATAAGGAAAGGGATACTTGGCCAGCTAAACCCCTCCATGCCTGGTGAAAGTTGTCTCATTGCTCATCAGCACTAGTGACTCCAGCACAGTATGAGGCTTCCCGGGCTGTACGATTAATAACTGTAATGTGCCGCAGTGCTCTGGTAGAGCTAGTAGTAACTCTCTACATTTTAGAGAGTTACTTTCTGCTCTCCTAACTGAGTTGATGGTGACCTCACCTTTAATGTATGAGCTGGTGTAGTTACACCTGGGGGAAATCATTGAGTCGTCAAGACATTAGTGGTGAGCCAGCTGTCCCAAGGATGGAAGAATAAGGCGTAGAGCCTCAGCATGTGAATAGGCAGAGCAGTGTCTTACAGTCTAGCGGGACTCCTCGTGGGATGTCTGGTCTCCTTCATAGCAGGTGTCTCCTGGTTGAGAGCCTCCTCCTGTCGTAATTTTGTATGAACAAAGGAGGAGCAGCTGATTCACCCAGCAGGTAGACACAAGCACATCATTTTTGTGTGTGATTTGTCCTGAGGGAATCTGGTGCACGCCTACCCCCTACCCTCCACCCCCCTAGGTGCAGGCATTATTGATTCCCCCTAATCTGAACTGAGTTACACTCACATACTGAATACCCCAGAGGTATTCTCAGACAGGAGGCAGGAGAGGTCACCATGCTGTGTCCTTGACTTGAGCACGGCTGACAGGGATAAGACGTATCGTGGCCATGGTCGGTGCTTATTATGGGACGCTATTTTTCAGTGGAATTTTACTGACTGGAGGAGACACATGCTGGAGTGTTTACCTTCTGATCTATGACCAGTCACTTCCAGATGTGCCTCAAATTGGATTTGGAATGTTGAGGGGCAAAGCGCGGTGCAAATGGGGTCTAATTCCACCATGTGCTGTAATGAGAATAACGTTACTGATACCAGATTTCACTCCGATTCCACTCTGGACTACTCTCCTACATTGCAGTTTTTTGTTCATGTTTTGTTTTATTTTAAATTTTTAATTATTTGTGCCTAGAAATAGTATCCTGACAAAGAAAACCTTAGCCAAAGGGGTTTGTTAGTGGCAGTGAAGTTCTGCAAACTTCCATTGAGCTAAATGCGGGCGTAATAAAATGTGTGATTCTTTCCCAGCGTATTGACCAGGACCTTCAAATTTTCAGTGATTTACAGTGATCATCACATTTATAGTCAACTGTCCAATGAATTATTATCACTTGGCATATGGATGCTCTTATCCAGAGTGATATGTGCCAGTGGAAGTACATTTGTGTCACTGTCGTGAATATCAAGATAAACATGCCCTGGAAAAGATGTGGGTATTTTTGAATTTGCTGAAGTCAATTAAATGCTATACCTGTTTTTAGGTCCAGATGGGCACAGGGTGAAGAAGTCGACTCAATAGCAGTTTCATAATCAGCTTTTTTTTTTTTTAATTGGGTTTCAAGCAGAAACTATGAGCTGTGAGTTTTTATGAAGTGTGTGAGTGTGAATTTAATGGAATACATTTGAATGAGGTCACTTGTTGTTTCTGAAAAGGAGCCCACATAGCAAATGATCTCTGAAATGTTTGTAACCCTGTCTGCCACAGTCTAAATACAGCACACATTGGGCCAGCAGGAATTAATTATTAAATCAATGGTTCTGCTGAGAGATCCTTAAGTTTCATTTTGCAATGGGACTGTGCCCAGAGTTTCAGAGTGAATGTCACTGCATCTTTTTTCATTATCATTCTGCACATTGTGGTGTCTAAGGGGTGCTCATTAAGTCGAGTAAGGCTAATGTAGTGCCCCCTATAAACAGCCACTGGGGATTTGAGAATACTCTGAAAGGGTGTCATTCAAAACCATTTAGTAACCTACGAATATGTTTCAAATGCCCTCAAATTATCCAAATGATGGTTTCCAATAGTAGGAGCAAGCCTCACGTTACAGTGGGGTATCATTCATCATTGTTTTAAAGTTTTAATTTCTGTAAATCACATCTATAGAAAGAAACCACTCTGTCACAGTGACAGAACCAGCATTATCTTGCAAGTGCGTCTGTCTTTTGACATAGATGACGAACAAAGGCAATCACGAAATTTAATCTTGCAGTGTTTGTTTCAAAGGAGTTGGTTTCATCTTTGTAGTCTGACCACAGTTTGAATATGGGCTAATGTACCACCCTCCCTTTACTTGGGAGTCAGGTGTAAAGAGAGTCTGGCCAATTATAAGCGCTAATTGCTCAGTAAATTAGTTCCTGGGAGAAAAGAGATCCAGGGCTGGATTTCAGTTTGAGGATTGGATTTCAGTTTGGTCATTCCTGTTCAAGGCTAATGTTTGATTCCTGATTCTGGCAGCCCAGTGTGTCAGCTTTTCTTCATTCAACTATAGAGCAACTTCTATGTTGTAACAAGCAGCTTGCTGGCAGTTACATTCTGTTTTTCATTTGTTAGACTTTTTAAATTATATTGAAGGATTCTATTTAGGGTGATTTACCCTCTTACAAGCATATTATGTCACAGCATAGTTAAAAAGGTGCCATAAACATACAGTATACCATGAATTTCACCTAGTCATTTTCTGCTCTGTACCGTATATAGCATATGTGCAATAATTCAAAGTGTGAGATGTTCCAGTTTGGATGTATTCAGTTACAGTCTGATGGGTATGAACATTGAAACCAGAAAATGCGTTTGGGAATGGCTGGAGTTAACTGATAGCACACAGCCATGTCTGTATGGTGGAAATGCATTTTCAGCAACTTTTATTGATTTAGAGATTGTCACTGGCACAAGAAAACCAGTGTACTCACAAAATGGGTCAAAAGGTTCAGGAGGAGCTCACTTGCCTGATCTATAATAAGTCATTTTGTTAAAAATAAAATTATATATATGTATATATTATATTAAAATATGGTTATTGCTCCTCAGCCAGTATCTGATTCATTTACGCTTATTTTGTTGGGTCAGTATAGCCTTCTCCCAATCTTCAACGGATGTCATCATATCCAGTAGAAAGAGCCGTTTTAACTTCAGATAGCTCGATTCTATGGGAAAATCAAAGCAGTAGATTGATCAGAAAGCTGAGGCAGCAACATTCTTCGACGGGTCTCTAAGTGAGTGATGTCTGACGGTTGAATGAGATGGCCCAAATCGATCCCAGACTAGCCTCCCTAATGAGGACTTGAAGCTTTTGACCCCAGAGCGACGCAGTGCTGCAGTGCTGCTGAGCAGTGGCACTGAAGGTGTTAACTCGGCTCCTCCACTTGCTCTCCTGAGACAATTTTGTCCTGGATAGAAATAGACCTGACAAGACCTCGGCTGTATCTGTTTCTTTTAATCATCATTTCTCCTCTTCGCACTATTTTTCTTAACGCTGTAAAGCAATACATGGAGTTTTATTGTGTTGTACTTCATTAAAACACAATGTTAAACCATCCTAAATCACACACTCGTTCTATTTTGTCCAAGCAAAACTGTATGTGCATAATTAACGCTCTGTCGTTTGATGTTAATGTTTTGTGAATGTATTTTGTGTGGGGTAGGGGTGTAGGGTGGGGGGGGAAGGATGATCCAGATTCAGACAGACCAGCAGCCAGACTATGTCATGACAATCTGTACTTTCGTCCTTCATTATTCCAGCGTGTCTCTTAGCAACCAGGCTGCAGAATCTACTGCTGTCTCCGTGATGCCTGTGAGCACCCTTGCAAGGCTACTTCAGCTGAGGGGAAAGGGGTTAGCTATGAATGAGGATGAAGAGTTAAGGTCACCATTTTAGTCGGTTTTGTTGTGGTATTATGAACAATGAGAAAATCCTTCAGCTGCTCATGAAATGAGAAGATCTGATGCAGATACTGCAGGGAAAACAAATATTGAATGCATCAACATTTTTCTCAGCAAATATATTTCTAATGCAGCTATTGACATAAAATTTTCACCAGATGTTGGTAACAACTCAAGTAATCCACACATACAAGGAAATCAAAACAAATAAGTTCATAAATTTAATTATGTGTAATAAAGTTGAATGACTCAGGGAATAAGTATTGAACACATGAAGAAACGGAGGTGCAAAACAGCATGGAAAACCAAAAAGCCAAGGTTTAGTCCTATTTGATGGCCTATAAAAAGGTTTCTTATTAACAAGGTGTCAGGCAAGAAGCATCTTACAAGTGGTAAAAGCAAACGGCTCTCTTAAGACCTTTGCAACCTTATTGTTGCAAAACTTCCTGCTAGCATTGGTTTTCTGAATGTTCCAATGAGCACTGTTGGGGCCATAATCTGGAAGTGGAAAAAGTGTCATTTCACCATAAACTGGCCACAACCAGGTGCTCCTTGCAAGATTTCTGACTGAGTAGTCAAAAGAATAAAGAGAAGAGTTGTTCAAGAGCCAAGGACCACTCGCAGAGAGCTTCAGAAAGACATTAAAACAACTGTACCTGTTAATTCCAAGAAAATAAGAAGTAATGTACTCAACCACCATGGCCTCTATGCATGCTCACCACACAAGACTCCATTGCTGAAGAAAAAGCATGTTAAAGGTCATTTAAAGTTGGCAGCACAAAATCTGGACATGCCTATGAAACACTGGGAGAATATAGTCTGGTCAGCTGAAACCAAAATTGAACTCTCTGGATGTCATAGCAAACACCATGTTTGGAGGACAAACGGCACTGCTCATCACCCCCAAAACACCATGCCTGCAGTGAAGTTCGGAGATGGGAACAACATGGTGTGGGGCTGTTTTTCAGCACATGGCAATGGCAGACTTCATATAATTGAAGGAAGGGTGAATGGAAAAATGTACAGACATTCTCGATAAGAATCTGCTGACATCTACCAGGATGCTGAAGATGAAATGAGTCCAGACATTTCAACTGGACAATGATCCCAAACACCCAACCAAGGAATCTTTCAATTGGTTTCAGAGAAAGAAAATAAAGTTGTTAGAATGGCCCAGTTAATCAACTGACTTGAATCCAATTGAAAGTCTATGGAAATAACTGAAGATCAGAGTTCAAAGAAGAGGCCCCCCGGAATCTTCGAGATTTGAAGACAGTTCGTGTGAAAGAATGGGCCAAAATCACACCTGAGCAATGCATACTACCAGTTTCTCCATACATGAGGCGTCTTGAATCTGTCATTATCAACAGAAGCTTTTTTACTAAGTATTAAATAAATTTCAGTAAACGTGTTCACTTCTTTTTCCCTGTGTCTTTCAACTTATTACACATAATTTATGGATTTATTTGTTTTGATTTCTTCGCATGTGTGGATTACTTAGGTTGTTACCATCATCTGGTGAGAATTTTTTGTCAATAATCCAATTAGAAATATACGCTGTATATAAATGCAACATGCATTAAAACTTAATTAATTCAAATTCGCAATAAATAGCTTCTTTCTGGTTTTATTATTTACAAGTACAGTTCCAGCTCAATTGCTACTTACATGGTATAGTACCGATCCCGTTCAGCTGCTGCGTGTCCAGTATAATGCAGTGCCTCTTTCAATTGCAGCTTAAGTGGCATTGGTGCTTGCAGCTTTCTCAATTTCTCCAGAGCTGCTCAACCAAACGCTTCAAACTTGATCCTACACTTCCCTTGGTCCTCAGCAAACCACCCACCAAGTTTGAAGTCGAGCCGATGAACGACTACCAAGATATGCAAAGGATATGCATAATTGCACGAGCACGCGCACACACGCACGCACACACGCACACAGATTCCTTGTTGTGTGCCTTGTAATATGATACCAGGTATGATACCTGAAAGGCAGGAGCTGAGGCATTACACACTGTAAAAAAACTTCTAAATTGAGTGGTCTTTTTATTCTAACATACAGTGCCGTGAAAAAGTATTTGCTCCCTTCCTGATTTCTTAATTTTTTGCACATTTCACACTTAAATGTTTCAGATCATCAAACAAATTTTAATATAAGACAAAGATAACCCGAGTAAATACAAAATGCAGTTTTGAAATGACGATTTCATTTATTAAGGGGAAAAAGCTATCCAAACCTACCTGGCCCTATGTGTAAAAGTAATTGCCCCCCTTGTTAAATCATGAATTAACTGCGCTTTACCACATTTTTTTGAGTCCAATTTCTCTAGCCACACCCAGGCCTGATTACTGCCAGACCTGTTGAATCAAGAAATCACTTAAACAGACCCTGGCTAAAAGATCTCAAAAAGCAACATGTCATGCTGCAAACTAAAGAAATTCAAGAACAGATGAGAAACAAAGAAATTGACATCTATCAGTCTGGAAAGGGTGGCAAAGCCATTACTAAGGCTTTAGGACTCCGGCGACTCACGGTGAAAGCCATTATCTACAAATGGATAAACTTGGAACAGTGGTGAACTTTCCCAGGAGTGGCTGGCCATCCAGAATTACTCTAAAAGCACATTGAAGACACATCTAGGACACATCTAGGACATCACAAAAGAACCCAGAACCATATCTAAAAAACTTCAGGCCTCACTTGCCTCATTTAAAGTCAGTGTTCATGATTCAACAATAAGAAAGAGACTTGGCAAAAATGGCATCCATGGGAGGGTCCCAAGGGGAAAACTACTGCTGACCAAAAAGAACACAAGGGCTCGTCTCACATTTGCCAAAATAAATCTTGATGATCCCCAAAACTTGTGGGAAAATATTATGTGGACTGACGCAACAAAAGTTGAACTTTTTGGAAGGTGTTCATCCCGTTACATCAGGTGTAAAACTAACATATCATTTCATAAGAAGAAAATCATACCAAAAGTCAAACGTGGTGGTAGTGTGATGGTTTGGGGCTGCTTTGCTGCTTCAGGACCTGGACGACTTGTCGTCATTGATGGAACTATGAATTCTGCTCTCTACCGGAAACTCCTGAAGAAGAGTGTCCAACCATCAGTTGGTGACCTCAAGCTCAAGCGCACTTCGTTTATGCAGCAGGACAATTATCCGAAACACACTAGCAAGTCCACCTCTGAATGGCTTAAAACAAGGCCAGGTGCAACCTAGTATATGGCTGGGCTGCAAAGTGTGATATGAGAATGTGGGCCCAAAAAAAAGGCTGCTAAACGAGGCAAAGCTCACGCAATTAAATAAAGTGCAAGTTTAGTTATGAGCTGGAGCTGATAAATTATTTTCAAAGTGGGTGGGGAGAGAGTGAGAGTGTGAAAGAGTGAGAGTATGAGGGAGTGGGGGGGGGGGGTCTTGAGTAAGGAAACATATCAAAAGTAAGTTATACATTTGAATAGACAAAGAGCTAGAGTAAGGGTAGCAGTTATTGATTTTGTGAATGTGAATTTGACAGAGACAGCAGCAGCAGATGTAGATAGCAGATAAAGTATGTATGTATGTTCCTGAATCGTAATTAAACAATAAAGTTATTGTTACAGTTGTGCTAACCACGAATGAGGGTTGCAGAGGGTGGCACAACCAGTAATTAGGTTTAGGGGGCAATTACTTTTGCGCACCAGCCAGCTAGGTTTGGATGGCTTTTTCCCCTTAATAAATTAAATCATCATTTAAAAACTGGATTTTGTATTTGCTTGGGTTGTTTTTGTCTAATAATAAAATTTATTTGCTGATCTGAAACATGTAAGTGTGACAAATATGCAAAAAAATAAGAAATCAGGAAGGAATCAGGAACTTTTCCATGGCACTGTAGTTCTTATGCAGGAAAAATGTTCTTGGTTGCTCAAAACTATTTGGTGAGCGAAATTATGAGGGAGCACAATTCCAGCAGTTACTCAATAGAAACATCTGAACTTTATCGCTAGCAATTCAATTTCTTAAACCTTGTATCAGTTTTAAAATGCCTCTATGTCCTTCATAGTTTACCAAGTACACGCTAACTGTTTTAATCAGTTTTAATTTATTTAAAAATTTATTTAACCTGTTTACTTTTGAGCTTTTAAATCATAAGTCCATCCCACGGCAGGATTGGTCTGTCAGTCTGTGGTCTGTGTGTCCTCTGAAGTACATCCAGCTTCCTTAACCTTACCCTGCCTGCCCCCTGCTGCACTATTGGTAAAAATTAGATGACTTATAAAACACAAACTACTGAAGCTAGCAATTTAAAGATATGTCTGATTTGATGGGCTCTTCTTCCAAGAATGGAGGGAGGTTATGATGCAATACTGTACAGACACTAAGTGCATTTCTCCCCTTGTCAGTAAACACTGTTTGGCAAGATACACATTCACCCAGTGATTTGATGTTTTTCAGTTGGCATATGCTTATATGTATCCATATCTGTTATTTTTAGTGGTGTCTGAATTGCAAATTATTCAGCGGAAGGTTGAAGGCAAAAAGTGTTATTTACTTCTTGAAAAATTGCCAGGACAAACAAATTCATTTTTCATTCGCTTAATCTGAAGAACACACGTGGGCTGACACAAGCTCTACATTATGAGCAATGGAAATTTTTTCTTTGTTCAAGTGAACTTGTATGTTATTCAGTTGCAAAGTGTGCTATATTTTCTAAACCTAAATGTTAATAAACCATACTTGAATTTGGCTGTTTCGCTCTTTTACCAGCCAACAGCATATCTGATTTGAAGTACTGTATGGTACAAATAGAAGGCAAAGCTATATTGAAAACTGCAACGGTGCAACTGCTTCATATTCTGAATATGTCTGATGCTTGCATCGCTGAATTATTTGATATTGCACCACTGAGATCTAGCTGTGTTGATTTCACTGCAGTGTAATTTGCCGGAGCTCGTGGCTTTGTTGTGCTGTGTATTAATATAGATACTACAGTGTTTATGGGATGCTGCTCGTGCTTGGGCAGATCTTTTCAGATATATGCAGCCAATTTCGTCTGGCTCAGATGGTGAATGTCAATGAGAAAATTTCTCTGAGGAACACACATACTGTGCAGTTAATTATAGGAATTAGCTAATAGTTGCAGCTGGGCAACAGAATTGAGAGGCAGGGGCTCAACAGGGGCAGCCAATGAGAGACATTCTTGACTCCAGAGGAGATGGCAAACGCTGCAGTACGGTAGACTGTCTGTTAGAGTCATTGTTTGCACACAGACTACGCTCTGGCTCCTTAATAGACCAGTCATGTCTGCCCTAGAAAGGAAAAACTGGAGGTGGGTCAAGCTAAAACAGTGACTCATTGCATTAACCAGTCACAGTACAATTGTTTAGATATTTGGCTGCGCACAGTTCTTTCACACTTCTCCCCGTATCGTGGCTTTGTGTGTATGCTTCAGCATTCTATATTGAGGGTCTATTTAATCCAACTAGGTTCACTAGGGCAGTGTTTCTCAACCGGAGTCCGTGGACCCCTAGTGGTCCGTGGTGTTATTGCAAGGGGTCCGTGAAAATAAAATATCTTTTCAAAAAGATCCTATGACCTTTATAGGCATAGCATCTTTCCACTCAAATGTGACCAAGACCATTATTTACCTGAACTGCAGAAGGAAATAGGACTTTTTTCTCCAATTCCTTCTGTTTCGCAAGAATAATTCCTCATATTTTACTACGAGGCCTTGTTTTGATCCGCTCCCATTTGCATTGTGTTACTGCATTATGCTGTTAATGCAGTTTAACTCGATCTACCTCTTGACAGCAAAAAGAGACTTTATAAAGATGAATACATTGTGTTTGGATTTACAGCAACTGATTCTGACCCTCCTCAGCCTCTGTGTGTCTTATGTGGAGAGGTAACCGCATGAAACCTGCTTATCTGCAGCAGCATCTACGCTCCAGAACCCAATCGTCTATAGGCAAGACTGCTGAGTTCTTCACACGAAAATTGTCCGAGTTCAGGGGAGCGCAAAATCAAATTCATGCCGCTGTTTTGTAACATAAGTCTCATGGAACAAAACAGCATGTGTATATATGTCCCAGAAGCCACTGCATAATTGAGCTGTTTTGTAACATATTTCTTGAAGCTACTGTATAAATATGCTGTTTTGTTAGATATTTCCGGAAACTACAGTTGAAAGCTCAAATTTGCCTCCAACAGAGTGAATAAATTTGCAGCAGGCACGGCGCCAGGATTTCAGTTTGGGGGGGCCAGACCAATTGTGGGTGGGACTAAATTCCAAATAAAACTTTAGACCAGTTCAGACTAAAGATTCGCGATGAGACGAGACCGTTTTAAGAACGTTGCAGCAGTGTGAACTGGCCCGTTGCAGCTGCAACTCAAGCCGGCTGGTGGCGTCGCCAGAGATTCAGCAATCAAATCGTGTGTCAGTGTCAAATCGCAAGTGGCTGGTTTTAGAACTTATAGCGCATAACCCGTCTTAACAGCTATTTAGCTCATAGTGATTTCAGCTGGTCAAGTCCGGTACAAACTATCAGTTGGTTGGAACTGCGCTGAGAATACCTGGGAGAGATTTACAAAAGAGGGCAGCTTCCCCACTGCAAGATCCTGGCATAGATCGGCAACAGCGCCTTCGGTATCTCGCTGAAGAACCCATGGACCAGTGAAGCTGTCAGACCATAAAATTGGGAGGGTATTTAACATTCCATTCAACTTATAATTAGTTCTGATGCCAGCGCAATAATTGTTTTCTAATTACGTTCAATCCGAAAACACTCTGCACTGGGTTGCTTGTTCACCTCGTTATGGCAAAACATCAATCATTCATTTGGAAGTGCAATTTTGTGCATTTCATATCTCTGTCTTTGATTCAATTTAAACAATTAAATTGATCATGAAGCCCAGGCTACATCGCCTGATGAGACAGAAAAGTGGGGCTGAGCAGTTTACCTCTCGAAAATTAGCCCATAGGCCAACTTATGAGTAGGGGAGCGCGGGGAACCTCCTAACGCGGGGTTAAATTTAACACTGACTTTTTAAGTGGTTGCACAGGGTCAAGCAGGGGGTGCTTCTGGTCAATATAATGCGTTGTCAGAAGACAGTCTCCCGCGAATTTTTAGAAGGATTGGACGGATTTTCGGCGAGATACCTGGACGAACGTGTTTTAATGGCGTATAAGTAAAAATTTTTATTGTACTAATTTTTCGATTTCTGAGCAGTGTGTAGGAGTCACCGAATCCAACCGCATATTGTCTTAATAACTGTCCTGTTTCCTAAAACATAGGTCTGTTTTTGAGATTTGTAACCAACTCATGGCAAGAGTTAGCCAGGCTTAAGAAAAGCTAAACACGGCAGAGTTCGGTGTAACACTGCGTTATAACTAAGCCGCCTGTGATGAAAAGAGAAACTTAACTAAAAAGAACTAATTCCCATAACTTTTTATTAAAGCCAATTTTTATTCCATGCTGTACGTTGAGCATGAACTTTAAAAGGGTTTCAAGTTTCAGATTAGCAATGTATATGCTGCAGCTGAACTATTGTTTTAACTGCTGTTCACAAAAATAAATTTGTCTGTTTGACACAGTCTCTCTTCAATATTAATGTGTTTTAATGTGTGCATGTAATCTATCTATCCATTAGTCCATCAATTTCAATATTCATCAATGATAGACCAATAGATGGATGGAAGGGTAGATAAATAGACCTGTATAGATATCCATCCATCAGGAGGTGTTGTGTAGATATCTGCCTTAGATTCACAAACAGTTTTCTCCTATACTATTGTAATGTGAATAGAGGCCACTAGATGGCAGTATTTACCTTTCTTTTATTAAGCTCAGACTGGAGCTAGGTTTAGACATGTCCCGGACATGTCTGGGGCAAGTCCCCGAAAATTAAAAAAAAGAGGTCTAAATGTGGGTGGGGTCTGCAAAAGAGTGTATAAGGAAAAGAATTGAGACAGTAAAGTGGTAGGAGAAATTGCAAGGAGAAGGATACATGTGACCAGACCTGTCAATTCTGTTCAAGACCTGTGAAGTTTCTTTTGTGGATTTTTGCCTGTGTTTGAGCATTTTCCTCACCCAGGACATCACCAAGCCACCTCACCAAAACAAGGGACTGTAAATATTTCTGTTTTTTTTAAATAATATATTCAATCTTGGTCATTAGTTGTAGGTTATTGTTAGTTGTTGTCTTTGTTAATTAAATGTGTTTAAGTTTTTTAAACTGTGTCTGTCATCCCTTGCTGTTGCTGTTATGTTGTAAATTGTAATAACAAATTGGGGCCATAACAGTAAATTGATAGAATTGTATTTGGATAAATTGCTTTCAAAAAGACTTTCCTAGCAAGTGTTTCAATTAACCCTCTGTCTGTTATAATTAACCTCGCCTATGGGGTTTGTTTTAACATTTCACTCCAGCCACTTTTGGAGGAATTGTGCAAGAACAGTAAGTCTTACAAACAAACTTCAAGTTTTCATTTGTAGCAGATATGTGTATATTACATGTATAAAAACATATTAATGTAGCTTTAATATTTTTTCAATTATTTAGCCAAAACCAAAATGCGTTAGGTTGTGCCCTGCTCTCCCCTAACTTATTTTTCTGATCTGAATTACGCCTATTGATTGGTCGCCCTAGATCGCATCACGAGAAGCCGTGTCTTTAAGTGCTAATTGATTTTTCTTGTAAGTGGAAAATTGTTTTAACTAAGACCGAGAACAGGTTAGGACTAATATTTGTAGTAAAGCGATGTTGTGTGACTGCTCATTTTTCAGTTCTGGCTACGCCAATGATTTGAAATGCACAAAATTGCGCGTCCAAATGAACGATTGTCGTTTTGCCTTAACGAAGTGAGCAAGCAACACCTGACAGTGCGGAGCGTTTTCGGATTGAATGCATATTGCGATAGTCAGAACTAATAATTGTATTTTTGGTCCGACCGCCGCCGCCGCACTACGTGTTAACGCGATAACTTCAGTAATATTTCAATTACAAATTTCAAATTTTGCACATAAGTAAGTATCATAAAGAGGAAGAACTGATTTCGATTTTGGACAATTTACAATGTCTAGAATGGCCACCAGGGGCCAACAACTGATTTAGGTGTTAACGCGATAACTGCAGTAATATTTCAATTCGAAATTCCAAGTTTGCATATAAGTAAGTATCATAAAGAGGAAGAACTGATTTGATTTTGGACAATTTACTATTTCTAGATTGGCCACCAGGGGCCAAAAACTGAAAAAAATCTGTTTTTATCATATCTCTGAAAATATTTGTCCGATCGAGTGCAAATGAAAGGTCATGGCCTGAGGATGTGTCCCACGATGAGATTATACCTTTTTGGTTCAAAATTTTGACACTAGGTGGAGCTTTGTCACATAAAATTCACCATTTTAGCTATATCTTTGAAACTATTTCTCCAATTGACATGAAATTATGTGCAACTGCAAGGTCATGACCTCACAGCGTGTCACGTGATGACATCATACCCGTATGGTTCAATATTTTGCCACCAGGGGGCGCTTTGTGATGGAAAATTACCATTTTGGCCATATCTTCAGAACCATTTGTCCGATTGACCTGAAATTAAGTTCAAATGCAAGTCTATTCAAGGCCTGTTCAAGGACTGGGGAATTGGAGGTTTGGGGGTGTTCGGAGATATACCTCCAGCCGTTGCCTCCGACGGCATCAGCCTAGTTGTTTTAAAGAGATGTTTAGAGCCCGTCCAATTTTAAGTTCTGGCTAAGCCATGGCCATGGACGGCTCCAAATTATCACGCCTTTCTTTCTTTTTTTGTTTGTCCTCGCTGTTTTCTTAATAGCTGAAATGCAGCTGTTGTGCCTAAGTCATCAACATTAAGAAAATAGGCCTAAAAAGCTGGCGCTTAAAATGAAAGCGTTGAGAGTCAATGCTATGGAAACGATACATCCTTCTGCATCGATGTGAACTGACAGGTTTAAAAACATTGCAGACCAGTGTGTCGCAAGTAGTTTGAAGTTTCAACCATAAATTTCATTTATAAATTTCAATTAGTTGGAAGTTTCAACCCTAAATAAATATATATATATTATCTCACTATACTGTACTACTATGTACTACTATATTATCTCTTTTATATAAAATTTGGTTGCCTGTGTTACTTAAATATTTTGTTGTATTTTTTTAAAGTTTCAGTGTATAGGCTACCTATCTGTGACTGCTCTCCTTGGTTCTGACCAAAGAGAAGCTCTGGAATCTTTTACCCACAGGCTGAGCTGTAGTGCATCTCCTTAAAAGTGGCCACGTTGACCACGGTTAAAGCATCAACATTACCAACCTTTTAAAATTAACAAATTTGAATATTAATGAATTGAATCATGAAATGTATTTAAAACAATCAGGGTCTCAGGGTTGATCAAAAATATGCAGGGGGTCCCGGACCTCAAAAAGGTTGAGAACCACTGCACTCGGGTCTCATTATAAGGTCTGAAATGCCCACTTTGATCAACCAACTACAACGTACATACAACATGTTACTGAAAAAAGTACTGAAGTGTCATTCTGATTATATAATGGCATTCTCTGCTCTACATATTGTGCATTTGCTAAGGTCTCATATTGTATGTTGAGACTCACCCAATCAAAGTCATCATATTTTTGTGTTCAGTTTGCAGCAGTCCATCCCAGAGCCACTGCCCTTCCTAAACATTCAGACGTAACTGCGGACTGGTGTGACATCACACCCCATGGCTTATTTCAGAGTGCATCCATGTCAGTTAGCAGGACTTGGGGAGGATGGAATTCAATGTGATGCCAGCTGGATTCAGACAGGAAGTTGGCCCACTACTTCCTGTGCTTGAGAAAGAATAGCTGTCAGCAAGAGTCATTGTGACATCACAGCAACAGCCAATTTCTTCCTTCCTCTTATCTGATCTGATTTCATTTCACTCTTTGGTCTTAAATGAAATTAAAGGTGTAATTCTTGTGGGTTATTTTACAAAATGGGTACAATTTTGCACTCAGGGATTCCCTCTTTTTGCTTCTTATCCACACATTTCTCCCTCCAATTAATTTTACATCACCAAATTGAGTGTGCTCCTGGGTCATTTTACATTATTATTTTTGACTTTTTTAGTCACTTTTTATAGAGTATTGTTGAATCATATTTACTGCGATATCTGCCTGCAACATTTAAGAGCTCTCCAACTGCCAAAAGGTTATCAGAGAGGTCTTAGATAAATGGGGCAGGACTTCAAATATGACATAGTAGCAGACAAGCTGGCTACAGCAGGGGTTGATGGCACATTGATATTATGCTCAGTTCTCACACTATAAATTACCTCATCATTGCTAGTTTTACAATATTATACATTGTACAGAGCCCTCCATAATTACTGGCACCCCTGGTTAAGATGTGTTAAAAGCCTGAAAATAAATTCAATTTTTATTGCAGAAGCATACTCTCACACTGAAAATTGTAGAAAAATGTAACCTTCAACTCAAATGAATTTTAAGGGGGGAAAAAAATCCCTGACCAAGACATAATTATTTTTCATAAAATCCCCTATTCCACAGTTATTGGCACCCCTAACAATTCCTAGGAACTAAATGTAATTGTATTTCTGTCATTTCTACAGTAGTTTACAAAGTTGATCAGGACCATTTATCTAGGAACATTTTATTAGTAAATCATCACTTCCTGTTTAAATCCCCAGATCTTACCCTGTGACTTCTTCCTGTGGGGTCATCTGAAAGATAAGGTTTTCACCACACCTCCAGCAAATCTGTATGATTTAAGGCAGAAGATCACACAGGCAGTTGATAACTTGCGCCATGAATACCAAATGATCCAACGAGCTGTCTGCGACATGGTCAGACGATGCCAGCTATTGGCATCGGTAGGGAGGGCGGTCATGTTGAGGGGCCAGGGCCATGAATTTGCTCTGGGGAACATTTCACTGAATAAATGAGTAATCTTCGTCAATCTTTTTGTTTGATTTCTCTTCTCAATTCTTTGTAATGAAGAACACAACATTTGGTACAGTAAGGATCTGGGTGCTCTTCAAAAGATGCATTGCTGATCATTCACCCCTGGAAATGAATGCATGTTCTAGGCATCATTGGAAAGAGCTCAATCAGCCCTTTCCAATGACATATTACACTTCAAAGAATATAAAGTTTTTCCATAAAAAATTATGATTTTATTTGGGTATACTTTTTTTTTAAACACCCTGTACGTGACAAAATATATACAGTCATCCTAAAAATAAGTGCTGGTTAGTTTGGGTTAGTAATTATCCTATCAGAGAACGCATTCACTCAGAGTTAAGCGAGACCCAGAATTAAGCACAGCTGGAATCAATGAATGAAATACCACAGCCGAAACCAAAAGAGGAAACGTGATTGGACGACGAGACGTGGGCATGCTGAAGGCTGTCACACGACATCACTGGAGTTTGGGCAAAGAGAGAATCGAACATCAGATGGCGGGAATGAAAGCTGAAAAATAAAACAAAAATAAAGCACAAGCACAAATAAACACAAAGACAACACACATAACAATGAGCCCTTGGTCTTTTTCTAAATTGGCATTTTTATTTTCTGCATCCATTTTTCATGTGTCAAGACCTTGTTAGCAGTGACCATGCTAAGTGATGTATCACTACAATAAATGTGTGCGGTATTGATTTGCCTGCGCAGTAAGTGAAGAATGGTCAGAGAGGATGAAGTGTCCTTCGGTTCCTCATGAAGCAGTCAGGCCACAGAATGAAGAAATGCTCATCGTGAGATTCTCTGAATGACCTGTAAATATTTCAAAGAGAGAAATAGGAGTGACCAGACATTTCAGTACAGCGTGAATGTTTTTTTTTTTTTTTATGTCTTCTCCGATCTCATTCCTTTATCTGTTATATAAAGCTGTCCACGCATCGCACCTGGCAGGGCAGCCATTACTGCTTGGGTATTAGTCAGTTTAATTGCTGCCCTGTGAAATGCACAGGCACCAGTCAGCAGAGAGGTGCGGTGAAGCACGGATAGTGAGGTACCCCAAATCCCCCTCTTTTCTGTGGGAGCAGAGAGCATCTCCTGGCCCTTAATCACTCAGGCTGAGGAGCCGTGCTAATGCTACGTCAGCTGCTACGACTCGGGCCTCGGTAAAAATAGATCTCGCTCTGTCACCTCAAACCTGCCCTTTCTCTCTGTCTCGCTCAGTCTATCTTTACTACTCCTGATCTCAGGATAAACATTTGGCCGCTCTTCAAATTCTGAATGAAGAACAGGCTCAGGGGAACGGAGGAAGAGAATGTGAAGAAGTACGGCTGAGATTTATGGAGCTGGTGGTTTATTTGTCTGCAGGAATGAGTCATCCGTCTGAGGATGTACGAGGGTACAGATGTGTGTCCATGTAATGCGTACGTCAGTGTGTTGGTGTGTCTTTGCAGGAACTGCATGTGTGTATGCGTGTCTGTGTTTTGTGTGTGCATTGTCTATGTGGATGCATGTGTGGTAATGTGGCCTGGTTGTGTATATCTGTGTTAGTGTGTGTGTTTTTGTCGTCTATGTGTGTGCATCTGGCCTAGCTGTGTATATTTGTGTGTGTGTGTGTGTATGTGTGTGTGTGTAAGTGCGTGTTGTCTGCGTATTTGCATGTGTGGTAGTGTGGCCTGGGTGTATTTATGTGTGTGCATGTGTGTGTGCGAGTGAGTGTGTGCACATGCATGTGTGCATTTTTGTGTTTTTGATAGGAAGACGCTTTGATCCTTTGATCTTGTGAATCAGAGGAGGGGGGAGGGTCAGGGGTGTAGCAGAGCTTTGATGCGTTGAGATCAGTCACATTAAAAAATGAGGCCTGATGAGGCTTGATTGCTTAGGCGAAACTCCAGAAACCTCTGATGATTAGGATCAAGGTAAATGGTGTGTAATGAGTTTACAGTGGTGGAGTGAAGGTGTGAGGGTTTGATTGAAGTAGCCAATGCTTAGAACTTCAATGATACATCCTGTTCCATTGGTGTTCAAGGGCATCTGATCCTGAAGCTTAACAGTAAAATGATATTATGAATCATACAGACAGATAAGTATCATACTCAATAAGTATCATATGGTCTGGATTGATGCTATACCACCACATAGAGTTGTACTTAAAAGTTGGATTCCCTGGCTTGTGAAATGTTACCATTTATTTTGAAAATATAACTTATCTTGCAGAAAAAACATGTATTTTATTTAAGGAAAGTGATCATATAAAGTCATTTATCATCACATAAGTGTTTGGCTCCTTTTTAAATCATAACGATAACTGAAATCACCCAAATGGCCCTGATTGTAAGGTTACATACCCTTGAATGTTTGATATTGTTATATAGACACAAGATCACGCAGTCAGACTTAAATGGCCATTAACCCATTTATGCCTGAATTTTCTTTTTAAAATTTTTTTTTGTTATTATACTTCAAAATACCACTCTAATAGTCATTCAAACAGGACACTTTTTCTTAACAGTCCTCATGTGAGGACACTAGGCATAAATGGGTTAAAGCCACCGGTGGCTTTTTTTATTATTATTATTTTATCTCCTATCCCATTTGAATCTGGAATGCCCAAATCGAGAACTATGTTCAAATTTGCTCCTATGCAACCCCAACTTGGGAGAGAGGGACAGTTTGCGGCTCTCCTCCGAAGCACAGGCTTGTCAGCCACTACCTCTTTACACTCCAAGGTCGAAACTTCACAAGTTCAGAAAGAGGCCGGAGGATACCCCAACATGAGCAAGCTTAGAATCTCACTGATGAGTCCGGCCGGAGCTACGAACAAAGCAATGTTTCTAATATCCCAACCCGGCAGTCCCATCCCAATTTTTTTCCCTGCAGTGCAAAGCCAATTGTGGGCTGCGCTGTAGAGGCTACTGACCACTGCCAGCTGGTACGACCGGGATCGAACCTGCGTCATGATGTTCACTATTGCTCCGCAATGCGGCACCTTAACTGTGTGAGCTAACCCAGCAGCCACAGCTGAGGGTTTTTAAATTGTATCTAGTGTGGGCGCATAGCCATTGAATTTGTTTGCTCCCAAGTGGATGCAGTGCTCTGGCTCCACTGAGCCACGGAGAGCAGGAAAGATCTGTCTTAGGAATTTCGCAACAAGGTAGTTCAACTTTTTGAGGATAGGAAAGGGTATAAAAAGATATCCAAAGACTTGAAAATGTAAGTCGGTATTGTTCAGTCCATGATTAAGAGGTGGAAAATTAGGGGATATGTTGACACCAAGCCAAGGTCAGGTAGGCCAAGAAACATGTCAGCCTAAACTGCTAGGAGAATTGTTTGGGACCAGTGGCGGAGCTAATGGGGGGATGAAGACACATCCCTTTTAGTCCTGGCTAGATCTCAATCATTTTCCTTTATTGAACACACCGGTTTCTCTCCACATGCGATCTATCAGCGATTAAATCGCAGGTTAAATTCAGCACAGTGGCGGAACAAGAGAATTGGGTTGCACAAAACAGCCGTTTAAAACAATTATAAAACCTGACCTGTTCTCAGTCATCTTCATGATTAACAAAAGGTTCACTCCGAGAGCACTCCGCACTTAACAGGTGCTGCTTTTTCTCCCTGATTAGGTAAAAACGACAATCATTCCTCTGGACACGTATTTGCTGTATTTAAATCTATGTTATTCAAAATTGCATAGCCTACCTGTCGACTCTCATGCAAATGGCTTGAGCAGCACGCTTTATATAACCTTGGTGATTTAACTGCCACCTGCTTTTTTTTTTTTTAATCAAGCCACAAAATACCGAGAGTGAAAGTCTGCGTTTCATTGGAACACGGACCAGTTCAATCACACAAAGCATTGGCCAATTAATAAGTAAATTTATTAAATTTATTAATTTAATAGAATTTAGCCCATGATTTCATCGCTGTTAGATCGCATACGGTGGGAAACCGTTTCTTCAGTTGCCAATTACGATAATTGGAAAAGACGTCAATAAAGGAAAATGATTGAGATCTAGCCAGGACTAAAAGGACGTGTCTTTGCCCCCCACCCTGTAGCCCCGCTACTGTTAGGGACATAAAGAAAACTCCATAAGCTACCTCAAGAGAAATGCAGGATGCTCTGGAAAAAAGACAGTGTGGTCGTTTCAAGGAGAACAATAAGAATGTACTGAAACAACAATGAGCTGAATGGTCTAGTTACTAGAAGGAAGCCAATATCGCACCAATCCTACAAAAAAAGCCTACCTAAAGTAGGGGAGAGCGGGGCACAACCTAACACATTTTGGTTTTGGCTAAATAATTGAAAAAATATTAAAGCTACATTAATAATATTTTTATACATGTAATATACACATCTCTGCTACAAATGAAAACTTGAAGTTTGTTTGTAAGACTTACTGTTCCTGCTCAATTCCTCCAAAAGTGGCAGGAGTGAAATGTTAAAACTAACCCCATAGGCGGGGTTAATTGTAACAGACAAAGGGTTAATTGAAACACTTGCTAGGAAACTCTTTTTGAAGGCAATTTATCCAAATACAATTCTATCAATATACTATAGGAGAATACTGTTTGTGAATCTATGGCAGATACCTACACAACACCTCCTCATGGATGGATATCTATACAGGCCTATTTATCTATCCTTCCAGCCATCTATTGGTCTATCATTGATGAATATTGAAATTGATGGACTAATGGATAGATAGATTACATCCACACATTAAAACACATTAATATTGAAGAGAGACTGTGTCAAACAGGCAAATTTATTTTTGTCAACAGCAGTTAAAATAATAGTTCAGCTGCAGCATATACATTGCTAATCTGAAACTTGAAACCCTTTTAAAGTTCATGCTCAACGTACAGCATGGAATAAAAACAGGCTTTAATAAAAAATTATGGGAATCAGTTCTTTTTAGTTAAGTGTCTCTTTTCATCACAGACGGCTTAGTTATAACGCAGTGTTACAACGAACCCTGCCTTGTTTAGCTTTTCTTAAGCCTAGCTAACTCTTGCCATGAGTTGGTTACAAATCTCAAAAACAGACCTATGTTTTCGGAGACAGGACAGTTATTAAGACAATATGTGGTTGGATTCGGTGACTCCTACACACAGCTCAGAAATCGAAAAATTAGTACAATAAAAATATTTACTTATATGCCATTAAAACACGTTCGTCCAGGTATCTCGCCGAAAATCTGTCCGATCCTTCGAAAAATTCGCGAGAGACTGTCTTCTGACAATGCACTATATTGACCGGAAGCACCCCCTGCTTGACCATGTGCAACTACTTAAAAAGTGAGTGTTAAATTTAACCCCGCGTTAGGAGGTTCCCCGCGCTCCCCTATGCCAGACAATGCCTTGACACATCTCACAACCAAAATAGAACGTCTTGCTCATATCCAAAAGCACTATGTTTCGAGAGCAGTCAACAAAGCCCATGGTGAAAAAATATTCCCACTGTAAAGCATGGTGGTGGCTCTCTGATGTTTTGGGGGTTTGTGAGCTCTGAAAGCACAGGGAATCTTGTGAAAATTGATGGCAAGATGAATGCAGCATGCTATCAGTAAAAACTGGCAGACAGTTTGCATTCTTCAGCACGAAAGCTGTGCATGCGGGACGCACCTGGACTTTCCAGCATGACAACGATCAAAAGCACAAGGCCAAGTTGACCCTCCAGTAGTTATTATAGAAAAGAAAAGTGAAGACTCTAGAGTGGCCATCACAGTTTCCTGAGCTCAATATCACGGAGCCGCTTTGGGGAGATCTCAGACGTGCAGTTCATGCAAGATGACCAATGAATTTGCAGGAGCTGAAGGCATTTTGCAAGAAAGAATGGGTAGCTTTACCACCAGAGAGAATTGACAACTATCACAAAAGACTGCATGTTGTTATTGATGCTAAGGGGGCAATGCACAGTATTAAAAACTAAAAGTATAAACACTTTTGAACGGGGTTCATTAAAAAAATTTTTTCCCTTATTGGTATATTTCAGGGTTGGGTTCAATCACTTTTTTCAATTACAATTACAGTAATTGTAATCAATTACGTTTTCTATTTGTAATTTAATTTCAATTGAATTTTTTTTAATCAAAATATAATTGGAACTGAAAATTCTGTTCAGAAAGTAATTGTAATTATAATTACAATCAATTGTAATTGAACCCAACCCTGGTATGTTTTATTTGATGATTGTGCGATTTTACATGACCTCCAGTTGGATAAAAATCCAATAAGAAATAATGGAAATGTGTGAAGTCTGGCCATTCGTGTCTTCTTTAAAAAAAAAGTGACCTATTATACAAATTCAGCCAGGGTATGCAAACTTTTGAGCACAACTCCACATAGTAGATGTCTATCACACTAGTATAATCACACACACACACACACACACACACACAAACACACACACACACACACACACACACACACACACACAAACACAACTTTGTTCATTAAGTTGCAAATGTTGCACTGCAGCTAAATTTACTTCAACTTCGGGAATGAGACAGATAGTGATGAAACACTGGATTTTTGTTAGACAGGAATGTGGCCAAGAATAGTTGAAAGCATTGAAATTTCCAGTGTTCTTTGGTTTTATCCAGTCAGTCATAAAAGCATAAAGTACATCCACATGCTGACTTGTGCTTGCTCTTCTTCAGGTGTCTACCAGAGACAGTTTTGACACATAGTCTATTTGATCGCAGGAAATATTCCCAAACTTGCTGTGTTTGCCAGATAGTTCTAATAATAAGGAAGCACATCTGGAATATACACATCTAAGGAAGACAGCCTGGATGCTTATTCCAAAAAGGATGTATAAAAAGGGCGTTGATTTGAGTCATTCTACCATAGTATACTCTTCCATATAGCAGTTTATTATTTTTTTTTTACCAGGACTCACTGACCTTTGTTCAAAAACGCATTGTACATATTTGAAGGAGATTGTAGCAGCCATTCTGGTTCTGTCCTTTAACATGCAGCCCTTCCCATCCTCACAATACCTGTATTTTATATAAAACGAATTAAACTTCATGAAAAACTAAGTTAGTGGATCAAATGAGTACAATAGTCTATTCAAGAGGTGCCCAAAGTACTATATCAAGATATTAAGACAAAATTGTATATTCCTGTACATGGTAACCCCCACCATATGTGCCAGTCCAAACCAACAGTGCTCTTCACTGTTTAGTATTGAAAGGTCCATTCAGCGTTCCTAAGTATTCTGAAAATATAAAAAACAACTCTTCATTTTGCAGCGAAATGTGCATCATATAAAATATATGGGCTCAAGTTGATGAATGAATCAACAAACTATTGACCTCTGGAGATCCTTCAGACTTAAAGCCAGTGGCTTAGAAGCTTTTGGACTTGGGATGAGGGACAAAAAAACTCTCTCAGGTTCCTCTTCTTCTTGTTCCTCTTGGTGTGGACGCTACCTTTTAAGTGCTCCTCCTCCGTTATTACTGAACATATCGTCATGAAACTTGAAGACTATATTCTGCATGTCAGCGCTCAGGCATTAACTGAGCCCAATTTTGTGCAAAAGGGCAGGGGAGGCCTGCATGTTCACCCTGCACAAGCTCACATCAATTACACGCCATCGTCCCGAGGGTGTAGTTAATCTGAATTTGTTTAGTAGGACTTATGTGATGGAATTAACTTGCCTTAAAGAATTGCCTGCGCTCTAGAAAAACTTGAGCTTAGCTAAGTTGTCACAGAGCTTCAGAATCTTGCCACTAACACCCAGAGCTTTACGGCTTTAAGAGTTCCAGAGCATCTCTTCCGATTACCATGTTTTGTGGATGATAGAATCTGAATCTTCAGTAATGAGGACTGTCGCTTTGGAGATCCCAGGGGCTTGTGTCCCTATTTCAATTAGAAGCTGCTGTAGTGCCTGATTGTTACAGCAGGTCATTTATTACTTACTGGGTAATTGTGGGGTTGAGGATCTGCAGCGGATTTCTGTGTCCTGACGCATATTCGGTTGGCCGTACCTCTTTCTCCTTTCCTCTGGGAGTTCTTTGCTGCAGCCTCATTCCTGTTGTTGTTTGTTCTCCTCGTGTTCTGTTACGCAACGCAGGAAGATAGATGTCCAGTCCCTTCACGCCGTACTGCAGCAGCCAGCTGAACTTGGTCTTCTTAATGAACTCAAGTAAAAGCATTTTGCTATGTTTCTGTAGCCTTCATTTCTCAAGCAAAGACGACATTTGAGATTGATGCCGTGATTTTACCAAAGAAGCAGACTTTGACCGTCTTTTAAATCTGAAACCCCCCTGACATGTATAAGAAGTCCTGACCCATTTATAAGGCAATTACAGCTCCCTGGACAGCTTAATATTACTGACACCTTTTCTTGTTGTGTTGTTTGGGATTCCTTGCAGGGCTTGACATTAACTTTTTGAGGCACTTGTCCTTCGGACAATTAAAGTTAACTTTCATCTGTCCTAGCTCAAAACTCACTTGTCCAAGTATAACTGACAAAAATTAACTTTTTTCCCCCTCAGAATCGAAGATTTGGGGGCATATTGATTTTTTGGCCTGTCTGTCTGTTTGTTTGGCTGTTTACTACTAAATTACATTTTGAATTCAGGACTTCTACTTTAATAAAGTTATTTCTCAACATGACGCTGTTAACATCACAAAATTAAATTTATCACTTTCTTTCCCCAACCAATCATTAGTGCACAGGTTACTTGGCCTAAATACTGGCATACTGGTAATATTAATTAGTAATTAGTAATTTTAATCACTTAACCTAACAATTCAACTACCAATTTGTAGACCGATAGACCTGGGCAGTGAGATTCCGGAGGTGAAACCCGATGATATTCAGTGACTAGGATTGCGATTATCAGATATAATGTCGTAAACATCGAGGGCAGAGTGACTACGGGCTAGGAGACTGTACAACAATTATATATGCTCCTGTAGAAAAACTACAAGTCCGCTTGAAATCAACCTTGTTTTGGAAAGAAAAAGTTTTAAATATTTCATGGAGAAGTACTACATTACCCACAATCCTATGCTGTTACCTTGGAAACATTTAATAAAGCCACGAATGTCTCCATCAACTAGTGAGTTCGGTCAGTAACGAAGGAAGCTCTGGCGATGTCACTCTGTGCCGTCATTCATAAATACAGTGTTGCTAATGTTGGCAGAGTTGGCATCACTGACTTGTCAGCCAAGTTTGGATGCGTACTGCTCCCAGTCGAATTCCTCCCTCCTGCTCTATTCAAATTTTCTCTCCCTTCTCAATTCATACGGCTCAGGTGCAGTTTTTGTTGTTGCCTGCGAAGCATAGCAGCACATAGGGATCACTTTGTCCGGTGTCTGTCTGTCCGTCTGTCTGTCCGGTAGTCACACTTTCAGTTGGTAGTCACATGCTGGCGACATGTGTTCACCTGAACTCTCTAGTTTTTCTTCTTGGTGCTTTTCTTTAGCTTTCCCGGGTTGCGGAGCCTTGAGAAACATCGCTGCTCCTCTGATGGAAGCGGTTCCTACTGTATATGAGTGTGCGCGCACGTGTCCGTGTCTGTGTACAATCAAAGCATTCAAATTGGACGCTGGTTAGATGTGTTGTGGGGAAAAAATGTTTTTGTTTCAAATCGGTATTCTAAATGTATTTATTCAGCGAATTGAATTCAGGGGCACATAACGTGAAGAAAAGGTATTTTTTCAGCGACTTTTAACTTGTCCAGTGGGGCAAGCAAATTCTCTTCCACTTGTCTGACAATAAAATCTACTTGTCCCAGAAAAGCGGACAAGCGTTAACGTCGAGCCCTGCCTTGAGTGGCAATTGAATTTAAGTAGTCCCTACTAGCCCTAGGTGGCAATGAAGCTCAACCCCTTATATTACACGTGGCACTATACCTATTCTGGGCAGTCTGTGAAATCTATACGTTTCAACTTCATAAATCAAATTCATAATTCACCATAATTGGTCATCTGACCAGGCTATTTAACCCTTTGTTACAGGACTCTTGTCCTCTTTGCCTAATAAGGGTGGTGAGTGGGTTTGGTTACTTTAGTGACCACCATGCAACAAAGGGTTAAGTGCCTTTGCAGATAGACTGTGACTCTTTGCTATATCTGGGACAAAATCTGTGAAAATCTGGCCCAAAGTCACTTGTTATCTGGGTCAGTTAAAGTGGATGTACAAGTCCCCAAGAATGATAAGGTGATAAACTCACAAGCACTGCATTCGAATCAGGAGCTTCGTTTCCAACTGGCACCAAACTGGCTGTCTGCAGTACCCTGGTGTGAGATGTGTACAGAGGTGAGGTGTACAGAAAGTTCTAGTTCCTGAGGCTGTCTTTAACACATCCTCGCAAGACACCAATGCACTTCAATATACAGAGCAATAAAAATAAATGAGTTTGTTAATCAAAACAAGAGAGGAATCACTTTTTTATATTAGGCTTTTATTCCAACTGTCATCCTTTAATAGAAACAAGTTCAGTTCATTGTACAGTTCTTTGTAGTAACTGTGCAATGAACAAAAGTGGCAGGCGCAGCCATCGATACATTGCCTGGCTGATTTATATATAGAAGCCATGAAGTAAAGGATTACATATTCTAACTACAGATTCTGCAGAAATAGGCTACTGCTTTGACAGGTTCAAAGACATCCACGCCCGCAATCTCACTCAGCCAAGAAAAACTATGCATGTGCCAAAATCAAGACTGTGATATTCACTCTATTCAGCTGCATAATTGCCTAATTAGCACTAATAAAGTGGAGAAATCTCCCTCAGCCTACACAATTTAAATGTGAGAGGAAAGAATTGATATGTTGCCTACAATTCCAAATGACTATCCGTGGGTCAAAGGAATTGTTCCTTTTTTAAAAACCTTGAGAAAGAAGAAGATATGTAATGATTACACCCCATGAAGAGAAATAATTGTGTAAGGAATCATTTATTAACCCATTAAGACCTACACCCCGGTACCGGAGGCCCGTTGCAAAGAAACTCGGCCAAAAGCTCATGTAAACCATTTTTACCTCAGCCAAACACAATTCAAGCACCAAGCAAGTAAATAAGCAGGCAGCAAAATATAGGATGAAATCATATCAGTGCTGAATCACCCGAATTTCTCCTGAATCAGTGCGATGCATAAAAACGATACCTCAAATGAAAGAGGAAAATCCACAGAATCCAACGATATGAGCCCTGCCATTTTAAACCGACACCACACTTAAGGAACTGCAGGGATACACTTTACACTCTACAGAGATGAGCCAAAAAAAATTCTTACATTTGATATTTTGTAATAAAAAAACTGCTTGAGGGTAAATCTGCGCATGCTTTTGTTAGCCTAATGTGTTGCTGTTATAACGAAACTAGATCTGCCAGTATGCAAGCATGTTCTTTCCCAGGGTATTGCTTCAAAGATCTCAGCTCCTTAGCATTCAGCTTGCTTGCGATGTATTTTCCTCTCTGCGATCAGCTTGTGATGCAGTCAGTAAGACTATGCCTGTAGGCATTTGATTCTATGAGTCCTGATGTTTCCAACGAACTCTAAACCACCTTAATCGCAGAAACCTAGCCTGAGCTACAGCCTTGCGTACCCAGTGCATCAAACTGAGTCCATGGGCCATTTGCATGTTCTTGAATAGTGCGACAATATAAGCGCATAACTAGTTTGTTTGAGGTATTGTTCGAATAATTATCCGCCAAATATTCAACATTCTGGGGGCGCCCCAGGGGCTCATTGGTCTAAGCGCGCGTACCATAAAGGCCGTGTCCTTCCTTCAGCGACCTGGATTCAATTCCAGCTCGGGTCATTTGCTGCATGTCTTCCCCCATTCTTTTCCCCAACCTTCCTGTCTCTCTACACTGTATAACTATCAAATAAAGGAAAAATTCCCCCCAAAAAACAATGCTTATAAAAAAAAATTCAACATTCATTTTCAAATTCGTTTTCTGACATAATCTTTGCACTATTCCGCACATACTGAGACTACAGCAGAACAGAACGTATTTTCTTTACCCGTTTGTTAAGAAGGCAATTTGACCTCAGATTTGTTGTCAGGTGGCGCAGCCTAATGGCGAAGATGCCGCACAACAAGGGAGAGCCTTAAGGTTTGATTCCTGGTCAAGGGACAATTTTTTGGGAAATAATCGCAGTTTTCTTCTACAAATAATCGCTGGGGTTTTTGTTATTCTTACTTTTCTTTAAAATTTTTTCACATTGCCTTTGTATTTATATTTTTTATTCGTATTGTTTTTGAATAAATCTGGTCCAGTGGAGTCAAACTTAATTTTCATTGTATGTATTTTCTTTGAATGAGAAATTGTACAGGCAACAAAACTGGCAGAAATAATAAATTTATTTTTCTTTATTCTTAAAATAAAAAAATGGTGTATTTGGATGGAATGGATGCCTGTGGTGATATACAAGTGAAATAAAATGAGTTTTACTGTTTAGTATCTGAGAAATCTGAAATGGAACACAAGGTACTTAAATTGCCAAAATGGAGAAGCCACCTAGACATTCCTCTCTCATTTTGCTCTGATTTACCTGATCAGAATAAACTTTGGCACAGATAATGAGATTCTGTGCTGTAATTTTTTAGAGGTTTCCGACTGCAACTCAACAATAGCAAATTTCCTTTGGCTTGGATGTGGCCCAAATAAACAGCAAAGATGTGACCCATTTACAGAAATGAATGACGGCCCATATCTGGCCAAAGTATATGAAAGCTGTGTTTGAACCATAACATTGCCAGACCTCTACCACAGCTGTACCAACTGCAAAGACGATTCTTATGGCTTATGGCTGGGCCTCATACAGCATGCCTGTACGGCTGAGTTCTGATGAAGCCAAATGGCTCTTATGTGGCCCATGTGGCTGACAGACCAAAATCCAGATTTTACCCAGAAGCTAAACTAATTTACACCAAACCTTTTACCTGGCCCACTTTGGGTAGTGAATGATGGGCCACATCTGGCCCTAGGGTGTATTAGCCTTAACTAAACGATAACAAAACCAGACTTCTACCAGGAGTAAACTAAATATGGCCCTTATGTGGCCCACATATGGTTGACAGAGTGACATTACTTGAAGTGAATGACAGGTCAAATCTAGCTGGCACCAAATAATAATAATAATAATAATAATAATAATTTTAGTGCAATTTGAGCAGTGATTAAGTTGCCCTGTATATGGATCACTTTAACCACCCATGATATGTATGAAAATGAAACACACAAGTTTCCCTTCAAACTTTTATTTCACAAAATGCAATACTTCAAATATGTGAACAGTACAAACAAATATTAACTGTACAAAAATGAACACTACAAAAAAATGAATAGGATGTAACTATTACAAATTAACAGTTCAAATTTAGCTTAACAGTCAGCTTCAGCTCTTTTCTTTTCATTAGCAATTTTTTCTCTCTCTTTTCTCCCACCATCTCTGTCACCAGCCAGATGAAGCCAGTTTACCATCATGACTTCAGCCTCTTCGTCTGAGACTGAGGAGGTTATTGGGTTTCTTCTAACAGAACCTTCAGAATGCAGAAAATTAGAATGAGTAGTGTTATTGTAGCTTTTGATATTATGTAATGCACTGCAAATTTTCAAAACGTTTTCATATTTCATAAATTGTATGCAGTTGAAACAGTCAGTCACTTGTCAGATGCATAGAAAGGGAGAAGATTCTTACCAATGTCCTCTGATTTTGAATCACCACAGACTGCAAAAAGATGAAATTAAATATAATTAGTGTGGTACACAGCA
Source organism: Gymnothorax reevesii (assembly GCA_029721435.1). NCBI lineage: Eukaryota > Metazoa > Chordata > Actinopteri > Anguilliformes > Muraenidae > Gymnothorax > Gymnothorax reevesii. The sequence continues at coordinate 135,663,588 of CM056574.1, read as the reverse complement.
TTTGTTTACATGAGTGAAATTTGTATTACATTCTTTACAGTACAACTACCACAACCTTCAGCCGCATGCATCGCTAAAAAAAAAAAATAATATATTTTAAAAGTAACTATCATGGTGTAATGGGCCATATCAGCCTACTTTCACCCCTGTGTGTACATAAGTAAATTATGCAATACACATATCAGAATCACAAATAGTCCACTCTACTTCTATACTGAAATGCCGCTGTACTTTCAAATACTGTCTCAATGTAATAACATTATAATGCCTCACCATTATGAACAAGGATTTATTTATTTATTCTACCACTCCATTCATTCTTTTTTGCTTAAATTTCTTGAACAGAGGGTGGAATTTATGTTCATAACGCATTGTTCGTGAAGCTGTGTGCAATACTTCGGAGGAAATAGCTTCTATTAATGTATAAAAATTAGGTGGATTCTTAGACTTTTCTAACAAGCAACCATATTTTTAAAAACAAGCCAAAAAAACTCGCGACCCCTAATTTTTTCAAGCGACTTCAGGAAAATAGAAGCCCAAAGTTGCGTATTACAAGCAGACTTGGCCACTCTGGCTGTGATTCAGTGAAGGTGGGGCGAGCAGAGACTGATGTTGTGCTCTGATTTGTTGAGCATCTTGCTGCTTTTGAGAGAGTGCCAGACAGGCTGTAATTGAAAGCAGCATGCAAAAATGCGGTCTGAAGTCCGCTGCGCTACTGTTAGTCAAATAATTACCGGTATTTCAATTCAAACAAAGGTGGTGGAATACAGTTCCAGACCATTCGGGTCTACTTTAACCTCCTGAGACCCGAGCTTTGAATATTTTTGCATTTTTGATTTCTCCCAGCTGTTTGGGATTAGTTGGACCTTGTAAATATAAAAACTAAATATTGTCTTTGAACAGGAAGTAGTTTTTGAAAAAAATGATGTCCTCATATGGGGACAATGGGTTTATTTTACTGCATTAGGGGGCTGCCAAGCTGTCACGGAATTACAGTCCCATTACATTTTGGGTTGTAACTCTACAACTAAATAAGATAAAATCAAGTATCATATGTCATGTTGAAGGTATTAACTTGTTCTTTAATAATATTAAGTGAAAATATATTTTTTGAGAAATTTTCATCGAAGAAACAAGCAAAAACTACTCTGTCACGGAATTACACAAAATTGACGTGGTTTTTTTAATGTTGTGTTTAACTATCCAGAAAGTGATGCAACTTCAATATGTTCATATTTAAGGTGTTTTTTGTTAATACTGTATGTTATAGAAACAAATATTGACTTTAACCCTGCTTTATGGGCAAGAAATTTCAAAAAGTCAATGTCACGGAATTACAAGAGGCAAATTGTCACGGAATGACAACAATAGTATTAATTAGTTTCAGTGTATTTATTTCAATATATAATACATATATACATAATTATTTACATTTTTACAGTTTAGCAATATATTACAATGAGTTTTCCACTTAAAATGACCAATCATAATACATACTTCAAAATTTTTTTTTTAATCTCCATGTCAACATTGGCTTGGCGGCCCCCATTATGCAATAAAGTCACCAGTGCGTAACACAGTATATAACTTGTGAACTCTGAAATGCACCAAGGTGCAAATATACTAAGTCCAGCTCTAGGCCACCAACTGAAGCCAGCACATATTCTTCATGCCGAATAGTTTGGACTTTAGTCGCACATTCTTTCAAAATGGACAGGCTCCTGGTCTGCGTCATCGCACTGCCCCACACAGTGCAGTGGCTGCTGACCATGTTGGTCTAGCAGACTTTCATCTTCAGCCTCAAACTGAACTAAGTCTGGAGTAAATACAGCAGACTTGCAGTGTTCTCATGCATCTTTTCGAAGTTCTTGTTGGCTCATTGGGAGTGCAAAAACTTCTACTACATTGACGTTTATGCAGTCCTCCTCTGAATTGATGAACCTGGTGACTGTCATTATCTTTACTTGCATGTAAATAGAGCTGAGGTTCATTGTCATTATCATCACTGCTCCACTGATCAGATTCTGATTTTTCACATAGAGTATAATCCTCATCATTTCCACCAGGATCAGCATCATCACAATCAGACAAATTTTCCACCTCAGAGTTCTCTCCTATTATTGCAGTCAGTAACTGTTCTGCTCTTGACAGAGGAACATGCCCAAGAAATGTATCATACAAAAATTAAAACAATATGGATTAATTTGTACATGGAAAAAGTCTTTATACTCTTGTAAACAGTTGGTTTCTTTTCAAATCTTCTCAAGCTTTCCTTACTTTTACACTTTCACTTTGCATGAACAAAGTCCCAATGTCCTCAAACAAGTACATTCTACTTACCAGCGTCCTAACTTGTTACTGTTGCTAAAGCTTTTTGAATTTGTATGCCATATCAAACTACAAGCTTTAATAAACATAAATAATCTCATTTCAACCATAAAATTTGAGGCAGGATTGCACCTTTTGCACTTCTATATAGGTCTCGGCCAAAGAACATTTCAGTAGACATGGCAGCCATCTTGTTTCAACACTGATTGGTGAATTTTGCTTTTTTAACCACCAGATGGCAGCAAAAAGTGTCTACTTATGAGGGCAACAGGTCTAAGTGGGTTAGAATTAAGTATGATGTGCTGCAAACCCAAAATTTAATGTCCTCATATGAGAACGCAGGGTCTCAAGAGGTTAACCCCTGCATGTAACCGCGGCCAACTTTTCCAGCTCATCTTGCCCCAAGATGATTGGCCCCTGAAGTTGTTATGTCCCTGGGCTTCAGCCCAGATAAGCTGGTGCATTGAAGCGGCCATAGTGGACGAGCAGGTGCGCCGCGCATAGATCTCTGGCTTTGTTACTTGCTAACGTTAGCTGCTAATCACCATTGACACACCTCAGTGCATTAGCACCCAACATTAGCAGTTAATATAATTATATCGCTGAATGGCGCCGAATGGCGTTCTGGGGGATATTATGTTTTTGGTCCGGCCACCGCCGCACTACGTGTTAATGCAATAACTTCAGTAATATTTCAATCACAAATTCCAAATTTTGCATATAAGTAATTATCATAAAGAGGAAGAACTGATTTGATTTTGGACAATTTACTATTTCTACATTGGCCACCAGGGGCCAAAAACTGAAAAACTCACTGTTTTTATCATATCTCTGGAAATATCATCCGATTGACCTCAAATCAAGTGCAAATGAAAGGTCATGACCTGAGGATGTGTCCCACGATGACATTAAATCGCTATATCTTTGGAACTATTTCTCCAATTGACATGAAACTATGTGCAACTGTAAGGTCATGACCTCACAACATGTCACATGATGACATCATACTTGTATGGTTCAATATTTTGCCACCAGGTGGCGCTTTGTGATGGAAAATTACCATTTTGGCCATATCTTCAGAACCATTTGACCGATTGACCTGAAATTAACTTCAAATGAAAGTCTATTCAAGGTCTATTCAAGGACTAGGGAATTGGAGGATTTGGGGTGTTCTGGGATATACCCCCAGCCATCGCCTCCGACGGCATAAGCCTAGTTTGTATACCACAATGGGCGTTAGCAGCTAATATAATTTATATACCGCACGGGAGCTGCATTTGCAGCTAATATAATTTATACGCCATACCCGCTCTTGTGCTTCATATAGGCACAGGTGCTGTTTTAGCAGCCAATGTTAGCAGGTCTTAAAGTTAGCGACCTTATGCTCACATTTTAAAGTGATTTAGCCGCTTTTAGCAAAATCAGACATTAGAGATCATTAAAGTTTAATCAAACATTTTCATCCGAAAAGCAGCAGGCATTTGAAGATGCTAACGCAGCCATAAGCCTGTGTCTACACACCGCCTTCACACGTCTTAAAGAAGAACAGACTTTTGTTTGGCTAATCATCTGATAATTTCCTCCTCCAAAGACCTAGGTTTTGTGGAACCATAACTTAGTGAGAATAAAATCGCCATTTATTATCATGAGTTCTACAAAATTTTAAAGGTTTAAAATTCACTTACCAAGCCAGTTGAAAGATGAAGCAAATATATGGTCACCTGCTGCAAAAGACTCCACTCTGCCACCTGTTGCCCAAAACTCTCCCAGAATCTATGGCCAAACTGAAGTGGTTAGGATGTGGCCCTCATGTTTTGCCATATCACATTTGCCAGTTACAAATCACGTGTGGCCCAAAAGTAAAATCTATTATCTGGGCCAAGTGCTTCAATTACAGAGTTGTCCCAGAGGAGAAATTCCCCCAATTTTGAAGGTATGGCTAAACCAATATGGTTATGATGTGGCCCTCATGTGTTTTGCCTTATCACATCTCAGCCAGAGGTACCAGCTAGATTCTGCATGTGGCCCAAAAGCCAATGCTATTAGGGAAGGGATAGACGTAAAACTTTGTTTGGTGCAAAATTAGATCTTTCATTTATACTATGTTCCATCTATATTTACTCTGACTCATATATTGTGATTTTTACACCAGGGCAGAAATCCCAAATGGATTTACCTTTATTATGATACCAAGATTATTCAAATGGACCAAGCAGTCATAGAGATATACTCATTTCATTTTGGGCTTGCCATTTTTGAAAAAGAGGCTCAGGGCTTAAGGGGTTTAATTAGATCATGGATATTCATTATTAGAGAGAGGATTTATTGTATGATGTTACATACTGAATTAATGTTTCCATCAGAACACACTGATAGATGAGAACCCATCTTCATCTTTGTTGCCCATTGATTTTATCTATCTTGTTATAAATATGATGCTAAAAATCTTTCAAGACAATTTCCTCACTGCAGCAGTAAGTTGTGCAATTGAATTTGTCTAGAGGGATGTCATTTCCTGTGAATATGGAAAAACTGTTCACTCCCACTATCAATATGTCTGCAGGCATATGCAGCAATAGCATATGATCTCTCCTGCCAAAGTTTTAGAGCTCTGGATGCACTTGAATTTTTTATTACGCACCTTTCCTGAGAGCATAGACTCTGGGCATGTGTGGTATTTAACTGGAACACATGACTGTGGTATGGCATGATAAAACACATGAGGGCCGAATCTTAACCTCATAAATTTTACCATACCTTCAGAATTTATGGCTATCATACTCTTGGGCTGGATTTGGCCTGTCATTCACCTCCAAATGCTGGCCACATCTTTGCTGTTCGTTTGTCCTTTATTTATGCCAAAGGAAATGTGCTGTCTGGATTATTTGTGTTATGTTCCCGAGTGCTGTTCATTTTTGCAAATTTGTGGTAATCTGTGGTTTTATGTTTCACTGTCAGTCATAAATTTTGGCAATTGCAGTAACATAAACTAGGCTTATGCCGTCGGAGGCGACGACTGGGGGTATATCCCCGAACGCCCCCAATCCTCCAATTCCCCAATCCTTGAATAGACCTTGAATAGGCTTTCATTTGAACTTAATTTCAGGTCAATAGGTCAAATGGCTCTGAAGATATGGCCAAAATGGTAATTTTCCTTCACAAAGCACCACCTGGTGGCAAAATATTGAACCATACAGGTATGATGTCACCATGTAACACGTTGTGAGGTCATGACCTTGCAGTTGCACATAGTTTCATGTCAATTGGAGAAATAGTTCCAAAGATATAGCAAAAATGGTGAATTTTATGTGACAAAGCTCCACCTTGTGTCAAAATTTTGAACCAAACAGGTATAATGCCATCGTGGCACACATCCTCAGGTCATGACTTTTCATTTGCACTTGATTTGAGGTCAATCGAACAAATATTTCCAGAGATATGATAAAAACAGTGATTTTTTCAGTTTTTGGCCCCTGGTGGCCAATCTAGAAATTGTAAATTGTCCAAAATTGAATCAGTTCTTCCTCTTTATGATACTTACTTATATGCAAAACTTGGAATTTCTAATTGAAATATTACTGCAGTTATCGCATTAACATGTAAATCAGTTTTTGGCCCCTGGTGGCCAATCTAGAGATTGTAAATTGTCCAGAATCGAATCAGTTCTTCCTCTTTATGATACTTACTTATGTGCAAAACTTCAAATTTGTAATTGAAATATTTCTGAAGTTATCTTGGAACAGTGATTTTTTCAGTTTTTGGCCCCTGGTGGCCAATCTAGAAATTGTAAATTGTCCAAAATCGAATCAGTTCTTCCTCTGTATGATACTTACTTGCATGCAAAAACTTGGAATTTCTATTTGAAATATTACTGCAGTTATTGCGTTTACACTGAAATCAGTTTTTGGCCCCTGGTGGCCAATCTAGACATTGTAAATTGTCAAAAATCGAATCAGTTCTTCCTCTTTATGATACTTACTCATGTGCAAAATTTGGAATTTGTAATTGAAATATTACTGAAGTTATCGCGTTAACACGTAGTGCGGCGGCGGCAGCGGCCGGACCAAAAACATAATATCCCCGGAATGCCATTCGGCGTTCAGGGATATAACTAGAAGCAGTCGTCTTTGAGTATGCAGACTTGATGAATACTTAAGGTTTTCTTTTTGGGGTGTATACTGCTTGGTAAAGACTCCAAGATGAATTAAGTTTGTGCCTGCCAAACATGTCATGCCATGAACGTGCTATCACAGCTAAGACAGTTTAGATAGAATTCTCCAATACTGTATCGCACAAAATATCTCTAATCAATGTCCCATGTATGTTACTTGATCTGCAATCAAGCAATTGTTCGCAATCAAGCTAGTGATTCGCTCAATAACCAAAACAAATCAATACAGTGGCTGCCTGATTTATATATAGAAAGCATTAAGCCTCTGTTTTATTTTTAATTAAAAAGTTGTGAAGCATTTTGACATTAAAATTTGAATACCTTTCAACAATTCTGTTCTTAAAATGGTCATGACACTGCATAGATTTTAAAAAAAATTTCTTGGTTGATGGCAAGCAGAGTAGTTTCGCACCTACTCGAAAATATTTTACAGGCTCTGTAATGGGCCTTATTATTTGGTAAATAGATTTTTTAACTTCAGGTAAAGTACACAAAAGCAGGTTAAGAGTGAACATGGATTAAAAGTTAGAGTTACAGTCCACCCTGATGGTGCACCTGTGTATCATGCTGGCTGTAATAATGTCTGTTTAGAATGCGTGGGCCTATTTGCATATGTTAAAGACCTCTTCTCCACGAAATACATGTAGATTTAGCCTGTGATTTAGACCAGCTCACAAACCTTGCTCTTGCACTCTCAGGAAGTCACATTCATTTTGCCTAATGACCGTCACCATAGAAACGGAGCTATTTTGGTCATTATGAATAATCACAGAACCCGCGTGGAGGTTCTCCATGTCGCATTTGTTTTGAATATGATTGTTCATGCATATGATCCAATAGCTTGGTTATAGAATGTCAACAGAAATGACTGCAATTTGCACTTAATGTGCGTGATCTTTACACCAATCGTGCACTATCTGACTGTGTGTGAAAGTGGGCCGTGTTCCTGGTTTCTGTTCTGTATTATGCGTGCTCTTATCAATCACTGTACATTTTGCCGATGTATTAAATGATGTGGCAGCAATTGGTCTGGGAGGTGGGGCACTGAATCGGGTGGGCATGATGTGGGGTTGGACCAGGGGAGGAGCAGCTGGGGGACTGAATGTGCGGAGGTTCATTTTGTGCAAGTAAAAAAAATGGACAACTCCTGTCACTCACTACATCTGTCATATTCATCATCATTTCCAGAATGGGTGGTTGTGTACGCTCTCCTTCAGAGTTCCACCACCCTTTCCCTAAACCCTTGATGAATATAAATCACAGCTCAGGAACACTGAGTGTACGATAAGTTCCATATATGGGAAACTCAACTGCAGTGTTTAAATTATCACAACCCCGCGTAATCCACTTTGGCTTCTTCACCATCTCAACAAACCTGTTTCAGTCAGATATGCATGGTCAGCTCCACAAACCTTCTGATCCAGACCACAGACCTGACTGTATAATGATTACTAATAGTATTTGGACAGTGACAGAATTTCATCAATTTCTTTTTGGCTCCTTGCAGCATCAAAATGGATTAGAAATGAATGAATCATATACTCTCGATCAATATATTCGCTATTTAAATTCAAAAATTTTGTCAAAAATATTGTTTAAGGCATGTTTGAATTAAAACATGCTGAGTTTAGAGACTCAAATAACTGGGCAACTAACATAATCATAAATCACTATTTTTTGGTGATTTTTATTAAAAATTCTGCGCGACCTATCACGGGCAAAAGTCAGGAATCCCCAGACATAATTATGGGTTCTTCCCTGATGATATCTTATCTGACCGGCACAACAGCTATTTTCAGTTCCTGCTGGCTCTTGGGACCCTCTTATCTTCAATGTGCCATGCACCTGCAGTGAATTAAATTTGCTTTATAAAGTGCTCCTCTTAGCATGAGAATGTATGGAGATGCCTGCAATGTGCAGTGTATAAGAACATGTTACAAAGTGTCGCAATTTGGTGAGTACGCTGACACGGCTGCAGAGGCCAACCATGGTTCCCTGATCAAAATTGCTTTGCGCATTCCAGAAATGTTTTACCCTCATATATTCAGATGTTCCTAATTTTAAAAAATGACTGAAAAAGCCTTGATGAATAATTTAGGCTTTCCTTTTGAATGTGATGAGGCACCGCCCACCAGGTCTTGGTCAATTATACTTGACTATAGTTATTAAATGATTTATCGCAGGAAACGGGATAGATTGATATGGGTAGCATGCCAGAAGAATCATTCTATGGTGGTCTAAGTCAGGCATCAATTACTTTTATTATCTAATGGAATCTGTATTTATGACTGTTTCTATTGATTGCCTGATGCATTTATAAACAGTTTGAAATCACTAATTTTGTTTTATTTGACTTTAAATCCCATTAATTTGCCTTTGTAGTTTTTTTTTTTTTACATATAAATCAAAATCATGTATATTCGGTTTCTGTTGAATAAAGACATTATTTAAGTGTGCTATTGGAGTACATGGCATTCTTTGTTTTCGTGGATAGTGATTACATTTCAGGAGACTGAGTGCCGGACGGCTCCACATGAGAGAACCAATGGCAGGGATGGGCAACGAGGGCCGTATCTGTCCCTGGTTTTCACACCAACTTCTGGGCTTTAGTTAGTTGATTATCTAAATTAGCCAAACTATTCATGAATTTTGACATTTATGGCACATTTCTTTAAATTATCATGAATGACCACCAAAGACTGTTCTTGTCTCCCTTCGTAGCGCATTTTTCTTTGACCAAACCTTTGCACAAATCTATATTTGTGTATGCAACCAATTAACTCAATTAGTCAGGGTAATTGATAGAAATAAAAACCTGCATACACACCGGCCCTCCAGGACTGGAGTTGCCCATCCCTGACCTATGGCATGATTAGTCTTACAAGATGCCATTATGTTGTTATTGGTCACTAACCCATTTCCTACAGGTCTGTTGTCCAGCAGGTTTTCATTACAGCCTTAACATAGCCCGTCTGACTAATTAGCAGTTAAACAGGATTTCATAACTTCTGAATGAGCTGCGTTTAACCAGTGTGGGAGTGGAATTCCAGAGGACTGCAGAAGTCCTGGAACAGGGCTGGTGGGCACTGCTATAGGCGGTGAGGCAGAGGGAGAACAGGCTCTGCAGCGGTTAGGGAAGGTCCATTCTGTGTTGAAAACTACGAAAAGTTTTTGGCAAAATTTCAGAGAATCAACTCCGCTGGGTGGTATGTCAGGTGGGCTATTGACGATTGGTTATGTGTAGCCCGGAGTTATCGCTTTCCTTCTGAGATTCAATCCCAGTATCTCTCTACCATAGTGAATGTGTATATTACAAAAAACTGAGAAATGTACTTAAATTCTCCTATAGAAGGGGTAATATTTTTGAGGATGATGGTTCTGTCTTCATAGCCAAGCCACCTGCCCCAGTGCAACATTCTTTGTTTTTAAAGCATTCTGCATTCAATTAATTTTGAGCTCAAGAGTTTATCAACATTTGTTTCAATGTCATTCAGATTTTTTTTTTTTTTTTCAAAAATTGCCTGTTGCAGCATTTAATCTAATCATGAGACTTAAGTTCCTAATTCTTCTCTCTCAAGTGGAGAATATTAGCTCATATTAAGTTACCATTTGCTTGGAAAGTGACATAAATCTTATGCCATTGGAAAATATAGAAATGAATCAAAATGTCCTCATCTTATTGGCAAAATTATTGTCTCACTTAGTAAAAAAAAGGTAATAGAAATCAATGTTGCAAGTTTAAATACAAAATTATTATACTCAGTAAGAAACATATTTTTCATTTTTTGCTGTGCAGTCCCCTTGGACACTCGACACAAGGATTGTAAATGAAGGAGAAGTTTTATTGATTTACAACTTGATGATACATTTGAAGTACCTCTTAGCTTTGTCAAATCATAAGCCAAATAGAGATTACAAAAGAGCTGCAGAGTGATGGTGGAAAACAAGTCATCCGGACACATTGCTGCATCGAACTGAGGATTAAAGTTCATTAAGGTGCTGTGTGTCTGTTCTCTCAGTTTTTTACAGACCCTTGTGCCAGCAGCCCTTGTCTCTATGGCAACTGCAGCCAGAGTGGTGATGGCAGCGTGTACACATGTGAGTGTGGGGAAGGTTTTGCTGGGGAAAAGTGTGACCAGCCTCTCCTGAGCCCAGCCACATTTGCATGGGCCCCCTCGACCGCACCCCCCGCCCTTGAGCATGCCACGCCCGCCTCCACCAGCACGCCCACCACAGTCCCCTCCACCACTCCTGCCCCGCCCACACTGCAGCAATGGAAACCGCGGCTGGGACAGAGAGTGGCTGAGATTGTATGGGAGGAGGAGCAGGTGAGCTTAACCCGTTTGTTGTTTTGGTTTTTTTAAGAAGGATCTGTTGATTTCCTTTTGAGGACCAGAGCCATCAATGAAGCGACTAATGTCAGTTAATAAATGATATGGAATATATGCTTATTCTTGACCAACTGACGGACTGATTGCAACGGACTAATTATAAATGATTGGTTTTTGTTGAACTTTAGAATTCATGATGATAAATGAAGGGTTTGTTTCCAAAACAAAATATATCCATTTTACTCATTTTGAGTAAATCAGCTTTTTTATGCTGGTGCCAATTGCATTTTATAATAAAACACAAATTTTACCTTGAAAAAAATACAACTCACGGTATGAATTTCTAGAGATGGATTTTGATATCTTGTGTAAGAAGCTCAGGGCTATCGCTCAGTGGAATTATCTTAATTTTTGTGATGTTGGCACTTTTTTGTTCAGAAGCAAACTCATCAAACACAGCCATCCCTTCCTCCATCAATATTCTACACTTGCTGCCTTATTAGTATCTCTCTCTCTCTCTCTCTCACTCACACTCTCTTTTACTCCTCCATGTGTATATGTTTTGTGTGTGTGTGTGTGTGTTGATGAGCTAGTGTTTTCCATTCATCCTGTTAAATTCTGTGATAACATTGTGTATGTTTCTTTCCCAGCAGTGTAGCTTCAATCAGCACCATAATTCATTGCACAATGACAGATTTTTTTAAATGTTGGTTCTTTTTTCCAGCACCATGAGTTTGACAGGATACAATGTCAGTGTGGCTGAGGTGCAGGCTGTCAGGTTTAATTTTAGGGTCTTTTCCTCCTTATCAGATAGATTTTTATAACTGGTCACATATCCTGTGCTTGCAGTGACTGGTTGAAATCTGTGATGCAGGGACATCAGTAGCCATAGGAAGTCTTCCCCGGTGATGCTCTGCCAGGCCTGATCTGCGGCCATCTTCAGTTCATGGTTATTTCAGGGACTTTTTGCCTTCAGTCTCTTCTTCAGCATGTAATGCTCAATTGAATTTAGACCTGGTGATAAAAATAACCAAAAAAAAAAAGTGTTTCCGTCCAATTAATTATGGTGCACATTCTACTTGTGTATGCCTGCTTCACATACGCTTGTTTTATGTTTTTCGTTCAAGGCAACAGAAGGTACATGTGGAAATGTGTCTGCAGGAATGATCACTCTTTCCCTGGAAATAGCAGATGAGACAGCTGCAAAGTAAGAATAAGCATCTTTAATTCATTGTTAGAAATAAAATTGATTCATGTCTGCATGGTGTGCTGGTATAATAAAAGTCATATCTTTTGCAAATTTTGAACCAGTGGTGCATTGCAATGATAAATATGATTAGCCCCTCGATTTAAAATCCAATGGTTTGCAGCTAAGGGATCAAATCATATTAATCTTGTTGCTTTATGATGGGTGACATTATTGTCTGTAGCCGATGCAGGTGCCTGCCCATGCTGCTAGTCTTTGAAATATGGGCAGGGGAAATGCATGCTTTTTTTGGGCAGAGGCCCTGTTAAACGTGTGTGAGCTTGGTAGTTTCAATGTTTCTGACTGAGAGGCTCCATCACAAAATGTCAGGTTGTAGTTTTCTGGGATAGTGGGGTCCAATGTAAGTCCAAACTTTATGAGGGGCCCAGAGCCCATTGCGGTATCCCAGGTTGTCAGTGCTTGCAGGTGTGTTAATGAATGTTCTACAGTACAGTTTACATACACAGAGAATGTTGTACAGAGTTTGTGTGCTGTGTTCTGCCAGGATCCAGATGAATGGCAGTTGGGTTACAAACGTATGGCGAGTGAGTGAAGGAGATTTTCAGAGCTGCTCCATACAAGATGGTACTGCTGCCTGGATTCAGCAGGCTCCAGATGGACTGGTTCTGCCTGGGGAGTCCCTACCACTCGGCCACAGCTACTTCCTGGGTAAATCCCACCAGCTTTAATGCTGCGTTCCATTTGTGCTAGGAAGTTGGGCTTTCTGAGCTCCCAGTTGGAAATTTCAAATGGAACTCCCCCTGAAGTCAGATTTCCAACTCACCTACCCCGAGTTTCAAGTTTAAGATGGCTGTTCCCTGTAACAACAAAATCAAAGATTCAGTAATATACTGCGTAATAACCCTTCTGTCCTATTGCGTGTCATTTAATCAGTCATAAACACAGTGCAGTGCTACTATTATCGGTGAACTTCTTGTAAAAGTATTGGTGCATGCAAAATGCCACGTAATTCCTTGTTATCAACTAGTATAGCTAACAATAGCTAACAATGGCAAAATCTTGGCCAGAGAAAACCTCGCTAACCCCAAGTCAGTTTCCCAACTAACTTAATGGAACACAGTCAGCTTGGGTATGACGTAATTCTCAGCTCCGACTTCAAACTGCCAAGCCAAATCGGAGGCAGCATAAGTTCTAAATTAAAGGTGTGGTGAACAGATGCTCAAAATTGTCTCAACTGACGATTTCACTGTGAATAATGCATTTTGACACTGACAGGAAATTTTAAAACCCTGAAAGCTATACAAAAAGATCTATGTTGAGAATACACAAACTTTGTGCCTTGACATCTGCGCATGGGTATGTTGGTGTAATTCAGTGCTGTTGAGGATGAGCGTCTGTGCTGCCATAGTCCAGTGTTACAGCCTCCTAGTGTCCTGTTCACAAAGGCACTGGCCCCTTTGCATTGCTGCTGGATTTTGACTACCATTCTTCCATGAAATCTTTGCCAGAAAAGAACACTTTGGCAGGAGGTAGATAGCTAACCCATTTAGAAGAGCGACCATGGATATGTGATTAGAATTATCTTAACCCTTTATTGCATGACTCTTTCCCTCTTTTTCTGTTAAAGGTGGTGAGTGGGTTTGGTTGCTTTAGTAAGGGTTAGTAAAGGGTTTACGCAACATTCAAATGTTGATGGTCCCAATCACTACCGGCACCTCAAAGCTCTGGAACACTGATGTAACACGTTGACAAGAAATTCAAAGAACATCTACTCTTCAAACAGAGTCCTAGAATAGGGAAGAATTTGCTCTGCCTTGCCTTCTGAGGTTATGTGCACCAAATAAAAATGTGCCCCACTCTGTAGTGTAACTACCAGACAATTTTGAAAATGAGCTGTACTGGTGCCAAAATGATAGACTGTAGCAACTATCATGCCAAATTTCTAACTTTGCTCTGCTAGCTTGCAGATTAGTATTACTTGCAACCAAGCCAAACCCATTCTTGGTAAGCAGGAAAAGTTATGCCCATCACGGAATTCAAAATTATTGTTGAACAAATATTCAAGGATCTGATCCTGTCTGCCCACAACCTTCCCAACCGCTGTCTATTCCCACAGGTTTCCTGCACAGTGGCACCCCTGGGGCCATGGAGGTGCTATTGCGCCTGCATCTGACCGTAAAGGCTAGCAGCTGCGTCGAGCCAGGCAGCCGCTTCAGTGACCCACAATGCTCTGGGAGGGGACAATGTGTCACACAGCTCATTAAGGTACAGTTATCCAGCACGCAACTGGGGATGCTTACAACTCATACATGGTATAATGCCATTCATTAAAACAAAACTAGATTCCGTAAAGTGCAATTATAATAACTCCAAAAATGCCCATCCATCCTGTTTTCCGAGATCAATCACATGACCTCTGTCTTCTTTGTATGTACCAGAGCACCTTTTACTGTGAATGTGAGGAGGGATATTCTGGAATTTTCTGCGAGGAGTTTGATGCTTGTCATCAGAACCCATGTGAGAACACTGGCACATGCATTGACCTGAGGCAAGGGGATGAAGGACGGAATTTCTCCTGCACCTGTCCTCCAGGTGTGTCTTGTAACCTCACCTGTACAGTGTTTGCTGCCCAGCTTTTAACTACCCTATCCATCTATACATCTGCACAATTTCTTTCATCGTCCACTGTGTTCTATATAAAACCTCTTCAGCCCCAATGCCCACGAGTGGTAAGACCAGCTTTAGGGGATTTACATAAATGCAGTTCCCTAGTTTAAAAAAAAGCATTAAACCATTTTCCTGGCATTTACAGTTTTACAGATAGAGGAATTTTTGTTTTATAGTGAAAAAAGAGAGAATTTAACCCATTTGGCCCTGGTGTGAAGAGGTTAATTCTCTTTTCATTTCAATGCTTTGCAAATGGTGCATTAATTCAAAATTCAAATTCAATTTATTTGTATAGCGCTTTTTACAGATAAACTGTCACAAAGACGCTTTAAAGAAAAGACGCATTAGATTGAATGGCTCAAGATTTGACCTCAACAGTCTCACAAACTGTTCTCAATAGGCAGAATGAAAAAACACAAGCAGGCATTGCATGAGAGAACCAAATGTTATTTACCACAGTGAACAGGAATGTCTCACCTGTACATTTTAGGAATTCACTTGTTTGCTCCTTCATATCTTTAATTTATTTGTTTATTTGTTTTTGCAAAATGCAATGCATTGTACTTTGACACCCTATATTTCCTGGATAATCTTTAGAAGTATACTCACAACAAGTCTGTTTTTATTCAACTGACCTTTTTTATCTTCGGGAGCGGCATTGTGCCAATTATTCCTTGAATTTGAATGACGTAATAATTTAGTCATGATTAGCCTTGTCCTTCAACTCACCCTGTGCCAGTGTCCAGAGGGATTTAGGAGATTAAAATAATGCATATGATCAGTTTGTTCCACAATAACAAAGAGTAGGCTCAACATTAAATTGTGTGCATGAAATTTTATCCTGAGTTTCTGAGTCATCTGTCTGCGGTAAAGACAAAATATTTACAATTAAATTGTCACTGCTGAGCGCAGAGGTCAGTTTCATAGTTCTTTCGGCAATATACTTGGAGTTTGTTAATGGGATTCATTACTGCGCTGAGAGAGAAAGGGAGAAGACAAGTGAAAATATTGGTTCATTAAAATGGTAGATGAACCCAATTAAATGTGCTACATGACGCACTACAAGACTTATTCATCATATTTTGACTCAATGCACTGAGAACAAAATAGAATAGTATTTGGAACATGTATTCAGTTCAAAAGCCACAAATTATGTCTGAGAATGGCGTTTTCTGTCACAATGTTGTGGTACATGTTATGCTATAAGTTGTGGGTCCACAGATTAGTGTGAACATACGAGAACTTGATGTTTTTCATCGTTCTGTCACTTGCTTTATGCCCCAGGGTATACTGGAGTGCGTTGCCAGGACATGGTGGATCACTGCCAGTCTCTGCCCTGCAAGAATGGGGCAACTTGCTCCAGTGACCTGCTCGGACCCACATGCCACTGCCCAGACGGTAGAGACCCCCCCCACCCACGGCCAGTTCTGGAAGCTGTCTTACTTCCAATTAGTAAAAGAGCCTATCATGCCTCCAGCCTTGTCTCTTTTCAGCCTTATCACTATTTAGGTAGTCCAATTTGTATATCATTGAAATAAGCTTACTGTACCAGTAGCCAAATCCAGTAAAAAAAAAAAAAAAAGAATAGTTTAACAACAGCCCAGCTCGAGATATCCTTGGCTTGGTCCTGATGTTCTTTCAGAACCAAGAATTGCAAGATAATTTTTACTAGTTTTTTTTTTCTGTTTTTTTTTTTTTTAAACCACAACCTTCTGCCTCATAGACTGAGTATGGGTTTGTGTTGGTGTTCACTCCTCAGGCTGACTTTTTCATGTTGCCCTGATTGGTTTAAAACCTCTACAACCTCAACTCCCCGAAGAGGTTATGTCGTTGTTATGGGATTTTCAGTGATAATTCTTGATTGCTCTCATCCTGTTCCCTTTTGAGATTGCTTCACTGACAATCAAACTATTTATATTCTGAATAACCAAGACCAATACATAACCTTACAGTAATAAAGAAATTACTGAGAAATGACAAAAAAAAAAATCACCCATTTATGAAGCACATATGCATGTGATATTGTAATGATGGCAGTCATCCAAATAGTTAATTTATCTAAAATTTTCTCTGAATTTCGTCTCTCATTTAAAGTACTTTTCAGCCGTGTATTTTAGTTTAAGATGGCGATCAACTTATTCAAAATGTTTTCACAGTTAAAAAGAACACATTTACAATGAGAAATATCTGAGGTGTACCAAACTCTATCGAACACTGGCACAAAACAGTCAATTATAACATACAGTGCTGTGAAAAAGAATTTGCCGCCTTCCTGATTTCTTCTTTTTTTTGCATATTTATCACGCTTTATGTTTCAGATCATCAAACAAATTTTAATATTTGACAAAGGCAACCCAAGTAACAAAATGCGGTTTTTAAATGATAAGTTCATTTATTAAGGGTAAAAATCTATCCAAACCTACCTGGCCCTAGTATGTGAAAAAGCAATTGCCCCCTAAATCCTCATAACTGGTTGTGCCACCCTCGGCGACAACTGCAATCAAATGTGTGCAATAAGTGGCAATGAGCCTTTCACATCACTGTGGAAGAATTTTAGCCCACTCTTCTTTGCAGAATTATTTTAATTCAGCCACATTGGAGGGGTGATGAGCAAGAAAGGCCTGTTTAAGGTCATGCCACGCCACCTCAATAGGATTTAAGACCGGACTTTCACAAGGCTACTCCAAAATCTTCATTTTGTTTTTTTTTAAGCCATTCAGAGGTGGATTGCTGTTATGTTTCAGATCATCGTCCTGCTGCATAACCCAGGTGCACTTGAGCGTGAGATCACAATCTGAGCATTCTCATTCAGGATTTTCTGCTAGAGAGCATTATTCATGGTTCCATCAATTATGACAAGTTGTCCAAGTCCTGAAGCAAAAAAGCAGCCCTTAACCATCACACTACCACCACCACATTTGACTTCTGCTACAATGTTCTTTTTATGAAATGCTGTGTTAGTTTTACACCTGATGTAATGGGATGCACACCTTTCAAAAAGTTCAACGTATGTCTCATCAGTTGTCAGTCCACAGAATATTTTCCCAAAAGTCTTGGGGATCATCAAGACGTATATTGGCAAATGGGAGGCGAGCCTTCGTGTTCTTTTTTGTCAGCAGTGGTTTTCACCTTGGAACTCTCCCATGGATGCCATTTTTTTGTCCAGTTTTTGTCTTATTGTTGAATCATGAACACTGACTTTAACTGAGTCAAGTGAGGCCTGCAGTTCTTCAGATGTTGTTTTGGGTTTTTTTGTGACCTCCTGGATGAGTAGTTGATGCGCTCTTAGAGTAATTTTGGTTGGCTGGCCAGTCCTGGGAAGGTTCACCACTGCTCCAAGTTTTCTACATTTGTGGATAATGGCTCTCACCATGATTCGCTGGAGTCGCAAAGCCTTAGAAACGGCTCAGTAACCCTTTCCAGACTGATAGATGTCAATTTCTTTGTTTCTCATTTGTTCTTGAATTTCTACAGCTCGCAGCATGACATGTTGCTTTTTGAAATCTTTTAGCCTACTTCACTTTGTCAGACAGGTTCTATGTCAGTGATTTCTTAATTCAACAGGTCTGGCAGAAATCAGGCCTGGGTGTGGCTAGTGAAACTGGACTCAACAAATGTGGTTAATCACAGTTAATTCATGATTCAACAAATGATTTCACATAGAGCCAGGTCGGTTTGGATAGCTTTTTCTCCTTAATAAATGAAATCATCATTTAAAAACTGCATTTTGTATTTACTCGGGTTATCCTTTTCTAGTATAAAAATTTGTTTGATGATCTGAAACATTTAAGCGTGACAAATATGCAAAAAAGTAAGAAATCAGGAAGGGTGCAAATACTTTTTTACGGCACAGTAGCTAACAAATTTGTACCATTTTATGAGCCTGATGAATTCAGAATTTTTGAAAGAAGCAGTGACACTATATAGTGTCATTAATGTGGATTGGAAAATGCCAGAAACCTTTGTGATATAATGAGCAATAATGCCAGCTAAATACAAATCTGCCTGTCAGTCTACGTATTAGTCTTCACGTGGGAGAAAATTGATGCTTGGTCACTTATTAGATGCAAGGAAGTGCAGTCGCACATTATAATCCTTGAAGACTTATGCCAAAACCTTTGTGATTCGATGAATTAATTATCATAGCACCGTGGCAACAAGTCTGCGACTGCTGTAATATTTATATTTTCACCAAGGTTACTGTGGGGGATTTCCCCTTCTGCGTTGTGTATTTTAAGTATTGTAAGCAATAAGTAATAACACACTCAGTCAAAGGCAGTTGATATTAGTTTATACGTGCACGGGAAGCCACACTAGTACAGACAAAAGTCCTAGGTGGAGACCTCCTAGAAACAGGGGTGACCCCAGATCTTATTCACAATAGGAGGGGAGGAGTTACAGTAAACAAAGAGTAAGGGTCAGCAGGTTACAGAAAGTAAATCCTTATATAAACAGTGACACCTACAGTTCAGGAGGTACACACTATGAAATAAGAATTTCCACCACAATATTCCCCCCTTACGGTCCTAATGGACCGACCACTAGATGTGATACATTAATAGAAGAACCTAACATTGAAGTTTTTATTAACAACAGTGAAATCGCAAGACTTCTGACAGTGACGTAGACACTGAAGTTGACGGTGGCCTCGATTAAATCTATCAGACTTAGTCTTGGAGAAAATATGTATGGTGACTGTTAATCCGTGGGGATCCCTCTCAACGATAACACCTGTAAAAAAATTCCTATCTATGAAATATTTTTACAACTAAGCTACGAAGAGCGAAATCGCTCTATATAGGTGTAATAATTCAGAGGGCCTACACTGATACAAAAACCTTCCCGGTTTTTGACTAGGGAAGGAAAAAAGCAGCAGTGTAGGTATGGATTATGGGAAGTTAAGGAAGTTAGTTGAACCCATGTAAGGAGCTAATGGGTTTTGTGGTTCTATAGATTCTTCTGCTAAAGAGTGGCTATAACTTTGCACCATAATTGTAACAGGTGGCTTCGTGCACAAAGAAAATATTACAGTTTTCAGACAATTAATTAACAGAGTGAATATGATTATTATGACAAGATACAGGACATAATGCATTATTTCAGTGCCGGCATGACCCAGTTTCTCTTTTAACCAGTCATAAAAGGTGTATACTTTTGGTGTATGTAGTTTTTTATAAATGTTATTAAGATGGTCAATAATACGGGGGATAGTTACATTACTGTAATCTGGAATATAAGTGCAGCATTCTGTGCCTATTACTGCACAGGTCCCCCCTTGGCTAGCTAGCAGATAATCCAATGCTGCCCTATTCTGTAGAGTCATCATTCTCACAGAAGCTAATTCAGCATTGATTACAGTAAAATCGGCAGAGGTGGTATTAGCCAACTCTTGAACCACTACAGATAAATCTGTAATCTGATTAAGGGCTGACATGACTCTATACTGAGGAAAAAGGGCTCTAAAGAAATCACAAGTTTTACAATTTCTGTCATGTGTGCGAAAATAATTAGAATGACGTTTTATGAGTTGCATCAGGTAAAGTGGTGGTAATACGCATAGCTGGGACTATGTATTCTAAAGAACAAATTCCACGCCAATTAAAAGGGAGCGACGAATAGGCCTTATTTACACAAACCCAATAGGCCCCAGCTGGGGCTTTTAAGGCACGTCCCCATATGGATCCTGAAGATTTCAACACTTTGGTTCCACAATAGGCTACTTCAATGGTCGGAGAATTTACATTTTGTCCTAGTGACATAGTTACACGTCCACAATCAGGGGGACAATTACAACAATTACAGGTTACTGGGTGATACCGGCACATGGAATATGAATTACATGAACAGTAACAGCCAAAACAGCGTTTACGCAGTCATGAGTCAAATAGCTTCAGGTTTCAAAGGATGTTGTCTGAGATAAGGGAGTTTACAATCTTCCTTTAAAGTGATTTTATGGGGGGTCGCTGAATTAACCAAGCCAACCTCTGCTGAATGCGTTTCCCACAAATTAGCGGGAACAGAGGCTAATGGCCCACTAGGAAGATACTCGGGGGAAGGGGTTGGAGAATCACGTTGAAATGATCCTTCAATGGTAAATGGTGAGAGAGAGAGACAAAATCCAGATTTAACTTTGGTTAAAGTCCATCCATTTGCCAACTTCACAGGGTTTTCACGCTTCTCTGCTGACAATACTTGCACCATAGAATTTAAATCCTTAGGTGTATTATCAGAAGAGACCGCTAAAGCCATGCATGGTATGGAATTTGGGTCCTTACACAATGATTTATGGGATTTGGTTAATAATTCGGTAGCTGCAATACCTACATCTGAGATAAAAACGTCTGACAATGCTGGGAATGTTATGGACTTACCCATATGATGCTCGGCCATCTGCTGATATTCTGTGAAATCTGATGAGATTTCACTATTCCAAGAGGCAGCGGTGACATGCAGATTACCCAAAGGTCTCATGCGGAGACACATTTGTTGCAGCTCTGGGGTGGCTTGCCCAATGACCTCCAGGGCTGTGGAAACAAAGGCTTAACAGACTCTGTTATTCTCCAAGAATATTCATGCGAAATTAGTATTTGTAGCATCATTAAATTAAGTTCATAATGATGTTCATATGGCACCTCCAAAAATACCCCTTCAGGAGTACAATGTATTTTACAATTCATCTTAAATAGTAAATCTCTACCCAACAAATTAACAGGAGCATTTGAGGTTAACAAAAAGGAATGAGTTGCTGTAAATGGATGGAAAGTTGAAGTTACTGTAACAGGAGCAGATACTGGAGTCTGTTGAGGTACTCCAGCAATTCCAACTGTTAAAACCTCTTTACCCGACTGGGGTAAATCAATCTCTTCAGTTCTTAAAGATGAAATTGTTGCTCCTGTATCAACTAAAAATGGAAAACTTTTACCATTAATACTCAAGTTAAGTGTTGGTTCCTCCTTAGAGACTTTAGTAAGTGTATGCAAAGGACATTGATTACACCTCTCTATTGCTTTCTGTTGGTTGTCCTATTCTTTCCCTTCAGGAAAAGGGTTGCTAACTGTGAAGTTAGCTACAGGGGGTGCAGTAGGGATAGCAGAATCATTGGAACACCATTTAGAGAGATGACCCCATCCCCCACGGGTGTTACAGTGAATCCTATTTGGGCAAACAGCAGCTACATGCCCAAAACCCCCACACTCAAAACAACAGTCATTGATTTTAGTTTGTACTCCAGGCCCCCCCTGCTGATTTTGGTTTCTATAACCCCCTCGAAACAATGCGCCATTTCCTCTTCCCCTACCTCTACTTCTACCTCTGCCCCTATTGTTTTGCAGATAAGCGTCTGGAGGTTGCTGTGAATAAAACACACCTAGCTCTTTTACGACCGCTCGTTTCTTATCTCTGTACTGCCTTTCTACATTCAAGGCAGCCATTTGAACATCTGCAAACGGAGACCTTTCCCAGTTCAACATCACTAATTTCAAGTGTTTTGATATGTGAGGCAATAGCCCATTCACAAAGCAAGCCACTTGAAATGCCTGACCTCGTCCTCGCCCATACCACTGTTTGTCTCCCATAAGATTTTAAATCTACGACAAAAGGCCTCCACAGTTTCTGTGTCCTCTTGCCTGCAGGAGGTGATGTTAGAAAGACATGCATTGCGCCCTGCATACACATTAACTGCTGTTCCAATAGTTCTTATGCAGTCCTGTCGTGTGTTATGCAAATTCCAGCCGTCTAAATCAGGAATAGCCATAGCTTGTCTTACCTCCTCAAAGCGTTCCCCAAAACAGGCCAGCATTAACTGTTGGATATCTCTGGGAGTGGGGTCATAGCAATTACAAACAGTGGTTAAGTGATTAATAAATCCTGTAGGATTTTTATCAGGTTTAGGGAATTGGTTAACCATGGCACATAATTCAGTAGGGGTCCAAGGCCTATAAACTAAAACACGATCATTGGGATCTGGTCCCACAGCAACAACCCGCATTGGAAATGTGGTTGCATGACTTAATTTTACCCTTTCTGCAATAGATTCAACTGGATCTTCCCTCTTAGTATTATAACCTTTTGCACCCCCCTTTTAATGACCAACCAGCAATCTTTCCCCAGTTCTTCCTGTCTGTGCTTCTGCAGCATCGCGTTTGCGTGCAAGCTCCAGACACACAGCAATGTCCTCATCATCAGAGGAATGAGATGAAAGATCAACAGGGTTAGCAAGAGGAAGAGAGGGATACAGACCTTGTTTGTTTTCACACCTTTTGGTTTCTTTAGTATTGCCCTTTTGTTCTTTTTGCACAAAACTAGTTAGTGTTTGTTTCATTGCTTTTTCAGCTTCTTCCCTCTTTTTCTTTTCTGCTCTAATTTGGATTTCCGCTTTCCATAATTGTAAGGCATTTCTATGTGCTTCAGCTTCTTTATATTTCAAAACTTTGTCTCAATTACATTACAAACTGATTTTAATCTATCATTATTAAATGAACCATCAACAGGCCAATTATTATTGGTCCAGATAGACCATTTTCTCATGTATTTAACTGCATTACCACCATATTTTTCCTCCATTACCCGATATGGAGTCCCTGCACGTGGTTTTTCTGGCTTCATTGTGCTGTTTGTTGAACCCATGATTTACAATATTGTCCAAACTCGTAGGCTATATTAAAGTTAAATGCAAATTGAACACTTTTGTTCAGCACCAGCACACTTAAGCCAAGAAAACTTATGGAAAAAGCAATTAAATACTTTATGCAGTTTAGAGAAGCAAAACAATTTAAACTTAATTTTAACAATAGCCGATCAAAGAAAATGCGCTTACCTTATTGTAGAGGACACACGGACTGTATTAGAGGTTACTCACGTGCTGAATTACGGACCAACGTTTTTTTTTGTTTTTTTTTCGCTGCGCATTAAACAGTATTAGCATTTAGCACATAGACGACATGTTATTTCAAACGAATACAAAACACACAAGCCAAGGCATCATGCTTTCTATAACATTAAACAGACAACATAAAACAAACAGAGCTGTCCCAGAATGACTGATATAGGCAATGAGTCAACGATTGCCGCGGTCTACAGGAATCTCTTATTCCTGACCCTCCTCGGGATTTTTTGTTTCCTCTTTGAAACTTTCATAAACCAAGCCTAGCTAGGATCCTTGGTATTCTCGACTACTTTTATGCCTTTCATAAAAGATTTGTACACAACTTATTAACTCTAACTCACAACGAATGTTAGTTTAGTCTCTTGTTAGAGAAGCGTCAATTCTCAAAAGAATCACGCTTTAACTTAAGCTCACCACGATCTTAGTTCGTCTCTTGCTCAAGCCGACTATGAATTAAGGCAAGAATAGATTTCTTCGGCTTTGAATCTATTCCGCAAGTGCTATCGGTCTTCATTCAGCAATGAACCGTCTAGATTTGATTCACAAATCAGCACTATAATAGTCGTATTTGTACCCCTTGGTACAGTTTGTACAGCGTCGAGTATGTACTGTTCCCATTGTCAATATCAAAGCATCCTGGGAGTTTTATAAAGAGGTACCTAGGATATTACAGCCTAGAAACGCGAACAACCTGACAAAGTTAATAACGAACAAATCAAGTCTTAAAACCGTAAGTTTACTCCAATTAATATTACAGGGTTCAAAATTAATATTAGCGTATGCAATATCCCCGAAAAATACGCGGTACCCAATTATAAACATACAGCAAAGCAACCAAGATCACCCGCTGTAAGACTGAGCATGTTAAAACAGATTCAAATACTTCGCGGTAACATTTTCTCACCCACAGGCAGAACTCTGTTTCCTTCCAGAGTAAGGGATGGAGTGAAAACTCCTTGGTTTTTTACAGTGCGCACGAACCGTTCCTCTGGAAATAAGCAGAAGTTCAGGTCCTGATGCAATTCCGATCCGGGACACGGCACCAAAAACTGATTGTGGGGGATTTCCCCTTCTGCGTTGTGTATTTTAAGTATTGTAAGCAATAAGTAATAACACACTCAGTCAAAGGCAGTTGATATTAGTTTATACGTGCACGGGAAGCCACACTAGTACAGACAAAAGTCCTAGGTGGAGACCTCCTAGAAACAGGGGTGACCCCAGATCTTATTCACAATAGGAGGGGAGGAGTTACAGTAAACAAAGAGTAAGGGTCAGCAGGTTACAGAAAGTAAATCCTTATATAAACAGTGACACCTACAGTTCAGGAGGTACACACTATGAAATAAGAATTTCCACCACATTACCATCTCTCCAACACTGTTGGGCACTCTTTTTCCTTATTTGATGGCTAATTATGAAAAGTAAATGTTATTGGTTTGGTGTAAGAATGTAACATAAGGTGAGGTTACTGAAGGACTATCATGCAGTACATACAACGGTTTGTCACTGAAAATCCCATAATGTCCCGATTGAAGGGGTTAACGTAGGACAAACTGAATAACAAAATGAAATGATCCTTTATCTAAATACTGCCTTTCATCATTGATCATTTTTATTTACAGTTAATGCTGGTCTTAGCCATTTTTGTCCACATGGTGCTTGCA
Organism: Gymnothorax reevesii; assembly: GCA_029721435.1. NCBI lineage: Eukaryota > Metazoa > Chordata > Actinopteri > Anguilliformes > Muraenidae > Gymnothorax > Gymnothorax reevesii. Next base: position 135,638,336 of record CM056574.1, on the reverse strand, counting down.
ATGTTACAAGTCTATGCACTTATTTTTGAATCATTATTGTTATTTGTTGCACTGAGCGACTCTGTTGCCCCATTATAATCAAACCTGCACAGTTAAATGACCTGCGGTTCTCCTGGGTGCCATTCAAACCTCCAAAAGCATAATAAAAAGCAAGGGAACCAGGCAACTGGGCAAAATGATGCAATAGACAAATGACTGTGAAGCAAAGTTGGCAGTGGAATTCCACTTTGCCCAGAAGAGTAATGGCCTCCTCCGGGGCCACAATACAATGCATTCCCTTCTGAATTATTTATGGAAAATGGAGGTTTGCCAGTACACACAAATAAATGCTGCTCTTGGAGGAACTGAAGTGACAATTAGGAAATAGCCTTTGCCATCTTCAGTTGGTACACTAAAAATCAGTAAAAAAACTCTGGTCTGCGATTACCTTAGTCAGCACTGTTTGCAGATTCTATTGCCTTATCTACAGTTGCTTCCCACACACTGACTGACTATGAAAGCTATTTTTCTTATTGGGTTCCCTCTTGTTTCACATTTGCTGCCATAATGCAGACCTGTAGATGCAGAAGTGATGTGATGCTGATGTGAATTACATGCGTGAAATCACCAGTTCAGTCCTTATCGTGACTTGTGGGAATGCAACTGGTGGCGCTTTATTCACATTTCTATTTTTATAGCTTTCAGCGGTCATTAATTTCAAAACAACCTATAATACAGTGTATTGATTTGTGCAGACAGAAATTCGATTGTACTGTTTATTTGTTTTTCTTTTATGAACTTAGGTTCTCCCACCTTAGCAAACACTATCTTGCAATCTGCACCCATCTGGTCTCTTTACATGAGATCACGCCTTTAGCCAATTCTACAACTTACAGTGCTGTTCTCAGAGGGGTTGGTTGGGAGTGCCATGTAATTTAGCAACAAAGTTGTCCTTTTTTTCTCTCTCAAGCATGAGTGCTAAGAGGCTGAGCAGTCCTGGATAAGATGCAGTCTGAGTTTACATGTGCAGAGTCTTTACTCCGGCATATTGCTCGGTCCTCCAAAAATACACCAAGTTTATTCTATCCCTTTGATCACACACTACAGCCTGTGCTCTGATCCTCAGGGCTGCTAATTATGAGCTTGTTCCTTTTTCTGCTGTTCTGTCCCATCCATTCTTTCCTACTCCAGTCTGTTTGACACGGTTTGTGGAAGTGTGCAACATCAGAGCAAGGGCAAAGGGAACTAGTCATTTTGTGTCATGTGATATAGAATGATCATGTGATGCTGGTTTGCTGGATTCCATTTCCTTCCTCCAGTGGAATATCAGAAACCTGGGTGGGGATATTCGTAATGCTCCAATACATCAGCCGTCAGCTGATACCCAAGTGTAGAAATGGGGCAGTTAGTAATTCCAACGGAGTGGTATAACCTTTAGGGCAGGGAATTTTTTATTTCAAGAGGTTTGCTGTGCTGCCCTTTTTATCCTGCATTAAATAGTGCTTCTGCTTTTGCAAACTGTGTCTATTGCACATGGATGCAGACCCTAATTATCAGGCAAAATGTCTGAAGACCCGAGTCTTTATCCCTTATACTCAAAATTTTCTCTTAATTTATCCTTTAAATTGGTTCAAAGTCAGAAAAACATTTTATTCACATTGTGGGACGATATCACACACTGAGAGAAATATTCAAACCCAGGATGCCATGTTTTTGGGGCCACAGCATTACATCAAATGGTCTATTTCTAGATATCTATATCTACCTGGTCTCATGTGCCACTATTTCCAATAATATTTTTAGACTCCAACATGGATGGAATAAGATTGAAAACCCCATCTTCTGATATATAATTGAAGGAGAGCAGAAACCTTATGTAAATCAGGAGCATTAGTCATGAGCAGAAGTCATAAACACGCTTTTATTTTTATAAATCTGTATTTGCGTTAGATGTTGAACTCCCCCTCTAAAATGGCTGTGTTGTCTCATCTTTTTGCCTTTAATCTGTTTGGCATTAATGTAGTCATCAACATTGACACAGTGACAATGATTCTCCCTGAATGCCTAATGGAAACTGCAGTGTAGGTGTCCACAGAAATACGATGACTGTCACGGAATAAGCATGACACGTTACATTCCAGCCTTTTTGATGGGAGTTTGCCTGCCTTTATCTTCCAAATTCATATGTGTAGTCCTGCGCGCTAAAAATGAAAGTGGCATTTGAAAGTAGATGTGAGAAACTCAGAGCGACCCACAGGGGGAATGGGCTGAAGCAGGCTGTCAGATGCCTCCCTGGAGAGAATACTGATGCGGTGCTTTTCTTCAACATGTTTTTACTCCATAAAAATTAGATGAACTGTTTTACTCAGCCTCAAGTGGTTCAAAACTGAGCACGTTGAGGAATTGCAGGAAGCAGGCCATTTTATATCATTCTGGCAAAAATATAGTTGTTGTATTCTTGTTTGCATAAGACAATAATTTATATTTTAATACTTAAAGAAATGATCTTCAATTTGTTTGAACTAGTTTAAGCCGTTGATTGTGGCAGATTCTTTTTTTTTTTTACTTAGTTTTTATTGCAGCTACCATTATGCATACATTCATTCATTACAATTTTTTCTGCTGTTTTTTTCCTTTGTTTCTCTTTTTCAAAAAATTATGAAAATAGACAATAGCAAGTAAATTAAAGCCACATTTTCTTACAGTAACCGAAGCAGTACAATAATATACTCAAAAACATCACAAACATCCACATACACCAAAAAAAGGAGGGGGGGATATGCGCATGTGCAATGTCTAATAATTTTAATAGTATGAATGGAGAGGTTAAGTTCATTCAATCCATTAATATAGTAGTGGCAGGGTCCCGTCTCTTAATAAAATTATGTCTTTGGAGACTCAGAGAATATGTTATTTTTTCCATCTGGTAAATTTCCCATACCTTCTCAATCCACATATTGTATGTTAGAGGGTCGGGTTTCATCCACTGAGTCGCAATACATTTAATTGCTGCTGTTAACAATATTTGTAAAAGGTATTTTTTTGCCCAACTTTCAAAGCCCTGTGGGATTGGACCCAACAATGCAACTTATGAGTCTGATGTGACATCTTGATTAAATATTTCTTGAACGGCCTCGAAGACCTCTCTCCAAAATTTACCTCATTTCGTGCAGCACCACAATATGTGGGTGTGGTTGCCAATTTGTGTGCCGCATTTCCTCCAACATAAATTTGAGTATGACGGACCCATTTTAGCCGCTATTTCTGTAGTCCTAAAAAATCTCATTATTACCTTCTATTTAAATTCTCTGCAGGTATTAGAATTGGTTACAGTATGTGCTTGGTTACATATTTCCTCCCATTCATTCTGTGATATATTCATGTTCATTTCGGTTTCCCATCTTCTATTCACCTGATATGTATCGTTCACAGTAGTGCATTCATGTACTTGATACAGGTTACTAATAACTTTACTCCCTCCATATCCCCTTTGTACTATTTTTAAGAACTCGGCAATTGGGGTGGACTCTAAGACTTTATACCACTCTTTATGCTTTATCAGGAAGCTTCTTAACTGTAAATATCTTTAAAAAATCTGTGTTATGAAATATGAATTCTGCTTTTAGCTGTTCAAAGGATTTAAAGCTTCCGTCTTGTGGCAGAATTTTGATTTATTAATTTCTTATTATTATTATTTAAAAATCAGTAAATGTTACGACCTAAATCCTCGTACCGCACAGATTGGGTTCTGCAATCAGCTCCCCTCGTCTGTATTATGACAATTCTGCACTGTCACCAGCTCCCATTAGGGTGGCATGTAATTAGCTGGAGTCATTGAGGGAAGAAGAGTTCCATTTTGTGGGGCTGTCACATTAGATAATTGGGTTGGCCACAGGCTGCTGATAGTGGTTATGGTTTTGACATGGTGGCTGCATAGCTCAGCTGCTGGAATTTAGTCTGTAGCCGTGAAAAGAAACAGCTGCTGGCATTATTCACTGATGATGGGGAAGTACTGTCACGAAAGCTACGTTGCTTCAGTGAGGAACAAAATGCCTTTATTTTGTATGCCACGTACATTTAAGTCCATCGTTTAACATTGAAAGGCACTGTAGCTCACTAATGTGCTGTCAAAGGTAATGTAGGGTTTGAAAGATCCTCACCTTCTAATGGATGATTACTTTCAAGCTGTTCCCATTGACTTTGTTTGATTTTCAATCAAACAATCGATTAACTGACTAATTGGTAGAATGACTGGCTAATTAATATTAAGGTAGCATCAATGAACATTGTAACAGCTAGTTATATGCCTTATTTTCACATATTACTTCATTTGTCTGTAAACTTTGAATACTCATTAGACAACAGAGACTTGCAATAATTTGCTAGCTAGGGTTACTTCAGCCTAATTAAAGCCATTTGAACCAGTTTGAATCTAGCGCTTGTGCCATTGCTTTTAGATAAGGCGGACTGCAAAACAACGAGGCAATGGAAAGCAGTGAAAGAGGCCTAGAAACAATACTGACAGATGCTGGTGGGAAACTACTGTCCTGCCAAAACCTGACGGATGTGGCAAGACCAGCAGCTTATCACTGTCTTAACAAGCACCAGCGGGGGAATAGCCAAAAACACTGTCTCTTTAGCTGACCAACGCAAAAAAACCCACTCCCACTTTGAGAACCCAACAGTGAACCACAGAGGAGATTCTAAACCATCCACAAAATATAGGATCTGCTGAATACCGTAGGAGACTATGTCCGTATTAAGCAACAGGCCCAGACAACATCCCTGGCCCTGAAGGCATGACTAGGCCTGAACCAAATACTCCGTAACCATGTATATCAGAGCATAGGACAATAAAGCATTGGACAGGTTGAGAGTAACCCTGCATTAAAAGGGACACTTACTGGCAACCTTGATGGTACATCTGTGCTGTAGCGAAAGCTGTGCTTAAATTGACAGTTTTCAGGCATTGAATGTTACGAAGCAGGTTTGTGCTTACATCTCATTTTTTGCTTTCCTTCTTGTAAAGATTTGTGATTTTGTTTTGTCTGCAATGAACATGGGCAACATTTAAACTCAGTCTATTTTGCGTAGGTGAATACAAACCCCTGATCAAGGTTTCAGGGTCACACTGAAGAATGCTTTTCTTGGCCTTCCCCTCTCTAATGCAAGCCATGCAAAATGCAGGTTTCATTTAAAAACCCCAAATCTTTATCCATTGCCCTCCCTTTTGACACACAAGATGGAAGGTCTTCCTTCATCTGGTGGGGAGGACACTCTATCAAAGCAAGCTGTATTGAGGTCATTGTTTCTGCAGTAAAGTGGAGAATAGCAGAGCCATCTTCTCTTGGGCCTGTGTATCACAGGTGAAATATGACCACAGTAATTCCATCAGTGCATATTCCATCTAGGGAGCCCTGCTTTTAATCCCCTCCGGCCACGTTTGATTGATGTCTTTTAGAGCCAAGATGGCGAACTTTTCTCCTTTTTTACCTGTAACAAGTATTTACACAAGAACATTTACGCTAGAACTTTAAGTTTAAGGTATTAATGTAAAATGGTTCTCTGCTGGTGGCTGAAGTAGCTATACGCTCCTATCGCACTCCTGTTTCACCTGGAGTGCATCAGCAACTAGAAGATTATGAATAGCGATAATAAATTTGAAGCATGCAGTTTATATCCCACATTATTATTTATCTCAGAACGTACAGTATGTTTTTCCTTGAATCGCGTTCCACTTTTATTGCCTCTGTATTGTATAATAATACAGTAGCGTGCAGTGATATTTATACACCACCTCTTTCATCTGTAAGGGGTCCTAATATATTACTCCTCCATAATTTTTTGATGAAAAAAACTATTGTAGACAATGAGAACAATCGCAAAAGTACATTAAAAATATGGGTAATAATCAAAAACACTGAAAACATCTACAGTAGTTTTTACGTAACAACTGAACAGTGACGCAAATTTTATTTTTTGACTCTTGCATAGCCTGATGCATGTTTGAAGGCTCATTCCATAATTATTGATGCAAAAAAAATTGTTTAAACTGGTTTGAGACAACAGTACCTCTGCTGTTCCAGTATATAAGGTGCCGTGAACTTTGAGCAGTGTCAGTGTTAAACACGATGGCATGAAGGAAGGAGCTCTCTGAGATTGTTCGGAGCTGCATCGTGGCCTTACATGCTGAGGATGTTAAATGCTGCTATGGCACAGTAAGAAACACCATCAAGCATCGGAAGAGACAGGTTTGCTAAAATCTAGTGGCAATAGAGGTGCAAAACAGAAGTTAAGTACCTCTGATGCTAGTTATCTGTGTGTGACAAGTAAAAAAAATCAATGGTTGACAGCGCAACAACTTTGTGATGATATTAATAGAGCCAGAGGTGAAGAGATGAAAGTATCAAGATCTGCGATTTCCAGACGCCTGTGTGAAAATGGTCTGATTGGTCATGTTTCTGTCAAGAGCTGGCAACATCAAAATAGACTTGAGTTTGCTAAGAAATTCAAGGATTGGACACTAAGGGTCCACAAACAAGTCCTTTCTACTGATTAATCAAAATTCAAAATTTTCTCACCCAAATTCAGAACTTACATGCAGAATTGAGCTATAGTACATTTCCAAAATGACTGTTTAACCCCTTTAGTAAACCATGGAGGTGGTAAAATATGGTTTGAGGTTCAGTCTGATCGAAAGGTGCCGGTGATCTCATAAAAATCGACGGAATCATGGATCAAAAGAAGCATGTCAGCATCCTTGTTCGGCATGCATTGCCATCTGGAAAGAGACTGATGAGTTGGGGATTTTATTTTCAACAAGATAATGACCCTAAACGCACTTCTTAGAATTATCTCAGTCAGAAAGAAACATGGGGTGACATGAAAGTTATGACTTGGCTTGCTCAAAGTCCAGAGCTTAATATGACTGAGCAAATCTGTTGTGTCTATTTGGAATGAACTTCAAACCATATGGAATGGTTTAGTGAGTAAGGAAAACCAAAAAACATGGAAAACTATGCCTGAAAGATTAAAAGCAGTAATCAAAGCAAAGGGTGGCTACCCTTGAAATGGCCTTATCCCTCAAAAATACATTGTAGTTTTTGCTACATAATGGTATCTGTTTGCTTATTTTATCCATATGATCCAATATTACATGAAATAAATACCGGTAATTGAATTGTGCTTTGTTTCTGATTTATCCTCATTTTCTTTAGTGCATTATCATCATTGCTCACTATTGGATGTAATTATGTTTTAGTGGTGTGAATGACTGTTTAATGCCAAAGAGCAGAAGGAATTAGACACAATAACAGAATTAATACTGGTACTACTGAAGTTATTAAAGCAATATAAAATATTGTGTATAATATTAAATTATTTCCTGATTCTCACACTTGCCCCTCTCTCCCTCTCCCTCACTCTCTCCCTCCCTCTCTGTGCAGGGTATGAAGGCTTGCTCTGCGATCAGAGTATTGACCCATGCAGTTCCTCCCCCTGTCACAATAATGGCAGCTGCTTCTCAGATGGATGGGGCTTTGGCTTTGGCTGCAGCTGTGCCCCTGGGTTCACTGGCCCCACTTGTGCCCAGCTCGTTGATTTCTGCGCCCTCAACCCTTGTGCCCATGGGATCTGCCGCAGTGTGGGCACTAGTTACAGGTGTCTCTGCGTGCCAGGTAAACACTGCCCATGCATAGTCTCTGTGGAAGCAATTTCACAAATGCAGGAGAATAGTGGGCCAAATTCAACCCCTGATTTTAATGAAACCAAGTGCAATACCCATTCAATTGCTGCTTGAGCAGTATTGGTTCTTGCTGTCTTCTCAATTTCATAAGTAGCAGTAAAACAACTTGAAACTTGACAATTCCTTGGGTCCTCAGCAATACACTCACCAAGTATGAGGTCAGTTGGATGAATAGCTGTTGAGATATGCAGAGGACACACATCAGTAACTTACATGTACACACAAGAGGACAGATTGCCATCTTTCCTGGATGGTAATGATGCATGAATGTGCAATATTGAACATTCCACTGTGTAGCAGCAGTGATTACATTTCCTGAATGAATATCCTGGGTGAAAAGAAATAATTGCAAAAAATAAAGCTACTTTGCGGAAACAAAGCTTTGTTTGTAAAATGGTAATAATTGAGCGGTTCATCAGTGGATTTCCTTCCTCGACTGTTTCATTGGCTTTTGGGATGCCTCTATTTCATTTACTGTAATGATGGAAAGAAGACTACTGTTTTTTCATATGGGGGCCTATATTATTTTTTGCTTTTTCAGCTTGGAACAAGATTAGGAGGGCATGGTTAAAAGAAACAAACATGTTGGCAAATATTATTTGTAAAAAATATATTATAACTTTAATAATTCAACTGGTCGTTGACCAGCTAAGTTATCAAGATGCTGTAAACTCTGTTATCCGTCCTCGATGTCGTCTGCTGTCTGTTGTCCGAAAACAATTTCACCCATAATCCTTAGTGGCCACAAATATTGATCAAATTTAACGAAACTTTCCATGTAATATTGTTAGCGCATTAACTACTTTGAGATTTCGTTTCAGCCCCTCACCCCCTAAAGTGGGTGTGGAAGGGTGGCCATATTGGAAAACCATTTTATATTTTTCTAACCTCTCTAATATAGATAGTAAGGGCTGAAACTTGGTATAAAAGTAGTCAACAACATGGTTCATCATATAAATGACAGATTTTTACGATTTCAGAAAAATGGCCATTTTAGTGACCTTTGACATTCCTTCACCCACGGATACTGATTTGGACAACCTGTAACCCTAGCTGCCATAGATATTGCTCAAATGTGACAAAACTTTGCATGAAACATCTTTAGGACATAAATTAGTTAAACATTTTCATTTCAGCCTTGCAGGCTTACACATGACTGAAATGGGCAGTTGAGTTTCCGGTTCACTTGAAGCTCCAGCTTTTATCTCTAAGCCCCGACTAAGGGGCAGAGGGGCATTGTCCTCCCCTTCGCGGACGGGTGGCAGATGGGAAAAGATTGTCTGGGCCATTTCTCTGTAATCACTTGGGTTAGGAACTTGGTGGGTAGCCATGCCTCATCGAGGTTTTGTACCCCAAATGACCTTTGACCTTTGCTCAGAGACCTTGACCTTCGAAACTTTGTTCGGGGCATTTTTTTCTCAAACTGCTTGGGTTATGAACTTCTTTTTGCATTTGTGGACTCACCTTGGTGGGTAGCCGTGCCTGGTCAAGGTTTTGTACCCTAATGACCTTGACCTTTGCTCAGTGACCTTGACCTTGTGACACGTTGTTTGGACAGTTTCTCTGTAACCGCTTGGGTTAGGAACTTGATTTTGCATATGTAGACTCACTTTGGTGGGTAGCTGTGGTTCATCGCAATTTCATATCTAAATGACCTTTGACCTTGCCTCACTGACCTTCACCTTTAAAACTTTGGTCTGGGCTATTTTTCTAAAACCGCTGGGGTTAGCAACTTGATTTTGCATTTGTGGACTTACCTTAGTGTGTAGGCGTGCCTCGTCCAGGTTTTGTACCACAATGATCTTTCACTCCGGCTCAAACACCTTCACCTTTGATTCAGTGTGTTGGGGATTAGGGGTATTGCCTTTGATCCCATGCAGCACATTTTTATTTCAGAGTTGACCAACTGATTTTCCATCCTCTTTTGCCAAATGCCATATCCCTGGCAGACAGCGCAGAGTACCGTGTACACTCATGTTGCTTTTGTTTATCAAAATGATCATCTCATTTGGACATAGACACTTATTGACACACACCTACAGCATATTATCAACAGAGATGAGAAAGGGAGGAGAGATTTATATGACAATAAATAGCCATATGTACACTGTCACTCCATTCATCCCTCTCCCTCTCTCTCTCTCACATTGCATTTTGTCTGCATACTGGTTGCCATGGAGACACTGCGCTGATCTACCGCTCCCTTTGTCTGCAGCTGGTTCGGGATCTAGCTGTACATGATACAATTTTCCCTGTCATGACACTGCAGACAGCCATAGGCTGTGATATGCGCAGATGTAGTATTCTGTATGCACAGCGGTATGCTGGGAAATAATTGACCTTCATTCATCTGCATGAATATTCCTGCCGTTATCCACAATGGGTTTGAGTTACCAGAACACAGAATAGCAGAGTGTACATGACATTTACCAGTTCCGTGTGTCAGCCCTCCTTAGTCATTATTAGTGCTCCATCACTCACACAAACACTGGTAATCGCAGCCATTTCATAACTCTCCTTGGCTGCGGATAGTTTCCCATGTGCACTCTGATGCCTCTGTGTTACGGCCTCTCGGGAATATATTTCATCACCTTCTTCCTGAAGAGGCAACGGTCTGTCTTTTCTGATTTATTTGATTTTTCCAATTTGACCTTCAGACCTTGCTTCAGACCTTGTTCAAACACACTTGTACACTCACCCAGGGATGAGTGTGCGTGTGTCTGTGCCCAATCAAGTAGAACAATCGAGTGCTGATTCTTGTTAAACACTGCCACCTCATGGCCAGGTATGCATTTTCTGTATTCATTTGTCAAGCTTTGTATTTAAGGTCTGACACATCTAAGGTTGGCAACCTGGAAAAATCTAAGTGTTTTCAGCATTTTTGTAAACCATGAAGTGCCAAACGAAGAGTAATTTTTCAGTTTAATACTTTTCAGGACTTAAAGAAAACTAATTCCTAAAGTTTGCTTTCTTTCTAAAACCTAAATCTGGCAACTGTGTTTTGTTCTTTTCCCCAGGGTACCATGGACTGTACTGTGAGGAGGAGTATAATGAGTGTGTGTCTGCTCCCTGTCAGAATCACGCCACCTGCAGAGACATGGTTAATGCCTACGAGTGCGTCTGTCCTCCACAGTACCAGGGTGGGTAATGATAACGGACACTGGGCGTGTACTTGTGTGCCTGTGTGTGGATGTCTCTCCGTCTGTGCATGTGCATCTATGAATGCAAAAACACATGTTGTCAGCTCGACAACCTAGTCGAGACTTAATTGTGAATTGATTTTTCATGTCCTTAATTATTCAAGCAATGTAATATGCATTTGTTAGTCATGTAAATGAAGTGTAATTATGAACAGAAATAGAGATCTTGCTCTCTGTGTCGACTGTGTCTGTAGGGAGGCATTGCGAGATATACAGAGACCCTTGCCTGGAAGTTCACTGTCAGAACGGAGGGACCTGTGAAAGACAAGGCCTCAACTCCTCCTGCGTGTGTCCACCTGGTTTCATTGGTGAGCCTGAGTAATCTTCGCCTGTGAGCGAGCACCGAAGCCAAGAGCCTACACTCCCGAATCCCTGTCCTGAATGTTCAGGCTTTACTTCATCACTAAAGTAACTGCCTCCATTTTCCTAGGAGCCAACTGCGAGATCGAAATCAACGAGTGCGACAGCAACCCCTGTCACCATGGCGGCACCTGCATTGACCAAACAAACGGCTTCACCTGCCACTGCCCACAGGGGTGGGTGGGGTCGAACTGTGAGATCCGTGAGTATCCCGGGTCATCTGCGCTTCTGTTTTACCACTGGCTCTGCCACACGATGCTTCAGGATGAGGCCTCAGACTGAGGCGGTTGCACAGGGAGTGGGGCCTCAGCAGTGCGTAAGGAGCAGGGGCTTCAGAGGGCAGTACACTCCCTGATTCAGTAACGGCTTGTGTCCGTGACCAGACTTCAGCTGTCAGTCTCTGTCAGCTGGCCTGCCTTCAGTCACAGCTGGTACAACACTGCTCATGTCAGTGGTTCTCAAACCCGGGGGGTGCAGAGCCACAGCAGTTGGGGTTTGTGGATGTTGAACATATTTAAGGTGCATGAATAATAGGTGCTTTGTTCCTAGAAAGGGCTATTTTGCTCATTTGAATCTTGTATCTTCTTCAATCGCCCAAACTGTTATTGATTAATAAAAATGAAATCCAATTTGTCAAGGTGGTGGTGGTGGGGGGTGAATTTTTTTGGCCTCTGACGGAAGGCTAAATTGAAAATAGAGACCCACTGGCTTCCATGGATATCAATGAAAAAGTTTAGACTGTTTGTAGTTGTGCTTATTTCGGAGGATGAATGTAAGTGCATGGCCTTTCCTGAGTGACTGGGTATTCTCAACTTTGCTGAAAATATAATTTTATTGATATGATATTTGTGTGTTCTTGTGTGTGTGTGTGTGTGTGTGTGTGTGGGTGGGTGGACATGGGTGTATGCGTTTATCTCCCTCAGACTTGCAGTGGAAGGCCGCACACCCTGATGACACCCTACCTAGCATGCCACGCCACTCCCTGTACATCATCATCGGGGCGCTGTGCGTGGCCTTCGTTCTCATGCTCATAATCCTGATCGTTGGAATCTGCCGCATTAGCCGCATCGAGTACCAGGGCTCGTCACGCCATGCCTACCAGGAGTTCTATAACTGCCGTAGCATCGACAGTGAGTTCAGCAACGCAATCGCCTCCATCCGCCATGCCAGGTGAGTCGCACCGCACAATGCCAGACAGAATTTGTTTTGTGTTGAAATTTGTTTTGCATTATTTTCCGTACTCTTGCTTGGTCCATTTGAGACTGGTAGTAGAAACTGATGGATGGGGTTTTGATTTAAGGATTATTTTAGCTATGTTCAGAATTGCTTTCTTGTGTCCTATGCATACTGCTCTAGCATGTACTGGATGCTACATGCGACTCTCCATCGTGATGTACAGTGTTGTAGCCAATATGTGACAATAACCTATGTTGTGTACTAAGCAGTCACATGACCACCAAGCTATCACCTGGGTCATGGTGGGATGTTACCATTGACCGTGTTGCATTGTGGGATACAGTACACCTTGAAGACAGCAATGGCTGCGCGCTGTAAAGTTTGGCGAGTTTAGTGTATTTTCTGGGTATCTTTCTAGTAAATTTTATCTTGGTCGCACACTGTATGCTACTTGCTACTTTTTGGTCAAGACCAGCAATTGAGTAGCGAGTGGCAGGTGATCCTGAACATGGCCTTGATTTATTCCAATATAATTGCCAGACTTAGTCAAACGCAGAGATTGAATCTTAAAAAAAAAAAAAAAAAAACGCACACACACACAATTTTAAACAGATCTGAAGGTACAGTATGTCGGGCAGAATGTAGTGGAGCTCTCTCTCCTTCAGGTGAGTATGTGTGACCACTGCTGTCTCTACTACTGACGGTTGATGATGTCAGTCATTGGAATACAATCTCTAGGATTCTCACTGGCCAGACAATTGAAGTGCATGTTGTCGTAGAGCAGGGCTGTGGGCCAATCTGAACTGAAAGGAGAATTGCTGATTATGATTCCTGCAGTTTTTCCCGAAACTCCAATACCAGTTGCAATTGTTTAACTGAATTGGACTCAATTCCAAAAAGTATCAATTGAACCCAACACTGTTCTGGAACAATTGCTCTAATTTTGTAATTTAATATAAATGCTATTCTGTGCTATTTGAAATGAAAGAATTTGGTTTTGAATTATGTGCCTGTGTTTGTTTTGGCTTATTTCCACAGATTTGGAAAGAAGTCTAGACCGGCTATGTACGATGCTGCGCCCATCACCTATGAAGATTACAGCCCTGATGACAAACCACTTGTCACTCTGATAAAAACAAAGGATTTATAAGACACACGCACATCTTTATCTTCTTCCCACACAGTCCAAGCGCACTTAAATTTCCTCTTCAGTATTAATTTCTTTATGAAAACAAATGTGCATCATCAAAGATACAAGTGTTTCATCAATATGTTTTCCTGTTTATCAGTATACTTTACTGTTAACCCATGAGGCTTTTACACGTAAGGCTGTAGTATGCATAATCTTTAATGTACGCTAACCTGATGAGAAGTGAACGGCCACCGTTGGTAATTAAATAGTGTTAAGCCTGCTGTGTGTTGGGGCCCTGTCCAACTTGCTAAACGCAAAAATCTAAGTCTAGAGTCATCAGATGCGCCAGCACTCAGAGCTGATAGCAGTAATTACTGATGTTGTCCAGTAGTAATAGGTACATTTGTTACAGTGCAGTATGATATATAAAAATAATTCTGCAGTAGGTTGCCTTAATTGGTGCATGGGTAGATCTGGCGGTTTCTGTATTATTTGGAACCTTGTATGCATTGTTGTTTATTTCGTGTTAGTGACACAGTCTTCACTGGACCAGCTGCAACGGCAGACAGATCTTACTGGCCCCTGTGCCGTAGAGACAAAGAGTGTTTTTTTTCTGTCTTTAATTGGTTCAGTTTTTTCATTGTTTTGAAGCAAGTAAAATATAAAAAGGATACTTTTCACTGTGTTTTACAGTTTTACATTGAGATCCATGTCTCTGCTGGGGTACAGTGAGACGTAAAGTGTGAGTTTGCTGTGATGTGCCTCTCTGTCTGTGTGATGGTGTCGATCATCTCAGGGTGGGCTTTTCTCTCCTCATTTCCTGTCTTGACGTCTGACCTAACAGATGTTCTTCCTGGGTCACCTCTTTTTTAAAAAATAATTTCAAAAATTACGTGAATTGAATTCTGTGTAATGATGTGTTAATAAAGGTCAAAGTGAACACTTACCGTGTGCCATGTTGTGTGCTAAAGTTCATTACTCTTCATCATGCTATGAACCAAAACCACCTTTGTAATCTGAGGTGATACAAATGAGCAAAATATATGATGCAGTAACCAAGTAACCTGAAGTCACCAAGACTGATCTCTCACAATGGATAATATTTTCAGAAATGCAGCACATCATTATATGTCTCTCCATCACAGTCTGCATCAGACAGTCAGAAATTAAGCCTGACATTGTTGGGCAGTCTGTTCTGCCTATCAATACTATGACAGCATGGCATTACTTTCATAGCACTGTGATTACACTAGTGCAAATTGATGGCAATCCTGCCAGAACCTGCTATTTGAAGGCTGAATGGGAAAATGAACATAATACAATGAATATCTGGACATCCAAGTCAGTCATGTGCCATTCAGGGCTGGAATTACCGCACCTGAGGAAGAAAACATTTCAGACAGCAAGTAGAGGAATCATTGACTTGTTAACCTTGGATCTCTTTCCAATCTGAGGTTTCATGAGGCCTCAAGAAAATATGACACATGGGAAGAAAACGACCATCAGGGCTGAGGTGTGTGATATTGACTCCAGAAGAGAAGTACGAGCATAAAGTTGCCTGTAAAACATCTATGGTGGTAGGGTGCTGTTCTGAGAAAAGAAATCAATGAATCAGAACCGTGATCTGAAAATTTATTTGTAGATATTGCATATTTCCACAGAAAATTCATTCAATGTCCCCTGTATCCTAATGTTATAATGTGCGAATGACGGTATTTTTCTTATATTTTCAAGACTGGTGAACACATTCACTTCAATGAGCTTGCTAAAATTTACACAATCCTCTTGCAAGCTCATCGTGGTACAACAGTTAACTGACAACACCGGAAAAACAGAAGATGTTAGAAATGGTATGTGTTTTGCTACAAAAATCGCAACACTTTATTGACCGAAGTTTACAACAAAATAGTTTTCCATACATTTTCTTTAGTTTCAAAAAATTGTTTGGCTTGTTATGAGTATTTTACTTCTGCAAGCTTTTAGAATACTCAATAGCTGAGCAATTCAGAGGTATTGTCAACCAAAATACTAAATTCTGAAAATTGTGGCAGGGTTGAAATTTTTACACCAAACGAGTGAAAAAAAATTATATTTTGAGGATTTCAAGTGATTTTAAATTGAAAAAAATTTTTTTCCACTTGAAAAATAATGTTACTTCACTGAAACTTACCATTTTGCTCTCACAGAGGGGACATAACTTTGGGTGTGCCCCCTACCAACAGCGAAAATGGTGTACTTTTAAGGGAATGCTTGTTGGGGAGTGTAGGGGATGTGGAATAATTGAACACTCGATTTTTGCCAAATTCCCATGTTTGTGGAAGTTAAAAATACAACCCCAATTCCAAAATAGTTGGGCCAAAGTGTAAATTGTGAATAAAATCAAAACGCAATGACTTTGAAATCACACCAGCCAGTATTTTATTCACAATAGAACAGAGACAACATAGCAAATTTTGAAACTGAAAAACTTCAATTTTATCCACAAAATGAGCTCATTTCAAATTTGATGGCTGCTACAGGTCTCAAAAAAGTTGGGAGAGGGGCCTGTTTACCATGGTGTAGCAGCCCATCTTCTTAACACAGAGCGGAGGCATCTGGGCTTTGAGGAGAATGCCAAATTTGGACTCGTCTGACCACAGGACACTTTGCTACAGTCCATTTTAAATGAGCCTTGGCCCACAGAACATGGCAGCGCTTCTGGATCGTGCTCAACAATGGCTTCATTTTTGCAAGATAGAGTTTTAGGTGGCATCTGTGGATGGCACTGTGGACAGTGTTTACACACAGTTGTTTCTTAAAGTATTCCTGGGCCCATTTAATAATTTCAATGACAGAATCGTGCCGGTGAGTGATGCAGTGGTGTCTGAGGGCCTGAAGATCACGGGCATCCAGTTAAGGTCTTCGGCTTTGTCCCTTTACGCACAGAGATTTTTCCATTTTCTCTTAATCTTTTGAAGATGTCATGCACCGTTGATGATGAGACCTTCAAAGCCTTTGCAAATTGACATTGAGGAGCATTGTTTTTAAAGTATTCCACAATTTTTTTTATGCAAGCCGTCACAGGTTGGAGAGCCTCTGGCCATCTTTACATCTGAGGGACTCAGCCTCTCTAAGACATCCCTTTTATAGTCATTCATGTCACACACTTGATGCCAGTTAACTTAATTACTGGCTAAATGTTCTTTCAGCTGATTCTCTTATACGAATAGCTTTTTCAGCCGTTTTTTGCCTGTGTCACATGATTTAATCGCTGTTAGATCACATATTGAGAAAAACCGTGTCTTCGGTTTCCAATAACGACAATTGAAAAACACGTCAATAAAGGAAAATGATTGAGAACTACTAATTGCAGTCAAAAAGGGACGTGTCTCAGCACCCCCGCCGGCTACGGCACTGAACTGAGACTTCTTTTTTTATAATGAATGAACACAAAAGTGCACTACTCTATTATACGGGAAAAGGCTCCTCTCGTCCCTGCAGTTCCATGCAGGCATATTTTAAAGTTGTGCAAATCTCCCGTCCGTGACAGATAAATACCTCGGAATTGCCCAGCTATTATAAATCACATTTGAATCGTTATCGGTGTAGTACTGTCACTACTGCCCTCTACAGCAATGTTCCGGGAACTGGACGAAGGAGGGGGTAGAGTTTCGCAGGCGGAGCTTCGTCCTAGCGCACCATTGGAATTCACTGTCTGACTGTTGTCTTCAAATTGCTCCGGATTGCACCGAAGAGAAGGCGAGTGTTGCGAACAAGCAGATGTGAGCTGGACTTCTCATCAGCGCAGATCCAGCTGTAAGATAGCCAGAAGCGAGCGATCATTGTAATATGTGGCAGCCTGCGACAGAACGTTTGCAGGTAAGAGAGCGGCGGTGTTCAGTGTCGCGCGTGTCTTCTATAATCGAATTATTCTGGCAGTCTGTGATGGATTTTAACATGCTTTTTGCAGGTATATCATGTGTGCTCAAGGTAAATGTCTATTTCGTGGAGGCCATGTCTGTGCGGGTGATGGCTTTGTTATTGCCGACCCTGGCTACAAAGACACTGGATTCGGGATGCTAATAGTGAGCATGCACGCCACGCATTACTGTCGTGGTGATGGTAATCATCATCATTCATCATTTAAAAATCACCGTCGTCCATCATCCTTTGCGCTTCATACCCTACGCCCAATTATTAAAGCGTTGCTGGTAATGTATCTGCACACCTAATTATTATTTTTAATTAATTCAATTGTGTTGTCTGCGCCTTATCTAAACTTGACATTGGGGCCTGTTTTTCCTCTACGAATTTGCTATAAATAAATGGTGTAATTGATAAATATATAAATAGCTTTGTACCACATATGATTACAAGCTGTTTTTGTCTATAAAGTATGCTGCATAGTTTTGGAGTCACTGTTCGCCCACCATTTTTATTCTTTTATTCCATGGCGAGGTGTGATTTTTATTCATTACTCATGATCAGTTCTTAATATGGGGTATGACCTGCTTGCAACAGGAAAAAAGTAGTTAATGACACGTATTTTGCTCTCCTAGGGCGCGAGGTTAGCTGGCTGCACGTCTTTTCTCCCGTAATGTTCTCCAGATGGCGCGAGACGGCCTGCCAAATGAACTTGCACAATCTCTCGCGCCTGGCGAGGCCAAAGCGAGATTGAATCGCGTAGTGAACTTCAGAGGAGTATTTTTATATGCGATACTATCTTAGTATTTCCAGGCCTAAACTGTAAAATGTGGCCGGGTTCATTATCAATGCTAGAGTCACATAGCCTCTACATTCACTATCAAATGGTTTGAAATTGTCCGATTAGCGTATACGAATATTCATACAATTAGGTTTTCTGTGTTAACATCCATGCATTGATACACTCAACTTAAAAAAAAAAAAATTTTAAAAATAAGCAGCTGCCATATTCCAAGTTTAGTGAATTGCGAGGAACATATCTTTGAGAAATATGTATGAAACATAGAGACAATCTCTGTGCTCTCTTGAATCAGAGCTATGTAGGCCTACTTGCTGGCATCGGACTGTCAGACCGCAAACGTCTGCTTGTACATCTACCCTCACGTAATTAAGAAAAGCAAATTGACATGTCTGACCCTCAAAAGCACACATTTTCACCCCAAAGTGATGCTGGTGGAAAATAAACCATCATGGGTCTTACTCCGCCCACAGGAAATGACATTGCTGTCACAGTCATTTGAGTAATACCCTAGTTCTAGTACTAATTTAGGTTCTGCCTAATTGGGTTATGCTGTGCTCTTTAGACTCTCAGGAACCCAGTTTTTTTTGGATTGAAAAAAGTGTTTTTAAGCCTGATTTGATTGCAAGATAGAACATTGCGATTTCCTCTGGTCACTGATCCTTAATGATCAACTAAAATTCTATGATGGCAACACCTTTGCTCATGCAGAAAATTGACTTTGCCATTTTACGCATTGTGTTGACTGTTACAGACCTGATTTTGAGGAACTTGCAGAATGAACTGCATGCTTTTCTGATGGCATTCAGTGTTCTGGCGTAGATCCACAAATAAATGACTGGCAGCTGGGTCCTCTCCTTCCTTGTGTGAGAGCTGTGGCAGTGGTGTTGTGCATTAAGAGAATCTCATTTGTCACATGGCAGTGAAGCTTGTTGCTGTTTAGTGCCGCCTCATTGCTCTTTGCTTGGTTACCAGTTCATTGAATGTTTCAAGTTGGGAGATTAATGTTGATCTTTATTTGCAACAATAAAGGTTCAAAATAAAGTAGCAGACTAATGTAGTAGACCCAGTGTCGTTGTACCCATATAGTGATTAGGTTCCTCATAATTCTGCTTCAAAAATACCTCTGAGAAATGTGCATTAGACAAAGAAGAGGCCTTCAGCATCTTGCTCTAATTTCACACTTCTTCAGTGGGCTGCATTACCTGTCTTGCGGGGAATACTCATGAGTAATAATCTACTGATTTGTAAAGCAGAACTTCCAACATTATCAGCTTGCAAGGTTGCATCCACAGTGTTTAAAGTTTCCCTTAAAACTCGGTCAAAATGACTGTTTTCACTTATGAGCAGGTATCGAGAGGCTGATACATTTACTGACCGTTGCTGTCTTATCTTTACCCATCTTCTGTTTCGCAGAGGACCATTTGCAACTAAATTCCTATGTTTGACTGTGGATGTGTGCTTTGAATTTTATGGCCATTTAAGCTCGCCATTATCAGCTAGAACGTCTTGTTCTGTCTTGTATATGCTCTACAGTGTTCTAGCTGTGTCTGGCTGTGTCTGCTCAGTGCTGCGAGTTCCTCTCATAATCCAAAAACATACTTACCAGGCTAACTGGAGGTGCTAATTGTCCATAGATTGGAGTATCTGAGTGAATGGTGTGGGATTCAATTCCTACATGTGCCGTGTTTAGAAGAGTCCTCCGATGACACAAATAAAATAATGTGGCGAAAGTATCATTAAACAAAATAAAAATAAACGCTATGCAGAAGAGGTAAAGGAAACCTCCCTTCCTTTGGGCTGGCCAAATAACTTCTATATTAGTACTTTTAAATTAACCATATTGATGGGCCACTTTCCCTTTTAAAATGAATTGTTATCTCCTAGTGTGGGCTGTTGGGATACAGCCCTATAAAAACCCATGGCTCTGTGCTTTGTATTCTTGCAAAACCGTAACAAAGTCACTTTCTTCAGAATGCCTCTGTTTGTTTAACCCCCCTGGCTGACTCTTGGTTTCACAGATCTTGCACTTTTATGGCAATGTTTGTACAGATGTTGCAAGTATTGCAATTTATACGTTGCACGCAAGCGGCCATAGGTTCCATATATGTTTAATTTTTCTGGAGCTGGAATTTTTTTTCTTCTCTGCAAGAAGAAAATTCTTTTGAATTGGTCAGCACTTTTAATTGGTTTTTGCAATGCTGTCATACTATTAACTGTGAATACTTCTCCAGCTGAATCATTGACTTACCTGTGCTAATCCCTGTCATCTTTGAAATGAATGGAGTGGTGGCTCAGGATTTTCTTGAAACTGAGGTAGATCTGATGGCTTCAACTGGACCATAGTCTGTAGAAAAAATCTGGTCCTTTAAACTAGCTTTGCTAGATCATCAGGGTTCCTCTGATTTTGGCTGGGCATGGGCTCTGGTCACCAAGCATAACTGTGGTAATGCTCCAAAACCCATGTACGGCGGAGAAAGTTGAGATGTGCGTTTGAGTTTATACATCTTGTGTCCATTTCTAACCAGTATGCACTAATCAGCCTTTGTCTCAGTGCCAAAACAGGAAGAAATTGATAAATAGAATTGTGACACATATTTTAATATTCGTTAAACCTCTGTTTGTTGCTAATTTTGTGTTATATTCCTATTGCGAATAGCAATACAACCACAACAACCGAAAAAGTTTCAACGGAATCAAAAATGCATATAAAAACAAAAAGCAGTGATTTCAATATTTACTTTGATCTGTACTTCATTGCAGACAGTGTGACAACAATATATTTAATGTTTAATCCGGTCAACTTCTTTAGGCCTGCAACACATTCCAAGAACGTTGGATTGGGAACAAATTAGGATGAGTGATGAAGGAAAAAAACTGTAATAATGGTGTAATTTGAAACAGCTGATGTCAGGAGGTGATTGTAATCATGATTTGGAACAAAAGCAGCATCCAGGAAAAGCCTTGTCCTTCAGGACTCAGAGTCAAAGATGGATTGAGAACCTCCCAAATGTGTGAGAAAATCTTTGAAAGTTTAAAAATGTGTTCATCAAAGAAAGATCAGAAGGGATTTGGATATTTTGTTCTTCTCCTTGCATAACGTCATTCAAAGATTCAAGCAATCAGGAGAAATTTCTTTGCCAAAAGAGCAAAGGCAGTAGCCTGAGCTGAATAGCCGTGATCTCTGATCAGTTAGACAGCACTGCATCAAGTATGGTCATTCATGTTAGTGATATAACCACATGGGCTCAGGGATTATTTTGCCAAACCTTTGTCAAGTACAGCAATACATGGTTACATCCACAAATTCCAGTTAAAAGTTTACAAAAAGGAGGCCTCATGGCGACAGTTTCCAGAGGTGCTTTGACTTTTCTGGGCTTGACAGCGGCGATGGACCATCACGTAGTGAAAATATGCATTGTGGGAAGACAAATCAATATTTCTGGTCTTTTTGGGAAGAAATGGACATTGTGTGCTCCGGGCCAAAGGAGAAAAGGACTGTCACTAGCAGCAAGTCCAAAAGCCATTATCTTTTATGGTATGAAATTGTGTTAGAGCCCATGGCAAGGGTTACTTGAACTTCTGTAAAGACATCATTAATGCTATATACTGAAATTTTTGAGCAACGTATGCTGCCTTCAAAACATCTTTTCCATGGACGCCTGAGCATTTTCAGCGCACTTGACGAAGGCATGGCTGCGTAACAAGAGCGTGTGAGTGTTGGAATGGTTGCCTGCAGTCCCAATTTGTCCCCAATAGTGTGTGACACATTGGAAACACAAGACCCCATGCTGTTGTGCACCTGAAGACTTGTGTGTGGGAAGAATGGGACAAAATTACACCTTAATTAATCACTCGGTGTCTATAGCCCCTAAATGTTTTGCCGAAAGGAATGGCCACATTACAAAGTGATAAATACTTCACTGTCCATACTGCTTTTTGAAATAGCCTATTGTAAGAATCAAAATTTAATTTGGCTTAATTTGAAATGTCCATGAAATTCCTGTGGTGAAACTACAAATAAATTGCTAATAAATTGTATGGTTTTAAATGTAATACAGGTCAAAGATCATTTACAAATCACAGCTTCTAGTTTTTATTTCAATTTAACATAAAATGTCAACTTTTATTTGATTTGTTGTTGTAAATTGCTGAGAAGTAGTACCCACAGTGAAAAGGAACCAACCAAATCTGCCATAGATCTAGCCTTTTCATACATTAAAAGGGGAAAAAAAACCCCACACACTACCCCCACTACAACCACTACCCTCTAGTGGTTGTGACCACTAGAGACGTTCATGTTGCTACACTAGTATGCAGTGATGATTATATGCTTAACTTAATGAAGATAAATCCGAAACCAAGTACTATTCAAGCATTTATTTCATGTAGTGTTGGATCATATACAAAAAACCAGTGAAGTTGGCAATTTATGTAAATCGTAGATAAAGAGATTACAATGATTTGCAAATCCTTTTCAACTTCTATTCAATTGAATACACTGCAAAGACAAGATGTTTAATGTTCAAACTGAGAAACTTTTTTTTTTTTGCAAATAATCATTAACTTAGAATTAAAAGGCAGCAACACATTGCAAAAAAGTTGGCACAGGGGCCTTTTTACTACTGTGTTACATCGCCTTTCCTTTTAACGACACGCCGTAAAAGTTTGGGAACTGAGGAGACCAATTTTTCAAGCTTTACAGGTGGAACTCTTTCCCATTCTTGCTTGATGTACAGCTTAAGTTGTTCAACAGTCCGGGGTCTCCGTTGTCGTATTTTATGCTTCATAATGCGCCACACATTTTCAATGGGAGACAGGTCTGGACTACAGGCAGGCCAGTCTAGTACCCACACTCTTTTACTACGGAGCCATGCTGTTGTAACACGTGCAGAATGCGGCTTGGCATTGTCTTGCTGAAATAAGCAGGGGCGTCCATGAAAAAGACGTTGCTTGGATGGCAACATATGTTGCTCCAAAACCTGTATGTACCTTTCAGCATTAATGGTGCCCTCACAGATGTGTAAATTACCCATGCCTTGGGCACTAGTACACCTCCATACCATCACAGATGCTGGCTTTTGAACTTTGCGCCTATAACAGTCCGGATGGTTCTTTTCCTCTTTGGTCTGGAGGACACGACGTCCACAGTTTCCAAAAACTATTTGAAATGTGGACTCACCAGACCACAGAACACTTTTCCACTTTGCATCAGTCCATCTTAGATGAGCTTGGGCCC
Organism: Gymnothorax reevesii; assembly: GCA_029721435.1. Classification (NCBI taxonomy): domain Eukaryota; kingdom Metazoa; phylum Chordata; class Actinopteri; order Anguilliformes; family Muraenidae; genus Gymnothorax; species Gymnothorax reevesii. The sequence continues at coordinate 135,614,804 of CM056574.1, read as the reverse complement.
AGCGAACCCGGCGGCGTTTCTGGGCGCTGTTGATAAATGGCTTTCGCTTTGCATTGTAGAGTTTTAACTTGCACTTGCAGATGTTGCGACGAACTGTAGTTACTGATAGTGGTTTTCTGAAGTGTTCCTGAGCCCATGTGGTGATGTCCTTTACACACTGATGTCGGTCTTTGATGCAGTAACGCCTGAGGGATCGAAGGTCACGGGCATTCAATGTTGGTTTTCCGCCTTGTCACTTACGTGCAGTGATTTCTCCAGATTCTTTGAACCTTTTGATGATATTACGGACCGTAGATGATGAAATCCCTAAATTTCTTGCAATAGCTCATTGAGGAATGTTGTTTTTAAACTGTATGACAATCAGCTCACGCATTTGTTCACTAAGTGGTGACCCTCGCCCCATCCTTGTTTGTGAATGACTGAGCATTTCAGGGAAGTTGCTTTTATACCCAATCATGGCTCTGTCCTGTTCCCAATTAGCCCGTTCACCTGTGGGGTGTTCCAAACAAGTGTTTGATGAGCATTCCTCAACTCTGTCTTTTTTGCCACTTGTGCCAGCTTTTTTGAAACATGTTGCAGGCATCAAATTCCAAATGAGCTAATATTTGCAAAAAATTACAGAGTTTACTTGTTCGAACATTAAGTAACTTGTCTTTGCAGTGTATTCAATTGAATATAGGTTGAAAAGGATTTGCAAACCATTGTATTCTGTTTTTATTTACGATTTACATAACGTGCCAACTTCACTGGTTTTGGGTTTTGTACAATAAGTTTGAGTTCAGTGCATGTTCAGTGTAAACCACGGTTCAATGTACGCAGGACTCCTCTTACAGTTGAAATGACAAGGAGATACTGCGTTCATTTAACGGTAAAATTCACTACATTTATAACAGTGTAGGATAGCAAACTTCATTTCGTTGCTCTTATACCTGCTTGCCCGGTATACACTATAGTGCTTTTGAATGGAAATGCATTGTGACGGGACTTGATATTTTGTCCAATGTAAGCAAAAATCTGCAATATAAAATTATGTGTATTCAATGTTTATTTCAGGGAAAACCATTTCAGAAAAAAAATCGGGATATCAGCTGTTGTCCAGTATGAGCGATAAGACAATTTAGGCGAGTTCTACTGTATTTTTCTATGAACGTCTGCCCCGATATACATGCACAAGATGGCGGCGAGTGCTGCCACAGAAACGAAGACTTTGTCCGCTCTAGTTTTTCTATATCTCTGTGCCTAGTACTTCCGCTGGAAACTACAGTCCTTCATACCAGGAATGCAGCGAAAACAAACTGATCAGTACTAATCTCTTTAAAAAAAAAAAAAAAAAAAAAGGATGAAATCTGCGTTGACAGGAAAACTGAACCGTTAACCATACTTGCACCAACATCATACCCAGCTTGCTATCTAACTTTATAGCAACACAGTTTGGCTCTAAATGTTTGGCTGTCTCAGACAGCCATTTCATTCATGGTCAATGACACTGAGACGGTGAATTGGTCTTGTGACATGAACAAAAACACGGCTTTTAAAAAGTTTGCTGCTAACTTAAGTAGTGTGAAATTTGGGGGCAATGTAACGCTAGAAGCTACAAGCTAGCTGACATGGTTCGGCTGTCTCTGACAGAGATGAACAGGGAGCCTATTTCATGATGGCTATTAAGTAGATATGACAATCTGTAGAAACTGGCGCTATAACATAATTTCCATTTAAAAAAAAACTAGCCAAACATTCATCTTGTCGCTGATACTGGGGATTTTCTCCACGACAGAGTGAATGGCCTCCAATATATCAATGTTTGTAGCCATTATTGATTTCGGAGACTACAATTTCAAACTCGGTGCAGCGGCTACATCATGGCTCTTGGCCACGCCTTCTGTTCGTTGGTTGGTCTGGCGTATTTTCTGCGGATGGTAAACAAGGCAGAGCTCTGAGTGGTCAGAGTGAGTGCTGAAGCAAAATGAAATTAAGCGGAAGTACGAAGGCTGGCAGAGTCAGGCTAAAGTTCTACATGAACTCAAGTGATGTAGAGCTGCTTTGCCATAGGATGAGCACAAAGGCAACGTCAGTGCTGCGTTTGGGGACGGCCTTAAGCGCCCCCAAGAGACCGCCTACTACTCGCTTTCTTTGAAAACTACGAGTTGGATTGCTCTGCGACTCCTGAAATAATGCTGGAAAATTGTTGACATTTCAAAATTAAATCGAGCGTAGGGGTGAGTCGAGATCACGATCTTCTGGTGATGTATCGTGGAGGCCTATCCTGGGTACTGCAGTCAATATATTGTGCATCAGTCTGGCATTACATGGAGATCGGGACAAGCAGCTCTCCGCATGAGTATGACAATATTTCCGGAAAAGGCAGTCATTTCCTTTCAGCGGTTTGGAAGCAATTTGTGTTTGCAATTCAAGTGTTGAGCAAACCTCTATGTTAGGTTTGTTGGAAATATTGGGTATTGCAATTAAAAGCAGCAGCACAACAAATGTTTTCTTACACATGTTAAATTGCACACGTTGTAGCTGCCGTTCCACTGTCAAAATGCACTCATGTTGGCTGCTGCTTTTTCCTGTGTTGCCCCTTGTTGAGAAGAAGGGGCCAGGTTGCTGAGTCGTTAATCTCATTGTCATTTTGTAGTCTGTATAGAAAATACCTACTTTTTACCCCTCAGCCCTCAAGGCTGACGGGGTATTGCTATCCTTCGTGCGGTTGGGCGGGCGTCTCCAAAAACTTCGACATCGGGCTGAGGGGAATTTTGTGCATTGCACGCCTGTTTTTTTTTTATTTGCTGGGAGAAAAACACTAAAATTTAAACAAAATTGTAATTCATTTACAATTTGAATAGATCAGGATTTTGTGTTTATGTGATATTGTCCTGTCCTATTGTGTGGCTGAGAATAATAAATGCCCTTTAGTCGCAGGCCTGAGCAATTTCTGCCCAACATTTGCTGAGCAAAATGCTCTTTTTCATGGTTATGTATATCTTGTCTAAATTGGATGCATCCATTTCAGGCACATTAATGTTCATGTAAAGGATATTTGGAGCTTCAAAATGGGAAAGTGAAGAGGAAATTGAAATGTTTAGCATCTTTTGTAAGACCGATGTGTCACTGAGCAGTCTGTGCTAGTTCAATTGGCTGACCAGGCCATTAAGGAAGCTTGCTGACAGGACGAGTGAGCTGGTTGGCTTGCTGGGCTCGTGATGATGATGATGATGATGATGATGATGATGATGATGATGATGATGATGATGGTTGAAATGGTGTGACGTGAATATTTTTGATTTTCCTGCATTCCAAATCTGATTCTTCTTCACAGTTGTGGTAATATAGTTGGAACAACAGCAGTGTTTTGTCTAGAGTGTATAGTTGGCCATTAAATACTTATCAATAGTTGCTGAAAAGAGACAACAGAGTAGTTTTCCTCACTAGTTTTTGAGTTGTCTTGTTGGCCCCCCCATCTGGAGGGAGAATCGTTTCACCCTCCCTTTTTGTATGAACAAATTTAAACGTTTATTTTTTTTAAGCTTCAACGTTATAATTTATGGGCTAGATGGATGACTTTGTGGGCCGCGCACCAAATGCATTATCAGAATGAAGGCCATATCCACTTGGATGCTAAAATGTGTGCTATTTTCCTGGAATTCCTGAATCTGCAGTTGATGCTTAGCATTCGTTTGTGCCTTGCGAAATAAAAATTAATTTAAGCGGATGTAAAAAGAGGAAATAAAGAGTTGTTTTGCTGAAGTGTGATCCATGCGAGAGAAAAGCAGAAATGTGCCCCTGCTGCCCTTTCAAGGAACTGGGATCTCGTCTCTTTATTTTTACCCCATTTACCGACTACACACCCATCCCTCCTGACTGCATGTCCTTCTGTTTTTCTGAGTTTGCCTTCATGCTTGGCCCCATTTTCTCTGCTGAGAATATTGCAGAGATGGTCCAGAGACGCTTCCAATGAGATCTTTAACACGCCTCCGAAATGGTCTCTGATTGCAGCCATACCATAGGGTACAAGTGGGTGATGTACATATGTAGATGTTGTAACAATACACTATTACTAATGTGTGCAACAATATGAATTTGGCTACATTGACTGTAAAGGGAATATATTTTTATGGCTACATTAGATGATAGGAACTCCTCAGGTAGCATTATTGTTGGGCCAGTACCAAAACATGGGTGTATGCATGCCTTTCATACGAAAGCAATTATATTGTATTGATAATGACATTGTAGTTTACTCATGGGAACAGCTAGTCTTTGGTCTTTTTTTACTTTCAGAACGTGATCTGTTGTATATTGTTACCATCATGGCATGTAAAATTCTAAATATGCTATAATATAAATTTTAGGCAGTTATCACCCAGCCCTGCAATGGACTTTTTTACCTAGCAGATGAATTTTCATGGCCAACCTCGAATGGCAGAGCAGAGAAATGACTTTCTTTGCCACGAGGAAGGTTTAAGTCACCATATTTCTTAAGGTCTCTGTAAAGTTAAGTTATACCAAATTTTTAACACGCCACTCATCAGCGTTTGCTACAGAACCATTTTTAGTCTCTGAGTAATTATTTGTTGAATTTCATTCATTCGAATTGTTTTTGAAAGCTTTGGCAGAGCTAATTTGGACCCTTCTTAGGAATGCAAAACAAAAAAACAAAGTGAGAATGGTTTATATTATGTTGTCATAAGATTGAATGATTACGCTCAAGCCTCTTGAAGCCTGTGTTGAACTGCTAGTAAAATTTACCATTTCATGCTACATAGCAATGTCTAGATTGTAATTGAATTAACAGATGGTTTGTGCATATTTTTATCCCCCTGGCAGCATTAATGCAGGGGGGATAATAGTCATCAGTGTGTCTGTCTGTCCGTCCGTCCATCCGTCCGGGCGGGCCGGCGTCCGTCTATAATCATACCTTGTCCGGGCCATATCTTGGAAAATATGCATCCGTTCTTCACGAAACTTCAGACATGTTGAGCATGATGTCTAAATGTGCCTTCGGGGGCCGGGGGGATATGTCATTGCCAGATGGCTCTTGTTTAAATTAAACTAGATTTTTTTTGGTCAAGAGTTTCTTTGACTGGCTTTGACTTCTAGTGACTCTCACAATGACAAAAACATTTTTTTTAAATTCTTTGATTTTAAAATAGCTCCCTGGGTAGCAAGAGAATAACAAAATCTCTTAACTTCAAATGTTGGCCAAAAACCTACCCTTCCACATCAACACACGGCTTCAGCAGAGACCAAAAACGTTGGTATTTCCGTTTTATTTTGCATATGGGAAAAGCTGTAAAACGGCAGTAATTTTTTTTGTGTGACATTTCGCACTTTGTGCCTTGTAATATAATGAGCAACAGGAATGGAATTTAAGTTAAAAAAAGATGAAGCACCAGGAAACCACTAGCAAAATTTATATTCTAATAATGATGAATGAATAACACAGTCATACTGCATACCATAGCCCATATGTAAGCAGTGGAGCAAAAAGAAATCTATCATAACGCTCCGGCTGTTTGGAGTGGCGTGATCCGAGTACGTCTGATGTACGACTTTTGGTTATCGAGTGTCTGTGTGTGAAACCGTCACTGTTCACGTGCCCATTCTTGTCAAACCAATGAAAAATGTGATTTGGATTGGCAATGCAGAGTGCCAGCTATTTAATGAGCTGACCTGTTATGCCGCCATTATTATGTCTCCCTTCACCGGAGAGAGAGGGGACACACATTGTTTTAGGCTCAGTTCCGGCTCGCGTTTGCATTCGTGTTCCCACTTTGTTTCCGGGGCATAACCCCAAAATCTTTTGCATGATCATTGCGAAACTTTGCACACTTACTACTCAGATCCTGAAGTGTTGCACTGCCTTTTGGTATGTGCCTGTCTGTCCGTCCCTCAGTAATCAATTTTTGTCCGGAGCATAACTCCAACACCGTTTGCATAATCTTAACCAAACTTTGCGTACTTACTCCTCAGGTCCTGCAGTGCTGCCTTTCGGTATGTGCCTGTTTGTCTGTCCATCTGTCCATCCATCCGGTGTGTTAGACAAGGGGGCCGGGGGGGAGATGTCCGTTTTCACGAGTAATTACACTTTCTAGTTTGTAGTTTGCAGCTATGGCATTGTTTGCTGGACTGTTTCCATGTTTTGTGTCCTTTTCCAGAACAGGTACAGTTGTTATCTTTAACTCAGACTAAACCACTGTCAGGGTTTGCTTAAGGCCTGCAGAATGACATGAGTTTACCTCAGTGCTGTCGACAGAGGAATGGAAAGAGTTGAACAAACATGCGGTGATGGTTGACAATAGAAAAGATCATTTAAATGCAATGATGGAGCAAAAGCTGTAATCTGATTGCGCGACACAGCCAACTAGTGAGTATAACTAACCAATCTAGTCCTGAGGCTGAGAAGGCGAGCCGTCCAACTTGCCGTTTATTTTTAGAAAAATCTGCGTTTATGAAAAGTGCTCCTGTACGTGAACATTAGTGTGATGTTTATTTCGGATCGAATTTTGAATGCGGTAGAGGGTTAACAACATGTTCGAAGACGTTAGCAGTTTTAGTTAGTAGACTGTAGCATAGTTTTTAATCTAATAGCTAGAGCTAGCAGTTATGCACCCGCGTTTTTAGGCAACGTGTTTGTGTAAAATAAACGTATAAAAAGTCCCGAATCTTAAAGGGGCAATGCCACTTTTCCATATTGTGTTTTTTCCATACTTAGCATGGCAGGTCTAGCAAGACTTTTGGGTAAATGGCAGCAAATAAATTATTTGGCTAAATTGAAAATATCGGGGAGATATTAGCCAAAGTTTTATCCATGACAGCTTTCCATGCCAAAGAAAACAGAAACTCGCATGCAAACGGCCAACTCGGATCAGTAGATCTCAATGCATAGCCAACTTTAAAAGTAAATCTTTGCTCAAAAAAGGTTGGGCACCCTTGCTCTACATCAATGCCAGTACACTGCAATGCCAATGAATTTAATGGACTGATACTAAAAATGATACTTCAATCACCGTTATCTGTTGGCATATTATTATCAATCTGGAAGATTATTTGTTGCTTGATCTAAACAGAGGGCCATTTACCTAAGAACTTGTCAGAGCTTTTCTTGAGTGTCGTTTAATCACAGTTGCACATACAGTACTGTTTGTTTAATTTTGTACATGAATAAATCAAGTGACTGGAATATCTTAAAAAATATTCTTTCTGATATAATGAAAAAAATCTAAATTAGAGAGCAAGCCAATTAACAAATACTGATTGCTTACATTACTTTGTTTACTGTTATAGCTCTGTATTGTGATATAATGCACATTTTAAAAATGTAATTTTTTTTATTCATGTAACCTGATAAGAGTTCACTGTCTTCCCACAAGACACTATTTGTCTCAATACCTTTACATTTTTTTAAAAGGTAAGCAGTAAACATTGGCCCAATTTAGTGCCTTTTATAATCTCAAATTCTTGGCCAAACTGCCCTGAGATGCACCAAATTTAACCAATTTTCAAAAATTATCGGGGGGCATTCCCCAGGACGCCCCTAGGGACTTTGTGCCTTCGGCGCTTGTCACTTCGCCCATGCCAAAATATGTTCAGTCAAAAAAAATTTTCCACTTGCACCCATGTTTCTGAAACCAGCGCTGGAATTATTTTGAGAATAAGGAGGACTTTGCTGCTGTGAGACCCCCTGTGGTGGAGGTGGGAAGTATGGAGCCGGCTATGAGGTGGATGTGTCTACTTTGGTTCACATGAAAGCGACTTGCTCATGATGGTGTAATTTATGAAGGGACGTTTGGTTTGTTTCCGTGTGAACATAAAACACTGTCTCATTGGCCCCCTATTTGTTTGACCCCAGAAGGTCTGGAGTTGGTCTAATTCCGGTGTTTGTCCGTATTCTGCCGGCTGTGCTTTGTCTATCACACTCCATCATGGTCCAAGTAGCCCCCACACCCATTCCTCGGCTGTTTATTCTCCCAGGTTTGCCAGCACTGGTCCCTATTTACTGATGTCTCAGACAGTTCATGTATTTGTTAGGTGAGTGAAATGGCGAGTGTAAGACTGTGAATGGTGGCTATTTGCCTTATGGTGCCTCTTTTGCTCTGTGGTTTTTATTAGGCTGCTTTTGTTCTGCAGAATCCTCAGCCTCCACTGAGTCTTCTTGGCCCTAGTTAATGCTTGGGAAAAGCTCTGTAAACCATGCCAAGAAGAATATTGTCAGATAAGCTAATATATCAGGCATGTCAGGTTTGCAACGTAACACTAGCATGACCGTTAACGTGACAAACTGGTTGTGAATTAAAGGGGTACTGCCACTGTCACTATCAACATACACATGCATGACCTTTAATCATATGCAAAGAATTGCAGAAGTGACAAACGCAAAGATATACCGGGTGAATCTTTGGAATATTTCTCAGTTTGAGTTTGAAAGGATTTTGAAACTGTTATGCTGTCCAGTTTTTGCTTACTATAATAATACCAAGACAACCTTGAATACTAACTACGAACTAATAGTGATGAACGAGGAGATGATTCCACTGGGGACAACCGAGGTAAAGTTCTTTTCAATGCTGAAAAATTAGCTGTTTTAGCTTACTTAAAGATAAAATTTACAAAGATATCATTACTTAATGGAACTTGTATCTCTAGCTAGTGTGAGAGCACTTCCTCTACTTGGAGAAGAGGGCAGAGCAATGTGGGATGTAAGGAAAACGTATTCAGTTTTTTTTCTCTTTGCCTTTCGGCTCCACTTAAAATTGTGAAAAAAATGAAAACTCAAACTAGTTGATGGCTCTCCATCCAAAAAATCAACTGAGAAGAATGCAAATTAGAGTTCACAAACAAGTTAGGGTTCAGTAACACAAATGGCAGCTCAAAAGTACAAAACAAAAGTCATTCTAAATGACTAAATGACTGAAGTATTCTAGAGTTCAAGGATTGCATGGATAACGGTCAATATTCAGAGATCCTCAAAATTCTTCTCATCTTAAACGTGTGGGTAACGATTTCAAAATTGGAGGATGGATTCACACGTATACATGCCATGATGGTGCCTCTCCAGCTGATTTTCAGGCTGCAGGAGTAGTAAGACCTTTTGTCAAAGAAAACTGGAGCCTGCTGTCCATACAGGTTTCTCTGCTGATCTGAGAGCAGTTTGAAGCGCCTGTGACTCTTTCCTTGGCCATTCTGACAACTTCCTGATAGTCTTGACATCGGTTTGTCTGCTTTACATAGGCCCTTCCTCTCAACAGTGCAGTACTGTGCTCCTGTGTATGTGTATGCATGTGTTCTTGTACTACTATACTCGCGAGAACCGAAGGACTTTACCAATCTGAGAAAAGCTGACTCAGGAGTAGGGCTGGGCGATATATCGATATTATATCGATATCGTGATTCAAAGTAAAATATCGTCACGGATTTTGACTATCGTAATATTGTGATATGAAATAAGTGTTTGCTTTTCTGGTTTTAAAAGCTGAATTACAGTAATGGGTTGCATTTTTCTGCACTTGCAAGACTGTTGAAGCTGTTGCCAGCACCTGTTTCATCGTTATGTCAACATTACTAATAAATGGTTATAGAAAATGTTATTGTGTCCATATTTTGCAAAAGCACCAACATTTGTCCCGATGATATCGGCAAAATATCGATATAGAGTATTCGGTCACGGATATCGAGATATTAGATTTTGTCCATATTGCCCAGCCCTACTCAGGTGGACATTTTTCTAGTCTTCGCTATGCAAAGGCTAATTCCGTGCTAAGGGCTAGCTTTAGGTCTTGCGTTACATTAGGGGTTATGTATAGGACTAGGTCTAGTTTTAAGGTTTGGGATGAATAAGGCTGTTAAAATTGGGTCAGCTCTGAGGATTTTTTGGCTATGTTTATTATTAAAGAGGAACTAATGTAAGTTGGTCTGAAATCGCTTGCTTCTTCGTTGGTTTGTTGTTGTTGTTGTTGTTGTTGTTGTTGGGTGTTTTTTTACTCTCCCCAGCGCCCCCTTCAGTTCCGGTGTGCAAATTTCACACAACTGTCATAAAAATCTCACCGCAACCACCTCCTCCACCCCCCCCGTCCATGTGCATTTGTTTAAAACAAAGCTGGTGAGAAGGCAGTCCTGAAGCGATGTCTAACGACGTTTGTAACCATATATATCACAAGTTTTGCGTTGTATATCTGTCATAAACGAAACAATTCGGGAAAAAGTAAAAGGCTAAGGATAACTACACCTTTTTGGTTTGTTTTCTGAGTTTTTTTTTTTTTCTTTTCTTCTCCTCAGCACCGATATTTCAGACTTAATGTTTTCGTAACACGCTCTTCTGATTGCTGTTCTAACGAATCTTGAACTATACAATGTAAATGGCCAAATGCACAAAACTCACAAAACCTAGATTTGGCTGTTCTGTAGCTCATAGTAAAATTGCACTCCTGGGGCAGAAACAGGGCAATGAAGTAAAATAAATAACAGCTACGTGACCAACAAACGTGTTTACTGGTAACTATGCTAACATCTCTGCTAGCTAACAAGCATCAAGCACCACTCATACAATAATCGCGCAAAGGCCTTCACAAACAACAGCAAACATGAAGAGTAGGCAATGACACATGAATACAAGAAATACATACATTTTTTCGCAACAATGCTTATAAGTGCAACCGCAACAACGCCAGGTCGGAATCTGATTTGCATTCTTCTTTCTCCTTGAGCTCTCTCCATTCTGAAAAGGCTCGACCAAGATTGACTCGTGTCTGACTTCTCGCTCGTTCAGACGCTAGTTTTCTCTGTCTCGCCTCCTCTGACATCGGCCACCTCTTCTTTATCGCCGGCTCTGCCATCGTAACACCAGTGAAAAGAAGCTGTCTTCCTTTTATTACTATCTGGGGTGTGTTTTTGTCTCGTACTGTAAAGCAGTTTGTTTCTAGCGATAGCTCCATCCAGCGACGAGATTTTGGACACTGGGGCGGTGGACCTGATCTTGCAAGGTCTGTTTACAGCCAACATACGCTAGGGAGCGAGCAGATAAGCCCCTTTCTCCCCTTAACAAGCCGCTTAACCATCACAGTGACTTCGAGGCGCAATAATTACAGCCGAAATCCTGCATAGTTCCCCTTTAAGGTTGAGATTAGGGTTCAGGAAGGTGAATAGAATTTTGGTATTAAAAAACTAATTCAGTCTTCAAGTTTTTACAGATGCTAATGTGCGTGTGCGCGTGTGGGTGTGTTTGCTTGTGTGTGAGCTTATGTATCTTTGTGTGTGTGTGTGCGCGCGTGTGCATGCGCGTGCGCGCGCGCGCGTGCTTGTGCGTGTGTGTATAGTACGAGTTTTTGATGAGCTGAGGGGTCTTGTTTAAACAAGAGCAGAGCCTTCAGGAATGTGCTTACCCCCTGCCCCTCCACCATTATTGAGGGACATCTGTGAACTGTTATACACGTCCTTACTGAAGCCAGAGACATACACGCATGCACGCATACATTCATAAATCGTCACACATACGCACATACACAGAACATTCTTGGACTTTGTTCACGTCACTCATGCGCTGTGCTATACCTTCAGCAAAACTCACGCGTGGAGGCGCACACACACACACATGCACGCTTTTCCGGCTCCTTATGGGAGGATGTTGATAGTTGCACTGAAGGCTTGTGACTGTGGTGATTCCAGTTTGAACTGGTATGGAACGATGCGTCATCTCGTGGTCTGCAGGGGAGGTGGCCGGAGAAGTGGGTGTGCCTCTGTGTCAATGAGGGATGACCTTCTGCTCTCTCCCCTTATTTTTGAATGGTCATGGTTTCCAGTGGAGTGTCTTTGCTTAACCCCTTTAACATCCTGACCAATTCAGAAATTCGGCAGAAAGTGAACTTTAACTACTACTTTAGGTCATGATGATCAGAAATGTTTTCAAAAATGATACTTGATACCCTTGTATCTCTATTTCTATAGAGGATATTCATGCAAAATTACATTTATCAATACAAGAAAGAATTACTGATCTGGTCCAATTTGGTCTGTTTTATTAACACTATTTTTAGTCTTTCATCATATATGGGTTGAAGATGAGGGGAATGTTAGGAAGTTGGTCTCTCCTCATGTGTGGAGAATAGTGGTTTTCTGTCACAGGAATAGTTTCTCCTGTTTGGAGAACAGTGCCAGCCTCCCATTGAGAAACCATCCTTGTTTACTATTCCTGTCGGTGGAGAGGTGTCTCTGTCTGGTGTGACTGTGTTTGCCTGGGATCGGGAACGTAGGCGTCAGGGCTGAGGTCTGTGGTGTCAGTGCTGAGGTTTCAGCCGCAGTGTCCCGTCAGCATCCGCTTCAAGAAAATGTCATTCCTCTACAAAGGATAAATGCATATGTGGAAACAGTATCATCCATAAGAAATCTTTGTCTAAGGAATAAAAGAAAATATTACTGTAAAAAAATATTATGAATAGAGTTCCTGTACTGCAGTGCTTCCGTGATCCGCTGCTCCCGACGGGAGCCTTTCTCTGGTCGACCGCAGGAATGTCAACCTTCATGAGGAAGTCGAGGTCAGGGAGCGTTTGCGCAGATGTGTCTCTGGCTTTATTACCCATGCTTCTCTGCTCTGAAGATCCTCATCTCGCCTTTCACCGTGGATACTCCGACCTTACAGCGGCTCACGGAGGTCCATGACTGGCTACATCCTCGAACTTCCCTCTAGTAAAGTGGTTATATTATGCCCATCTGTAACTTTCTCACTGTAAGTCCATATGTACCGCTCCCTGTGTTCTGCCCACACTGCCTGGTCCTGTGCTGTACTGAGAGGACCGCAGTCACATCAGTGGGGAGGTGCTGGGCCTTCATAGGGGGGAATGTGCTGAGCACCTGGAGGAACTCCGCGTCTGAAATTCAGTTAAAAGAGGACACAAGACTGAGGGCCTGACGTCCCGAACTGCACTGTTTCAGAGCATCAAGCGGGCCGGCATGTTCTCCCAGGAGGCAGGGAGATCTCTGAACAGGGTTTGTCTATTAGAAAACAGCCTCTTGTCTTTTATGGAACAGCCTCTGTCCCTGAGAACAAGTTCTGTCTCTCAAAGAACAGCCTTTATCAGAGCACAAGTTCTGTCCATCACAGCACAACCTCTGTCTCTTGCAGAACAGCCTCCTTTTGTCATGGAACAACCTGCCTATCACAGAACAGCCTCGATCTTTCATGAAACAGCCTCTGTCTATACAGAACAGCCTCTGCCTATCACTGAACAGTCTTGATCTTTCATGAAACAGCCTTTGTCTATCACGGAACAGCCTCTGTCTATCGCTGAACAGCCTCTGTCTGTTGCAGAACAGCCTCTGTCTATCGCTGAAGAGCCTCTGTCTGTCACAGGACAGCCTCTGTCTATTGCTGAAGAGCCTCTGTCTGTCACGGAACAGCCTCTGTCTATTGCTGAAGAGCCTCTGTCTGTCACGGAACAGCCCGTCTATCACAGAACAGCCTCTGTCTGTCACGGAACAGCCTCTGTCTATCATGGAACAGCCTCTGTCACGGAACAGCCCACCTATCACAGAACAGTCTCTGTCTGTCACGGGACAGCCTCTGTCTATCACGGAACAGCCTCAATCTGTCGCGGGACAGCCTCTGTCTATCACTGAACAGCCAGTCTATCACGGAACAGCCCGTCTATCGCAGAACAGCCTCTGTCTGTTGCAGAACAGCCTCTGTCTATCATGGAACAGCCTCTGTCATGGAACAGCCCACCTATCACAGAACAGTCTCTGTCTGTCACGGGACAGCCTCTGTCTATCACGGAACAGCCTCAATCTGTCATGGGACAGCCTCTGTCTATCACGGAACAGCCAGTGTATCACGGAACAGCCCGTCTATCGCGGAACAGCCCGTCTATCGCAGAACAGCCCGTCTATCGCAGAACAGCCTCTGTCTGTTGCAGAACAGCCTCTGTCTGTCGCTGAACAGCCTCTGTCTGTCACGGAACAGCCCGTCTATCACAGAACAGCCTCTGTCTGTCACGGAACAGCCTCTGTCTATCATGGAACAGCCTCTGTCACGGAACAGCCCACCTATCACAGAACAGTCTCTGTCTGTCACGGGACAGCCTCTGTCTATCACGGAACAGCCTCAATCTGTCGCGGGACAGCCTCTGTCTATCACGGAACAGCCCGTCTATCGCGGAACAGCCCGTCTATCGCAGAACAGCCTCTGTCTATCACTGAACAGCCCGTCTATCGCGGAACAGCCCGTCTATCGCGGAACAGCCCATCTATCGCAGAACAGCCTCTGTCTGTTGCAGAACAGCCTCTGTCTGTCGCTGAACAGCCTCTGTCTGTCGCGAAACAGCCCATCTATCACAGAACAGCCTCTGTCTGTCGTGGGACAGCCTCTGTCTGTCGCGAAACAGCCCATCTATCACAGAACAGCCTCTGTCTGTCGTGGGACAGCCCATCTATCACAGAACAGCCTCTGTCTGTTGCGGAACAGCCCATCTATCACAGAACAGTCTCTGTCTGTCGCGGGACAGCCTCTGTTTATCGCTGATCAGCCTCTATCTATCCCGGAACAGCCTGTCTATCACAGAACAACCTCTGTCTGTCACGGAACAGCCTGTCTATCGCAGAACGGTCTCTGTATGTCGCAGAATGGCCTCTGTCTATCGCAGAACAGCCTGTCTGTCACAGAACAGCCTGTGTATCGCTGAACAGCCTCTATCTGTCATGAAGCAGCCATTGTCTGTACTGCTATAGCTTTAAACGCATGATTTGAACTGAATGTCTATGATGCTTAGTCTCTGTCTTCCTCTGACTTTATAAAGACAGCCAATCATGAACAACTGACAAAATATCAATAAATATTATTAATGTGTGTACTGTTGTCATGTGGGTTGCACCACCTGCCAGAAGTTTTTGTTCATGCTTCTTGCAAAATGTTAGCTGCTCTAAGCTGTATAACTATCCTTTTAAATGGTATAAGGTATTTCAAAAAAGTGAAAAGTGGGGAAAAAAAAATTTTTTTTACATGGGTTGGCAATTTTTAAAAATAATATTAGTATCATTTCCGTTTTCCTACAAGGGAAGTAAAACCAAGCTAGTTCTTAAAAAGTGTGATCAAAATAATTTTTAAGAAGCAAGTGTTGCCCATCTGTGGTACCGTCTATTGTGCACTTGGGTGTGTACCCTCTGAATTGTGACTTTTCCTCTTTTGCAAAGGATATTATCATTCATTCCATCTCTTGTCAGCATAATAATTGTGGATGTACTAACACTTTGACACGCCTCAATCACATTTGAAGAATTTGTACTGAATAGTAAAGTGAACAGCCATTATTCTTAATTTAAGTGGCATTTGTCCCATCCTTTATCCTGCATCAGTAGGGAGTTCTAATACCAGCCTGTGATTTTTCTGTGGACTGCTCACATTACATTTTATAAAAAGCTTAGGTTACTCTCCTCCTTTTATTTTATGGAATGTTCAGAAAATTTTTGATTAATATACACATGTAGACTAGAAATGCATCTAGCTTTTTTATGACCGATGACATTTTTTGCGGTTTTACTAAATATGGGCCTGTTTCATTATGCATTAGCAGCTCATTGTCTGTCGATGTCACGAGATGAGGACAAGCGCTCATTTTTAGGTAAACTGACACAACTGACATGGACCCAAAGCACTTGGACGTACCAAGCTTTTATTAATTATTGTTGTGAAATTAATTTGCATTTACAGGAAATATTTTGGCATTTCAGAAGTGCAATACTATATTCAACACTCATTTAGGCAAATATATTTGGTTGAACTTGACACTGAGGCTGCTATCAGTAGAGAAAGCCCCTGTACTCTATCTTACCATCACTCAGATGTAAGCAGGTCAGATTTCCAGGCCAGGCCATTGACGTGTGGCTCGGGGCAGCATGTGTACCTATAGCTGCTCAGGGGACCCGCTGCTGCCAGGTAGTGTCCTGCGTTTGGGGGGAGACTGATATTCACCATCTAACTTATTTGTGGTTTATGCATGAGAGCATGTCCAAGATGACTTTCCCTTTTATTGGGTGGTGACATCTGTGTAACTGTGCAGACTGGTCTTAATGTAGACAAAATGTTTCATATTTAACCCCTTTCCTCCTGAGACCTACTTCAGTGCATCCAAAAAATTGTTTTTTTTTTTTTTGCTTGAAAGCACAATATGTTTCCGTGGATACAGACAGATTAAGCAATTGACCCAGATTTGAATGCTTAACTAACCAGCATCTCTAATTTATGACTATGTTAAATTTAACCTAGAAGTGTTCAGCTTCTGGTTGTTGGCAACCTTGAAAGTAGTTCCTTAGAAAAACTCCGGAGGGAAAGGGTTAAGGCTTCTGTTTGTCTGCCTTGTTGCTTTGTGTGTTTGCTTAGAATGGTAATCTCTAATCATGCATCATAAGGACTGAGGTGCGCCTTAACTGTCCCCAATTAATATTATAGTCTGGTGCGGTTCTCAAGAAAAAATTTCAAATATGACAAGGAAAGAAAAAAGAAGAAGGCTTAAGACTTGATTGAAGATATTTCTCCCAAAATTGATGCAAAGATTATACAAAGAACTGTGCAAGAGTGCAAAAAAGTGCAGTTGCGAACGTTTCAGTCCAAATCGAACTTTCCTCAGTGCAAAATCTCTAATCATGGTAATTGATAAATGATTACGAAAATTTGTTGTCTTCATTTGGATTTATTGCTACATTCATCATACCACTGAGCTACACAACTCTCGAGAGATCCTGTATCCCATATTTATTACATCTGCTTACTCCGCATTGGTAAAACTTGCGGCTAATTGTGTTTGCAGCAGAAAGTTTTTTTTCTTTTTTTTTAAATATCCAACTTTTACCATGGTATCACTTGAGGTTACTTTCCTTTTTCTCCTTCTAAACCAGAATACATTGCCATCCTGTCGATTTCTGGTAAGCTGCTGACTCATAAACAACGTGTCATTTATGGTGTGTAATATGCCGAATCGATTTTGCTAGGCGTTCAAGAAGAACACTTAGTTTCGCATTTGCATACCAGCGCTCTCACTGTTCGTTCTTTTCGAATGAGTGCCACAGTGTGTGGGAAGTATTCCTCCAGACTGTGTGAGTCAGCTGGTCCTGGTCCGTTAGCTGTTTGGTTGGAAGTGGGTTGTTGGATCCACCCACTTCTTACTCTCTGGATAAAATCCTTTAACTGTGGATGGTTGCCATCAAAGAAAAAGTTTAAATCTCTCATCCAAAGGTATTGCTTTTGGACCTGTTTGTTTTTCCCCTTGCAGACATAATATTTTCCATGATACAACCTTGTCCTCAAGTTAGATCACAACTTTCCATAAGATTCTATCGCCAAACACCGTGTAAGGGATGTACTGTAGGTTTTTAATGGGGGGGTGGGGTGGGGTGTTCATTGTCATTACTGTCGCTTATGAGGAATTGGAGGGTATTGGCTGGGGAAAATGGCAGTTGCAGTCGCAGTGGGGTTTGGTGGCAGGGCGTAGGCTGTGTAGGGTACTGCTGTCATGTTTGTTGCTCTGTGTCTCACTGGTGATTTTGCCTCTCTATTGTAGCACATCCAAACGATGCTGAAGACCAAACTGACTGTTCTGACCTTGAAGAAGGAGCCACTGCCAACGGTGATATTCCATGAGCCGGAGGCTATCGAGCTCTGCTCCACCACACCTCTGGCAAAGAACAAGGCCCACACAGGCTACAAGGTGAGCATCCTCTGAAGTCAGACCCAAGACGCTCTTTGTCACTATACTGGTTGCCCGATATGGAGTTAAGTATGGTTCAAAGCAGAGGTTTCGCTCCATCTCCTTAGGGCACACCAGTCAGAACCACGTACTTGTTGTGTTCCATCTGAACTCATTCCCGACTGGCCTTCATGTAGAAAAAATGGCAGAGTAAAAACATTCCCACGCAAATAAATTCAATTTAAAACATGTCTTCATGATACCTCAAAAGAAAGCTTGGAACCTGGACTTGCTTTATGGTTATATAAAAAAAAAAAACATTGTGCTAATTAGCTTTCATAAATATTGACAATAAAATGAGTGATAACTAATAAAAATTCATTTTCTTGATAAATATCCACTAGAAATAATAAACGGAAAGTCATAAAAATTGGACAAAATACACTTTGAAGCTTGTTGAAGACATACAAAATTACATTTGGTGCTTTGAAGAGCCGGACTGTTCAACTACAGCAAATCATTTCTACATTTGGGTATCAACTGAAGGAGCTGATTTTCAGCTTCGTTTTGATGTATAACACAAGGTAATCCGATGTATGGTGGGAATATGATGGCAGAAAGTTTGATAACCTCTCTTGCTGGCCATAACTGACCTGGATTTGGCATTGACATTGGAAAACGGATAAACACACCTGATTTGGCTAATCAAGCTGGTTTACAGGACTTTTTTTCCGAGGAAGTTGTTCCCAGGAATTTGTTCTGGCATGTTTTCCCAAATTATGTACAAAATGTGCATATGTACTGCCTTGTACTATATCTCCATATGTGTTTACATCTAGTCATGTATTCACACATGTGTTTATATAACTGTGTGCATTATTTCCACATGTTTGTTTGCCCTGTCTTTTTGTATGTTGATCATGGTCTGAGCTGAGTGTGTTTACTCTGTGGCTTTGTCTTAGTCATAAGAGAAATAAACTCTGTTGTGCAGTAAAAATAGCCAGGTAAATATGGTGTGTTATTGTTGCATCTCATCCAGGAAGTTAGCCTGTGCCAGTGGCGTAAAAACTACAGCGCAGTGTGACACTGGGGAAAATGCCTGGAATAGTGGTTTTGTGTGTGTGTGTGTGTGTGTGCGCATGTGCGTGTGTGTGTATGCATGCATTTTGGAGTGGGGAATGAGTTGCAGGTGGGATTGTGCCAAGTCATGGTCACACAATGGGAAGTACTTACATTTCAACTAGAACTGACTGCTAGCCATTTGCTCATTTTAACAAATATCACAATTACATATTACTACTGTAGACCCCTCTGAATTTTTTGTAAATCCATTACAGTAGTTGTTGTGCAGTGTGTAAGGGTCCCAGGAGGTTGTTGTCTTCCCTTTCTTGTGCAATTTCCATCTCTTCTGGTAGTAACAGTGTCTTGACTGTTTTCTTAGTATCCCATCTGTGTTCGATTGGATTGCAGCCTCGTAAGAATCTGTTGTGCTCTCAGAAGGCATGTTCCCATTTTGTACTCTGTGTCTCGGTTTAGGGTATGTGAGTGATCATTCAGAAGTTTGCTGGGTACATAAGGACTGCTTGGAGCACATAAAGGTGAAGTGCATTTTTTGAGAAAAAGCAATGTAAAACTTTGAAACACTGTGAAAAATATGATTTGCACCCAACTTACTAGCTACAGCAACACTTTTGTGCACCAAGCAGTCAACATGAATCCTGTTTGGTCAGGGGTAAAAGTGGCAGCGGTAAAACTTCAAGATTTACGTCACGGTAAGCCTGCTTGTAGCGAGGTAGACATGTGCTTTGAGAAACCTTAGGCTCGAAAGAGAAAATACTGCCATTTGTTCTGGATTTTTTTTTTTAATTATTACAAATACTTGTTGTTCTTGACTATGTTAGAGTACCCTTAGGTGTATAAAAGAAGCAATGTCTGTATTATGTTTGTACATCAAGAGGTCGTACGCTCAGCCTGCACAGAGCACTTTAACTCGGTCTTAAATTTGTGCTAGAAATGCTAGCAATTGAGAGGGAGTCAACTACATGTTCGGTAAGCCATCAATAAAACTATCATCCAGTTCCTCAGCCCATTGCTACTTGCTTGATTCAGCCTAGCTTGACAGAGCCATGATTATTGCTAGGCTGTGTATTTTGAGCCATTCTCAGGGGAAGATGATTGTGATTGGGTGAATCCAGGGCTCTCCTGATGGATTTAATGGCCTGTACTCACCCTTCTCTCCAGACACCCTCCCTCCAAGGGAACGGAGGGGGCACTAGCCTCTGTTGTTATGGATACCACTGCATTGATTAATGTGAGATGCTGTGAATTCTTTTCCTCTTCCCTCAGTGCAATTTTAAAGGCTTTGATACTCAAAGGACAGGATTTGCTGGGTCACAAACTGAAAGTATGAACTTCTCATCATCTGTCTGGAGAAATGGGGACCAGCTAGTGTTTCCTTTCTGTACTCTGACGCACTGCTGCAGTTGTGCATGTATCTCTGACAGAAATTTGGAATGCCTTCTCTGCTTTGCTGCTTATTTTGACCGGTAGACTAAGGAGAAAAGGGGTTAATTGGACTCCCCTCTTGTGCTAACCTCCACCTCCCACTGAGGTCCTTATTTCAATACTTATGGTCTCTGGGATGGCGACTGTATGGGCTGCTGATGCTGGTCTTTCAGATCTGATAGAAATGCTCAGCAACTCTTTGGCCGTCTTCTAAACAACACCGATGACATTTCCTCGTTGACAATCTTCAAGGATTAGCATTAGCTTAGTTTGCATCGGCTAGTGTCACTTATTAATTCCAGGAGAACACATAGCAAGTTTAAAGCTTTTGCCTGAAAACTGAAAGTAGTTATGTTGATGTAATTACTTAGACTTTATCCCCCTGAACATATTTTGCTCGAATTTCTGTGACATTGAATTTTATAATGCTATAATCTGGGTGTCAGGAAAATGGACTGAATGACATGGGGAGTTAATGCAGCCCTCTGCTTTTGCTGTGGCAGTGACGCATTTCTTGAGGTGTAATTACTTGACGGGCGTTTCTTGGCTTTCACAGAACTTTTAACTTTTTTTGTTTGATGCAGCCTGAATGACTTGCTTCTGTTATTTAGCATGCTGTCACCTTGTGCAATGATTGGCACCTTCGACGAGGAAGAAAAAAGCGTCTAGGAGGCTGAGAGTGAGGTGGGAGGAGAGTGGGATTTTGAAGGAGAGTGTTTTTGCTGGTCGAGCTACGGTCTGTATTCCCGTGATTACACAACGAGCCGACCCAGGCAGAGCTACACGCTGTTGCCATAGTTACACAGCAGTGATCCATTGAATGTTGAACAGAACTGGGCGTCTCATCGCCAAGGCTGCGTGTTGGTGTAATTTTGTAATGCTTCAAGTCCCTTTGACCCGACAACTGATTCAGGATCAGGCTTGATATCACCCCCCCCCACTAGCCACTGCCTTACAGTGGTATTATCTATTGTACTTTCATTGTCAGCAAGATTAGCATTAGCTTATTGCAATATATCTTATTACACCTATGCAATTTATTATCTAAAAAGCTTTCCATGGATTTAGCATTTCCTGTAGAGCTCATCCTGTGCATGAATCTGAGTATCACTTCCAATCTTTTGGGGGAAAAAAAAAAAAAACTGGCTTTGTAGTTTCTGAACAAGTTAGTCGGAATCCCAAGTGGTATGTCAGCTGAACACAATGAATTAAGGAGTAGTTTATCTACTATGATCTAAGCTGTTGTAAATTGCTATCACAGCACTTCCCATTTGCTAGTTCATTTGAATAGCAGATTTGACTGGGTTAGACAGGTCCTGATGTAAAAAAGGTCAACAGAAGAAATTTATTTTTTATTTTTTGGGCGGGGAGTTGGAACAGCAGAATGATTCTAATTTCAGTGAATTAAGTTTTATGCAACCTTTGTCACCTTATATATACACGCTTGACAATTTCCACTACAAGTTCTACCACAGATGAAATCTGGGTAAACCTGGACATGCTTAAGATGTCCATTACATTATCATGATATTTTAGGCTTTCAGACATTTTAGTCATCTATAAAGCATTTATATTTCATATGTGTATTTCCCAATGCAGTGATTTCATGAGAATATTTTATTGTATTACAGTATGTGTTCTCATGCTCCAAAAACAGGTTTATTTGAGGTCTTAAATGGTGTTAGGTCTCTGAGCCAGGTCTGCATATTTAAGCTACATGTTTATTTAAAGGCGTGTGTGGGGAAAAAAAACCAAAATGGTGCCTTTATGAATTTCTCAGCTTAGCCAGGATTCTGGGTGGCTCAGGGTTCCTAGTGCTCCTTTGTGTGTCTGAGGGGGATATGTACTGCTCGGCTGCAACAGTGAGAATCGTCCAAGGGCAAATGTGGTCTCCCAGCCGTTTCCAGTTAACTGCGGGTTCTGAATGTCCATATTAATCTCCATAACTGCCTAGGTTCTCCAGAAATTCCTCTCTTTGATATGAAGCACGCGTGGGTTTCTGTGTATTAGCCACAGTTTTGACTCCACGCATTCGATCCGTCCCTTTACGCTCTCTGCACCGTCATGCCTGGCTTTACGTGCTCAGAGAGACATGCAGAACAAAGCACTGTTATGCTGGAGGATACCGTAAAGCTGTCTGAAAGGAGAGCTAGAGAGAGAGAGAGAGAGAGAGAGAGAGAGACGGAGAGGGAGGCAGAGGAGAGAAGCCGAGAGGGAAAAATGGAGAGGAGGGAGAAAGATGGGAACAGATATTGATGCGCGAAAGGGATGCAGCAATAGTGTAGCGAAAAACGGAGGCGTATATTCATCATCCCATTGTGTTCTGCACTGTACTGCTGCTGCATTAGGTCAGTAGCAGGCACACTACATGTGCGCTTGTATGCTCATATTTCCTCTGCCGACAGTACAGAATTCTTTTTGTTTAGTTTTTTTTTTTGTGTGAAGCGGTCAAACGAATCTCTGTGCTCTGGCAGAGAAACGCACACCTCTGCTGGCCTCCTGAATATTTATTATACGAGAGCGAGTTTATTTTTCTCTCGCTCTTGATGTGGTTGACGGAAGGCGGCATTGCTGGGAGGCTTCTGCCCCCTGGTGGTGGGAATCTCAGTACATTGGAATGGCTGAAGGGGGGTATTGAAAGCCCCATTTGTGGAGGTGAGGGTGAAGTAATTGATGTGGGGAACAGCTGGGGTGCGTTCTGTACATGGTTTCTACGGACACCGATGGAGACATGTTCAAGGGCAGTGAGGGTGCTCAGACCCGTAGAGTGGAGGAGAATGTTAAGTGCCCCAGGAATGCAGAACTGACTTTAAGCTGACTTTGAGTGTGGCGGGCCAGCGTGAACAGGGGGAGGGGATAAGTGAGCGGTGAGGAACGTGGGGTTTGCAGTTTATATAAGGGCTGCATTCACAGGCAAGGAAAGTTCTGCTTTGGAGGAGATGCTATTCTTGTGTGTCTGGTCTGAAGTGTCAGTAAAATGGTGAGTAATGTTGTGATGAAGAGTCTGGCGGACGTTTGCGAGATCCGTGAGTTATGTGTTCCTAAACGGGTGGTACAAGCTGCTGCTGCAGAGGGGGAGTGTCACTTTAGCCAGACAGACAGACCGCGCTCTGTGCTCCTCTGTCTCTCTGATTCTGAAAACAGCTGTGCCTGTGTTTAGTAAACAGTCTGGGTCAGTGTGGTCAGGGACGGTCCGAGCTCGCAGCTGCCGGACCTGTCCTGCCCTCTCCCAAGCTCCCCCGCCACGGCCTCTGCCCTCGCTCCCCTGTCCCCCTTTCTGAACGTCTCATTCCGGAGATAT
Organism: Gymnothorax reevesii; assembly: GCA_029721435.1. NCBI lineage: Eukaryota > Metazoa > Chordata > Actinopteri > Anguilliformes > Muraenidae > Gymnothorax > Gymnothorax reevesii. The sequence continues at coordinate 135,591,335 of CM056574.1, read as the reverse complement.
GCTCTGGGTATTCCTCTCGGCAAGGGTCTTCTTTCGGAATTCAGAGTTCCTTTCTGGAATTTCAGAGGACATAATTGCGGACATGCTCTCCCGCGCTCTCTTCGTCTCTGGCATGTTAACAGGATGTTGTTTAGGCTTTGGAAAATGAAACGGTGCTTTGGTTTTTACATTCTTGGAGTCGTTGGCATTTCCTTTTGAAAATTGCAAATCCTGCGGTGTTGTCACTGTACGGCCCAGCCGTGCAGGTGTTATCCTGTTTCTCTGTGTAACGTGGAGATGGGGATTTTTTTTATTATCAAATTCAAGACCCATAATATTTTCCATAAATGAAGCTTCAACAAAATATTATGAGAAATGTAAATGTAAATTTTATGAAACAAACCAAAACCAGGGTTGTATGCGGCAGTGACAGTGATTCTATTTATGGTAACAAAATTCCTTGGGAGATCCAACTTTGGTTCGAATGAAGAAATCATTCATATTTTTTAATTCACAGCAATGGCATGGCTTACTAAGATTAAACTGAACTGAAACAGTCTTTCATGGACAAAATGTGTCAGTCTAAGAAGGTTAGAATGATCTCTTTTGTGCTATTTTGTCTCCAACGTCTTGGAACCATATGGCATAACTGAGGGGTGGTTTTGTTGATTTAAATGTCAAAGGTATAGCCTACACAAGCTGCACAGACAGTTTGACCCATATGCAACCTTTATTTTAGGCTACCAGATGATAAAATTTGCAGACAGAATGATTATGTACAGTGCTGTGAAAATTTACTTGCCTGCTTTGCGATTTCTTTTGAAAACGAAAAAATGATGAATGTCCGCAAACTGGACTGTAGCTCCCTATACTTTATTGACTGGTGGAACAGGCAACGTTTCAACCCAACAGGATCTTCGTCAGGCAGTGCTTTATGAGGTGCTTAAGGTTAAGGTTTATAATTCCATCGTAAGAAGGAGACTGGGCATCCATCGGACAGCTGCAAGGCAAAAACCACTGATGTCGAAGAAGAACACACATTTGCCAAAAAAACATTTGGATGACCTCCAAGACTTTGGGGCTAATATTCTGTGGATTGATGAGACAAAAGTGGAGCCTTTTTTGAAGAACCTGTTACACTGAGCGTAAAGCCAACAGAATTTCTCAATAAGAACATCATGTCAACAGTGAAACATGGGAGAAGTAGTGTGACTGTCGGCGGCTGCTTCAGGGATGCTGGAACTTTGCTGCTTCAGGATCTTGGCGACTTTCCATAATTGATGTAACCATGAATTCTGCTCCTGACCAGAAAATCCTGTAGGAGAATGTCCAGCCATCAGCCTTTGATCTATAGTTTAAGTGCAGTTGGGTGGTGTAGCAGGACTGTGATTTCAAGCGCATTAAGTCCACTTTTGAATGGCTCAAAAGGAACAAAATGAAGGTTTTGGAGTGGCCTCGGAAATGTCCTGACTTCAATCCGAATAACCTCTTCCACGTGGGACTTGCCATCGGAGGGATTATTGCCTGGCTCTCAACTCTCCTTAAAGTGCATTACTTCTCAAAACCCATTACCATTTCCGCTTCTCAATTAGATACTAAGCCTTAATTCGTTTAGTTGCGAGGATAATTCTGTAGAATTACTGTTAATTTCCCCTCTGCTTGTATTATTGTTCATTGCTATAATTATCAAGCATTTCCCTATTCACATTAATGGTGACATGAAACGTCAATGTCGTTCGAAGCATCTGAAATCCTGTAGCCCGCAAAAGTGTGTGTGTGTGTGTGTGTGTGTGTGTGTGTGTGTGTGTGTGTGTGTGTGTGTGTGTGTGTGTACGTGTACTGAGATTATATATATAATCAGTGGTGGCTGGTGAACTGGCGGTAGGGGAGGCTCAAACCCATCCCTTATTTATTCCAACCCCTGACTAAAGAAAAGCGTGAAGTCCGGAGTCATAATCGATATGCATTATAAATGAAAACTTGCCACACCTGATGATTAATGTTGAGAGTATTCGGAGTTCCTGTTTTTACTGACTATCTGTGTGTTAGGGTTGCTTATGTAAAAATAAACCCCTGTCTACGACCAGTGATATTACCGTAATGCAGGTTAGCTCTCAACATGTTTTGGATTAAGAATCTGACAATGAACTAAAATAATTTACTGAGCGAATAGGCTACCAATAAGCCGCATTGCCATTAATGATTAAGACATATAGTTTAGCGTCAAAGAGGTTGTTCAAATTACGAGATTTCATGGTATGGCTGGGCGATATATGTATCGTGATAATTTTAAGCACAATAAAAGTAACTGCCTTAATGGGGCAGACAGACAAGCTTGATTATTACCTTTTCTATGCCACAGTCCTTTACTTTAGTGTTGAACTAACATCAGAGGCCATCTGAAATTCTTCCTGGAAGAAAACTGTGATTTGGAGTCCGCGAATTACCAGCGAGGTTGGACAGCCTCCATCACCTTGGAATAATTAGCTTGCCTTAAATCAATTCCCGTGTACTTTGCCTAACTTGCAATCAAGCCATTTATTCTGTCAACTGACCAATCAAAACCAAAATCTGGCCAATAATGATTAAGAAGAGATGATGAGCAGCACACCGACCTAACCAGGCTGCCGTGTTAGATTGAAAGAATGTCAGTAATCTGAATAAATAGCAGATCTCTGAATTCCGCCTCATCATGAAACTTTAACATATTATTCAAAAGGATTTCTTAAAAATAAAATCATGTTAAGATGGCCCTGGTTTTTAAGCATTTAAAAATACACGCAAAGTGGAAAACATTTTGTGAAGCATATCGAATGTGCATGTGAGAGTAATTATTTTCGCATTGCAAGCAATGGACAAATGCACCGAAGACTTGGCAAGCACATTCAGGAAAATTTGTGCCGCAAATTTTTTAGCATTTTTTTATTTAATAATTGAACAAGATTTATTTGAAGTATTTCATAGCTCTTGATTTTAGTTACTTTTGAGTGGCTAAATAGCCTACAGTGAAGGTGGAAAACATTTTGTTTAATCGTATCGAACGTGACATGTAAATTATCGCGTTTGCCTACAGCAGCCAAATGTAGTAATCCAGCAAACCTATTCAGGCAAATTGCATGCTGAACCAAGCAACATTAAGGTCTTCAAAATCATCATCCTCTGGTCGATAATTGCTTTCACCCCCTTCCCATTTGCTTTGCTCAATTTGCAGTGAAACAGTTGATTTGCTCAATTAACAATTTAAATTGGTTGGCAGTTTACTTTTTTCGATATCATTTTTGTTTGTCACATTTTGAAGGGGCGGATCCAGGAATTTTGGAAAGGGGGGGTGCAGACCCCATAAGATCGCTGAAGGCGTGAAGCCTTGAAGGGGATATAGGGGACCTCCCCCAGAAAAATTTGAAAATTAAGGTGCCAAATACACGTTTTCCTGACATCTGGGAACAAAATTCAAGGTCTCGAAGATCTAGCGCTGCTATCACTGCTTAATCAAACGTTAAAGCTCATCTTATAGTTAATCCTTGTATGCAGTCCTATAACAGACAGTGTACAGTTGTCATGGTTGAATAGTCACTTGCTATTTTCTCATTTAGCTATATAAATTGTTAATATTGAAGAGGCCTAGTTGTCCCATGTTAAAATATAGCATCTAAACTGTAGTGCAGTAAATACTCAGAGGATTAACTTAACTAAAAGTGTGAATATCACAATGTAAATTCTTGAACCCTTTGTGCAGATGTAGACGCCAACTTCGATGGAACTGTAAATTTAAGCACACAATTACAGTACTCGATCACTAGATGGCACCCCCGGATCAGTTATTGAATATTCACAAGCAAGTAGAATTCAAACGCGGTTTAGAATATGGAGAAGTTCACTCCAATCCATGTTTTTCAACAGTTGCATGAATTAAACTCCTCAGCTAAGCCTGATGTGCAAACTGGTCAATATCCTTGCCCATAGTATCGACCTAGCAGTTTAAAAAGAAATGCTCTCTTGTGACAGAAAAAATTGTTGTCCTCTGTAGCAGCCACTTCAGCTACAGTGAGCCAACAGTATTCCAATTAGTGGTTTAGAAAAATCAGTTTTCTTAAGAAAAATTCAACATGGGACTGATTCTCTCACATTCTACTGTCAATTACAGTCATCACGTACAAAAAATGCATCGTTTCCTACCGTGAATTTACGTGTACATTCCTCCATTGACAAATTCAGTGCTTCCTTATATCCACCTGAGTACTGGTGTTGATAGCAAATCACTCAATTATACAGTCAGGCTCTAGTTCACGCCCTCATGAAACTTCCCCGGTAACGATGTATTGATCGGCTCGTTTCTAATCTAATTCCCGAGTGTTTAAACATTCCACAGTAACTGAAAGACATTGATTGGACAAACATAAGAGTATACAAGCTCATGCGTATCAGCAAGGTAGGTTGTATCCATTCAACGTTGAGCACGCAGCTGAAAATTATGTGATTTATCAAAAAAGAGTCCCTAAACCGGCCTGAAGTATTTAGTTACATTTACAGGATTTAAATGAAGTAAGGGCATGGTCAGTGGGAATTATTTCGAATGAAACAGGACCGGAGGGTTCCTTCTACCCGATATATCGGTCTGTGGAGGAGGGATTAAATGAAAAAGGTTAGGCCGCAACTTTTGCTTTTTGTTTCGGAATGTATACCGTATTCAACAAAATCAACTACCGAGGTTTTTATCATGTTTAAAACGTGAACTGGTCATGCATTTCGGTGGATCCCCTGGTAGATTCAGTGCACCTTTCTGTTTGATCTAGGGAGGCATATATTGTTTGATTTTCCCTGATAGTGGAATGTCTGTTCTGTTAAAATAAGGTATATTTCAGAAATCCGATATCACTGAGTTAGTGAGTTGTACTTGCGCCTTATACTTAATGAAATAAGGTTGTGAGCTCGGAAGTCGGAACTGCTAGCTTTCATTGCAGGGTGAATTTTCTGACCATTTAATCAGCAGTTTATTTCATGAGTATGTGTTCTTGCTTGGGGGACTTTGAGGGGAAAAATGGACAAAACTCTATACTTTATTGTGGAGAAAAGGCATGTTTTGTGCTCGGAGAGGTAAGTTGTGACTACTGATGTTCAACTCCACTGATATTCATAAATTTGTGCTAAACTCAACCAGAAAATCATTAGTTCATATTAAATTTCATGCCTCAAAACTTTATTTTTGTTAAATATGCGCTTATTTTATGATCTAACGGCAACCTGGATAGCTGTCTAATTTGGCTCATAGCAAGTAGGTAATCTAGAATGTGATGTTCAAGATAAATTATACTTTTGGTATAATTTATAATATAAACAAGGAATTTATGATCCCAGAAATGTATAGATTTACGCCCCAGCAGTTTTTCAATTGAAGCACTGATTACTAAAACTCCAAGTCAAGTCAAGTGTGACTTATGGGGTTTTAGTAATAGGAGCTTCAAATCTGTTTTTTTTTTTTTGTTTTTTTTTTGTTGAATTTTCATGAAGATGTTTTGTGTTTGCAGCCCCTTTTTTCGATCAAAATCGTGAAAATAAACTGAAGTACGATGGGAGTCTAAATGCTTCAAGTGTCAAGACTCAGTTCAGCAACTTCTTTCCCGTCTGTGAAGTTGCAACCTTGAATTATAAAGATAAAGCCTCAAATGAGGTAACCCCCCCCACAAATAGTCAGATTTGGCTTCTGCGCAAAGGGCTTAATAAAAGTAGAATTCTTGCATTTTAATTAGGAGTGAACTCATCCATAAAACCCTGTTTCAGCTTGGCTTGCTTGTGAATATTCAATAACTGATCCTGGTGTGCCATCTAATGATAGAATTTTGAAACTGCGTGCATAAATTTGTAGCTTTATGCCCGCTGGCATCAATATCTGTATACAAAGATACCCTGCCGAGCACCGTTGTTCTCAAAAGCGCCAAATCCAGATAATCCTTATGATGAATTGATTCATGTTTTAATTTGTTTAATTTGTAACAAAGTGGTCATTGTCAATGTAACAAAGTGAAAGTATTCTTATCTTTTAAATGTAGTAGAGTCATAGTCAAAACTCAAGTAAAGTACAAATTCTCAAAAAAAAAAAAAAACTGACTTAAGTAGGCTACTGTAATGAAGTACATGTACTTCGTTACTATACACCTCTGACCATCACAAAGTGCGTTTGGCAACTCCTTATTTTTTTGTTTTGGACGACCCCCCCGGCATGGCAGTTTCTCGAGCTTTAAGCCCTGTGTATAATGCGCGAAAAAGGCTGTCTTCGAAAACTCAGTCTCCAGAATAAATCCACCTCTGGGTTGCCAGAATGCGTTTGGTACATTATTTCTAGTATCACATTTGTAGCCTGGAATCCATGCATATCAAGTGCTGGTCGCTCCCAACGATCACTGACTGATATCTGTCTGGCCTCAGTCGTATAGCCAGCGTTTAACCCTTACGTCACTAATGTAGTGAATTTATGAATATTCCCGTTTTCTGCTCTTTGCTTATTGGATGACCTTTTGGCGAGAACCACCAACCGAATACAAGTTAGCTGGCCAGCAACGGTATTCGTGAATATTATTTGACATGAGCTTAAAAATTAGATTGTGGTTTGCTTGCGTTTGCTCTTGGAGTGGTTGTTAGGTTTTGAACAGGGTAATGTTTGGCCGTGTCTGCATTTTGTTTACTTCAGTGGGATTCCCTGGTATAATAAAGGCTAAATTAAATAATGCTCAATTTGCTTAACGTATTTCACAGTAATTGGCATAAGCTATAGCTCGAAGGGCATGATTACATCAGCTAGATTAAAGTGATACTCCACCCACAAAGTATAATTTATCTTTCAATTACTCACCATTAGATGTCTTGAACGATCGAAGTTGTACTTCACCTGGCACAACTTGAAGGCCACTGGAGAGTTTTGAAAAATTATCCAAATTCCTTTTTTGCTGGAAGAAAATGGGGTCACCCAGTAGCAATGGGAAAACTCCACAAAACTTCCGTTGACAAACTTTCAAACCATCATCCAACGCATCGTCCATTATAATCCAAGTCTGCTTTGTCTACTCGTATCCTCAGAACTCTAGAAACGTGATTATTTTTCGCTAAAAATAATAAAATACCACAGTTATGCTTCAAGTGAGCTTGCGCATTCAGTGGAAGTCCCGCCTCCCGGCTCGTTCATTGCCCAGAGACTCTGCTGCCACTCAGATGAATACTCGTCTAAACACAAGCCGGGAGGTTGGACTTTTGAATGCAGAACTGTGGTATTTTATTTATTTTTGTCTGTCTAAAGGGGCAGGGCATCCTTGCGACTGTGAGCCCATCACAGATCTTGCGTGGATTTTGTGCGAATATTTGAAAGTCAAATGCTGGCCTTCCAACTGAGGCTAGACATATAAGCAAGTGACAGTTGGGAGTGACTGAAGCTTGATATGGATGGACTCCAGGCTATCACATTTGGCCTCTGTGTGTGAATGCGTTAACAATTTACATGTCACGTTCGATACGCTTAAACAAAATGTTTTCCATGAAGGCAATTTAGGTGCTCAAAAGTAACCAGAATCGAGAGCTATGAATTACTTTATTTCAAATTGGGCCTGTTCAATGATTAATTCGGTGCATTTGTCTATTGCATGCAATGCAAAAATAATTTCTTATATATTCTTGATATACTTCAAATCGCACCTCTTCCCGGAAACCTTTCAAATGACCTCTGATGTTTGCTCCACACGGCATTAGGTATAGAAAAGGTAATGAGCCGGCTGCCCCATAGTGGCATAGTGCTGCCCCATTGTGGCAGTTACTTTTTTTTTGCTTAAAATTATTGCAATACGTATATCTTGCAGCCCTATTTCATGGAAAGCAATGACTGAAATTTATTGAAATTCCATCTTAAAAGTAGAATGTTAATGTCGTAAATGCTGCTGAAAATGGGATTTCGATAAGGTTTAGATTTCATTTCTATTAATTAGATCATTACTGTTCTTTCAATCTTGATATTATAGCCTCCCAACAAATTTCTCAGAAGCTGGAAAATAAAGACCTCATCAATGATTTTGCAACCATGAAAGATTGATGCATTGAATGCATTTTAAATGATTTTAAATGCATCCCATGCGTCAAACTTTAGCGGTGCACAAACAACCAATCTACTAAATTATTCAATTACCATTGCTTCGACGTGAGAAGCTTTGGTAATTAAATTAATTATTATCGCATCGAGGCAAGGGATGTGCAACTGCTTTTCACCACAAATGTAGCCTATTCTTTTGAAAGCTGAAAACATTTTGATTAAGAGCAATTTTAAAATAAAAAAAAGAAGAAAAATTGCTAAAACGGTATGTAACCCCTTTTTGGACGGGTGTTAATCACCCAGCACAGTACAGGCTACTTATAGTTACCCTAAATCACAATAAATAATGGCGCAACAGGATCCGAAGTTCTCAGCGGTGGAATGGTGAGCTGGCTGAGATTTATTATACCACAAGCGTAATTGAATAACTGTGTAGTAGTAGTAAATAGGAATATGAATACTTATAAATGATTACAAATTTAGTAGCGCGGTGCCTCCACTGTGGAAAAACTACACTTACCCTCAAGCCAGTGCAGGATGTATCTCCCCAGAATACAAATACATTATGTTCAATCTATTATAATAAATGCTCTAGCTATGTAACTGTAGTGTATTCAATTACAATACACTCATTAAGCTACCTAAATAGCACTCTTCATGGCAATACCGTTAGCCAGGTGAAAAAATTGAGCTGCCAACACCCCAGATAGAATTAAATAATAATGATTATATTTATTAATAAGCAATAATAATAATAATAGGAAATATTATTGATATGTAACCATGAAAGTGAAAACATTTAATATACAACACATTAAGTGATTTCCCGTCTGAATAACAAGTAAAGCGATTTATAATTAACAAAGATCTAAAAAAACAAAACACAGCGCACAGTTGGGGCCCGTATGTTGGTGCACAAAGGTTACGTCAGCTTTTGAGCAAACGTTAGCTCCGCCAAGGATCCACAGCTCTCTGAGCCGTAGGCAAAGTAGCAACCGCGACAGTGCCCTTGATTCGACTCGCTCGTAGCAAAATGTGTGGTGCGTAACTCACGACCAGTCTTCCCACTCAGTCCTGGAGCTTACGGCTGTGTCTTTCTACCAGCCTCCAAACTAACTGCACGGAGGGGGGGAATTAACAGATCGTAATCTGCTCTGGCTCGCCTAGCGGTACACGCAGCTTGGCGGTGCCACTACGACCCCTGTTGGTCCAGCACCGAGTCTTCCTCCAACGCGGAGCACTCACGCCGCCAGTCCCAGGTCTTCAACAGCCCACCAGGCTCACCTTAGCCTGAAGAAATCCGTAACCCTATCGCTAATATTTAGCGAGGTTATAAGAAACTTCAAGGGAAAAAAACAAGCTTAACCGTTGAATCACACCAGGCTCTGTCGCTGTCTCTGCTCCAAAACAAAAACGGCCAACGTACCAAGCTATGTCTCAACGGTCTCCGGTAATCAGCACGAGCATAAAACATGTACTAATTATTATTGGTGGATTATAAAATTCAAATAAAAACAGAAGAAATACATCTGATTAGCTAATACAGTTTGTCACATCAGAACAGTGAAAATATTCCCAAACACAAAGCATTATGGTAAATGGAGTTTTGTAAAATACACAGTACACAGTATTGTTTTAGAGGACCTTACAGGTAGATGGAATTCAGAGGAAGCATTGGATTAATATGTTATTTATTTATACCCCATCCCTGCAATATCACTATTTGGTGCATAGTCAATGTCTTTATATGTTCTTAAAATTACAGGCTTATATATTGGTCGTCATTATTCGGTAAAAAATTGTGATTATTAAAAAAGCGATCTTAAACAGGAACAGCTTGAAAGCGTGTTTCAAGGTCAGAAGCTCATGGCACGCCATTGAAAATCCCGTAACATTGGCGTTATCACTAGATAGATGAAAGGCTTTAGGGAGTTTAGGTGCTGTGAAATGACCTTCAACAGGCAGTTCATGCTCAAAAACCTTCCAGTGTGACTGAATTAAAAGAATTCCGCATAGAAGAATGAGGCTATATTCTTTTGCTGTCATGTGAAGGACTGGCAGTTATTACAAAAGTTTGATTGCAGTTTTTGCCACTAAGGGTGGCACAACCAGTTACTAGGTTTAAGGAGTCAATTATTTTTTCTCATGGGTGATATAGGTTCTGAATAACTCTCCACCTTCAGTGAATGATATGATCATTTTGAAAGTGCATTTTGTGTTTACTCACATTGTCTTTGTATAACATTAAAATTAGTTGGATGATCTGAAACACTTAAATAACTAAACAATATTAAAGATATTGGGAAGGGGGCAATTGCCTTTTCATAGCACTGTAGCTCCTCATCTGTCGGTCTCTGTTAATGAACAGTACCATTAACGCGGGCACAGTTGGGCTTTTTGTTTCACCTTGGCATTGAGTTAATGCAATGAAATGCAACATTTCCCTGTAATTCGATTTGCCCAATCCTGTTCCTGAAGATCCACCATCCTGATGGATTTCACTCCTACATTGGCAATACAGTGAGCAGGTTGACGTATTGTTATGCTGCTAATAAGTGGAGTTATTTTTCTCAAATTAGGGTTGAAGTGAAATCAATGGGATGGTAGACCTCCTGTAACAAGATTAGGAAGCCCTGCTCTATCTGCGGTGAGTGGAGAGAGATGTGACAACAATGTAGGTGTTTATTCAAAGGTTATGGAACACCTGCTCTGTTAGCGTTGAAGTTGCAATCACTGACTTGCAAGTGTGTCCTTTATGACACATGTGGCCTGATACCATTAAGAATGCACTATTAGCTATCATGCTGCCACGGTTTTGTGTTTGCCGCTGCGTCTTACACAGATTTGGGAGACTGCCTTGCTGCAAGAGCTGCTTTTGACTAGCTGGAGTCCATCAGTCAACAACACCATATGTGTGTGTGTGTGTGTGTGTGTGCGTGTGTGCGTGTGTGTGTGTGTGCGTGTGCGTGTGTGCGTTTGTTTGAGTGTGTTTGTGTGTGTGTGTGTGTGTGTGTGTGTGTGTGTGTTTGTTATTGTTATTGTTATTGTTATTGTTATTGTTATTGTTATTGTTATTGTAACTGTTATTTTAAATCTGAACCCTGGTTTGTTGTTTTTGTGATACATTACCAGATTCTGTCTGGCAATTTACTTTGTCCATCCGTTTCTATGGGAGAGCTGGTTCCCTCATTACTTGAAATATTGCCACATGACCAGTCATTTGGGCAGAGGTGCTTTTATGGTGTGGGGAACAAAAGACTGGAAAATGGGAATAAGGCTTGATTGCAGTCTTGTGTATGTCATATCTCAAACCCGCGCCTTCCTCTCAATCATCAGCAGCCTTCCGTGATGTGCAGCTGGACTGAGTTTTGGTGTAATGAGGAGGAAATTCCTGCAATTGCTTGTGTCTGCAGCAGATTATTTATTGCAGATGAATTCTTCTCTTTGCTTGAATTGCTTGAGTTTGGAAGGGGACATTTCCTAACTCAGGCACGCACATGCTTTGAAGTGATGACTCTATGCCAGTATGTGGGAAGATTTATACTCTTTTAGGGAAGACAGTGGCCTCAGCTTGGCCTGTGAGGCTCACCAATCTTGTTATTGGAGGCCTTTAGCCTAAACGGTGGCTGACCATGCCCCTGCAACAACATCTCACTGTGCGCATGTATGTGCCACCTAATGCACGGAAACTCACGTGCGCACGGCCCGGGAGCCCATCTGGAGAGTTAATGCAGTAACCGCTGCTGAAATGTTAAATCATTTTCATGATATTAAGATACCCTCTTGGATGTCCGGTCTTTAGGCTGCTGTCATTGCGCACGTAACCCCGCATATTGTATTGATGCATTAGCAACATTTTCCATCGTTGTTTCCTTCATTACTGCCTTCTGGTCTCACTGAGTGGTTTCAGATTTTTACACAAAATTTCATACTAAATGAAGGGAATTGGAGTGAAACAAATCAAATTTTTAAAATGAATTATCCAGTTTAATTAGTGAAATATAACTAAAATTCATATCATTCTTGTGAAAAACCAATTGCATTAGACCATAGACTTAATTACTGTATCCAATTTTTAATCAAATGAAAATGTGTGCGTTCTCCCTAGTGTTATTGAGGCAATGGTTCTTTAAGATTGAGTGGAGACCGAGCTCCAGAGTCTGAAAAATAACTTCAAAACCCTTGGCTTTATTTGTTTTAACAGAATTTCAAATAAAACAATGAATGATTTATTTCCAGAACTTATTTTCCTCCGTTTTGTAGAATTTTCCTTGATTATGCCTTGGTGTGCTTGAAGACGCTTGTGGTGACTACTTCACATTGATGGGAAGGTTCAGTTTGGGTGAGGTTTAGCATCAGCAGTGGGGACGCGGTGGTGCTGTGGTTAAGTGTGCTTGACTTGGGATCAAAAGCCCCTGAGTTCAAGTCCTTTCCACGGTTTTCACGGTGTGTTCTTGGGCAAAAACACTTCACTCCACCCAGGTGTATAATTGGGTACCAGCAAATCGCAGGAAACCCGACTAAGAGCTGGGGGGTCACCTGTGATGGACTAGCATCCCGTCCAGGGGGATTAGCAGTACTCTTAGTCACTTTATGCTCCTGAAACCAGAGTTAAGTTGGCCTGATGAGCCACATGGGCTCCGGACAGACTTTGCCTTTTTTTTTTTTTTTTGTATCAGCAGTGCTGGCTACATGCTATTTTTTCATTGCATTAATGAGAATTGTTCAAAATCTGTTTTTTTTTTTTCTTTTTAATTCTTTTTCCCTTCATTTATAGTCGCATAGTTTCTGAAGAGTTGAAGCCAGTCTGCGAAACCACTAACATGAAGGGAAGTCTGTTAATGCTTTTTCTCGGCAGTTTTCTTCTCAATGTTTTGTGCTTAAATTCAGTTAAAGGATCCACAGTGTAGAATATTCCTGTGCACTGGGCTCCACTGCATCTGACAGCCAGAGAAGGTTTACTTTGAAGGCCCCAGTTTAGCGGTTAGACACCCCTTCTCTGCTTCAGCATTTGAAACGTATAGTTTGAAGTTCCTTCTATTTTCTGTTTCACAAACATACCTGCTTCATGCCTAAAAAAACTTTCTTCCTCCCCCAGCCTTGCTCGACCTCACCACTTCTCTCGATTGTAGCAATAATGTTCCCATTTTTTTTTTTTTCCCCATTTGTCCTCAACAGCGTTCTAGTTGATGGTAATCTTCTAGCGTTGAGGCACGCTTTTCATTTTATATTTGACTGGTTTTTGAACAAGGGCCTGTATAAATACATGATTTGCGAAAAAGTTGTAACTGAAGGACCAGTCCATTTAAAGTTTCCGTATAGAAACTGCAAACTTGGAATCTGTAGCCTGGTATTTCCAGTTTATGTTAGCATTTGAAAATTATGTTTTACTGTTTTACATTCAATTTGAATTCCAAGTATAGATGAACTTGTTTCCGAACAGCAAATCGCGCTTGGTTGTGTAAGTAAGCGCTCAAAGTTGCCCATAGAGCTGTACTTAACATGCTCATTGTATAGTTTACGACATAGTCTGTTCATATGTGTTTAGAGAATAGTCTTGGAATTTTCATGGATTAGTCCCTGTTCTTTCATGCATGTGAGTGGCTGGGAGCTGTGTTCACTAATGAATCAGAGCAAAGCTCAATATCATGAAGGGTGCGGCAATTCAAAATAGTCTTTTCCTGTGAGGCAATAGGATGACATGCAGCGTGAGACTCAGAAATGATGGATTTTCATGGGGTTTCTGGCAAAAAGGTTTGTAAACCTTATGGAGATCAAGAATATCCTGGCTTGCCAACAGACAGCATTATATTGGACCTTAAAGTTTGCAATGGTATAAAATGACCCTGATATTTCCAAAGTCAAAAAACTACTTGCACAAGATGAATGGTCTCTTTCGCATGATGTGAACTCAGGTTCCTCAGGTTGCACTTGGTAATGCACTCTGGATTAACCTCCTAACTGGTGCCTTTCAAATGTGCACATACACCCTCTGTGAGAGAACGAGGGAGAACACATTTTTGGAAAGCATGGTAAAGAAAAGTCTCTTTTTTTTTCACAACCCCCCCAAATCTGGGTGCATGAATGAGCTGGGTGACCAAGACAGACCATGACTTGTATATGTACTGGGTAGCCATCTGATATGCCGCCAAAAGAAAAATCCTTTGGCCTGGATGTGGCTTAAATTATTGTCTGAGAAGGATTCTGTGAGTCTTCATCCTTCCTTGGCAGACAGATAATACAACAGATTATATCCCTGCCAATAAAGTGTCATTGAGACCTTGTCCTTGTCACCTGGGAAGTAGTGTCACATGTAGGTGCTATTATTTGATGTGAATCGCTGACTGATATGCCACAAGCCTCTATCTGCAGGAATCCTACTGTAGATAGCAACTCAAAAAGCTGGGATGTTCTTTCTTGATGAGCCACTCTTAGGTTCATAACCATCCAGTTAATAATCGCTTCATCAAAAACTTCTGCATGGTTACTTGGCTTGCTGGGACTCGGTGTTCTCATAGCTGTTTTTTCAGACTGCGCAAATTTGGTTGGCAGCCATGCAAACTTTTTCTCTTTTTTTTTTTTACCGAGTACATGTACATTTTGTTGGTGATCTAAAAGATGAATTTTGGTTTCGTAGCATAAGGGCCATTGTATACATAGCCTCATCATCTCATGTCATGCCAGTGGTCAGTATAAATATTTATCTGTGTTAGTTTTGCTGAGAATACTCGAGTAACTTGGACAGATCTTTTTGTGTGTTTTGATTTGGCGAACAGCATTAAGATGAATGTGCCATTATTAGAATTACAAAAAAAAAAAATCTTGCTTCAGTTTACTGCACAGTCATGGCGGTTAACTGCCTGGCCAAGAAAATCCAACGGCGGCTTTGTAACCGCTGAGAAATTAAGTTTCTAGGCCTCATTCTGTGGTAGTCAGGCCCCCGACTGTGGGGACTGTATACCCCAACGAAGCCCGTTTCCCCTGGTAATTTGGGCTGAGCTGTTTTAAATGTGCTTGGGGAGTTTACATTTTGGTATAAAAATAGGAAGAAAAGTGGGAAGGGATTAACGTGGCTAAATTAGGGCTTTGTGGCCTCGGACAGGAGGGGAACTCCAGACGCAGAACAAATGGGGAACGGTGTGAGGTTTTGGCTCTTCTCCCATCTGTCTGGAGGAGGATCAGGTCTTGGTGTTTGTGCCACACAGTATTTTAGTTGCGTTATGGTCTTTGTCTGTTGGTATTTCTTGCTTCGTGCCCAATGTCAGTAAACCAAGTAACCGTCTGACTCGGGTTGCCTGATATAGCGTTCCTCTTTCCAGGCAGGAGCGAAAACTAATCAGAGCATCACTGTGGGAGTTCAGTTGCATTATCTGAAAGCCTCTCTCTGGAATGCCTGATTGTGTTTTTGATGCTCCTGTATATACTGCCATTATGTACATTATTTACGCGCATGAGTCGCTTTGTGTGTGCTGTACCCTGCTGTCTCGTGTATGATGGGGTGGGGGTGGGGCTCCCTGGGTTACCCTAACCCTCCAGAAGGGCTCCATTCCTATGGGAAAGACAAGTTTAATCACTACCCAACTCTGACCTTCAAAGTCATATGGCAACCCCATGTAAACGTGGGCCATCCTCGGAAAGGGTGCGCTTTCTCTGTTTGTTATCATATTACTTCACTGTTTATGTCATGCTTTGGTCAGGATGCTAAGTGGGCCTGCAATTATCCTACAGATTGAGATTTTTCTCTCTCTCTGATTTAAAAAAAAAAAAATTATGGAAAAAATAATGTTGATTAACCTTTAGCGTGCTTCCAGCGACCGTACTCGCCCATATATTCCTTATTCTGTGCAACTGCCGGCGACCGCAGTCACCATGTTTGTTTATATCTGTTCCGACTGCCGGCGAGATCGCTCGACAAGAAAAACTGTGTTTAGAAATGCCATCCTCCATAAGCATGATATGCGCGTCTTGTTGACAGTACCAGTACACCCGTGCCATAATGTTCGCCGAAGTGCCATACGGGGCTGAAATGGTCGGAACTACTTTCAAGTCAAACGTTTCCGTGGCACCTCAGGTGGTAGAAACAAGTGTTATTTTCAAAATAATATGGATGATTAGTTTTCCCATTTAGAGTTCTTTCTAGATTGGTTGCTTTTTTGAAGGAGTTATAATGGATTATCAGTCAACATCTCTATGAGGTATGGCCTCCGTTGTGTTCGAGATGACTTGGATTCTCGCTGTTCAACTAGGACCATTGACTTCATTTCAGCAGCAAGTGCTAATATAACTTAATTTTAAAGTGAGTACATGAGGCAGTATGAGTGCGGTCGCGCTGATAGTGAGCAATGGAGAGTCAGTGGCTATGCATACGACCATTGCCAAATGTGACCGATTATTAAATTCTGATATTATGGATTTTGTGTCCCACATCTGGTTTGCATTTTTCTTGCTTGCTATGTAGACAATTCTTGTTGGACAGGTCTTGCAAATTTAGCCATTTTTCATCATACATGCGAATGTAAAATGACTGTTATGATCACTGTACAGTACCAGTACACTCATACAAAAAGAAAACCATTTGTTGTAGTATTTTTTTTTTTTTTAACGAACCAAATAAATCAATATGAAATGTTGAATTAGAACTAATTGAGTCTCACAAATGAATACAAAAAATGGCGCATATAATACATAGTTTACCGTGCTCGTATTTGTAGCGTTTGGGGAATTTCGGAACTCATTGGGCTGCGGAGGGATGTTTACTGGTCGAGTGCGGAATATCCAAAATTCACTGGATGAAATTGGCTCAAACCATGTTGCTCGGAATCTAGTGAATATTTATGGTATCAATTTGTATTCAGATTTTTAAATCAAGATTAGTGGTGGTAAAAATGTGTTAATATGTAATATTTATCATCTCATTACCATGCAGCACAAATATTGAGCTACATATCCAAATTAAGACATTTATGAAAAAACTACTTTTTGAGCTAATTCAAATTGAAAATGTGATCATTGAGAACATTTTACTGATGGCATGAATAATCTCTGTGGTCTCTGTAGGTGACATACTTGGGCAAAGTGACCATCTCGGGGTCGCAGTTCCCGTCGGGGTGCACGGAATCAGCGGTGACCGGGCTCTGTCAGCGCCAGGTGCCCAGCGAAGGAGACGTCCCACCCTCCAACGCCATCCTGGAGATTCGCCCCTTCCAGGTGAGGCTGCACCACCTGGACAGCCGAGGCGAAGCCACCGTCGCCATGGACACCTACCAGGTCGCGCGCATCGCCTACTGCACAGCCGACCACCAAGTGAGCCCCAACATCTTCGCCTGGATTTACCGCGAGATCAATGACGACCTGACGTTCCAGATGGACTGCCATGCGGTACAGTGCGAGAGCAAGCTGGAGGCCAAGCGGCTGGCCCACTCCATGATGGAGGCCTTCCGCAAGACCTTTCAAAGCATGCGCAGTGACGGTCGCATCCACAAGAGCTGTTCCTCTGACGAATTTCCAGAAGACTCCACCCCTGACGATGGCTGATTCCTGGGCTCTCCCCAAACCCTTATGGAGACCTCTGGAACAGCTCTCTTGACCGACCAGGAAAAAAATCCCGACTGACCAACACAGGAAAAACAATGACTGAGTGACGCAGTTGATAGAGATGTATGGGGATTGTTTGGTGGGGGGGAGGGGGAAAGTGAAGGCTAAGTCATCTTAAAAAAAAAAAAATGTTGTACAAACAGAACAAACTAATGGAAATGGTTCTCTCGGCCACAAAAATTAGCTACCCCCTGTCCTCACGGCCAGTCGAGTGCTTGTAGATATACTTCATTAAAGTGTTTTTTACGAAAGTTTATGCTCCTGCTCAATTTTGCCAGCCCCTCTGGCAGTAAGATAAGTCTTATAAGAAAAGTCTTTTTAACTATCAGACCTTCTTGAAGCCGCTCTCACTCCTTAGTCTTATCACCGATGGACATGTCCTCCTGTCCTTACTGAAGATTAAAGACATTTGGGTGACAGGAAGTTCTGAGGGCCATGATGTACATGTGAGCCACACAGTCTCCGCCCACCTTTACATCACTTCCTGCCTTTCTGTCTTAAAGCCTGTGGCTCAGTGTGCACGAATGCCTGCTGTCAGTGTGGTGTGGAGTTTTATGGACTGTAAGCTCTTTTGTCATCAGTCTGGAATGGATATTCTCTGTTATATTGTTCTCAAGCCAGGCCAACATATCTTGCCATATCTGATCCTGTATTTGATGATGCTTTTGCTTAACCAAATGTAAATGAGACCTTATCAGGGGTCCTTCCACTTGTCTTGCCCCTGCCTCCTCTCTCTTAGTTGATTTCCCTCGATTCAGACTGAAATTGGGATAGTCAAGGATCCTATCTGGGCATGGTTAATGCATAACCGTCTTGCAGCATTTCAGAAACGTTGTGAGAATGTTATGTTCACCTTTAAGGGGACTGGGCCCAATGGGGAAAAGGCTGAGGTTAGGTGTCAGGGAGAGTGCAGACACATAATGACACTTTTACTTGACTCTGATGGAGAGAAGGACCAATGTTTCTCTTATGCTGCTTTATAAAAATAAAATCCAGCTGTGGCAATCGGGGTGGGGATGAGGGTATCCGGGACAGATATCTGTGGCCATAGCTGTAAGATTGAAGGGAGAGGAGAGCGGTAGGGTCAGAGAGACTGAGGCTCCACGGCTGCCTTGTCGTCTTTATGCTGTGCGATTGCGTCTTGTGCTCTCTTCAAACGTCTTCGGTTTCCGTCTCAACTGTTGATGTATGTTTTCGTCCATGTCAGCGGCCGGTCTAGTGGAAATTGTCTTAGATGGCTAACTCTGGACATATGGAGATATGAAGGGACCGTTTGTGTTGTTGATTTGCGATCAGGTTTACGAGTTGTGTCTTTGATACTCAGTTTGTCTGGGCTGCCGCTGAGCCGAAAGGCTGAAACGAATGAGTCCGTTTGTCTGAGAGCAAGAATTTTTCGCCATTTCTGGCGACCGTTACTAATCGGCCGCAGGTTAACTGAAGAATCCGGTAAATTTCCTGTGATCAAGCTGAATGTAGAGGGCACAGGTCAGTATATATTTTTAAGTCATTCGATAAGCTTGTGTAAATAGAAATGTATCGGTTTCCAAATATTACAATATAAATGTTTATAGCTATTTTGAATAAACAACAAGCAAAAAAAAAAAAAAAACAGTGTTTAATCGCCAGCTGTGAATATGTAGGGAAATCCTGTAGTGCTGGAAATTCAAGTTGAAGCCTTAGCTGTAAGTGGGAGTATAAGCCTAAAGAAGGAATGCTTATGAAATGGTAGATAACAGTGTTGCGTCTTTATCCAAATGTCTGGGATTTGCTTTAAGTGTTTCATAATGTTACGGTATGTGTTTTCTATACAGTATTTGCAAAGATTAAAATACTATATAAAGTACTTGATATGTGGTGTTGCGTCATTCATATTTTTCATGTGAAGTTTTTGTTTTTGATTCTGTTGAAAGCTAATTTATGTTCCTGAATGCTGCTGAAGTTTTTTTTTGTTTTTTTGTTCTTAATCTTCAGCTCATGTTATACATTCATTCATTCTCTATACCCACTTATTCCTCACTAGGGTTGCAGGGCGAGCTGGAGCCTATCCCAGCTGACTACGGGCAAAGGCAGGGACCCACATTGGACAGCTTGTCAATCCATCGCAGGGCGCACACACCATTCACAGACCATTCACTCTCACGCTCATACCTACGGGCAATTTAGTGTCTCTGCAACACTTTACAATAAGGGTACAACAATTAACATTAGTTAATGCAGCAATAACCATTTACTAACAGATAATTAACATTTAACTTTTGCATCTGGTAATCATTTACAAATGATGTTTACATCAATTAAGGCATTCATTTATAAATTATGGTTTAATAGTTTGAAGTGCTACATAGGGGATACTTAAGTGATGTTTTCAACTTCTCAATAAGGGATATACAGAAAATGAATAATTGTTCAATTATGGTTATGTAATGCTTATTCGGCTATCTAACGCATTAGTTACCTGCTAATTAATTGATAGTTAATTAACTAATGTTAATTGTTGTTCCCTTATTGTAAAGTGTCACCAGTGTCTCCAATTAACCTGATATGCATGTCTTTGGACTGTGGGAGGAAACCGCAGAACCCGGAGAAAACCCACGTGAACACGGGGAGAACATATAAACTCCACACAGCTCATGTTATTTCAGATTAATTAAATACTAGATTTCTCTTCCAAAATACTTTTTTTTTGTTCTCTGGACCTTTCCTGACCCGGTGTATCATCTGGCTCAGGTCCTCTATAAGAGTCTTGACACCTGGAATGAGAACACAGCAGGATCTTAAGTGATTAAACACAGAAACGGAAATGAGTCTTTAACTGAAGTGGGGGACATTTTGGAACTGGCTTTTCCTGTTTTAGCGTAAAAAAAAGAAAATTAATAAATAAATAACATTAGCAACCATGACTGTAAGCAAAGCAGCTGAACAGTGGCCTGAATATTTCTGCAACAACATATTTTTTTTCCTGTTTTGCCTATATTGTGTGCACTAGAAGATTAATCACAAAACTGTAATTTGTTGTCCCCCACCACGCGGAACGCGCGAAGTGGCGGGACATGGTATTCACGACCGCCCGTCCGCACGTCCCAAATCCTTGTCAGCGAGATATCTCAAGAACGAATTGACTGATTTTCTTCAAATTTGATGTCAACATGTATTAGGGTGATACCCCGGCACCAGTCGATTTTGGTGACCTTCGCGTCACTCTCAAGGTCACACCGAGAGATTGCTCATTTTGACACGACTTCACATTTTGTGGCGGGGGACAAAGACACGTTAGTGGCAAATACTTGTTCTAAATAAGGTTCAAGCATATTCACATTTTCTTTATACGCCCGTCTTAAGACGGGACGTATTATGTCATCACCCCCGTCCGTCCGTCTGTCTGTTGTCTGTTAGCAATTTCTTGTTATTATACGCCCGTCTTAAGACGGGACGTATTATCTCATCACCCCCGTCCGTCCGTCTGTCTGTTGTCTGTTAGCAATTTCTTGTCCGGGGCATAACTCCTGAGCCGCTTTAGCTACATTCGTGATACTTCACATACACGTGCACCATCACTAGGCGCTGTGTCGCGCACCATGATTTCGTTCACCCAGTCAAGGTCAAGGTCACTGGCAAAGGTCAAAGGTCACATGGGGCTGTTGTCGGTTGGATATTGGTATCATGTTGTCTGTCCACTTCCTGATCCATGTTCATGACGGGCGTATTATGCACCGTTGGCGGTGCTCTTCTTGTTCCAGTTGTTACTGTACTGAAATTTGGTTTCTCAGAAATGTAAAAAAAAAAAAAGATTGATTATTCCGTTAGTATAGATTTAATAAATTCCAATATGGGTATAACAATGTTTTTTAAAGATTTAAAGATTAAAGTTTATTAAAGATTAAAACAAATTAATTGCATATTCAAGTAATTTTTGAAACAAAATTTGGGCGGCTGCCATTTTAGTCCCATATTTCAGTAAGAAATTCTTGGCAGTTGAACCAATTCATCCTGATAAAGGTAAATGAGACCATGAGAACTAATGGATTGCCTTTCTGTAACCAGGAGGGGAACAGTCCGCCCTTAGCGCTTCCAGTTATATGTCCCAACTCTAATGGTGATCCACATCTGTACAGCAGTCTGTGAGGCAGCGCATGAGCCAAGCCCTTGAAGTTTCTCTTGATTTCCCTTGGAATGTGAGAAGGTCCAGTACGGGATATGACGGCCTGCTTTTCATCTCTGGCAGGAAATCTGACAGGAACTGAACACCTGCAGTCACAAGCATCAGCCTAGGTAATGATGTCACGGTCAAGCGTTTCAGAAATGTTCTCCAGAAATCTGTTTCTGAGGCCAGCTCATACGTGTGTCTGCGTGTGAGGAGTCCAGTATGTCGAAGATGTGCGAGTGAGTGGCTGTCATCATCATTTTCCATGCACAGTGCTGTTAAAAAGTATTTGCCTCCTTCCTAATTTCTATTTTTGCTTATTTGTGATCTATAAATGTTTCAGAGCATCCAACTAATTTTAATATCAGACAAAGACAATGCGAGTAGACACAATGAAACTTTAAAATTATTGTGTCATTTATTGAAGGTAAAGAGTATTTCAAAACCTATATTATTCATGTAAGAAAATAAATAATTGCCCCCCTAAACGTAATTACTAGTTGTGCCACATGTGGCTACAAGAACTGCAACCAAACTCTAGTAATAACTTTTACATGGCTGTGGAGGAATTCTGGCCTACTCTTTTTGGCAAAATTGTTTCAATTCAGCTACATTTGAGGGTTTTTGAGCCTCAACTTCCCAATTTAAAGTAATGCCACAATATCTCAATCAGATTCAATACAGGACTTCGACTAGGCCACTCCAAAGCCTTCTTTGTGTTCCTTTTGAGCCATTCAGAGGTGGAGTTCGTGTGCTTTGGATCTTTGTCCTGCTGTATGACTCATCTGTACTTGAGCTCTAGGTCACAAACTGATGGCTGGGCATTTTCCTTCAGGATTTTCTGGTGGAGAGCATTAGTCATTGTAACAGGTCCTGAAGCAGCAATGCAGCCCCAGTTCATCACACTACCAACACCGTGTTTGACTGTTGGTATGATTTTCTTATTGTGGAATGCTGCGTTAGTTTTACACCAGATGTAACGGGACCCATGTCTTCCAAAAAGTTCCTGTTTTGACTCATCAGTCAGTATTATGCCTAAAGTCTTAGAGGTCATCAAAATGTGTCATGTCAAATGTGAGATGAGCCTTTGTGTTCTTTTTGGTCAGCAGTGGTTTTCACCTTGAAGCTGTACCATAGATGCCCTTTTTGCCCAGCCTCTGTCTTATTGAGGAATCATGAACACTGACCTTGACTGTGGCGAGTGAGGTCTGCAGTTTTGAGATCTTGGTGTGGGTTCTCTTGTGACTTCCTTGATGAGTCGGCCATTCGCTCTTGGAGGAATTTTGGTTATTCAGCCACTATTGGGAAGGTTTATCATTGTTCCAAGTTTTCTTCATTTGTAGATAATTGCACTAACCATGTTCTCGAACACTAGAAATGACTGGAGTCCTAGAACATAAGAAATGACTTGTATAACCCTTTAAAAACTCATGGATGTCAACAACTTTGTTTCTCATCTGTTCTTCAGTTTCTTTAGATTGCGGCTTTTTGCCTACTTTGCATTGCCAGACAGGTTCTATTGAACACAAATTAAATTTGGGTAATTGGTTGATTTGGTAACTAAGGGGGCAATTTTTTTTTTTCACTTGGGGCCAGGTATGTTTGGATAGCCTTTTCCTTCAATAAATGAATTCACCCTTTAAAAAACTGCATTTTGTGTTTACTTGGGTTTTCTTTGTCCAATATTGAAAGTAGTTTGGCATTTTCAAACATTAAGGTGGGGCAAATAAAGAAAAATGGAAGAAATTGGCTGCCGGGTTAGCTCATTCAGTTAAGGCGCCGCAATTGCGATGCAGTAGTGACTACTATGGCGCGGGTTTGATCCCCGGTCATACCAACCAGCAGTGGTCTGCAGCTTTTTCAGAGCAGCGTATGATTGGCTTAAGCGCTGTAGGGATGCAAATTGGGAAGGGACTGCTGGGAAGGGAAAATAAAAATGATAGCCTTCTTCGTTGCTCAAGAGCCTCTTGTCGGCCAGCTGGATGCTCGTCAGTGAGATTCTGAGCTTGCTCATGTTCGGTTAACCTCCGCTCTTGTTCTGAACTTGCAATAGTTTTGACCAATGAGTGTTAAGATGCAGGGGCTGACAGGCGCGTGCTTCGTAAGAGAGCCGCAAACTGTCTCTCTCTCCTGAGCTGGCAATAGGGGGTTGCATATGAGCAAGCCTTGTACATAGTTCTCAGATTGGGCATTCCAGATTCGGGTGGGATTGGAGATGCCAAATTTAAAAAAAAAAAAAAAAAAGGAAGAAATTGGGAAGATGGCTTATACTTTTTCACAGCACTGTATTCATTGTCTTCATCAGAATCGCATTGAGTGCTCAGTGTTCAGCGATTTTACATTTCAGTGTGTAGCATCTGTTCACTGAGTGATAGTCATTGTCTTTGCGATTGGTAATTATTGTACCTCTGTTGAAAAATGTTTCCTTGGAATTCTCACTGCAAGGCTGTACAGCCGATGTGTGGATTCATTTAGAGGAATCGTCAACCTGGGCCTCATTTACTGACTGAAATTTTCCCTCCATGCCAACCATGTTTTGATCTGAACTTTGGACCATGGGACCCATGGTCTCTCTCCGCCGCCCCCCCCCCGCCCCCCCCCCCCCCATTACATTCCAAACTATACGTTGAATTGGTATTCCAGCTCAGTGGAAAAACTAATCTAAAAGTGAAGCTATCAGATTTTTGGTCCTCCTGAGGCAGAACTTTACATTTAGCAGGTGTTTTAACATGTCCTGGACAGTGTTCCAGAGTAAGTAAAAGGGTGCCTGTGTGAGTTTTCAATGGAACACTCACATGCAGAGTGAGTGAGTGAGTGAGTGGCTGCTGCACATGAGCACATGTAGGTTCTATGCCTACTTTGCAACTTATGAGTCTCAACATACTAACTATTCTGTAAAAGACATGCATGTGAGCCCATCTCCGCAGAGGCAAAGCCAGATCACTTGACCTAGTTGTAATTATACTACTGAGCCAAGCGTACAGATGCTGGTTGTTTACAATTTCCAGCATAATCTTCCCAAATCGCGACAGATACTTTTTTGAGTGATTGTTTCAGCTGGGTGGCCTCGGCAGATGATCTGTTCACATTATATGCTGTAAGATGAAGATTGAGTGAAGAAAGAGCAAAAAAGGGGGACAAATAAAAACTAAATGACAGACACAGGGAGAGAGGGAAGGAGCTTTGGGAGGTTGAATGTTTTTCCAAATCAGAAGTGGGCCATTTTTCGGCCGGCCTGTATCTTTGAAAGCAATTACTCTCTCAAAGTTCGTCGGCCAAAAATAGTTGGAAGTTATTTCCAATTCTCCCTCAGACTTCTTCTGTCTTGTCTTATTCAGCCAAACACAGAGGCTTTAAGGCCGTAAGAATACGCATTCACACCATTTGTGTTTAAAATGCATACAAGCCCTCTGTATGAAAGAGCTCATACTGCATTTTCTGTTCTGCATTGTTTCAGAGCCATCTTCACTTCATCCCTCCTGAGCAGCGGTGTGTGAAGAGTCAGATACACACACACACATACACACCCCCTCAGTGCTGAAGAGTCTCGCGGCTGCATTCAGAGAAGAGAGTAAAAACAGAGGGCAGGAAATGCCTGAAATATCCATGAAAAACAGAGTCACAATGAGCTTGAGCGCCAAGCCAGACTGATTGAAGAACAGTGAAGACCTGTGGTCTCGTTTATTAGTGGTGGGTAGGGACAGACATTATGCGAATGCCAATTTCTACGATTTCAGATTTACAACAACAAACTTGACTTGGAAAAAACATGCAAAACTAATAAAATTGTGCAAATTTGAAAAATTCCAAGTTTATCTTAGTTTTACTGTGGGCATTTTTTAATTAACACACAGTTTTATAAATTTGAACTTGTCGTTTTCCTTTATCTGATGAAATATTTTGGTTTGAAATCCATGCAAATGTTTTATCAACAAATTTTATAATATACCCCAAGTCATGTCAAGTTAAGGGTTCTTTTTTTTGTATAATTTTTTTTCAAGTGTTTAGAATTACATTCCCCAGTATGATGTATCCAATGGAATAGTAAATCCACCCTTCTAACCTGCTAAGATTGTTCATGTTTGGTGGCATGATGGTCCAGTATGTAGCTGTGCTGCCTTACAGATTGTTGGTTTGAATCCAGCCTGAGGCCTTTTTGTGTGGTCTTCACGGTCTCCCTGTTTGTGTGGATTTCCTTCGGATACTCCGGTTTCCTCCCTGCTGATTGGAGACGTATGTTTATGAGTGTGTGAATGAGTGGCATGTGTGCACCTCCTGCCCACTGAATGCTGGGAAAGACTATCCCCCCTAACCCAGTTTTGGAATAAGGGGTTTTGCTTAAATTGTTCTATAATCTTGCCCATAGGTCATATGGACAAGCTCTTTGAAAGAGTGTCTGCGGAATATATTATATTGAAAGCCTTTATAGACATTTTTTGTCATTTCTTGAATGTATATGAACTATCAAAAACGCAAAGTATTTGTTTCGGTCAGTTTTCAGCCAGGTTGATGCAATATTTTATTCAGGTGTGTGTGTGTGTGTGTGTGCGCGCGTGTGTGGGTTTCTGTGAGTTTGTGTCTATGTGAGACTATATGTGTGTGTGTGCTTGTGTCTCCGTGGTGTGCGTTTGTGTGTGCTTGTGTTTGTGTGGGTGTGTGTGTGTGTGCTTGTGTCTGTGTGGGTGTGTGTGTGTGTGTGTGCTTGTATCTGTGTGGGTGTGTTTGTGTGTGTGTGTGTGTGTGTGCGTGGGGACAGAGGTATGTGTGATTCAGGAAACCTGCTGTTTTCGCTCTTGACTTTTTCTGTCTTTGGCAGTTGTTTCCAAAAGGTGAGTCACTGGTGGCATGACTAGCAGAATGGAACCACAGTTCTAAAGTCACTCTAAAACAAGTACACACATTATCACTATAATTCTTTTAAAATACATTAAAGTCACAAAAACAGAAAAGATTTTTTATGCAAGTGCCATCAGCTACCAAAATTACTCACCGTGATGTCTCAAAAAAGGTGACAAAAAACAGGACAGAGTTTCTGCACTGCGTATAGTCATCTGACTCTGCCTGTTCCCCATTCTATCCATGCATTCTTCTGTGTGTTAAAGCTTGGATTGAAAACCATCTACCTTTCAGGGTAGTCATGGCTTTGGTCCAAGTCCCGCCATAGACACTGTCATGCTAAAGCTCACACTCTGAATACTCACTCACTGTGCAAACACTGGCAGAACAGTGTCACTCATCAGCCCCTGACCAGACTTTTTTTTTTTGGTGTGTACCAGTCACGTTCTTTAATAGTTGATCAAAATTTTATCATACCCATATTAAATGAGTCATGTAGACTTGTAAGTTTTTGTGCAGTGACAAAAATTTTATCATTTTTAAAAAAAACCATAGCCTCCACACTGGAATTGAAATGAATAAATAAAGGTGTTTGTGAGGCTTTGGCTTTCGCCTCTAAAGATTTTGTCAAGAATGTTGTGTGCATGATATAGGAATTACTACCATTTTTAAACTCAAAAGTACTGGGACAAAATTAATGTAATCATAAATTATGTTATGATTAATGCTCGTTTGCAAATAATCTTCAGTCAATGACTGCCTGAGGTGTGGAGCTGTTTCTTCCCTGACAGTTGTCTGCCAGACCCTCACTGCCGCTGTCTTCAGTTTCTACATGTTCTTTGGGTGTTTTGCCTTCAGCTTTGCATTTGCAAGCAAAATTCATGATCCACTAGATTCAGGCCTGGACAATGACTTTTTCATTATAGATCATTCCACTTTTTTTGCTCGAAAAAAGTCATAGATTACTTTCTCAGAATACAGTGAATCATTGTCCACCTGTGCAGCTAATCGCGGTCCAATGAGTTTTTTAAGCATTTGGCTGAATCGGAGCAGATAATATTGCCCTGTGTTACTCAGAATTCATTGTGCTGCTTTTTTAAGCAATCCCATCATCTGTCCATTGGGTGTTGCTCTTGAACTGCAAAGGCTTTTTGGATGTCTTTATGGGAAACGTATTGTTTTTGAGGCTTACTAATGGTTTTTTCTGCTTCTCTCGACTCTGACACTGGTTCCCTACCCAGAGGAGGGTATTCAGGGTTCAGATATAAAATTCCTGCCAAGTTTTTCTCCCTCCCACAGAATGAGCTGATCACTCATATTGGCTCCATCTCCTGTCTGAAGTAAATCCAGGTGGTTGGAATAAAGTTCTGTGGAGGATTTTAACTTTCTGAACCCAGATTTTACCCCTGTGTCCGTACCTCAGGGAGAGTGGTCATGACCTGGACTATTGTGACCAACAAGGAAAGAGTTCTTCTGCCTCCCACCACAGTTGGTGTCTATAATCTAGGGCTTCTGGTGTTCCTGAGATCACCAGAGTGTTCTTTCTAATGAAGAATGAAGAAAATGGTTTATTTAACCCTAATATTTGACATTTTCTCTTATTGTTCTGTTTTGATTTTTCAACTTGATGATGGCTTGCTGCAGTGGTAGTGGCAGCTCTTTGGACTTTATTCAAAGAGTTCACAGCACGACCTCCATGTCATAGCCGGTGGTACCCTGACTGCTGTTAGGTATTGGAATTAAATCCTTAGAGCGATTGTCAGACCTTATGCTGGTGCCGTGGATCCTGGGTCCCTCCTGGTGCAGGACAGTGCCCAGCCCCATGTGGCCAGAGTGTGTAGGCAGTTCCTGGGAGACAAAGGCATTGATGCCACAGACCGGCCGTCTCACTCCCCTGACCTAAATCCAGCAGAGCACCTATGAGATGTTGTGTATCGGTGCATCTAACACCACCATGTTCCGCCACAAACAGAGCAGGAGCTCACAGACGCCCAGATCAAGGTGTGTGAAGCGATCTGTAATCAACTCTAGACCTTTTTTTGCGCTGATTGAATAACAAACACCTGTCCGTGCAACACCTTCACAGCCAACCGTCCATTCACGGTTGGTCCCAAAAAAAAAAAAAAAGAAGGGTGGGAACAGGTGTTAAACAGTCTGAAGTTCCAGCATCGTTCATCCAATCACAATTCACATATCCTCAAAGAAACTCTGAAAGTCTGCATTTTGAGCTCTTATTCATCATTTAATTAAGTCTCCAGAATGCTGTGGTTGACAGCGAATATAACAATAACTTTGGCAATGTCTAAATATTTATAGACCTCGCTGTACACGTACTCTCCTGAGGAATTAAATCTATGACTCTCTGGGGACGTGAAGATCAGCCTGTTTGGACTCATGTTTAGTTTGAATCAAGGTTTCATACCTGATTTTGGATGTGGAAATGATTCATTCGCAGTTCCCTGGTGAGGTTTGAGTTCTAATCTTTCATACCCTGTGATACAGTGTGGTTTTGCACACGGCTCAGTGTTTATTTAGGTGCACAGTTCTTTTCTGCAGATGATTCACAAGGTCAGTGCCGGCTTCCTATTCTGGTCTTTCAGCCCAGTGACAAACAGATGTGAGGAGCCAGGTGCCAGGACATGCCAAATCAATGCAGATCTGATCTGCTTCCACTCCAGCAATGATTACAAACACATGTGGATGTAACAACATTGTACATCCACAAGGTGGCAGACAAGGATTTAGACTCGCACCCCAAGCGCTCATTCGAGTCCATTTCTGTGGCAGTACTGTTGAGAATCAAGTTGTCGCACCAATTTACCATAATTCGTCATATTTCATCTGAACTTCAAGGGTATATTTTCATTCAGCCAAATGCATCAGAACTAATTCATAACTGCGCAGATGGACGATGACCTGTCAACATACTGTGAAAACAACCCACGATTTTTTAAGGCAAAGAAGTGGATTGTTCTTTTCATTGAAAACTCAATCATATGACCTGAGTCCAACTGAGCAAGCATTTTATTTGCTGAAGCCAAAACACCCCAACAAAAAGGCAGGGACTGAAGACAGCTGCGGTAAAGGCTGGGCGGAGCATCACCAGGGAAGAAACCCAGAGTCTGATGATGTCTGTGGGCTCCAGACTTCTGACATTCATTGACTGCAAAGGGTTTACCATCAAGTATACAATACATCAGTTTGTCCATTTCAGTCCATGAACTGAGGGAGCTCTGCATAAAATGGGCATAATTCATACACAGTTCAGGCAATATATCTTATATAAAAAAGAGTACCTGCCCACTAGGATCAATGCAAGTTTCTTTTAAAAGAAACTTGCATTGATCCAAGTGTGCCGATACTCTTTTTTTATATAAGTTTTATGTGTGCTTTTTTGGCACCTTGGCATATTTTGGTCGTGAGTGCGATGATTTGCGCCTGGTATCAGGTAATATTTCTGGAAAAAAACTCAAACTGAAGTTGAAATTATGTACTTCAAGCACATCATGATTGTTTCTTTTCAAATCCATCATGGTGGCGAACGAAACTATAACAGTGAAAAATGTGTCTATGTCCAAATATTTATGAATCTGCCTGTATACTTTCAGTTATCTCTGAAACAACCGAATTCATGCATTAAACTTTAATTGACAAGTCATGGCACACACTACACAAAGGTTGCATAGAACAGATGCATTATAGCTATGTTAAAAAATAGAACTTGTCAAATAAATCACTTTCTTGTACCTCATTCACTGCATTTCATTGGAAATTTTTTTTTCACATATAGGACAGACAGGGGTCTCCAGGTCTCCCTCGAACAAGAGATGTTGAATCTCAAGGGATTTTCTTTGTTAAATCAAGTTTAAATAAAAACTTAATTAATTAAAAAAAAAAAAAAAAAACGGGCAGTGTGTGAACTGGCAGACGTGTTGCTCACATGTAAGTGCTATCAAGCAATGTACCTCACTGTAATTCCAAGTTATATCTGAGTGCATATTTTTCCGCAAATTAGGGCCAAGAAGCACGCAGAAACTGTCTACTTACTTCTGTGACACCATTTGTCACATGAAATGGTCCCATTGAGAAACGGCATGCACATATTTTTAGAAGAGCTTCTACCAATTTTTTTTTCTTTTGTTGAACTGGTATGCATGGAGAGGAGGGTAAAACTGCACCCCTATTTCCTACACTCTGGCATATGAGAAAGAGCTTCATTAAGACAAGACGGGCAGAACACAAACATTTCCATTTGTGAAATAGGGTTCATTGAGCCTTTAAGGATGGGATGACTTTAGCAGCCATTACGAAAAGTAGGCCTACAGCGTTCGCTGTGGTACATTAGCAGCTCCCCTGAGTGAGTCACATTTCCCATTCACACCCCTTACAAAGGCTGCCATTCGGGACAACCTGTTTGGACAATTAGTCCTCTTGCCAACCTTGTCAAGGTGGTATAATAAGGACAGAGCAGAGTTTTTAAGAGGACAGTTGCTTTGACTATCTCTGATCTAAATGCACTTCTCTTCAAAATAATCAAGCTCAGGTTCACCGATTTCTTAAGGACATGCAGTACTATACGCCTACAACTTCACTAAATGAGCATCTGATGCCTAGAACTGCAACACCCGCAATTTTCCAGACAAACTCACTCTGATGGAAATTGCAGTAATCATATATATATATATATATATATATATATATATATTTTTTTTTTTTTTTTTTAAAAAGTGTTCTGAGAGGTCAAACATTTAGATCAACAATATTCCGATTTGTGCCC
Organism: Gymnothorax reevesii; assembly: GCA_029721435.1. Classification (NCBI taxonomy): domain Eukaryota; kingdom Metazoa; phylum Chordata; class Actinopteri; order Anguilliformes; family Muraenidae; genus Gymnothorax; species Gymnothorax reevesii. Next base: position 135,559,940 of record CM056574.1, on the reverse strand, counting down.
TGCTACCAGGCAATCAGACTGCATGTTGATTAGGTTTATGCAGTGATTTTTGACATTGGCTTCGAGCAGAGTTATTAGCACAGTCAGGAAACTGTATGAAAGGTATGAGGTCATGAACCCTTATCAGCGGTTTAGAGATTGTCAGTGCCTGCCCTCAGATCCGATCATCGCAGAAGTCAGTGTGCAACTCAAATATTCAAAATGGATTATTAAACATTTTAGCGCAGTAATAATGCTGTATAATAATAATATAATATAATAAGAAGCCAGAGATCACAAGTTTGGAATCCTTATCCTTGGAATGTTATCATGGGAGAGTTCCCATGATAACTGTTATAACTGAGTACTGTTCTTGATCTCTCATGCACATATGCTTAGTGACAAGCAACAACGGGCTGATGTTAATAAGCCAAGAACAAACAAACGCAGACTGAGACTGAGTAAAATTGAAATGCCAACAAAAAGTTATTTACAAATTATTTTTCAAAATGCAATTGATACTCCATTATTGTCAGACCTGGTTTTCAGTAATTACAGATCTCCATGAATATTTTAACATTTAGACATTTGAACGATGGCAGTGAGGCTTTCGCTCAGGAGTACCAATAATTAGTCAAACCCTAGTTTACCACTAAGAGGCAATAAATTGCATTATAAAACACAGTGTGTGTATGTTTTGTTACTTACAGCCAGCAAAGAAACAAATTAATTCAACAACCTCCTGCAGCTGTGTAATTTGTTATTGTCCCATCAGCAGCATGTTCACCATTTAAGTTGGCAACTCTGTGAAAAGTTACATTTTGAAGGGAAAATAGTTTTTCCCTCTTTGACGTTATAATAGGCCAAGTATTAGCGGACTGGATGAAACGCACATGGAAACACAGTAAGAAAATGTAAAGTCTACACAGTAAGGCCTCAGGTCAATTAAAACCATCAGCTTTTTGTTGTGATGCGTCAATGCTATCACTGTATGAACTGCGCAGCCTTCTGTCATTTAATATATTTCTCTTAGTGTCCACTGATCATGATTTTGGCTTCTATGACCATTTGATTCAGTATAACAAGGTTGCTTTCAATTATCAAGTGACCTTTGCGACACTGTCAGAAAGTGCTAGTGCTTTGCGATTTCAAACCTGCGCATCGTCTTCCTTCCGCACCTCATTCCACTGGTCTCACTGCGAGGGCAGCAATAGCCAGTTTTTAGCTCACTAGGCGAGCACAGTCAGCCACAGACTGCCCTGTTCTCTGTGCCGCTCTGACTGGTGCGAGGCTGGTGACGGCTGCAACACACAATTTACACTACAAATGAGCCCCACGTCTCAGGCCTCTCACTTTGTCTGATTCCCAGGTTTCACGAGGTGGCTTTCACAAGGAATATTTCGAGGTGTAATTCCCGAGTGAATACAAAGCAAGGTGTTTTTGATGAATAAAAAAAAGGTTTCCACCATTGGGGAAAAGAAAATGTTGCAATTTGAATGAAAAATGGCAATAATAATAATAAAAAAATGATAGAGAATCTGTAAAATTCCACAGTAATAATGCAAGCCACGCTGGTACAGTCTTAGCTTCACAGCATCTACCAGTTCCACGATCAGCAAGTCCATATCAAAGCCGGGTGGACTGGAGGCACTTGAATGAATGTGCGTGGGGTCTTGAAAGGGAACGTGAAGCTATGGTGAATCAAAAAAAATGGGGCAGTGCTCTGCTGTGTCGCCACCATGTGTCCTCCTGCTTTCTGTCAAAACAGTTCAAGCCCTGTTGGAATTTAATCCAGTGACTTTGCAGTGTAAGATTTACTGTCAAATCATCTGAATGATCTGTCTGATCAGAAAGCAGAAGTGACTGGGGAGAATCATAGGTCGTCAGAGACTCTCAATTAAAATGATAATGGTACTTATGCAGCTGCGTGTCCTAATTGCCAGCTTTGCTTCATCATGAATCCTCCTGAATTGCATTAAGTACCAGAAGCACATTTAATCATTTCATATCTAATAAAATCATCATGAATGTCAAATGAAATGTATCAAAAAACATTGCCGGTTTAAATACAAATGATACCAGTTAAATCCCTTTTTCTTTCTAGCTCATCCAATTTGCCAAATTACATTTTGAAAACAAGCCTGTCTATTCGCTATGATGAAATATTAGCTTCCATAGTTCTAGCCAAGTTCTAAAGTTATTGAAATGGAATGATATTCATACATCAACTGTATATATTTGCAACTGGCATTAGCAGTCAGCAGTCAGAGAACCATTCTATCAGAAACCTCCCTAGCATGATGCAGCTGTGCAGTGAATTGTGATTTTTCACATTAAGATTTTATGTTAAGTATAAAAAGCACCATTCCATAGTAATTGTAGGTCATTTAATATATTGCCCGTGCATGAAAAATAAGAGCTGCAAATTACGGACATTCATTATAACTGTCACTAGCAGTAATTCTATGGAAATATAACCTGGCTGAGTCTTTGAAGAGCTATATAGGGCAGGCCTCAGCCGCTCCTATTTTGAAGGTCACTGGGTGTCTTCGCCTCAGAGTGCATCATCTCAGGAGAGCCTGCTGTAGACTCAGGGCATTAAATATACACAATTACATCTGGGCACTTTTTATCCCTTTTGCCTCACAGTAACCTAAGACTGTTGTCTGAAACTCACTCATGGAAAAGTGAACCACCGTCTTTGCAGAAGCAGAATGGACATAATTGCTATTTGATCCTGTTTACGGATCAGCTGGCATTTGATATATTGCTCTTTTAACAATAGCACTGAATCTTTTAGAGCCGCTGTAAATCAAGCCATCCGCGAGCGCCCTGGCGAAGAATGGCCACCGAGATGCGATTTTTCTGCACTGCGGTTCACATGCAATAACGCTGGATTATATATACAATGATAAAATGGTCGTGTGATTCAGATTGATCGTTATTATGACTGTAAATATGTGAGTGTTTGAGTTTGATTGGAGATATTTCTGTGAGGAGGATAAAATTATTCAGACTAATGGCAGAAGATGAGAGGAAATTACATTTCCTTACCCTGAAATACCCACTACTTACGGCATTCAAGGCTTCCATCTTTTACTCAGGAAATGAGCGTGCTTTGTTTCTATCTCAAAAGATTTATCTGTGAAACTTGCAAGGTCTACAAAACCATGATGAAATGCAATGAATAACAAGGATGCTGTCTACGACCTTTGACCTTCCCCTGAGCATTGAGCAGTCCATAGAGTGTGAGGGCCAGGCTTGTAAGCTAAGGTGAATCAAAGGTCAGGAAGGATAGTGTGACTCCAGGGATTTTGCTTTAGGAACTAAAAGTGTCTCTGATCTGTCTTAGGCCTGCGGTATACTTGCTGCTAAGGACGCGTATGCGTACGCGTCATGGCTGTCACACATATTCTGCGTTCGATTGAGGCATCAGAGGCTCGTTTTGACGCGAAGTAACACGACGCGTACACGAGATGCAATATTGACATGACCGCTAGAGGAGCTCGTGCAAACACGGTGGACACGGTGACCATTGCATGCTGCCCGGCAATAAGGGCAATTCCAGCTTTTCACGATTTACAAGTTAATTTCTGTTGTCTGCCCCAAGTGGAGGCTTCCAGTATTATGCGTTTTGGCCACGTACTGTTGCAGCAAGTATGTACACAGACATATATATATATTGATCAAGCTTTAAGTATACCGCGGCCCTAAGGGAGAGAAAGGGATACACTGAATCTACGGGAAGTGTGTTTGTGGGTGTTATAATGTGTCTTGTGAGTGCGTCCATTAATGCTTGTGCAAAGGTGTATAAACTTTATGTGGTGGCTGGGACACGAAGCAAATGCAGGGAAACGCATGAATGGATAATGTATTGTCCCAGCTTTAAATAGAATGATTGCCATAAACCATATTTTTGTAGAAAAATATTTCAAAACTAAATATAATTACATCGCTTCACAAACCTTGCTGTTGCACAACATCCATCGCTGAAGGAAATTTAGATTAGAACCTATGTCGGGCATGGCTGAATTGTGTATGGTCAATGTGCTGAATCGTGAATGTCCAGATTGTTACATTGACAGTCTGTGGTATCAGAAAATGTCTATATTTTGAATTCCTGGATATGAAATGTTTATCTTCAATTTGAGGACTGCCACAAAAGAAAAAAGCTTCCTGGTGATGTAATTGATGATTGTTCATGGCAAATCATTCTGAAAGAGCAACAACAAATGGGGAAATTCCAGCAGTCGACTAACAAATTGTGTAATTTCATCTCTTATTTACTCACTCAGTAAATCAGAGACTTTTGTTTTTATAGGGCCGGTCCCTGCTTTACTGCTGTACAGAAAAAAAAGTTTCTCAGTCACATTTAGAACTTTTACGAAGGATATTACAGCAATCACTTTAAAAGCTGCTTATTTTTTCTCTAGAATGTTCAAAAGATGTCCTTACAGTACCCACCCAGTACATTATCCAACTGATGGGTTTTGTCCTGGGGCAACACACTCCTTGCTGACCTAATTTTATGTTCTATTAAGCACCTCAAGCTCACCCTGAATGCAGCTGCTTGCTGTATATCATAAAAGTACCAGTAAAGGAGTTTGGGCATATAAACCTCTTCCAAGCAATCAGACTATAAATAAATAAATAAAACTGAAAATGATCTTAACCATAAATACATCAAAATAACCACCATTTCCAGTAATGCCTGAGCATTCTGATGAGTCAGAAGATTAAAACCACTCACAGATGAACACAATGGTGCATGTCAATGCCCCGTGAGAGACTCTGAGTGGTAAGCATACAGTCAGCTCTCATGGTCGACATGTTGGATAAAAGAGAGATCGGACCCTAATGACGTTGATAAGAGCCAAATTGTTATGGTTAGATGACTGGTCAGAGAATCTCCGACGCAGCAAGGCCTGTTGAGTGCAATCAGCCAGCTGTAATGAGTACCTACCAATAGTGGTACAAGTAAGGACAAAACATGAACCAATGCAATGCATCGGGTGCCCAAGACTCATCATTGCACAAGGGCAATGAAGCCTATCCTGTCTGGGCTGGACCAGCAGTAGGGCAACAATTTGGCGACTCACAATTCAGCATATGAACCATACACGTCCGCTTGAATTCCCGTTCCCCACATTCCCTCCACCAGCTTGTCCTTTCTTGTCACAGCAGACAAATTAAAAATAGATACAGTACCTCAGTCAGGGACAGCTTTTCCCTGTGATTTCTTCAGATGTTTAAGCATTGGGGGTAAATTTGCAGACAGCTTTTCTCAAAAAGATGTGTCAGTGCTGTTCAAACAATTCATGAATAGTTGAAAATTGTTTCCCTGTTAATGAGTTTGCTGTGTTACATTTAAGACCCAATAAGCTCAAAATCTGGTCTTTTACCAGGCCAAAGCATGATGGATTTTTTTTCTCAAACCACTTCTTGGTGACCTTCGTTGTGTGGGCTGTAGCATTGACTTGTTGCAAAATAACATCTAATCAGTCCACTGAAGAAAACAATTTCTCTATCATGGGATGCAAGCCTTCACTGCAAAAAATGATAAGATAAAAATACTAGGTAAGATGAATTTACTTATCTTAAGACTTAAAACACTTATTTCCATCACCATTTTTCTTAGTAAGACAAATAAAAATTTCTTGTTTTGAGGTAATTTTTACTAGCTTGCCAGTGGGGTAAGTAAATTTCACTTGTCAAGTGAAATAGTAACTTGTTTTAAGTTTTTTTTTTTTTTCTTAAAACAAGTTACTATTTGACTTGACAAGTGAAATTTACTTACCCCACTGGCAAGCTAGTAAAAATGACCTCAAAACAAGAAATTTTTTTTTTGTCTTACTAAGAAAAATGGTGATGGAAATAAGTGTTTTAAGTCTTAAAATAAGTTAATTCATCTTACCTAGTATTTTTATCTTACCATTTTTTGCAGTGTTTCTGCAACATTCTTCTGTGTAACAAAATATTACTTGACTTTTTCCGGAGAACCAGCTCACCAGTGCCTACAGCTGAACAGACTCTCCACTCTATGACGCCACTTCCTCCATGCTTAACTGTGGCAGAGATGTAGTGACTACTGTATTTCTCACCAGATCTTCAAAGCCCATCATGCAACTCAAATAATGATTAATCGCTCCGCGCAATGCAGCTGAACGCCATTGAATCAAACTTCCCATTTCTCCCAAAACCTTCATTCCATCTTCAATGTTTTTTTCTGAAAAGCATTGGCTTTTTAGCACATCTTCTGTATTTATTGATTTTCTGATGGTATGATCACTTTTGGTCTGCCTGTGTCATGTCCCATCTCCCCCGTAATTCTCAAGCATTTTTTGTTCTGTCTGCGTGTTTCACATGCATGTCATTGTCTGATTAGTTTCATGTCTGGTTAGCCTGTCAATTCCCCTGTGCATTACACGTCCTCCTCTGCACCTGTCTCCTTCACCTCTTTTTCTCTGTGTATTTAAGTTCCTCGGTTTTCAGTGTTCTTTGCCAGATTGTCATTACGTAGCCTCATGGAAATCTTGCATGAATTCTTGCACGAATTTCTCCTCGCTCCTTGTTCCTGATTCTCAAGTCTTGTATTTTCCTGCCCTGTCTTGTGTTTGCTTTTGTCTTCCCGATTCCAGTGTTAGTCTGCTCAGTCCTCACCATTGCCTTCTTTGCCAGCCCCAATTCCCCCCAGACTGCTTTTCTGCTTTTGACTTTGGCTCAAATCCTCAACTTCACCTTGCTCCATTTCCAGAATAAACTCACATCTCCGACCCCTGAATGTCTCCTGACTACAATCGGCCTGACCTGCATTGCTCTCTTGTGCTCTGGATTTGGTTATATCCTGCTCACTTTGATCCCATGATTGACTTCTTTTGTTCTGGGAATCCTGACACGCCTGATTGCGCTTTGACTGATCTGGTTTCCACAATGTGTTTTCGAGCACCAGACATCACCTTCTTTAGTAAGTTCAGCCAAGCAATGATTTGTCAGCCAGTTTGATTTCTGACTCTTTCACTTAGTTCTGATGCCATGTTACCGACAACAAGTGTTACTCAGCAATCAATATTCTGCTGGAAACTTGAGGCACAGCCTTATTTGTAACAGGTCAGCAATGCTGTCAGTTATATTACTTGAGCAAGCCTCTGATAAGTTGATCAAATCCACCGGAAGTTTGCTAGAAACATTGCAGAATCTTTAAATATATTAATATTTTCTCTTAAATTTACATGTCACAGCAACAAATATACATAGCAAAGTATTTATGAAATGAGCACTTATAAAAACATGCAAAAATCCCTCATTGCTTGTTGCCACTGTCTGCCTGTCCCGTATGATATTAGTCAGTTGGAGAGCTTAATTGTTGTGACCTGTCAATGTAACATGCATACAGGCAATTTAAGTTTATACCTTCAAGCAAGCAGGTCTATTATGATTAAAAAGGAGGAATCGCAATGATCTGATCAGGCTACCTGAAATGGTTTATTTTTGTACCATTCATACTTGAACAAAATAAAATTTTTGGGCTAAGGTTTTGGGACAACTCCATTCTCTGGCAGGACACGGGATGTGACTTTTAAAATCAGGACCGCCCCCATTTAATGGTGACATTTCTTAACCCTGTTAACAGACAACGTATGGCATAATACTTCAAGTTGTATATTTTTTGATTTAATACTTCTAAATTGTGTATTGATGGCAACAGTGTGAATACCTGCTATGACCTAAATGACCTGACATCAGCAGTATCCTGCCTTAAACTTATATTGTGTTGAGTGTAAACTATCTGGTAAATTCCAAAATGTAAATGCAAATTCTAGCTTCATTTTTGACAGCAAGGAAATAGGAAAGGCACTCGAAAGAAATAGAGTTTCTATGTTATTAATGTGAAGTGCTCAGAATCAAGGGCTCACACCAGGTACTGCTGTCCTTTAGCCCTTCAGTACTCATGAGAAACTGATGTACAGTATAAATCAGTTGATCAAGATGGCCGCTGGTGGGATCTCAAGGTTACCCTTATGCGCGCTTTCAGTAGTCCAGGCCTTTTGTGGGATTTGTTAAGGGTCCTGTCATCAACCTGACTCCCATTCCTGCAAATTACTCGTACCCTTGGTCCCAATTCCCAGCTCAGATGTTCTTTATTTCTAATTGTCAATCAGCTATAGGACAAAGTTGCTGACTGACACTTTAAAGGCTGGCACATAGCTATACACAACATCTGTCATTGCAGCTATGCAGTAACCAATCAGAGTTATTAAAAGGCACATACACTCACATATAAAAATGGTGAAATTTACATTGTTTAGTTCTTGTTTTTCCCATCTGATCAGCCGGTATTTGATTTATTTCTTCTTTTTTCCTCGTTAAAGTGTTTTTGCGATGTACAAAATAATCTGCGCAGTCTCACTAACGTTATGACAGCGTGTAAAATCACAAATGACAAGCCACCCTTTTTCTCTTTCTGTTCAAATCATTCGATCGGTTAAACTTTCAGCCTTCTCTGTTACCTGGTGTGTTTGATAGGACATCAGCCATTTTGGAATCCTACCTCAGCCATTACTGCATGCTAATAAAAATGCAAGCCATTCCTCTGTTGAGTTGAAAGGAAATGCGAAGAGATAACAGCTCTAGGATTTCTCTGATCTAGGTATGATAGCCCTGTATTACCCTTCAATGTATGGATGGAAAGCTGACTGCAAGACTGGGTATGATATACCCTGATATCAATATCTATCCATTTTCAACCTCGCTTATTCCTCATCAGGGCTGTAGGAGGGGACAGGAGACTTTCCCAGCATCCATTGGCTTCTGTATCATAATAGCATACGTCCTTCGTAATTAATATATTCATTTGGCAACAGCTTATTTGAAATGATGTGCATAAGACTAACATGATACTGTCATCTACATAAGGGAATCTTAATGAATGTTTATTAGCGTCGCCATTAAGTGTCATTCAGTCAATTAACCCTAACCTTAAACTTCAGTGAAAATGACTTGACCAATTGACAGTAAATGACGACCATCATAAACATTCATTAAGACGCTTACATGTTCTTGAGAGGTGTCATGTCACAATTATGACAGTGTCATGCCAGCCTCACGCACAGCCCTTCCAATTAAGTGGAACTGTTTAATTTCTAATGTTCATTTTCATAATGATTACAGGATGCCTGAAGGCCAAGACATCAACGTGATAAAAAAAAAACCCCCTTCAAAGCTCCGGGATTCTGCGTCTTATGATGGAATGACTCAGGGGGCACATGAAAAATTGTACTAGAAAGCATCCACTTGTGTTTAAGGGCTGCAGGGCAGGAGTGGAGTTTTAGCATGGACTGACTGTAGTCCTGCTGCTGTCTGCTCATCCAAGTCCATTCCTGACCTTTACCTGTGATGAGTGAAATGCTACATCAATGCCCTGGCATTTTATGTCCCCACCGGTCTTCTTATTGCCAACTGCCATCGGGAGAGCGAGAAATTATTTTTAAAAATGGCAAAAACATTAAATAAAAAAATAGCAAAAGAAGTCCGCCTAGCCACTTAGCAGTGTGCATTGTCCGGTAGTGCATGCAATGGTCATGATTCATCTCCACTGAAATTACAAGCCCTTTAGATAAACCTAGTCTGTATGCCCATTATGATGGCTTCTGTACAAGTGTTATGGAAAAAATGAATATGAATAGAAAAAAGGAACAACAGCAGAAGAAGGAACGGTTCTCCATGTCGATGATCCCTTTGCCCTTTCTGTCGCATAATTACATCCTTTATCACCAAAACAACAGGAGGAAAAATCAAGATGAGGGGCTTCATGGCCTCAAAGAAAAAAAAGCTTACTCTATCACTCTTAATGGGAACCTTGCTCTTACGTCTTCCTCAAGTGCATGAAGGTCCACCTCTTCCGGAACATGGAGACACAGAAACAGAATACTGCTTCATGGCGTCGAGGACGATGATGATTTTGTGGCGATCAGGCTGTGTCAAAGCATTTGTCCTGTGCTCTCACACAAATCCCACGTTCCTCCCCTTCCTACGGCCTCAGCTCCAGTCAGGCACGGTCCCGTTGGACCGATTTTGTCACGGATGTAGGGCCCTGCGTTTCTGCAGAATTGCAGATCCCGCTCCCAGTAGAGATGGCGCTTCCTGGAGGGGAGCGTGTTAGGTGGGTAGCAGGATGGGAGCACATCGCTGCAGCAGCTGTCTCTCTGACAGGCACGCAAACGCTAATGCGTCGGACAAGCGGGAAACCATTTTCCATGGGTGGCTACACGGTGACCTTCGGTCAAACTAAGGAGGAACGAACCTTAGCATGCAGACCGGTTGAGCCGTGCATGGACAGACTGTCAGCAGGGGTTGGGATTGTTGTCACTGAATAATTAACTTCTGAGCAGCGCTGGCGCTAACCAGAATGTAAAGCCCGGGGCAAAAATTTCTACAGTGAGACTATTGCTTGCCTCCAGCAGAAATGGTGTGTCTTTTTTAATCAGTGCGTGGGGAGATGGTGGCCACGTTTATGAATAATCAGCTAAAAATAGCCTCCCGTGTCAACCATTAAGGCTTCCGGGCTCACTATTGACAGCCTGAGCAAAATGTATTAGCAAAGAGTCTGCATTCTTCCAGTCGATAAAACTGCATCGCTTCTCACCATGTGGCTTCACGGCCCGTAAAAACCAACTGCTTTCATAGTTTTGTAAACAGCTAGACTCATCGCTGAAATTCGAGGACATTCAAAAGCTAAATGTAATCGTAAAACCTCTAAATTTTTGCAGTGAATGACCTTTAGCTAAATCTCGCAGACCTGCACACGCAAGCACACATGTACACACACCCCTCCTCTCGTGATGCATGGCGCTGACAGAGAGATGAATGTTGTTGATTATGGCGGAGTCTCCCCCCTCTTATTCCCTCATCCCAGCTTCTGCTTTTCTCTCTCTATCCATTTCTCTCCATCTCCACCTTCACCATAATACCCCTTTCTTATCTCCATTTCTGTTTTCTTCCTGTACTCTTCTTATTTGTTTTTCTCTCTCCCTCATATCTCTCTCTCTCTCACTCAGTTGTTCACAGCTGTGGTTTATTTTGGGCGGATTGGTCTCCGCTAAACGTGCTTGCACCGATGCCAAAAGGCGGCACTGCTGGAGCGCGGCAGTTCAAAAGCATTTCAGAAATCCACAATACCGCAGAAGCGTTCCGCATCCCGTCCGCTTGATAACAAAGAGAACGTGCACAGGTGACTCACTCATCTTCTGCCACTCTCATTCTAACAGGATTCTGAGATGAACCCAGAGAGAACTTTGTTGCTGGAATGAGATTTTGCCCCCAAGGTCTGGAAATGCAGTGCAGCCCATTACTGGGGACAGCCCTGAGGCAGATGGAGATGGAGATTTGTGTTTGTGCACGTGTGTGTGGTGGTTTTGGTTGTCCTGCTTTTAGCATTGAGAATTTTCAGCCGTGTCTCTTGAGTCACTACAGAGCTGCCTGCACTTGTGTATGGAATGCTGCTGCTGAAGAAAATGCATTACTCTAACCCAATCATTTGTACAGTTGTGCTTATCGGGAGTGCCTGACTGATGACAGCCAGCCAAAAAGATGACTACAGAAAAGGAATTGGGCGACCTTGAGTGGTCGGGAATGGTCTGAGAGCTTTTCATTGGGGCCAAAATCCCAGGCAGGACCATACACCAAAAAGTATTGTAAAGTGTTACCTTCATCATAATGATAACAAGTCGACATGGTCAACAACATCCCCCGCCAATCATGTGCTTCTTATTTCCGAACTCCATCAAGGCCTTTATGGTCTGAAGCTACACACCAAATTTGGTTGTCCTATCTGTAATAGTTTCTGAGAAAAGTTGTCCCCTTTCTCTCGGACGGACGGATGGACGGACGGACGGACACATGCACGAACGCATGGACGGACGGACGGAGGTCAAACCTATATCCCCTTTTCACTTCGTGTTGGCGGGGGATACTAATAAGTAGGTGCTTTACTCACTAGAGTTCCAAGAATGATGAAATAAAGAATGATGTACCTGGAATCGCTAGCTGCACTTGCAACCCCATTCGAGTCTCGCTGTTGGAGACCACCGGTCCTGGACAGCAAGTGACAAGGTCCTGACTTGAACAAGGCTTGTCAAGGGCCTGATCCTGCACACAATACAAGAAAGTAGCCCAGCCATTTGGGAGCTCAGCTGCTCAGGACTAAGCTCTGCTCTCCTGAGACGAGGACTGATTCACTTTGTTCTCCATTCCTCATTATAACGCCTCATATTCCTGCCCTTTTGTGGATGAGATTTGGAGCTTCATCCAAATAAACAAGGGATTTCCATGCCTCTGAGTGGCTTTCCTATTTGCTCACGCACACAGACAGTAGGCTATGAGCCACCAGAGACAATTCCTTTCACATCGCCACATTTTCCAGTGTCCCAAATTTCATGGAAATTTGTGTAATTTTCTCCTGCAAGCAGGTGATAATACCATCTCAGCCGAGGAAGAGAGCATCTACAGCCTGCAGGAAAATATGCCATTGAGCACCTGGAGAAATGGGGGTCTAAGCTTTTCCACAGGACCCAGCATTCCAGACTGGACATCCCCCCAAACAACGGAGCCTAAGAAAAGTTCAGCAAGATTCTGTTTGCATAATGCATTTCCAGCAGTTGTTCACACCTCCTAGGCTGTAGGTGACAATTGTCGAGTGGATCTAAAAAGTAGCTCTGGTATTTGGGGTTTTTTTTTTTATCTCAGAGAGAACAAAATGTTGCACTCTAAGGGATTTTAACAATGGCTGTAAAGTACAGTAGATTGGCTCGCTCAAAACATAAATAAATGCTGAAAATTTCAATCTTGACTCAAGATGGAAATTGCCCCTAAAGCAACTGTGTAGTTTTAATGTCAGAATTGGTAGGGACATGTATGTGATGCGAGCACGCGAGCTGGAAAATTTTTTGTAAATCTGAGTGCAAATACTGCCTTAAATGTATACAGAGACTATCCGAATGAGTGTTTCTTCGTTGTTTTTTTTTATTATGCTATGCAAGGTACCTCCATAATTTTCATACACAGATGCCACATGCATAAACTTGCCACAACCTTAACTGACAGCTGCAAACCATCTCAGTGCACTCATGAAACCTGCTCAGATATAGTAGGCTAATCTGGACATTGATACCCAGTGAGTGGATGTATAACTTCATTAGCAACCCAGCTTACAATCCTCTCTATTAAGTATCTTAATGTGCGGTAACGCGATTGCAGCCGCAATAAACACTTCAAAATGGACCACGTACTATGAATTGGACGAGGCGCAAACCGTTAATCTGATCAAATCATGTAAGATTTACGATTACGTGTACTTCTTTCATTTCCCCCACAGAGCCAAAGTTGGTTGGGACATTTTGTCTTTCATAGGTTATACTTGCTGAACATGACCTCACCCGAAGCCCTGATACACCTGTGTCCTCAACAGCTATCTCTGTTTCTCTAGCTTGCTGCTGTGGTTCCTGCATATAAAATAATTCATTTATAATGGCACCTTCACTGGATTTCTCCTCTGAAATTCACGTCATAATTTGACATATCCACCTGGTTATATTTACTACTGCTAGCGACCCAATTACTAACCAACATGTGACAGAAACCAGGTTTAGTTCACTAGCTCAAACTAGCGAACATGTTTAATTAACATTCGCTGGCATTATTTTCCGGAAAAAAGCTAACTAAGGTAGCTAGCAACTTTTCAGAGTGCACCATCAGCACTGGCGAAACCTGCAAGCGAAACAGCCTACAGGGAGCTATGGTCTATTATGAAGCCAATTTTAAACAACAGCTGAGAGAAGAAAAAAAACACAGCTGACTGCATATTATGAGGAATAGCTGCTCAACTCTTCTAGTGGAATATCTGAAATTTTCATTTTTGATCACTCAACTGTAGCGCAGAGTCAGGGAAGAACATGTAGCCTTTCTTAACCCCTTTGCACAGAAGCCAAATTTGGCTATTTAAGGGTTACCCAATTTAATGCTGTATAATTCAAGATTTAAGCTTCACAAAGTGGAAAACTGTGGCTTTACTCAGAAAAGACACTTGCAGAATTACATCATTTTTCAGTTTATTTTCATGATTTTGGTGGAGAAAATGGACTGCAAACATAAAAAAATCTTCACCAGAATTCACCATTAAAATTGCAAAAAAATAAAAAAATAAAAAATTATACTGAGAATTGAAAAACTGCTGGGGCTTAAATCCATGCATTTCTCGGATCATAAACTCCTTGACCATAAGTAGAATTCATCTTCAACATTACATTCTATATTACCTACATGCTATTAGCCAAATAACACAGCTATCCAAGTGGCTCCCCAAAGTCTGACATGGTGCACTGTCAAATCATCAAATAATCATGTATTTAACACAAATGAAGTTTTGAGGCATGAAATGTATTATGAACTAATGATTTACGCAAAATAACCTGAGTGTATAATTGAGTTATTGGCTATCAACGCCGGTACTCGGGTGGATATAAGGATGTACTGAATTTGTCGATGAAGGAATCTACACATAAATCCAAGGTAAGGAACTACACAATTTTTGAAAGAGATGACTGTAATTGACAGTAGAATGTGAGAGAATCAATACCATGCCAAATTTTTTGCTTCAGAAAACTGATTTTTCTGAACTACTAATTGGAAAACCGTTGCCTCACTGTAGCTACACAGGACAATGATTTTTTCTGTCACAATAGATAATTTTTTAAAAATGCTGGATCGGTGCTATGGGCAAGGATATTGACCAGTTTGCACATCAGGCTTAGTTGAGGAGTTTAATTCATGCAACCCTTGCACAAAAATTCATGCAATTCATGCACAAATCATCTCTTTATAACAACAGTTAGTCCTGGCTAGCTCTCAGTCATTTTCCTTTATTCCATGTTTTCCAATTACAGTAATAATCCATTCACAGTTGAGGGCACGGCTTCTCTCCCCATGTGATCTAAGACCAACAATATAATGGGCTAAATTCAGAGCAGAAAAATAATATACTCAGGCTGATACAAATAGGCCTATACTTACAAATACAAACGGCCCTGGAACTTCTGCGCTACCTTTTCGGCACATCAGATGATCTTACTTGCGCCTCATAGTTGTTTAAATTGTTGAAAAGAAATAAAAGACCGTTTGAATAACGCTGCCTTAAATGCACCAAAGTACATTTCCAAATGAATGACTGTCATCTTACTTTAACGAGGAGAACTGGCTAGGCTTGATAGCATGGAGTGTTTCCAGAGTGAATTAATTGTTAATTTAGAAAATGATTGAGAACAAGTCAGGACTAATAATTATTTTAAAGGGATGTTCTGTGCCCCAACAGGGAGGCCCTAGGACTGAGTATGGAACCCCTGGTTTAAAATAAGCTTGGCCTGCGCTGGGCCTAGGTTGTGGATATTGATATTTTATCATTGATTCAGTTGTTTTAATGCTGTCTCTGAACAAATGCCAAAGTGAATCACCCTTTTAGTCCCCATAGGCTACCTAAGCCATGATTCATACAAATATTACAGTATCATTTCTTAGTTCAAATAGTTGAAGCTGAGTAGGAGCTTCTGTAAGTGTGTCTAAAGATAGACATTCATTTAATTTCACATTTTCTTGTCAATGTGTTGAACCTATACAGGCAAGGCCAGTTTTATGATAATATAATAATTTTGTTACATTGCCTTTGTGTTACGGCGTACATGCAGTCCATACTTATCATATTCATGACTACAAATTACGAGCAATTGTCCATGAGATGTGCCATTTTTGAAAAATATAAGCATTAGAAAACATTTTCAAGTAGTATACTATATTTTTGAGGGTGTGAAAAATATTGCAAAACCTAGGATAATACCTTTGATTGAACAGTATCTATAACATTTATCACAATTATAAAATCATATGTACTTGTAATTCCCCATCATATGTTTGTGAACCAGCAACTTCTTTTTTTTAACGTCTGACTTGCAATACTTTGCTGGGTAGGTCAGTAAGCAAGTGTTCTCAGGAACACTTCGGACAACCATTGTCAGTTAACACAGTTCGTCGCTACATCAATAAGTGCAAGTCAAAACTCTACCATGCAAAGCGAAAGCCATATATCAACAACACCCAGAAATGTCGCCGGCTTCTCTGGGCCCAAGCTTATCAGAGATGGACTGACGCAAAGTGGAAAAGTGTGCTGAGGTCTGACGAGTCCGCATTTCAAATTGTTTTTGGAAATCATGGACGTTGTGTACTCCGGGCTAAAGAGGAAAAGAACCATCCAGATTGTTATCAACGCAAAGTTCAAAAGCTCGCATCTGTGATGGTATGGGGATGTGTTAGTGTCCATGGCATGGGTAACTTGCACATTGGTGAAGGCACCATTAATGCTGAAAGGTAAATACAGGTTTTGGAGCAACAAATGCTGCCATCCAAGCAAAGTCTGTTTCAGGGACGTCCCTGTTTATTTCATCAAGACAATGCCAAGCCACATTCTGCACGAGTTACAACAGCGTGGCTTCGTAGTAAAAGAGTGCAGATAATAGACTGGCCTGATACAGTGTATGTACCTAGTGAGGTACAGTGTAAGGACCGGTGTAACAACATGTAATATCATGTACCTGCGTTGTACTTACATGTTGTATTTTTGTGTACCTACAGATCCCTATTATAGGTGTATTAAGAAGTGCTTGTTACAATACCTTGCCAAAGAGCTTAAGAAAGGCAATAGGTTGAGTTGAGGGCCAGCAAGGCACCCTAAAGTCAGTGTTGATTGGGTGAATGGAGCCTCAGGATACCCTAATGTTGGCCAACATATTGAGGTGAAATTATATGGTATTGGTAGTCCACTTCATGTAATTGATACACAGTTGAGAAGGCTATATGTCAGCACTGGTTCAGCATTGTATCGCTATGGAGTTATCACTTTAAATTTCCATGAATTCAGTAGTTATTATATGTACCTGCACCTCTGTCATGGAACACACCATTTCACAGAAAAGTACATGTAATATTTGTATTGATACCCTTTACTTACTGTGATACAGCGGAATGAGAACATTAAAATAAGGTGTATCTGTTGCATAACTCTTATAGATTAACAGCAGTGAAAATCTCTAAATTAACTCAGAGTAAAAATAGACATGTCTGTGTGGTACACCTGCAGGGAAAATGGATGAAAACAAACCATGCTGAGCTCCCATCAAACGTCATGGTGTCTTCAGAGGCTGGTGTTTTGGAACATCTGCGCTGTTACACAACACAGTAAATGTAATATCTGTGTCGGTACACCCTTGTTACTCTTAGATACAGTGAAACAAGAACATGAAAGTGTACCTGCTGGATACTTACATACATTACATGTAGGAGAGTTGAAGTAAAAAAATCACACATTCATGAAAATTGTTTTATTATTATTTTAACCAATCAAATAAAGAGCACAAGGAAAACAAATGCCATTCTAATGTCTCCCCAACAACAAGGTCACTGGGTACATAGACTGTCTGTGACTCTTAAGCATTTTGGCAAGGTATTATAACAAGCACTCCTTAATACACCAGTAATAGGGATCTGTAGATACACAAAAATACAACATGTAAGTACCACATGGGTACATGATATTACATATTGTTACATCGGTCCTTACACTATACGTCACTAGGTACATACACTGTATCTGTGACCCAGTCAAATAAAGTGTTACCAAAACGGGTTACTCAGGAAGCGCAAAATACGACAACGGTGACCCCGGTTTGTTGAGCAGCTGAAGTCGTATATCAAGCGAGAATGGGGAAGAATTCCACCTAAAAAGCTTCTACGATTAGTGTCCTCAGTTCCCAAAGGCTTATTGAGTAGTTAAAAAGAAAGGTAATGTAACACCATGGTAAACATGCCCTTGTCTCAGCTTTTTTTGGAATGTGTTGCAGGCATGAAATTCAAAATGAGTGAATATTTCTAAAAAAAAAGAAATAAATAAAAAGTTTCAGTTTCAATATTAAATATCTCATCTTTGTAGTGTACTCCGTTGAATATAGGTTGAAAAGGATTTGAAAATCATTGTATTCTGCTTTTGACGTTTTACACAACGTCCCATCTTCATTGGAATTGGGGTTTGTATAACTAGAGTAGTGCTATAGCCATCATATTATTACCACAATCAGAAATGCCATAATATTTCTACAGTCCACACAAATGTATTTCTGTAGTTTGAATAACTGAATTACCATGGGAATTGTACAATATGTTGGTGAAAATGCCATCCTTTTCTACAGGATAACTGTAGCCTGGCACTATAGTAATTTTTCAGAAGGGAATGACTCGATGTACAAATGGTTGGATGCAAAAGCTCACTGACAGGCACAGATCAGCACTCGGAAGGATATCTGCTAAAAATAACCATAGAGATACCTTTAAAAATCCTCACAGAAGTGAATCAATTCATAATAGAACTAGTCTTAACAGAAACAGAGCAATGTGAGGTTCACAAAGCTGGCATTTATGGCAGGGCTACCATTTGAACCCGAGGCTAATGCACAAACACACAGTCTAGTAGGAACACAAAACTTGGTCCTCTAAGCAGAGAAAAGTGATATGGTTTGATGAGTCATGCGCTTACTGTATTTATCATTACGCTCGAAGAAACCCACTAAAGATATTCAACTCACATCGCCTGATGCTAACAGTTGAGTATGCTGTTAGTTCTGTAATGGTATGGGTGTAATGGTGCGATCAGGAACCAGTCGCGAGAACCAGGCGATGTAGTAGAACTTGCTTCATTAATAAAGGGGGAGGAGCCCCGCAGGGCAGAAGGCAAAAGTACAAAGTCCACACTCAAAAAATCAGAATCCAGCTGGGCAAAAAAATAGAATCGAAAACCAGGGCAGCAATCACAATAATCGTAGTCAGACAGAAATGGGTCTGGTTCACAGCTACAGGGATGTCTAAGCAAAACCAGAATCCAATGGGCGTAATCCAAATCGTAACCAGGGCAGCACAAAGATCTCGTGGTCGGGCAGAAAAAGGTCAAAACCAACAGATGCAACAATAATCCAAAATCACAAAGGCAAAAATCGAAAAGTCAGGCAGTCCAGTGAGAAAGATAAATACTGAGTAATCAAGGCAAAAAGAAACGTGGCACAAGAAGACTAGGAAAACGATCTGACAGAGACTGGCCGTGAGAAGACACCTAATATACACTTCTGGGGAGATCACATGAGAGAGACACAGGTGCAAACAGTCAGACTGATTACAAAGCAGCAGCACATGAGGGGGAACCTAATCACATGGAATTTGGCAGAAGCCAAGACGTGGACAGGGATCACGGGACAAACCTATACAAAGATAAACAGCTCCAGTTATGGAGTTTCTAACATACGTAGATACTTAAAGAAGGACAGCGTGATAAGACGTGGCGCTTCCACAGAAAATGCGGCAAAGATAATCAGGGAGAGACAAGAGGCGGAGACTAGAACAGGGCGAGTGCTGAGAGCTTGTTAATCAATTAGTAAGTGAAACTATACAATCCCTTAGTGCTCGTTAGTAAGTTAGTATAATATACAAGGTTAGTCATTGTTAGTAGCTTCTAAAGAAAATAACAAACTGTTAGTACTGTTAGTAAGATAGAAAAGAAAGGTGAAGTAAGTAAACGAGATTGGAAGGAAGACAGAAATCCAGAATCCAATAAATCACCCGAAGAGTAACACGCAGGACTGGGGCTGTAAGCAATGACAAGACGCAAGACCAGACGGGGGAGACAAAGTGCAGTGCATGATGGAAAACATGAACCGGAATGTGACTCTGAATGTAAAACATGGAAAAGTAAATACTAAGATAATACATAAACTAATCAAAGTAACCAAATCCCAAATACATGTACAAAGAATGGTCAGGCATAGAAAATATCAAAAAACACAAAAGGCAGTCAGAATAAACAGGGCATGAACATGGTGAAGGCAGAATCACAACAATGGGTCGCCATTTCGGCTCATCAGTTTAAACAATTGCCCGCCATGGATGTCTGACAGCCCAGAAATGTGAAACCACTTTTCCACATCAGACTCCCCCTATGAAGCAAACACTGTTCCCTGATAATCGTTCCCTATTCTAATTTGGTAACACCCCCATACGCATGGATAAATCATTAAAGAATGTTTCCAAGAACAGGATGAAGTTAACAAATCCCATCAAAGGCGCTCAGTTGTCAGATCTAACCATAACCAGACATCACCTTTATCACCTTTCTTGATGATAAAGAGCAAACTAAGATTTCCATCTTCTTCTCCCGTCAAACTTCTGGAAACTATTAACTGGGTCAACACCCCACTTTAAACATTATGTAGGTCAGAAACTAAGTGACGGCAAACCCAGTAGGATTGAAGCTGTTTTTAAGGCAAAGCGGCCCTACTCTTGATTTATTGCTAGTTATTCTGCTTTGTCCCATAATGTCGAGGCACTATGATTTTCTAGCATTGCAGAGAGCCGGTTCTGAGAAGATGCAACTGTCACTCCCCTCATTAAGAGCATTACAAGCCCAGGGTTCTTCCCACGGTTATACAGTAAATCTGGCATGGACAGTGTAGTTGAGTATAGTTGGTTATGGCAGCTGTGTCGCTACACTTTTAATAGAATTCTAGAGTCAGGGGTTGATGGCTCAAAAATCTGTTCCTCATTTCTGTCCAGCAAGGGGCTGGTTGTGATGAGCCCGCTGAAACACTTTATACTCCACCTGAGTGACAATACACAACTGAAAAGTGTAATCAGGGTAGGCAAATGCACAATAAGGGGAATAAACCTGGAAGCTTTTAATAAGTGAAGAGTAGAGGGCCACAGGCACAGGACGATCAATGATCATTTCTGGGCACTGATTCAGGATGGCAAAATGAGTGTCGCTTCTGTATCTAACATCAGTCAAAAAGGACAGTACACACAAGTCATAGTGCTTCGTTTTGTTTTAAGAGGGTTGGCAGAGACAGCTCCCAGCTCCTCACTGGTTAATACACCAAAAATGATTCCAGAGGATTATCACCCTAATCCACTTTCACATTTTAAATCATGAGTGCGTTTGTGTTTCTGTGTGTTTGCCTTCATTCGGTATAATTGCGACCGCGTCTGAATGTTCACTTCCAAACTATGAGTGTGTTCATCTACGTGTACATGTGTGTATATGTGCGTGTAAGTGCCGGCCTACGTATGTGTGTAGCATTAGCATGTTATTCTCGGGGGACTTCTTGCTGCTTAGCACCAGCTTTCCCTCAGTCTCAAATGGGATTAACCACAGCCTCACTACACTGTCACAGTGCAAACAGTAGAACACTGCGCACTCGAGCCACTGTCAAGAATCTCAGTCAGATTAGCACCAGATACAGCATCACGACTCGTTCGCGGCGCTATTAAAACTCGGGTGCAGAGCGCAATAGAGAGAGAGAGGGGGGCAGGGGGAGAGTGAGAGGAGGAGAGAACGAACAGCACAAAAGAAGAGTAAACAAGAGACACACTAAGGAGGAAATTATAAGGAGAAGAGCACTCTCAAAGGGACTGAGAACTGGTTCTCCCACCCCAGAGCGGGGGATATGGTCTTTACACACCTTGTGAGTACTGCTGCCTGTTCTTAACCGTTTAGCTGCTAACACTACTCTTAAGTGTCCGTGCATATGTGTGCTTGCGGGTGAGAGGGTCTTCTGTGTATGATATTGTACCCCTCAGATTTGTATAAGTCTAAGGGCTGGTATTAAGTCTGCACAGCCCGATTATATGAAGTTTTTTAACAGTGCAGAACAATGTAAATATCTGCCGTCAGGCTGTGTAAATGGTGAAGTGAACCATGTACTACAGTGAGGTGATGTACGCCGTTACAGCTGTGTTAGTCTTCCCTCCTTCTGATTTCCGCTGGGCCGCGCATGTACCCCGAAGAGTGTCCATTATGTTAAATAGACAGAGAAAAAAAATATTGCAATGACCCCTCACAGAGGCTCTTGCATACGCATCAATATGCTAACGAAAAGAATCACTGTGTAGTTGTTTCAAAGAAGACATACACAGTGTTAAATCTCGGTGTGCAGCGTTCAGTGCAAATGTGTGCCTGCAGTGTATATACTGTCTCATTTTTTAAGGGAATCAGCAAGGCTGGCAAGCTGAAAATAGCTTATTTTGTCAACTGAATCACTTGTCTGACACAACAACAGTCACCTGAGTGTGAGGGGAGGGTGGGGGGATGGTGGGACAGAGACAGACAGGCATAAACAGAACATGTCAGATATGGTAGCACTGCGAGGAGACCCAGTAATCTTGAACCCCCCCCCACGCAACTTGGTCTGCTCAGTCCGTTTGCCTCATCACCGCAAAGTCATTTCATCTCGCCAATGCAGCACAATATGGACAGACAGATCAACTACACAAAACAGCCTGCATCCAGCTTCTACAAAACACAATGTTTTTGTACTGCATTACACTATTTACCCATTATATGGAGTAACTTGCTTAAATTACGAAATAGCTTTGCATAGTAACAATTTCTTATACAAGGACAAGGATATACAATAGTGTGCAGTGATGATTATACACCAGGACTTTTGTCTAAACGGGGTGAAAACATGGTGAAGAACACAATTGTAGGAAATAAGAACAACATAAAATCTTTCCCACTAGTATACTGAGGTAAAAATATGGATTAAACAAAAACACTGAAAACGTAAATTTTTATAACAATTGAAAAGGTGTCGCAATTTTATTATTTTTTTTGACTCTTGCATAGCCTGAATGCATGTTTTAAGGCTCATTCCATGATTATTGATGTTAAAAAATGTGTTTAAACTGGTTTTAGGCAACATTATTCTGCTAAATTACCTCTGATGGTCAGTTGTCACAGTATATAAGGTGACAAACTTTGAGCAGTGTCACAGTGTTAAACACAATGGCATGACGAAAGAAGCTCTCTGTGATAGTAGCTGCATTGTGGCCATACATGTTGCTGAGGACGTTACATGCTGCCATGGCACTGTAAGAAACCCCACCAAGTGTTTCAGAGAGACTAGTTCACTGAAAACTAGTGGCAATAGAGGTGAAAAATGGAAGTTAAGTGCTTCAGATGTTGATTGTCTGTGTATGACAAGTTGACAGCACGACAACTCTGTGATGATATTAATAGCGCCAGAAATGATGAGGCAAAAGTATCAAGATCTACTATTTCCGGATGCCTGTGTGAAAATGGTCTGACTAGTCCTGTTGCTGCTAAGAGCTGGCAACATCAGAAAATGACTTGTGCTTTCCAAGAAATTCAAGGATTGGACACCAATGGACTGGGAACAAGTCCTCTGGAATGATGAGTCAAAATTAAAAATTTTCTCACCCAAACGCAGACCTTATGTGCACCATACAGTTGGAGAACATTTAAAAAATGACTGTTTAACCCCTTCAGTAAAACATGAAGGTGATAATAATATAGTCTGGGGTCCAGTCTGCTTTAAAGGCATCTCTTAAAAAGAGACCGAATCATGAATCAAAAAAAGTATCCTTGTGAGGCATGCATTGCCATTTGGAAACATTATTAGTCTGGGATTTTATTTCTCACAAGATAATGACCCTGAACACACTTCTAAGTTGTGCAAGAATTATCTCAGTCAAAAAGAAACTTCTGCTGACTTAAAAGTGACTTGGCGCTCAAAATCCAGACTTTAATCCGACTGAGCAAATATATTGTAACATGGAAAAAATCCAAAATTCTTTGGAATGAACTTCATACAATATGGAATGGTTTAATGAGTGAGGAAATTTAAAAAATGTGAAAACTATGTCTGAAAGATTAAATGCTGTAATCAAAGCAATAGGTGGCCACACTAGGTATTGACTTTTTCTCTCATAAACACGTTATTATTTTTTTTTTTACTATATATTGTTATCTTTTAAATTATTTTCATCTATATGATCCAACATTACATGAAATTAATGCTAGAATAGTACTTGGTGTCTGATTTATCTTCATTTTGTTAAGGGTATAATCATCACTGCACACTACTGTGGTAATATACTTCTTTCATATTTTTTTTTTGATTTGATTCGATAATCATATTGCCAAATGCCATGAGAACACAAGTCTTTGAGTGGCTAATCACTGCTGCTTTGGCGCTGTTTTGTTTGGTGACACACTGGAGTGAAACAAAATGTTTTGACAGCTAATTTGCTACTGCATTGACTTCAGTGGATTGCTGCTTCATTGACTCACTTGAATAGGGACTGGGTTCTCGTTCACCTATATTGGAGTCAACCTCAGTGGTGCCAGGGAGCAAAGTCCCTCTCGAAGAGCAGGAAATAAGACCCATTGAGGCCACTTAGTTCTGATACTATGAAGTATGCAAGATGGAAGCCATGACCTTTTTGTTCTGAGGCAACAGAGCTTTCTGTTTATTACCTCCGCAGAAGGTTATGTTTTTTCAACTGTTTGTTTATTTATTTATTTTTTGTCTGTCTGTTATCAGGATACCTCAAAAATGGCTGCATATTTTAACCAAATTTTGCAGGATGTTAGATAGAGGCCAAGGTACAGCTGAGATTTAGGCCAAAGTTCAAATCCAGCTATGCTAGGCTGACTCTCGCGAGTCCAGCTCTAGTTGTCTCATACAATCCTGCCAATTTTACCGCATTTTATCACCAAGATCATTGCTGCTTTAGTTTCCTTTGACAGAATTAATTCCTCCTCCAAACGGGGAGGTCACTTGCCCCACACAATGGGCCTGTATATAAATTTTTATTGTCCATCAAACAATTCCCCAATCTAACTGTGAACAGCACTTGTGCCCTCAAAGAAAAAATAAATAAATCCTGGTGTTTCAGCCAGTTACATGGAGCATGATAATAACATGGTCAAGTTTAAGGGTAATATCTGTTGTTATATTAGCAACAATAGCAGGTCAGCTGGCAAAGAGAGACTTTGCAGGTGTTAGTGAGGA
This sequence comes from Gymnothorax reevesii, assembly GCA_029721435.1. Taxonomy (NCBI): domain Eukaryota; kingdom Metazoa; phylum Chordata; class Actinopteri; order Anguilliformes; family Muraenidae; genus Gymnothorax; species Gymnothorax reevesii. The sequence goes on along the minus strand of CM056574.1, from coordinate 135,535,011 downwards.
AGTCATGCTTCATGCTTGTCTGTTCAGCTATTATGTCCAGTGCTGGCCATTATAATGAAAATGTGTGGCAGTTCCTTCACAGCTTATTTATTATGGTTTCCATAAAATCTAATTCAAATGACCAATTCCTCTTAAAATCTAATTTAAGTGACACGCAAGTCCCATCTATTTAAAACAGGAACTGTAATTGACATTCCACCTGCTTAAAACCATAGGTGGGTAATTATAATAGCAGGGGCAATGTTATTTGATGTATCAGTTTTAATGATGAGCAAACTATTTTCCTGGCAATACATTATAGGTGCTGCTGCCTTCGACAGAGAATGCCAAAGCAGCGGGAAAATCTCTTGGTAAACAGTTTATCATGCATCGTCTAACAATAGCATTCGCATTTCTGTCAGGTTGAAAATCAGGTTAAACTTTAATGCACACTGCACATGCCCGTGGGTTCACCACCCCTCCCAACAGCCTTCTCACCTCTGCGGTGCAGTTCACATCTTATACCACATCCCATTTACATACAGCGAAAGAGATTTCCTCAAGGCAGTCACCTTAAAACTATTCAATACCGTTAATTTTGTTTATAAGCAATTTACTTTCTACTGACCTATATCATAGCAATGTGAAAAAAATCTAAAATAATATTATACTTTGTACATTAATTTCATTATTGGCCATTTATCTAGGTGGTACTTTTGCCCAAAATAACATCCAATCCTTGAGTGAAAAAAAAATGTTAGATATAATGATAAAAATGTTATACTAACTGGTTGCACACAACTGTTTTAAACACCTTTTAAAATTTCATTCTAATATTGAGGGCCAATTTGATAAATCAAATTAATTTCAAGTGACTCAACTCAGCTGAGCGCGCCAGTCGACAAAAGACTTTTGAGAAAATCAAACATTTCACTGTTTTTTTCAGCATTCAAAATAGAATTACGAATACATATAACTGAAATAACTAAAAATACCACAGCAGAGCAGACCTTAATACTGTGGACATTAGCCTGGAAAAGCTGATTAGGCTCACTCACTATACATGCCACAGATGAAATGGGATCCAAAGTGCACTGCTTCAGCTCTCCATACTTTACAAGGCAACTGATAGCATTTCCCATCAGTAATACCTTGTACAATGAAAAACAAAATGGGCCTCAATTCATTGATCAATAAGGTGATGTAGTTTCAGGAGTTCCAGCACTAGTGTTCTGTTACGTAGGCATTCATTTGAGGTGTTTTTGTGACACTGACCTTCATCCCACGTTGGCGGGGGCAGACTGAGCCTGGGTGGTAGGATAGGTGAAGGTTGCATTCGATAAATGACTGATGATAAATTGCAGTGACTTATCCAATGTGTGGGAAATGACAAGAGCTAGACGTGCACCTGATCCTTTTCTTTATGACTGGCCAGCACTGGGGTTTCAAATGAAAGGTGGGATGAGAAGAGGGAGACCTGTGTTTTCCCTTAGGAGATTTGAATTGAGATTGGTGAACAAGTCAGAGAGGCTAAATGGTGCATTTTGGGGCACCAGAAAGTGGCGAGCAATAGTCTCAATCATGCAAGGCCAGTCATGGTATGTAATGTCACTTAGAATGGCCAGTCAAATTTGCCTGATGTTGGCAAGAAAACCTGGAATATAAGCACTATCATTCATCATGTATGTTATAAATTTACTTAATTGCCTGTGTTTTGGTCAGTGCTGCCGCCTTGCCAGTAGTTGTCTTTATATACAAAACCCAAAACCAGTGGAGTTGGCATGTTATGTAAATCGTAGATAAAAACAGAATACAATGATTTGCAAATCCTTTTCAACTTATATTCAATTGAATACACTGCAAAGACAAGATATTAAATGTTCAAACTGAGATACTTTTTTCTTTTTTGGAAATAATCATTAACTTAGAATTTAAAGACAGCAACACATTGCAAAAAAGTTGACACAGGGGCCTTTTTACCACTGTGTTACATCGCCTTTCCTTTCAATGACACTCAGTAAACGTTTGGGAACTGAGGAGACCAATTTTGAATGATTTTTGAGTGATTTCAGGTGGAACTCTTTCCCATTCTTGCTTGATGTACAGCTTAAGTTGTTCAACAGTCCGGGGTCTCCGTTGTCGTATTTTACGCTTCATAATGCGCCACACATTTTCAATGGGAGACAGGTCTGGACTACAGGCAGGCCAGTCTAGTACTCGCACCCTTTTACTACGGAGCCATGCTGTTGTAACACATGCAGAATGTGGCTTTGCATTGTCTTGCTGAAATAAGCAGGGGTGTCCATGAAAAAGACGTTGCTAGGATGGCAACAAATGTTGCTCCAAAACCTGTATGTACCTTTCAGCATTAATGGTGCCTTCACATATGTGTAAGTTGCCCATGCCTTGGGCACTAATACACCCCCATCACAGATGCTGGCTTTTGAACTTTGCGCCTATAACAGTCCGAAAGGTTCTTTTCCTCTTTGGTCCGGAGGACACGGCGTCCACAGTTTCCAAAAACAATTTGAAATGTGGACTCGGCAGACCACAGAACACTTTTCCAGTTTGCATCAGTCCATCTTAGATGAGCTTGGGCCCAGCGAACCCGGCGGCGTTTCTGGGTGCTGTTGATAAATGGCTTTCGCTTTGCATTGTAGAGTTTTAACTTGCACTTGCAGATGTAGCGACGAACTGTAGTTACTGACAGTGGTTTTCTGAAGTGTTCCTGAGCCCATGTGGTGATGTCCTTTACACACTGATGTCGGTTTTTGATGCAGTACCGGCTGAGGGATCGAAGGTCACGGGCATTCAATGTTGGTTTTCGGCCTTGTCGCTTACGTGCAGTGATCTCTCCAGATTCTCTGAACCTTTTGACGATATTACGGACCGTAGATGATGAAATCCCTAAATTTCTTGCAATAGCTTGTTGAGGATTGTTGTTTTCAAACTGTTCGACAATCAGCTCACGCATTTGTTCACTAAGTGGTGACCCTCGCCCCATTCTTGTTTGTGAATGACTGAGCATTTCAGGGAAGCTGCTTTTATACCCAATTATGGCACCCACCTGTTCCCAATTAGCCCGTTCACCTGTGGGATGTTCCAAATAAGTGTTTGATGAGCATTCCTCAACTCTCTCAGTCTTTTTTGCCACTTGTGCCAGCTTTTTTGAAACATGTTGCAGGCATCAAATTCCAAATGAGCTAATATTTGCAAAAAATTACAAAGTTTACCTGTTCGAACATTAAGTAACTTGTCTTTGCAGCGTATTCAATTGAATATAGGTTGAAAAGGATTTGCAAATCATTGTATTCTGTTTTTATTTACGATTTACACAACGTGCCAACTTCACTGGTTTTGGGTTTTGTAGATTTAAGGCTTCCAAAGATCTGCAAACTAGGTTGTAAATGATCTTGAGATGATTAAGATTGTCTGGATAGCAGCAGTATCTCAACAGAGGTCCTTCCTAAAACTGCCATACAGCAACTTCTGACTACGTCACACCTTATTCCGATGTGATTTTTAGCCCCATGGAATTGCCCTTTGCTAAGTGTTCCAGGGAAGAAAGAACCCGAGGATGAATGTGTACATTAACTTCATAATCCTGTAAACAGAGGACATATCATGAGTAAACCAAATCTCGTGTAGAGGGATGGCCTTTTAATTGAAGTCTCTGAAGGGCAGAAGTACTGCTTGTTCTGCTCAAATTGCCAATACTGCTCTTGTGATCTTTATCCAAGGGAACACGCTGTTTAATTCACTGCAACTCCGCCACCTGTGCACCGCTACAGATTCATCTACTGCCACGAGTGCACAGAACTATGCAGCGGTCGGCACGCATACATATTGTGATCTCACACAGACCGATACCGGTGCACGTGTTCAGAGCAAACAGGCATGTACTCAACGCAAATTCGCACACGTTGTTCTCCTCTATAAAATGCTTTGAAAGTGAAGATCAGTCAGAAGCACGTTGATGGAATGGAAACTGGTCTTACTGTTATGGCCCCAATTCGGTATGGCATATAAGACAGCAAGGGATGACAGAAAAAACTCCAAAACTTAAACAGATTTAAATTAAGCACTGACACTAACCTACAATTTACACTACTGACCAAGATTGATTATATACAGGAAAAAAAATATTTACAGTCCCTTGAGATGGGGTTGCTTCGTGATGTCCTGGGCCAGGGAAATGCTCTAACACAGGCAAAAATCCACAAAAAAAACTTCACAGGTCTTGAAAAGAGCGACAGGTCTGGTCAAATGTATCCTTCTCCTTGCAATTTCTCCTACTACTTTACTCTCTCAATTTTCCTCCTTATATACTCTTTTGCAGACCCCTCCCACCTTTTAGACTTTTTTTTAATTCTCTGGGACTTTCCGTCTCAGACATGCCCCGGACATGCCCAAACCTAGAGCCAGTCTGGGCTTAACAAAAAAAAAAGGTCAATACTGCCATCTAGTGGCTTCTTTTCACATTACATTACGTTCTTAATTGAAGAGGAGCAAGAAAGGATTGCATTCCTGCTTTCATTTTGTTCCTGTGTTACACGCTGGCCCATGGCAAATCCAGGAGTTGTGCTTAGGTTTGCCGATCAGAAATTTCAATAGCAACAGTTCGCCTTCATGCTATTGACCCTCCTGGAAGCCAATGTTAAACATTTAAACTGCCTTTTATGGGCTAAATATCTCCAATCAGAAAGCACATGCATATTTACTGATATGAATTTACAGATATGAATTATGCACCGAAAATTACCACTGTAAAAAAAAAAAACAATTAAATGGCTCAACTGACAAATCGAGCACAAATTTTATTTTTCATCATTATCTAGAAATAATAATAATACATTATTGTCATTTAGCAGACGGTCATCCAGAGCGACGTGCAACACAAAGTGCGCTTGAAAGGACAAGGAGTGCAGAGATTCCAATGGGGAAGTAGCACTTAAAATACCAGTTGGGATAATTCTCAGAAAATACAAAATCCTGTGGTGCGATCTCCTACCACCAGCATGGAATAAGGCAGTTATATTTTTATCACGCACAGTAGATTTCACCACATTTCATGTACCAGAGTCGCTCAGGGTCAGAAAAAACAATATGATGCAAAACATGCTCTTTTAAAAGGCTTCATGCTGGGCAAGATTTCATGTTCAAACCCAGATGCATGTCACATGACCAGCTGCTTTATGTAACGCCACCATGCAGTTTGCTTTCAACCTTTATGGTGTGTGTTCTTGCTTGTTACTTCAGCCAATAGTACTTATTTCACATAAAGACTTCTTGCTATTCACTGATGAATGTTTGTAGAGATCAATGCTTTAGCCAAACACTGTGCCCTTTAGAAGCACGTACATCCTATAACCTCAGGGTCTTGAGGCATAAAGGCTTCTTCTGTGTTTGAATATGTCACAATACTCAAGCACAGCGTGAATAAGCACAGGGGAATTGACGAATGAGCCATAAAGTGCGCACATAGGGTTGTGTCACCAATAGGGAATGCTTGCGGACACAAACAGCTAAGCATGTCTAAGGAGAGCAGTGTGAAAGAAATGAATTCAGGTCACCAGCATCTCTCACCCCATGAAACAGAAAAAAGAGAGGGCAGAGAAGCAACTGCAGGAAAGAGAGAGTGAGAGAAAAGTGAAGACATGAGATGAGTGGAGGACGACTATGAGGAAGAGAGATGTATCTTCACAGGTGATAGACGAGGTATACGACTTATTTTCATGATGGCTTGTAAAAGATTCTGATGGAATCTTGAATTGAACATTCATTTCAAGGGCAGGCAGCCTTGTGACATCAATTAGTTGAGGAGCCAGAGAAAATTTTCCATAGCTAAGGTCACATGAGGAGAGATCGCATAAAAATATAGATGTTCTGAATGACTATTCACAAATCTTTTTCTCTTTTGTGTACCACAGTCCAAATATAGAAAAATCAGTATAATCAGTAGTGTCTGTAACGGATTACGGCGGCTTATTTCCTGAGACAAAAGCATGGCATTCTTTAGTCTATTAACTACATAACAATGATTTTTGACATGAAGAAGCAGTTATCTCTATTAAAAAGGGTTTAGTGAAATAAACCAGCCCATTTACCTGAAAAGTTACACAAGCTTACCTAAATTCTGGATTTTTTCTTTAGTAACATGCTATTGCATAAATACGAATACATGTACTACTGATACAGTAGTGTTTTAGTTTCATAATGGTTTCAGAATAGCTGTTTGAAGAAGACACGTTTGAAGAAAACTGCCCTAAAGGGCTTTCTGTGAAAGCAATCATCATGTTACGGACACTACTCAGCATTACGGACACTTCAGAATGACCGCATGTGTGATATAAACATTTAAGAACCCCTGTCCAGTTAAATTACTTTGCATCCTTAGTAGTCGGTCAGGAGGGAACATTATGGAAACACAATTGAAATATAGATAATTTGTTTATCAGACTTATAATTTACATGTTACGGACACTACCAAAATATCGAGACAAATTTCACCAATTTTTCACCGATAATTTTAGTGATAACTATTACAATAGACCCATAAGCAAAAGCCTGAGTTCTGTACAATAATATTGAATATGCAGACCAATTTTTCTTCAGTATTAATACACAGTTTAGTGAAACAGACAAACTTGAATCATTAATTAATACATTTTTAAAATGTTGTAACGACTTGATAACTCGACATTATTTGGAGTAACTATTCCTAACACAACTCCTAAAAAAGTAAATTTCAAGTTGTAAATAACGTAACAGGGAATCTTGATTACCTAGTTACACATGTGCCCTGTGAATTATTTCCCTGAAATAAGAACAGTGTATGTTTTGTTAAGTGTCCTTTACAGCAGTCTCTACCCATATTTTGAGATACTTTAAATAGGTCTGGGTCCATTATTCTGGTCATGATAAGTTTGTAACAGCAGCTTTCATGGGGATGCACCTTGAACTTGGCTACACCGATTGTCTTTAAAGTACTCCACAATTTTTACACAAGCCTTCACAGGTTGGAGAGCCTCTGGCCATCTTAACTTCTGAGAGAGTTAGCCTCTCTAAGACATCCCTTTTATAGCCATTCATGTCACACACCTGATGCCAGTTAACTTAATTACTTGCTAAATGTTCTTTCAGCTGATTCTCTTATATATTAATTACTTTTTCAGCCATTTTTTGTCTGTGACCCAACTTTTTTGAGACCTGTTGCGGCCAGAAAATTTGAATTGAGCTCATTTTGTGGATAAAAATGTAAAATGTATCAGTTTCAACATTTGAAATGTTATTTATGTTCTATTGTAAATAACATATTGGCTCATGTTATCTGAAAGTCATTGCATTTTAATTTTATTCACAATTTACACTTCGTCCCAACTATTTCGGAATTGGAGTTGTAGTTGTGTATGACGCTAAGAACATAATTCCCATCATCTTGTGCAGCTTACTACACAGTTTTTCAAAAAAATAAATAAATAAATAAAATTAAATAAAATAAAATAAATAATAATAATAAATAATAAATAATAAATAGGAATTGAAATATAAATTATCTTCAAATGATCAAATTAAGGCTTAGTTGAATCAATGAGCTCTTAAGTGGTAAAAGAATTGACATCTGACCACCAAAACTAACCATCTGGAAAACAATGACAAATTCAGAGGCCAAGCAAATGCTAGCAAGGAAAACCTGCAGTGTGTTGATACGATTAGAAAAAAATGCAAGTAAAATTAAATGTATTCAACATCTGCATTTAGAGCCAATTAATTACCTACTGTCCTTTATATGTAACATCCCCTAATATAATTGTTTACCAAGTAGTGCAATAAGCACATGGAAGAATATAAATAATCCATCAAAACATGAAAAACACCTAATCAAGAGAAAAATAATAGCTTGTTAGATTCCTGGCGGTAAGATTGAGCACCAGCGTACATAAGGGTACCCCAGTACCAAGTTCTGGAATCACAGCTTTAAGCTGACAGCGATTCACCCTGTGCCCATAGCATCTTCAAACATTTGAACTCCAAACTCCCTCGTGCAGGGCTTTTTCATTCGCCTATCTAGCACATAAAACACTCGGCTATTTGCTCAAGGCTAAAAGAGATTTACCCTGACATTAAATTTGCACACCTCATATTGTCCAGCAAAGCAGCTGAGACCAGCACTATACACACAGTGCTTCACCTTCGGCTGAATTTGTTCCTCTGGGGATGGTCCAAGCTGGCTCGGTATAAAATGATCCCATACAAATTGCAATAGCTATGTGCACTGCATCTTTCCAACGCAGGTTATTGAAGCAATGGGGCAAGCATAACCTGTCACTAGCTCAGGGAGCCAGTTGCAATGAGGAAGCAAGTGGCAAGTAGGGCAAAAGGGAGTACTAATGTGTCAGTTGACGTGCACCAGACTCGAGGGCATTTTCCAGGTGGCATTTTCAGCATTCGGATGCAATGTCTGAAAGCTAATGAGCATGTGATGAAAGAATTGTTTGCAATACCTATTTTCCATATTCACTGGCTAAACACCGCACTATCAAAACTGCGAAGTGATTGCAAACAATGATGTTTACCAGAACAGTGTTTACAATTGAATGAGATAAACGTTGATAAATAAGAAGTATAGACAAAGATGTGACAGGTCAGTGGTTTGAGGAAGGCTTTGGTGAAGGTTTCGCTCCCAGGCTTGGTGAATCCCCCAGATCCTCTTGTAGAGAGGCAGAGGGACAGAGGTATAGACAGACAGGGATGGGAGGGTAGTAAAGGAGATGGTAATGGGAGGAGTAATATAGGCGGGAAAGTTTTTACAGGTGACGAGCTGTGTGGGGGGGGGGATTGGGGGGTGATTGAGTGTGGTCCTGCTGCTGAAGCTCTGATATTTCACCATTATAATATCATCCAAAATGAAGGTTACATCCACTGTTTCTACAGAAAAACTTTTTTTTGCTTTCACCCTGCGGAATAGCTTACAGTGACGTGAGGCCCCGACCTTTCCCTAAGCAATTAATTAAGCAGTGTAAGCAAGGATTTAACTGGATGCCACTGGGGACTAGTTTCAGTGGCCAGACTTCAGGGAAGGGAGACTCTCTTTGCTACTGTTAAGGTACTGATTGAGCAAATGACTGGTTTTTGTGTTGCAGTTTTAACTGAATGGGATTTCTGCTACCTGAGCTCACATTCACAATGTTCAACACTTTTTCCTTAAATTGAATCTCAAATTGGCTGTAATAAATTCCTTACTGTACACTGGGCACATCCCTGCCATAAACAGTGAAATTTTAGGGTTCAGTCCCAAAATATGCTTGAAGATGTGACCGCACGCATAGTTTTGAATGGAGGACCACCACTCGATGAGCATCCGCCCTGTTGGCACGAAAGCGGAGAGGATGGAGCCTCGGGCCAGAGCAGTGTGAGTCAGCTGGGTTGGATAATCACAGGGTATGGCAGGAAAGTGGAAGTAATTACCCATGTTCTCAAAGCCCTAATGCAGAGACGGCCATTTTAGGTCTACAGTTCTATCAAATTGCCTTGTAAGACGTCCACCCCCAAATTCTATTTTAATTACGCTGTTGTTTTCGTGTGATTCTGCGTTTTGCTTCTTCATTGATGATGGAGAGTACAGGCTGGGGGGGCGGGGTCGAGTCTGCGTTTGGTGAGATGCAGCGAGTAAGAGTGGAATGAAATGAAGGCCATGCGTGTGGGAGGGAAGCAGGACTGAAGCCCTGTGAGATACATTGGAAATGGCTGGAGAAGGGAAGAGCCCCGTTCGGATGAGTACGGTCCTCTCTTCCCCTGGATTAGTGTGGCCGTCTTTCTTTCGCTTTTTATTAAGTCGCGGGGCCCCTGGGGACGGGCTGCACCCGCCGCGGCAGATGTGCTGGGCAGGATTAGTGCTCTTTATTGGCCCAGCTTGTCACTGCGCCTTCGCTCAGAGTGGCGCAAGGCATCCTAAAGCCGCAAGAGTTACGGCTCGAAGATGAACCGATTTTGATGCGATAAATGGATCACTTTGTTCTCCTCCCCCCGTTCTGTTCATGAAAAGGACCGAAATTGGCTTTTTAATCCAATTCCACAAAGTGCTGCCTGTTCACGGTTGGATGCATTCCAATCTGATCACAGTCAAAGGGCCCAGTCTGTTCCCCACCCCTCCGATGACCCCTGCCTATTCCTCTGCCCCGCAGTGTGATGGGCGTTGGTAGTTGGACGCCAAGAGCAGTGGCCAGAAATAAAAGGAAAAACCAGCAGCGTTCTGAGAGACTAAAACAGATAGAAATCACGAGACTCGCGCTACCAACGGACCTGACGCCATCCGTGGTAGAAAACAGGCGAGCTCGGAAAAAAAACAAAAGAAATTCAACATGAACTAATCATTTTCTGGTTGAGTTTAGCATGAATTTATCAATATCAGTGCAGTTGAACATCATTGGTCACCAGTAACCTCTCCAAACACAAAACATGCCTTTTCTCCAAAATAAAGTTAACAATATAGTGCATTTTTCCTCGAAGTCCCCCAAGCATTAAATAACGTGCTGATTAAATGGCTATAACACTCGCGCTGCAATGATAAGCTAATGACCACACATCCGAGGTCATAACCTTACAACTAATAAGGGTAAAAACTCACTAACTCAGTAATATCTGAATTCTGAAATACACCTTATTTTAATAGAACAGAAATTTCACTTTCAGGAAAAATCAAACAACATATGTTTCCACAGTCAACAGAATGGTGTAATGAACGTAACGAGGGATCTACCGACCATGAGCTGCGTGCATTTGGAGAAACGAAAACCTCGGCATTCGATGTCTTTAAACGCGGTATAAATTATACAGCAAAAAGCCATATTAGAGCAAAATGCAAACAGAGTAGAAGTATAACCTGCTTTCTTCATTGATGCCCTCCTCCAGAGACAGATGTATCGGGTAGAAGGAACCCTCCAGTGCTGTTTCATTCGGAATAATTCCCATTGACCGCGTCCATACAACATTTATCTCGTAAATGAAACTGAACACTTCAGGCCGGTTTCGGGTGTCTTTGTTTATTTGATATCGCATCATTTTCAGCTGCGCAACCGTGGCCAACATTCGAAGAATACAACCGACCTTACTTTTACGCTTATGTTTGTATCCTATTCTTATTGTCCGATCAATGCATTTCAGTTATTGAGGAAAGTTGAAACAATCGGGAATTGGATTAGAAACGAGTCTATCAATACATTGTTACCGGGGAAGCTTCCTGAGGGCGTGGACTATAACTGTAGAGTTACGCATCTGAGTATATAATAGAGTGACTGGCTATCGACACCAGTACTTGGGTGGATAGAAGGGAGCGCAGAATTTGTCAATGGAGGAATCTATGCGTTAATCCATGGGAGGGAACTACGCATATTTTTTGTATGATGAATGTCATTGACAGAAGAATATGAGAGAATCAATACAATGTCGGATTTTTTGCTTCACAAAACGTATTTTTTTAACCACTAATTGCAATACTGTTGGCTCACTGTAGCTAAAATGGTTGCTACAGAGTACTAAGTTTTTTTCTGTCGCTAGTGATAATTTTTTGAAACTACTGGATCGATACTATGGGCAAGGATATTGACCAGTTTGCACATCAGGCTTAGCTGAGGAGTTCAATTCATGTGACTCCTGAAAAACAGGGATTGGAGGGAAGTTCTCCATACTCTAAATCGCGTTTCAGCTCTGCCTGCTTGGGAAAATTCAATAGCTGATCCGGGGGTGCCATCTCGTGGTTAAGTACTGTAACTAAGTGCTTAAATTTGCAGGTCTATAGCCGCGAGTGCCTACATCTGCAGAACGGGGTTAAATACAGTCCGGGCAACGCCCCCAATTAATGCCAGCTGGCCAAGGAATCTGACGGCGAGCAAAACGATATCGTCCCGGACGAGAGTTACAAAAGGAGCTCTAAAGTTTCAAAACCATCACACGCAGTGCATAAACCAATCAGAGACTCATCCAGGAGACAGTCCTTCAGCCTGGGCAAACACCAAACACTGGGTCAGTGCATTCGTACAGTGATCTCAACTTACGTTGGCATCCTGGGTAAATATATGCTTAAAAAAGCAAACATTGTTACTTTTGAGCTCCTCAATATTTTACTCAAAATATTTTAAAAACTCTAACCTTTAATTCAAAGACAATGATTGAAGAAAAAAGAAGTACTCATATCTTCAAATAAATATTTTCCCCCAAAATGTGTCACCATCAATGGCGCCCTTAGAAAACCATAAAAGAAAAAAAATCTAATTGAAGTAAATTCTCACTCACGTCTAACTTTTATCAGTTCAGCATAATGATTGGAAAACTTTAATGGTTACCACGGCTTCCTGTATCCCTGGGAAATAAATGAGGTGACCAACAGGCCCTTTTCACTTAGTCGTCCATCACCAAGGTTAAGAGAAAAGAATGCATCAGTGATGTGCGACAGAAAATTATTAATCCTCTCAAATGTGAAAATGGCAATAAGAAAATGGTTTAAATAAAATAAATAATAAAAGAACACAACAGATGGACCTTCAAATGATCTTGCTGGCGCAAGTTGTTGAATTAGTTCAAAAGACAAAAATTAAGAGTCAATATCAAGGACAAGAAGAATGCAGTGAAATGATGGATAGTGTGTGTAAGTATTGGTGGAATCTGAGTTTCTTCTAAAACTATGAATATTCTTTTCTAGAACTTACATACCTTGGAAGACAGTTCTATGACATGTTGGCCCTGTATATGACAGATTTTTTTTCCCGGTAATTGGATTTTGGTGGATGTTGAGTCGTTTGCCTGCTAGTAGCCTCTCCAGTGGAATACGTTACATATGCATATCTGAGCTGTCAGTGATATTGTTAAAATGAAATTTAGGAGTTTGAGCTTGGATAACTGAAAGTAAATACGTGAATTGGCCGGCAGTCTTCTTTCAACACAAAGCCATTTTGTAAGATGTGTGTGGATATTATCATTATCAAACCGAGAGGAGCCACCCAAAACAACTCTAGCTGGTTTGCTTTTTGCTACTTGCAATTTTCTAGGTAGACCTTTTAAGGTAGATGATGACTCCACCACTGCAATCCAATACCAACAAACCAAAGAACAAACAATGCAATAATGGCACAGCAATGCGGATGGAAGAAATGGTGCACATTTTCTTGTGGGAGCAACTGCTTGGCCCATCTAAGAGACTATCTTTGTTCACATGATCAGACCAAGATTGAGAATACTTCTTTTTTTTTTTTATACTGGCTAAAACTATGGCATGTTCGCGAGTCAATACATTTTTCCTGTGACACCATTATTTGAAAAAATGAGTGCAAGAGAAGGAGAGAGAAACATACCGACAGAGAGAGAGAGAGAGAGAAAGAGGGAGAGAGAGAGAGAGAGAGAGAGAATTGCGCAAAAAACATCAATGCATGGAACCATTGAAAAACAGTCTAGTGCTGAATGGATCTTTTCCGTGTTGAAATAAATGATGAAATGAAATGATGAAATCTCGTAGTCACATAAAGTAAAATATGAATCTCTCACAAGAGGATGCGGCCACTTTACTTGTTCTTTGAGAATGTGGTAATTTATGGCTGGCGGATGCTTGGGGAAGTGGCATCACTCGTTTTTAAAGTGTGAGTTTTGCTGTTGCTGCGATTTTTTAAATGACAGTCCCAGTATGGCAGGCACCATGTCCACAGCAGATACTGTCTCAGACACTGACTCCCCAGATGAGCTATAATTAGCTTGCTCTTGCTGCCTGGTGGATTTCACAGGCTTTAGGAATCACACGGATTGGCTGGGATTTGAGTGTAGCATCTTCCAAGCAGCCAGGACCTACTGGTACTTGTTTCCAGCAAGTGTAGCATAACATAGCGTACAGTGGTGGCTGCTGAACTACAGGAGGAGAACTAAACTGGAGGGGCGGAAAACATCCCTTGAAACAAATTATTATTGACCCGCTTTCAATCATTGTTCTTGAATATGAACAATACATTGGCAGTCAAGTACACAACTTCCTTTTCAATGAAATGTAAGGCGAGTAAATGATCAATTAAATAAAAAAAATGTTTTATTCACTTGCCAAAATAGGCTACCCTTCACAAAAAAAAAAAAAAAAAAAACTACTTTGGAATTCCCGCGCTAACTTTTGCCATATTCTACAAAGCAGGCCATCAAACCTACGTTTCATGATTGTTGGAATTATAACAAAGATTGAAATGTGCGCAATTGCGTGTCCAATTGACGTGCTTTATCTCTAGTTTTAAAGAAGAAAATTGGCTACACCTGAGAGAGGAGAGTAAAAGTATCTTTAATGAAATAAAATGATCGAAAACAAATCGAGACTAATCATCAGTGTGAAGGCATGTTTTATGCTCTCCCTGATTTCTGTATAGGCCTATCGGCCACCACTCTTAACGTAGCCTGTATGTTCCTGAAAGGGCTTCCCAGGTAGCGGAGACCCTGTTCTGCTATGACTGTGAAGTATCCTGGCCCTCTTTTTTTCGGTGAGGGTGGGGTCCGCCCAAAAATCCAGGTGGACAAACACTACAATGGCAGCGTTTCTCAGAGATTTTTCACAGTAACCACTTTTCATATCTTTTCTTCCTCAGACTGTATTTTTATTACTTAAGAATACAGTTAGTGGTGGTGATATTACCCTACCTTTATCCATCTGTGTGGGTTGGTATTTAGCTCAAGGTAATGTCGGGTAACTGTGTGTACAATGTGTCATATCTCCACCGCGGTGCTCTGTTGGTTAGGATCTGATGGGATGTGGTAATCTCCATGCCATGGAAATAGAGTAAACAACATAAGCCCTCATTGCACCCAGGGCTAGGTTAGGGAAACACTTGGGTACATGGGTGTGCAGGCGGTCATTTTAATTCAATGTCAAGCTAACGTTTTAGCAATTTCATTTCCCACAAAGCTGTTTGATGAGTTCATTTCAAATGCCCTGAAACCAAGATTGTCTGAATTGCATTTGGAGTGGCCCTGAATATTTAATAAAAAATGGTTCCATTTTGCCATTTAAAGATTCTTTGAAGCTCAGACTTAGGAATGCTATGAATACATGATTTGTTTTCAGTCTGACGAATCAAAACTCAATCTTCTTGTATCTGCTCATCCCACCTTCACGCATCCTCCCCTTCTGCATTTCCCCAATCCCAGAATTCTCCAGTGTGAACTGTCAGTTTGGCTTTCTATGAGGAATATAAGTGTGTGCATCTCTTATCTCTTTGAGTTGATAACATTCAGCCAAACTTTTCAGCGGGAAAGGCACTATTTCTCAAAGGAATTTCCTGTTGACTTTGCTCACAGCCTTTTCAATCAACTGTCTGCCACTTGCTCTTTTAAGACTCGAGAGAGTATCACGATAACTATCAAATGAACAACTCATCAAGATCCATTGGAAACAAAGGGACCTGTTTACACAAATGTTCTCACAATCAATGGGGTTTAATTAAAAAGATGCAGGGCATTATAGATCAAGCTGTCACAGTAGACACTGATAAATACACATCAGACAACAGCTTTCTAGTCACCAAGGCAATGCCCAAATAACACATCCCATGGTTACAAAGTGTGTAACTCAAAGTCTGTTAATCTTGTTGATGAAAAACACAAAGTGTCTCTTGACCTTCCCATGTCTTTGCAAAAGGATTAAAAAGGCGACATTCCACTTGTAATTGAACATTCTTGCTAATTCATGAGACTCATTATTTGATTGCAGCCAATTTTCAGTTGCCGAGACAATGAGAAATGATGGTCAGAGCTGGATGAAAAGCTTTATTGTTAACTCATTTACTCTCCCCATTAACCCCAATCTCTGTCCTTCAAAGCTCTGTCTGTTTCTCCTGCACTCCTCTCTCCCTCAGTTCCCTGTTCTTTCCTTCTGTCCTCACTCCTCCAATGTCCCAAATCTCCCTTTTCCCCCTACTCAGTCCATCATCACTCGTGTCCTCCTGAGAGTCCCAGTGCCGCTTGTCCAGCCCCTGTAGCTACAGCTTCAATGTCAGATGAAGGTGTGTTTTTTTGAAGTGAGGCTGTCAATTTCAGTCACTTACTCAGGTCCGATAATGTAGGAGAAATAATGACTTGTCATAAGACAGAGTTGGAGGAATGGGCCTTTTATTTCTGTAATTGCACAGATAATCTATTTCTGCAGAGAGTATTAACATGGGGTGAGGGTGGTTCCCAAAATTATATTTTTGTGGGGAAATCAGTGGCTTAATTCAGGCAGTGCCAACCGAGGCGAGGCATGGACTTCGTGGAGGGATGAACGTTGCTCCCCTAAGGGCCTGTCTAGAAGACCTGTTGCAGCCAGAAAATTTGAAATATGCTCATTCTGTGGATATAAATATAAAATCTCTATGTTTTAAAGTTTGAAATGTTATCGATGTTCTATTGTAAATAACATATTGGCTCATATGTGATCTGAAAGTCATTGCATTTTGATTTTATTCGCAATTTACACTTTGTCCCAACTATTTTGGAATTGGGGTTGTATCTGCAATCAGTCCTACAAACGTTCTTCAGTGCTGAAGAGAGAAAATTTCCCTCCTTCTGATTTCCTCTATTTATTTATATTTGTCACACTTTCTGATCACTCATGTGAAAAAGTAATTTCCTCTGTGAAGTTAAGAACTGCTTGTTTCACCTTTGGTAGCAGTAAGTGCAACCTGACTGTTGGGGGAACCCGAAGCAGCCAAGGTCTAAATCCAAAAATGGAGTCAACCAAACCAAAATATGAGCAAAAATTAGTATTTATTTTTTGCAGATGTGCAGATGAAGGTGAGGGCTATTTACAGTGCAAGCGAACAAAAAGACAAAAAAAAAAACTAAGATCATCTTTTAAGAAAATAGGGAAAATAACTGTATATATTTAGAATGGGTCCATTAATTCCCGCCTTACGAAAGCACCGCATTCCCAAGAACCAGCCTTCCGCCAAACCAACCCCAACTGAATGCATAGCAGCCCTTTAAATACTTGATAGATAGATAGATAGATAGATAGATAGATAGATAGATAGATAGTTTATTTCAAATCATTTTCAATAAAAAAAAATATGAAACAATCTCACAATACAATACGAAACAGAGATTGATCCCGGACAAGGCCAAAATTTATAAAAATCTGTAGGTCACCAATATTTACACAAAATATAATACTACTGTAATAGGGGATCGGCGTTACCACACATGCATTCACACTTTCGCACAAAATAAAAACTACCTTCACACAACTACAAATAGATCAGTTCATCGCGATCCCCCCACCCCCCCAACACATGCACGTACGCACAAAAAAAGAAAAAAATACCTATCACACAGCTATAAATAGACCCATTCATCTCAACACCCCCATCCCCCCAACACATGCGCACGCATACACACACACATACACACACACACACACTCACACACACACAAACACACACACACACACACACTTATGCACACACACACACACTCACATACACTTATGCACACACACACACGCACGCACACACACACACACACACAAAAAAGCTACCTAACACACAACAACAAATGGATCAGTACATCACAACCCACCAACCCTCAACACAGCACAAACCCCAATCACACCACACATAAGGATTATCTAGTAAATTTAAACCACCTTGATTATTAAGACATTAAAGTTAACAGGTATTACCCACCACACAGATTGTAAAACAGGAAGTATAATCATCAAATTTCATATTGAGCAATCAAATATTTATTTAATCTTGAATCAAATGCACTTAGGGATGTAGAATTTTTAATATTAACTGGCAAGTTAGACCAAGCCTCTGGACCTTTATAAATATAGCTGCGAAGGATGATATCTTTTCGTACTCCAGACAAATGTATGTCATTGTGACTGCGTGTCAAATAGGAATGAACATCACTGTTGGGGCTGTAAATTCTCTGGAGTGGTTCTGGCAGCTCGCCATGAGTGTGAGCGTAGACAAGTTTACAGAGCTGAATTCGGTATAATTCGTTAAATGTTGGAATCTTGAGTTGACTGAAAATTGGGCCGGTATGCTCGTTATATTTAGAATCAGTAATAATTCTAACTGCCTTTTTCTGGAGTACTCGCAGTCTTTTTATAAATTTATCAAAGGCAGGACCCCATATTGTTATTCCATATAGAAGATGCGGATGTATCAGTGTATAATAAAGCATCTTCAAATGTTTACACAACAAATACTGCCGTGTAGAAGCCAGCGCATAGATTCCACCTGAGATTTTCTTCTGGCAATGTTCAATATGTACTTTCCAGGTCATTTTCTCATCAATAAATAAGCCCAGAAATTTGACCTTTTCAACTTTTTCCCCTTGATGGGAGAAACCAAGACATTTTCCATCCGCAATACAGCACAGTACTTAAATTACAAGTATTCATTCAGTCATACATACCAACAATCATATTTCAAGCATTAAAAACATAACAACAATTATTATTGCCGCAGACTGGGTAATTTAAGACATTTTCTGCTCATTCCATGAGCTGGAATATTCCACCCCACAGTTTACAGCTTACAGACGCACTGGTGTATGAGTGCTCTGTTTGGTCTCCTGTTGTTGGGGTCACACAGAGGAAAGCCTTTCATATGTGAGGAGACAAAATGGAGCCCAGGACTTCCCATGACCACTTGCTGCCTGCAAGCCCCTCCCGCCAGCAGGCCAGGCACATAAAAGCAGTGGTCAACCATTTTATCTCTCTCTTCTCTTGGATCCTCTCTTGGAGCTCTGGACTCTCTCTCTCCCTTGGAGAGGCTCCTGGACCCCTGTGGACTGCTCAGGCTGGGGAACCCCTCCCCCACCTCTTAGGCCCAGCATAGACTGGCCATGCTGAAGAATCTGCCAGGCTACCAGGAGTACAGCAAGAGTTGAAGAAACAGCTTGCTTTTGAGGAGCGGCCAGCTTCCCTCCTCTCCCCACACCAAAGACACAGACAGCACCAGAACCGCTCTTCCAGCCGGATCAACATCACCCGTGATTGGATCCTCCAGCACCCCTCCAAACCTCTTTCCCCAACTAAGGACTGGTAACAACTGGGCACAAACCTTCCTTTAAGACTAAAAGTGACTGTGTGTATTTGTTAAATGATAGTTGTTGTGATTGTTTTTAGGATTGTGTTTTAGTTGGACGGGGTGGTATTAATGTATAGCAGACAAGCTCTTGCATGCAAATAACCTCCTGTAGACTAACACGGCGCCTTTCCTGTGCAAAACACACACATTAGCGTAATACACACAAACACAAACAACATTGAGCATTTTAAGTCATTTGACTGACTTTAAAACTCTAAACTTTCCATTGCTACAAAGATTTGGTCTTTGTTACAGTAGGGTTGCCTTCCCCCACTCCACATGGTCAGCAAGGCCCCCCTCCACTCACACCTTAGATCATCTCTTTGTTCTCTCTCACCCACACCCGCACGCGCGCACACACACACACCCACACACACACACACACACACCTCCTCCATTGTGCATATAGTGTTTAGTGTAGTCTAGATTGTGTGTTTCATTTGTTTCATTTAAATAAATATCCTTTAAAGACATATGCTGTGGTTATTAATGTTGTACAAGAGTGAACGAAACTGCCAACCTCTTCTATAGAACTCCAAAGCCTTCAATCTAACTATTAATTGGGAAAGTTGGTTACAATTATTAATTTAATTATTAATCAATTTCCAAATGAATAGCTTAGCTGATATTGAGACTGATGTTTTATTAATTGGCTATCGTTTTCCCTTCACTGAGGAAGGGTGGTGCCCCGAGGTATTTATATTAATATTTAATATTAATATTACAATATCATATTTTTGGATAGTCAAATTAATAATATTGATATCATTAGGCAAATTGCATTTTTCCCAACATTGGTGTTCTGTGCGAGGCCATTACCCCAACACCTGTCCACCCGGAAACCACCATACTGCTGTCTGACCGAACAAACAGGTCGTGAGCGCTTATTTTTCTCCTACTTATAGCATTGCTTTAAGACATTTAAAACCAAGTAAAACTGTTTGAATAGGTGTTAACTTTACCATAGCTTCAAACTCTCCCATTACTTGGCCTAGCCAACTAATGGTGGGCGCAAAGTTAAAATAGTTTATGAAAACAGCTGTACATGTTCACGTACATGCCATTATATTAAAAGATGCTTGTCCCAGCTTTCCCTGACTTATGACAGCAGTCACGGGTGCCTAACTGACAGGGAGGCATACATTTTCCACACAGAGTTCAATAATCACAACAGTCTCGGTAACGGGCCAGCAGCACCATTACACTGACCATTAGGATTTATCCTCTCTTTTCTGAATTACTTTTAACTCAACTGCGTCTTTTTTGACATCTGATGCTTCGATATTCCAGTTTTAGGTCTTGCTACATTTCAGTAAAATTCAATTCAGAACATTGACCAGACCACTCCAAAATCTTATTTTTGTTTCGTTCAAACCATTCAGAGGTGGACTTGCTTTTGTCCGTAGGAATGTTGCCTGCTGCATAACGCAACGGCACTTTAGATCGCAGATGGATGACTGGACTTGCTCCTTCAAGAATTTCTTGTTAAGGGCTAAATTCTGAATTCAATCCCACACCATCAGCACTTTGGCCAGCAGTCATAAACTACTCAATCTGCTCCAGCTGTACGGCCGAGGCAAAGCAGGTATGGTCTCAGTTAGTAAAGGGATAAGGGACTACCAGGGAAAATTACATTGTGGCAGGAAGTAGGGTTGGTGGGCCAGTAAGTGACAACCTTCCCTCTAGTAAAATAATAATGCCCCTGGTGGAGGCGCTGTACTGAAGGAGGCACCATTTTTCAGATGAAACCTTAGACTAAGGTCTTGACTCACAGTGGTCATTAAGCATCCCATAACACTCTTCAATAAGTGTAGGGGGTTCCCCAGTGTCGTGGCTAAATTCTCAACCTCGTTCTTTCAACCGTCCACCTAATTATCCCCTGATTCAACTGGCTATGCAGTTTGTCCTCTCCCTCTCGACTTCAAGCTGATGTGTGGTGAGCGTTCAGGTGCAGAATGGTTGCTGCAGCATCATCCATGAGGGTGCTGCTCGTTGGTTGTTGAGAGATGAGAGTGCCCTGTATGACCGTAAAGCACTTTGAGTATCTTTGAGGAGTCACTGTATAAATGCAATGTTCATTCATTCCTCACACTACCAGCACCCTGTTTGACCACTGGTATGATGTTCTTACTGTGGTATACCATGTTTAGCTTCCAGATGTAGTGGGACCTGTCTCATTCCATCAGTTCCACTTTCAGTCTATCAGTCCACACGGTATTGTCCCAAGGCTTGCTGGTAATTAAGGTGCGTTTTTCCCACAAATGTGTGAGGAGCAATTATGTTGTATGTTCCTCTTTGTTAGCACTGGTTTCCCCCGGTGACTCACCCATAGAAACCATGTTTGCCTGGCCTCTTTTTAATACTGGAATCATGAAAGCAAACAATTCTGAGATTAGCAAAACCTGCAGTTTTACAGGTGCTCATCTGGGTTGATGTGTGACTTCCTGAACATGTTGTTGATGCATTCTGGGCAGTGGCGTAGCGTGGAGGCGCTGGGCCCCGGTGCGAGAATGGCGCTAGCCCCCCCCAGTTTTCTGAAAAACGCAGACACCCATAATTATTAGGGCTATTAGAACCATGGACAATGAATATTTGCACAGCATCTCAACATCACACAACACGTTAGGCTGTTTGAACCATGAACAACAGTGACAATACATTGCCAATGAAAATGCGAAAAAGATCCATACGGCTGAACAGTCAACCGTATTTCCCTAACAGCACAACAGTGGCCAAATCAATAAGTAAACAGATAGATGGACACACATCCTGGCACAGCAGCCATTTAACCACAACCGGCAAGCTGATCACTTGCAGTAGCCTAATAAAAAACTGCACTCACCCATTCAGAAGTTAACTCTGTGTGCCTTCTGCTCTGCAAAGTCGTTGAGCAAGAGGGCAATGAGGTGGTACCATTAGCCTCCAAGTCTGACTGCTGCGTGTAGCCGCTATCATTCACAACGCTAGCAGGAACTGCATCTGGACAAGATGACTATTTAAAAAATGCATTCAATTTCGCCAATTTGGAGTTCCGTACATCGAGCTCTTTTTTTCTTTTCTTTTTTGAGCACCGCTTTTGTGCTGCTCAACATGGTGCTCAAGACTTTTCACCTCCAATACTAGGCTAATGGGTTAGCTGATCTCTCAAAAATGAACAATTCACGAGCAAGCGCGTAGCCTACGAAGCTACGATCAGAAAGGATTAAGTATAAATGTCAACTAATTGGACATACACATTTCCCAGCAGGCCATGCTCATTTGAAAATGTTGAGAATAAAACAATCAAATATATGATTAGTAATTGTGATTATAACGGACAAAGTATCATTACTGAAATACAAAAGACATATATCAAAGAAAAGAGGGAAAATGGCCAGTGAGTGTGTGTGGGGGGAGGGGGGCTGTTACCATGACTGTGTTGTATGAAACAGTGGAGCAATATATACTCATCAACTCTGTATTAAGTGGAAAATAATACTGCGTTGAACAGGAGACTTGAAATGATTAAACTAATAGATGAAATTCCTTTATGTGTGATGATAAGAGGAAAAATGGCATAGTTAATCACCGTGGGCCCTCAGAGGTCATTGGGCCCCTGGTTCAGCGCACCGGCTGCACCGGCAATACCTACGCCGCTGATTCTGGGAGGGATTTTGTTTGGCTGGCCACTCTCGGGAAGATTCACTTCAGTTCTTTGTTTTGTCTGTTTGGAGATAATGACTCTCACTGTGGTAGTTTACCGGAAATGGCCTTGTAACACATTCTAAGCTAATACATTTTGATTACTTCCTTGCTTATCTTAGACCTTTAAGCCAACTTTACATTGCTGAAAATGTTAAATTTAAGGACTGGCATTAATTAAGTCTGAGCATCTTTAGTCTAATGAAACCCAATTATCAATTAAGTTTGGTGAAATAAAGAAATTCCGGGAGCAATTACATTTTCACACTGGGCCCGTTGGTGTTGAATTTATTGTTTTTCTCCTTCAATTAATTAAATGATTATTTTAATGCTGCATTAAGGCTTACTCGGTTTGTCTTTGTCTTGCATTAACTTAATGTTGGAAGATCTATAAGTATAATGAGAAGTAATTCACGTTACTAATATGCATGAATAGAAGAAATGAGGAAAGAGCGTTATCCAGCTGGCAAGCCATAGCGTGCAAAGTGACACAACATTCCCAAACACCCCCCCCCCCCCTTTTTAACGGATAACAGTGAACACCCTGACAAAAGCTCTTTGCCAACATGTTGGTCAATAAAACACTACAATTTGACTTTCTGTCTTTAATGAGTAACATGCCCTGATGCATACTCCTTTGTTAAATGTAAATAATACTGGAGAATCACCGGAGAGGCAATATTTCTGTGAGTGGGATCGACCGGTTGTACACATCAAAGACAATGTTGCCAAACACCTATTTCACATTTTCATTCCTTCTTCACTGTTTCTCAGATTACACTAATTTAGAAGACCAAGTTCCAACTGAGATAGGGAGTCTGCCTACATCAACATCCCTCACACCCCTCCTCCAGATAAAAAGGATAATTATGTTGCAACAACATCATGATAAATCTGACAACCATCCATTAATTGTGTTCTTAGCGTGCTTGTTTGTTGATCTAAAGTGACAGTGCTTAGTGTAAGATGACGTAAACTACATATTTTCTGCATGTTATGATTAGGTGGAGTAATAGTGCTGTTAAGGCAGAGGCTTGGGCTGTGATGCTATGACAGCCCTGTTTCACTGAGCTGCGTGTTTGTGTGCAGCCGCCCTTCAGAGGCAGAAATGAGGGAACGATAATGTCTGGTTTATCTCGCCTCGCTGCGAGGAGCCCAAATGAGAGGGAGAGAAAAACAAGTTTAAAAAGGGAATGAAGAGATGGCACAGATGAAGCTAAAAAACATTAGCAGATGGATTTAGAAAACTCCCTCTCTCCTCCTGTTTACCTCCAGCTCTGCCTCCTGCCCCCGAGCGAGCAAAGTCACATGACAGGGCAATCTGGATGTGTATCTGTTTCACATCGTTTCCAACCCATGTAGTTTCAAAATCGAATTTTCCAATTAGAATAAAACTGTTTGTACTCCATTTAACAAAAATAAAAAAAACAGTAAAAAATGCAAGTGTACACTTGTGCTTATATCAATTGTGTGTTTGTTGAAGTGTTTTTTATTTATTCTGATAGTTTCTCTATTAAAAGCAACGGCCAACATTACAGATAACTGAAAGCAATTACTAACATGATATTAGACAACTCAGATCAAATTAAAGGAGAAGTCAAAAGTAGCTATTGAGCTCATAAGCATACAGTACATCAGAAGAGAACTTCAGCGTGACGCCAGTGTATCAGTAATATTTTCTTGTTTGCTAGTTTCTCCGGCCAGAATCTTTTAACTCCTCATCTGTTGCATAGTCAGAAGTAGATAGTTGGATAAGCCAAATTAATAAGAGAAAAGCTTCATGGGATTCTATAGTCATAGAACTCTTTAAAAAAAATTATGAAAGTAAAAAAAAATAATGAATTACAACACATTTCCAGTGAAGCTGTTATATCTCTCACTTGAGTTAACATTGATTATGCATGTTAATTGAATCAGAGTAAATCCAAATGGCTTCCTGTCTGTGGCAGCAACTTAATGCGATCTGAGGCGCTGTACCCATTGCTGCGACCGTGATGACTGTCTGGTGGGCTCCACCAGGAGCAATATTCCTATTCAGTAATTAAGTTGCTGACTTTCAATGAAGATGGAAGCATGGCTTCATTATCTAGGTGTGATAGTTTGTGGTGTGGACGTTTATACACAGAGAGTACCATGTACTTACACTGGTAAGGAGGGTACATACAATAGGAATGTCCTTTTCAAGACAGAGGAGAAATGAAGACAGGCTATTTATGCTTATCACTAAATATTGGTGCTCTTCCTAGCAAAATCTACTGGCTGGATTCACTGCTACATCAAAACAAATCAGACAGGAATCACGAGATCCACAGCATAATACCATGGCGCTTTTCCCTGAATTTTGAATGTCTTGGTCCTTTTGTCAGCAGTGCACAGGCAAATTCTGAACTTTCACACATTTATGTTACTTGTTGATTTTTTTCAATTTAAATATTTGGGAATGTTCTGCACGCTATGGGTTGCCAGCTGGATAATACCAAACACATGGTACAGCTGCAGAATTATTCTCAGTAAACTCGGAAGCAGTGAGATTGACAAAATCAGATTCAAATAGCTGTGCATATTCAGCAACATTCTGGACTGCTTAAGGGCATTACACTGACTCCATAAATCAAGTTTGGTGAGGAAAAAAAAATCACACCTGTGCTGCAATTTTAATTATGGATTATTTTTTCATGGAAATGTAATTTGCTCGTATTGAATAGCTTGTTTTGACAAATGGCAGGGTGTCACTCCACATCGGAGGAAATGGATCATTTTGAGCTGTATTTGTTCTCACTTCACTTATTGAGTGACGTGCGCTATAGGCAACTGAAAAACCACATTTATATCACCTCTCACGTTTTTTCTGGACTGAGAAAAATCTACCAAGGCCAAAGCCATCATTTTGATGACTTTTTTTACAATGATGCAATATTGTCAAATCAAATCACTCTAGGAGTAGTGTGGTCCACTGAGGTACTGAGATAGAGCTGCGTGTTATAATGGAGGCAGCAGGGGGATACAC
This sequence comes from Gymnothorax reevesii, assembly GCA_029721435.1. Lineage (NCBI taxonomy): Eukaryota > Metazoa > Chordata > Actinopteri > Anguilliformes > Muraenidae > Gymnothorax > Gymnothorax reevesii. The sequence continues at coordinate 135,509,247 of CM056574.1, read as the reverse complement.
TGACGTACTCAGTTTATGACTAAGGACCTCCTGTGGGGGAGAGACTGAATCCATATTGTATCCTTCATTCAGTTATGGGTTGATTCAGGAGGATAGAAGGGAACCAGCTGCAGGGTCATATCTGACGTACAGGCATAGAGTTTAGCTGGGAGAGGCTGAGTGCACAAATTTTTAAGAATCAAATTCTTCTTCACCAATCCTAAATGCTAAATAAATGGATGAATCTTCAAGGGCTTTGTTTTCAAACAGCGAAAAATGCCGGCGCTAACATGCGAGCATGCTGGTATGTGCTCACACATACCACACACCGGCGTACTCACTCACAATAGACCATGAACCTGAAGATGTATAATGCAACATGGCCACATGGCGTTGGCATGTGCGTCGACTTGTGAAAACTCACTGGAGCAGAACGAACAGCATGAGCGATGTCGGCGCCAGGAGCAGACCGCATTGGGAATCAGCATTCCGGTAAAAGTTTGACTTCAAGCAGAGAACAAAAACAATGCACTCTGACAGTTAATTTTCCAGCTGAACATTGGCATGACTGATGAGTCAGTCTTCATACTGGCATTTAACAAGACTCCAAAGTACCCACCGTATCTAGGTTACCATCCTAGTTTTAAAATATTCCCACATTGATGAAAAGGTATGAAAAGGATTTCTTATACCTTTAAAGAAAACAAACTGTGGTTAGTTTTATGTAACAAACCAGCTCATGTCCATCTCTTTGGTGAATAAATAGTGTTATTGGCTTTTTTCCTTTAAAGGATTTTTTTCTACTGTCAGAATACATACAGTATATGGCTTTTCAAATTGGGGCAATATTTAGGTTTTTGTTAATCCATATGAACTGTTTTAATTGAGGTCTGATGTAAATATGTTTGTGTATTCCACAATAGGGGGCTTCCTGAATAACACATTTGGCATCTGCAACTAAGTAATAATTAATAATGTTTTTGTGTTTTGAGCCCACCTGGAAAGGGTGTAAATATAAGCACTGTAGTTCTATGCTGTTTGGCAGGCTTTATTAAAGTACTGCACATGCATGAATCCATGAGCACATAGGAGAACAAAAAAAAAGATATAAAAATATTTTTTTATTTCAATTTGACCTTTTGATATGAAAGTGGTTTAATGTCAACTAATTAGAAATTCCACCGGCGTGAAGTTAATCAGTATAAGCCACTTGAATGCGACAAACAAAGTATCTGGTGTAATATGCTGTCTTCCCAAAAAATTGTACAAGTGTGTGCTGGTAAGTGTGGGTTCGTGCTCTGTTTCTTTTGATGCATATTTTTTAAACTTACTGAAGTCAGCTCCGTGCAGAGCTCATTTGCAGGCAATATATTCACAGTGTCTGTGGCGGACATGAACTTTCCTTTAAGATTGTGCCAACTTGAGCCCTAATTACACCGAAAATCTTATTCAATATTTTATTTTTGGCGAGATTTGGCCATTGTCTGCAGCATGCCCAGAGTTAAAAATTTTAACAATGTGCCTCAGATTTTCAGCACTCAATTTGGAACACTCAAATGTAGCCCTTAGAAAGTCAGTGCATTATTTTGAGAATGCTGCCTCTAGTCTACAAGAGCAGTGGCGTGCTTTGACTTTTAAACAACTGAGCTTGATTATGGAAACCATATTACTTTTATCCTTACACATATACTTCAGTCCCATTTGACAAAATGTGAAACCAGATTGTCTCAGTGCTGTAGCTCTGGCGCCCTCCCTAAGAAAAACTACCTGCTGAAACAACTGATTTAAGCAGGTGCTATGCCCCTATCAATGGCACAAAAGGATTCATTTACATACTACAGCTATAGACTGTATAAAAGGATGGACACAGCACTTCGGTCTGAAAACTGAGGCCAATGCTGAAATCTCTATAATTTGCATTCTATTTAATGGCCAGCAGATGATGACGTCGGTGGTTGCAGAAAGAAGTTCAATGCTACAGAAGTCTACGGGAAAATGACCCTGCTTTCCCACCTGATTTATTATTTCAATAATGATTTTCCATATTACCTTATGGTACCCAGTAGCGGCTCTAGACCCGGGAATGGCGGGGCGCAGACACGTCCCTTTATTACAATTAGTCCTGGGTAGTTCGCAATCATTTTCCTTCACTGACGCGTTTTCCAATTATCGTACTTGGCAACTTAAGACACGGTCTGTCCAAATGCGATCGAACAGCGATGAAATCATGGGCGAAATTCAGTACAGAAAAAAAATTTACTTATTAATAGGCCAGTGCTTCGCGTTGATTGATCAGGTCCGTGTCCCAGTTAAATATCGCCTTTCACTCTCGGTATTGTGTGGGTTGATAAAAAAGTGGCACTTGGCAGTTAAATAGGCTGCGTGCTGCTCAAGCTGTTTGCGTGAGAGTCGTCAGGTATGCAAGTTTGACTAACGTTGATTTAAATACAGCAAATAAGCGTCCAGATGAATGATTGTCTTCTTACGTAATCGGGGAGAACAAGCAGCAGCTGTTAACTGCGGAGTGCTCTCGGAGCAAACCTTCGGTTACTCATGAAAATGACGGAGAACAGGTCAGGACTAACGACTGTTTTAAACAGATGTTTTGTCACAATTCTCAGTTCAGGTTCCGCCACTGAGCTGAATTTCGCCCATGATTTCATCGCTGTTCGATCACATTTGGAGAGACCGTGTCTTAAGTTGCCAAGTACGATAATTGGAAAACGCGTCAGTAAATGATTGCGAACTACCCAGGACTAATTGTCATAAAGGGACGTGAGTGCGCCCCGCCATTCCCGGGTCTAGAGCCGCTACTGATGGTATCTATCGCAAGCTTCAAGTCTGCTTCGATATACACATGATGTTCATTTTTGAGAATCATGGTTCCAAATAGACTAGAATAAAGGATAAAGCCAGAATATGCTTTAGGGGCGTGGCTATCCTCTGGTTCTCATCAGATATGGTCAGATCCACCCATAGATCCACCCCTCGCTCCTCCCTGGATCTTCACACTCTCGTCCAATAGGAATCACATCCAGTTTCAAAATGACAAAATGGCGCTATTCAAATTCCCAAAATCGAGGCTTTTTAACTGGTATGCGGAGAGCAATGAGTGACGTCACGGTTGCTTCGTCCATCTTTTTATACAGGTTATGACTACAGCCAGCCCAGTACTGACAAATGTTGGTATCAAGCATCATTATTCACTTTGTGCTGCAATTAGGCAGCCAACAAGAGCAGAGTCTCACAGTCTTATTTTCATTGACTCACCGGCAAATCAATTTTCATTTTTTTTTACTGGAATCTTTGAAACCTTGTTCTCCAGACACCATGGAGTTGTTTTGAATCATTTGAAAGAAAGTGATATCAGCCTATATGGGATTATGACTCAACTGTAGAGCGTTACAGAAACTCTGCCTGCCCTCTGCCGCCAGAGTCCCACCTGACCGCCTGTCTTATTCAAAATGAACGCTCTGAAAGTCCCAAGATTAGCGCAGCGCTGACCTGTGAGGGGAGGTGGCCCTGTCTTCGGGGAGAAGAAGACTCCTCTCTGTCTGATTGAGTTAACCGCAGACGGCTCTCAACAGAGTGGAAGCGCTTCAGGGCTCTTTAAATAGAGGCTTTAGATTCAGTCCGTAAATTCAACGACGATTACTGTGTTTTTTTTTTTTTTCCTTTCCAGTTTGCACATTTAAACATCTGCTTTTCTTTAATGTCATACTGTCAATGCTTTTTCATCAAATCTGGCTTTGTCATCAGTCAGGACTAATGCTTGGCGCTGTCCTAATAAACACAGTGAATGATCAGTGACATCATATGTGAAGGTGAGGCTTGTGGTATAGAGTGAACTGTAACTCACCCCTGCTTCCTTCCCATGCACACAAATATACCCATACGACTAGAGCACTTGGGCACACGCACTCGTATGCATGCAAGCGCCCACGCGCAGACATGCCAGGCATTTACAGCATAAACGGCGAGCATCAATCTCTTCACTTTTTACCTTCATCTGGAAGAGTCCCTTCTCAAAACTATTGCGGTGGTTAAACTCTCCTCCATTATTTCCTATTCCTACATATTACGGCAATATATCTGTTTGTGTCTTACTGTGAACAACTGTACTAAAATTGTAGACTAAAAAAATAGATAAAATGTCAGATACATAAGACAATCCTGTTTGATGCTTGTAGCCCCATGAAAAAGTCATGGTTACCTCTTAGAGATCAGGCAGCTCTAAACTGACACATCTGAGAAACATGGATGAAATTTTCAACTAAAAGAATTAAATAAATGCACAATAATTCAGCCTCAAGCTGAGTATCAAGACTTGTTTAATGGTATCATTAATCCTGTCACTGATCTGTTGACTGTAACACCATTAGAGTAGAAAAGTGTATAGGTTGCGGCATGGCAGGATCATTCCACTCCAGATGTCTCCTGATTTGTCTTGCTCTCTGCTGTCTGTCGTAATCTATAATTATGGCAGTTAATTGCTCCATTTTGTGTATGCATGGAGCAGCATTTTTAATCTGTGAGCCCATGTTTTTTTTTCTTTTCACTTGAATTTAGATTAGCCGAGCTTCAAGAAAAAAAAGCATCCTTTAAATACAAACATTTTTCTTCATCGAAACCTCAATTCTATTTCTTTGCATAAAAATTCTGGTTTATCCACTCATACATGAACACAGCAACCACCCACCAGCAAGCACTTTCACAAACGTGCACATAGATTTTCTCTCGTGACACGGTATGAAGGCAAATGCAGGCTCACATGTACACGTGCAGTTTCTGATGCTAAACGCACAGCAGGATCTGCATCAAGCCCCATATAGAGACGGTTCTTTTTTTAGACCCAGCTCACTCACGCATAGCAGGCCTCACTGATGCCCTATCTGAAAGCAGGTCAGTAGCAGCTATAGAGAGCAGCTACAGTTGGCTTACAAAGGAGAAAATTTATTTGAAGCGAGTGAAGCCATGGACGATCAGATATGGCCAAGTCCCACCAAAGCAGCCCATACGCCCACACAGACTGGAAGCCCAGAGTTCTGTGGGTGTGTGTGTGTTCCGTGTCCCTGTATGACTGCCGGTACAGAACATCTGAATGAGGCGGGTGCCTTTAGTTGCACTGTTGCTGAAATTAAGTCCACAAATTCAATTGGTCTATGAGGAGTGCAACACAGTTTATGTTAAAACATTCTTCATACTGGTTATAAAGCTATAAGACTCCATAGTTGCTGCTTTGTTGCACAAAATCTTATTCCCATGTGATTTTCTGCAGGATAAACAAATGTGTGGGAAGGAGATGCTTTTGTCTAGTCAGTTTTCTAACTGTTATTGTTCATGCGCTTTTCTGCATAAGACTCAAACGTGACATTTCTCTACTTAAAATTTGTTTGCCGATCCCTGAGGTTTTTGACGTGGCAGCATTATCACACAATCTAACGCATCAGGTCTGATTTTTCCCATCGCATGCAATACACGTAAAGACCATCGCAACCTCATCTGTGATTCATCAGTGGGAGAGGTTTTTCTGATTATTTTTAAAAATACGTGCATGTTATGCGATAGCCGCAAGTAAGTTAGATGCGAGCAGCGGTGTTTCAAAAGAAGCCGTCTCAGCATCAACACCAATACTGCCACTATATGTCGTGGCTGTGGTTTATGCACAAGAGGTCCGCATGTGACTGACTAGCTAACTTTCATTAAGATGCGTGCCTGTAGATATTGACCAAAATCTTGTATAAAATTGCATTATCTATTCCATTAAAGAAAAGTTTTTGGTACATTTTTGTTGTTGAAACAGTATGCTAAGTTTTAGGCACCCTATTTTTATTTAAATTTGGTATTTGCGGTTTGTTTATTCATTTATTCATTCATTCAAGTATGTGTTTATTTTACATACTAGTGCTACGGTAGGTAAAAAGCACCAAATGTTAATCTCGCAAAAAAAAAAAAATTGTATTCATTAAAGACAGTTGATACAGAGAAAATGGCCTTGACAGCAAAAGGTAGTCATGTCAAATATTTGAATTAGTTTTAACAGTTCACTGCTCAATGTAATGCATTTTTCGATACTTGAAAACCATTAATTTTATGATTTTTGGATGCATCTTCACCTCACAGATTTCTTTAAAATGGGCTGAAATTCTTTGGCACAGTCCATCCAATCCGATTGGCCAAACATACAGTAGCCAGCTCCCCAGATTGGCCAGACCTGCCCAAAGCCAGCAGGGCATGTATCCATTTTGCCATTTGGTTTCCCAAAGAACCCTAGAAAAGCTGGCTCAAACTTGCTGTCCAAAAAGAAAATTTCTCTTGAGCTAACACAGTTGCACACATGCGCGCACACACGCACACACACACACACATTTGCATTCCAGCCATAGCCGGAACAATTTCGGAATGTTCTCTCCATATGCAACCACTGATCTGTTTAGCTAATCCAGTAGCATTACATACTCCCTTGTGAACTTGCGTGGGCACGCACACGTATCTTCATGTCCAGAACCCCGCAGCGGTGAGCAGACTGCAAGTCCAGAACATCTGGACACCGCCGAATGGTTGACCCCGCTTTACCTGTCCTGAACACCAGATGGGGAGACAAGCTAACTTGGCTCCTGCTGAGCACTGCACCTGCACACCTCTCCTTGACCCCCTGTCCTCTGTTTGACTGCCACTCTCACAGCAGGTGGTGGGGAATCGCTGTAATTGAGGTGGACGGAAGCAGAACCCAGAACATGTTGGCCTGCAGATGTGCAGGCCTGACCCTGGCTGTAAAACTCTACGTGAAATGCCCCTTGTCCATGTTAGCTGGGCCCTTCTTGATTGGGCTCCATTTTTCACACAGAGGTTCAGGAAATCATTTGACCACAGCTCAGTTGTTCGCCATCAGTCGGCTCTCCGTGTCAACTGAAGGCCCAGCCCTTTGTGTAAGACGTAGTACTCACTAGCGGGGGGGGTTTGTGATGAGCCCTAGCGCCCCTCCGGGATCTCAAATTGTGCAGGTAGGATGAGACATCAGTGTTACTTCAGGCATGAGGAAGCTAGCTATCAGAGGGTAGACTGATACTCCCTCAGTGTCAGACCGCTTGACGTCACCCCTCTCACTTCCCACTCCGATTAGGTTTTTGGCAACGTAAACACAGTGGGCTTTGCACAAATCGCTCCCGTTCTTGTCCACTGCCTACCTACTGCCTGAAATGAACCTCCAATCATAATCATTTTTTGGGATTTCCATAAGGCCCGGAGTCCTGTATTATCAGGTTGGCACGCTCTCTGCCCGCTGTGTTTCTGATTGCTGCTGTCCTGAAGGCTTAATTCAACACCCTTGCGTTCACTCCACCAACTGCCTCATTTACATGTGTTCATATTTTTTTTTCCCTTTGAGGGTGTCATTTAGTGACTGACAACTCTCACCGGGGTAGCCTGAGACAGCGCGAGAGAGACTGCGCAAGCGAGTGACGAGAAATGGAGGCAGTGAGAGAGGGGGAGAAAGACGGAGGTGAGAGACAGAGGGAGAAGATAAAGTTAGGGAGCAGCGTAATGAGAAATTAACGAGCCTTAATGAGCATGAAGGTGCCTGCAGTTCTCTATCCGCTGCATTACCTGTAAGACATTAATGTGGTCAGGCAGACAGATCGATACAACACTTGGGGAAAAAAATGCTTGTAAATCCCCTTTTGTGGATGTGTGCTGGCAAAAATAGCAGAGATGTAATTGTGGAGCGCAGAGCCACATCATGGGAAAAATGTCTTATCCCAGCTGTTAAGGAGGTCATTTTATAGGCTTGTCTTCGTACGAGTACTGAAAAGGTACTAACAGGTGATGCAGCCACACTAAGTGTGCACTATTCTCATACAGAGTAACATGTTCTCACTGCAGAACACAGCTTGTCAATGGATTACAATGAAACACAAGAGAGTCTCTCGCTCACTGTGCGCTCACGATCTGAGTGACCGAGAGATGAGTGTGCTGAGCTGAGTGCGGGCGTGATGACAGCGTCAGAGATAAAGAGTGGGAATGTATTGGTAGAGAAAGGGGGGATCAGAGCCCTGTAGAAAAGCACACATGCTATTTGGGGAGGAGTGTTAGTCAGAGTTACGCTGCTCGTGGCTTGCTGTGCAATTGTTGAGTCTGGTAGGTGAGTGTTCTTGACCAAATGCTTATAAATGGTCTCAGTGAGTATTGATTTCTTTCAGTATAAGTGGAACAGAGGCCCTCTTGCCAGTCGTACACAGCACATACAGTCCTGCTGTCTGCTACTGAGTTCGTCTTTCAAAACCTCACTCCACACGACCTCCTAATACTGTGTGTTACTCTGAAAATAGCTTATCCGCATAAATGATGGTAAGATATAGAGCTATAAACAAGAAAGGGTAGCATCAGCTCACACACCCCTGTTGAAAATGGGGATACGCATAAGCATTACCCTTTTTGTAGCTCTTGATGCTGATCTCTCAGCTGCCCTCATGGCAGCAGCTCGGAGTTTCTGCCAGCTTTACTGGTATTGATGCTCATTTAGTCATCATGTTGGCACACAACAGGAACGGACTTTAGCATCAAATTCCGCTAATACAATCTTGACTTCTAGTTAGCTTTCTTTCAAATGACCTGGTAAATTTGGGACACTGACTTGGCCGAGAACATCCAATCATCTAATTCTCTTTTAAATGTAAAACTAGGGATGCTATGTATAAAAAGGGCTGTGATTTCCGCACTGATGACTAGAAATGGATACACTACATAAATACCCATATGTAGCAAGCATATTCATATTCATTGTTTTATTCCAAGTGTATTCTCCTTGATTACTAGCAAAAAAAATGAATTAATAAATAAAAAATACAGTGGTTGTCCAAGTATGTCTGTATTTACCTATTCTTTAACGGAGGCTGTTTGTTTTGTCAGTATTTCAGTAAATCTTAAATTTGTATCCACATTGCTGTGGATACAATTTGTGACCTAATTTCCTCTTTAAAATTGCCAGTGGGTAAATCCGTCAGATTTAAAAGGTTAAATTGGCAGAAATCGGAGCTGCCCCGGCTTCAATTTTCACTTGAAGAAATAAGGTTTGCTGCGAACACTGAGGCATTATTTACCTCCTGTCACTGCTGCTCAGCGTATGGTCTTATAGCCCACTTGTGAGCCGTCGTTTCCGAGCAGATGGATATGTCATCAGCCATTACTAAAAATAGACACTCCAACCATGTGCAAGCCAACACCCCCTTCTCATCCCTGCAAAAAATGTTCTATTGGACCTCTATGAAATTGTACAGAATTATATAGAACTCTATAGAACATCAATGTAACTCCACGGAACATTTTAGTAGAACAGCATGTTCTATAGGATTTTCTGTGTGTTCTATAGGAATTTTCTCGAAACCCATAGTGCACCTCTATGGATAAGAAAGTCCTATAAGATTATTGCTGTTCTATAAGACCTTACTATAGAAACTATAGCAAAATCCTGCTCTATGGGACTTCGATGGTCTTTAGGACCTTCTAATAGAACAAAAGCTTAATGGGAAAGACATCTTAAATAAGGGTTAAATAAAAATAAAAATACATCTTATGAATCTTTGCAATGTTCTGTCGAAGGATCAATTTATTTTACGTGTACCCGGGTTCTAGAAGTGAGAAACTGGACTAATGGTATTAAAATGTGCAATAAGCAGTGATATCCACAATACTGAAGTAGCGAGGAAATTGTGTCCCTTTTAACTTTAAGGTGTGATTAAGCACATGGGATACCAGGCACATACCTGCTCATCGATTCTCTGATCAGACAATTGATTGACTGACTGACCACACAACTTAGCAGTATTTCAGTTACGGTTTATGAAGACCTCTTTCCATTTCCTCGACAGCAATTCAAAAATATAAATGTAAGGCATTACAACTTTATTATGCCATAAACGAAAACTCGTGTTCCTCTATTGCTTACAAAGACAGAATCATGTTGAAATTTTGACCTTTTGAACTTTTCCCTTAATTTTAAAAATTCAATCAAATTCTGCCTTTCCATTCTCATGCATGTGATTGTAGATTATATACAGATTTAGAATTAATTTGAATACAATTTGAGGACTGCTGAGACTTATTCCCACCATCTTTATACATAAAGTATGTGCTTTATACATACATACATTCAAGCCATTAATATACAAGCCTCTGAATGGCTCACTTGGTTAAAGCCCCACATAGCAGAGCAGAAGTGTCTGGGTTCAAGCCCTGCTTAGAGTAGCACATGAATGGTCATTGTGCGACAGAGATGCAAGCTGGGAAATGTCATATAAAGTGGTTGCCTTCTTAATTTGGGTGGGATTTAAGATGAAAACTGAAAAAATTCCTCCAGAGATTTTCAATGAAACTGTTTAGAATAGAACTTTTTTTCTGTTAGAATACGATATTTATACTGTCGCTCTGTGCTGTGAAGTGAAACCTTACAGCCCCACACCTAAAAGAACAATAGCAAGATAAAATGAATTATGGTAAAATACAGTCAGGGTCCCACATAAAATTTTAATTTGAGTGATATGCATTAAAATCTGATTACTGAGCTGTGACTGCTGCTTGGATTGTCAGTATCCTGCCCTGTTTATCATGGAAACTCAATTTGAGCGTTCTTGTCGCTCCGTCATTGAATTCTTAATGCGAAGTGAGTCACAGTTAAAATTCTCCAGTAGAATTAGTGCAGTGCAGCAGGGATGAGGGCAAGACAGTGGAAGAGTTTCATGTTAGAACACTGTCCCCCTGAGAGGAGCTGTATGGAATCCATCCATCTATTATTTTACCCATATATTGCTGAGCAAGGTGACATGGGGCTGGAGCTTTTCCCAGAATTCAATGGGCCAAAAATAGGAACTCTCTCTTGACAGAGTACCAATTCATAACAGGGATCACGCACCACTCTCTCACTCACTCACACCTTCAAGCAATGTAGTCTCCATGTTGTACTGTTGTACTTGTACTGTGGGAGAAAAGTGGAATACCAGGAAAAAGCCCTTACAAACACTGGGGGAACGTACAAATTCTAAACAGAATGGTCCAAAGCCTCGACCTTCTGTCTGTGAGAAATTAGTGCTATACACTGCACCACCATGGTGCCCTAAAATAAATAAATCAATAAATAGAATTCTAAACTAATTCTAAAGTTCACTCCATTATTCCACATCCTAACCAACCAGCCTATTTCTACCGCCTTCATTCTGCAATCTTCGTCTGTCTCGTTTGATATCCCTCCCTCCCATTCCCTTCTATTCTCTCACCTCACCATTCTATAGAAACCCTGGGGGACTTGAAGAGGCTTTATGACTCTTAGAAGAGACCTGACCTCCAGCCTGAGTCTCGTCGCCTGAGGCTTCTCCTTATCCAGCTCTGGTCTCCTACTCGACTCTGATCCTTCCTTCATCAGTACAAATTCCCACATGTACTTGATTCAATAAATATCCTCAACTACTATTTTAGGTGTGGTCTGGAATTCAATAAATAAATAAATAAATAAATAATTTAATAATATGATATCAGCTCATTGTGCAACTCTTTGTTAGGAATTGTTGCCGCAAGTTTTGGTGGAATGTAAATGAAAAATGTTCTGAAATGCAGTCAACATTACAGAGCAAATTTGTCACCAATATTTTGCAGCACAACTCATGTAAAACACAACTTGCAGTGATTTACCATTTTCTGAGCAAAATTCACTAATTCTAATGCAAATTCACTATTGCTAATCCTGTTTTGAAAGATTACAAAACATAATTTACATTATGTAAAGCATTTTGTCCAACTTTTTGTCATGTGTGTCTAAGAGCTGAAACTACAGCCCCAATTCCGAAATAGCTGGGACGAAGTGTAAATCGTCAATAAAATAAAAATGCAATGACTTTCAGATCACATGAGCCAATATGTCATTTACAATAGAACACAGATAACATTTCAAATGTTGAAACTGAGACATTTTACATTTTTATTCACAAAATGAGCTTATTTCAAATTTTATGGCTGCAACAGGTCTCAAAAAAGTTGGGACGCAGGCAAAAAATGGCTGGAAAAGCAATTAACATATAAGAGAATCAGCTGAAAGAACATTTAGCATGTACAAGGAAATTAAGTTAACTGGCATCAGGTGTATAACATGATTGGCAATAAAAGGGATGCCTTAGAGAAGCTGAATCTCTCAGAAGTCAAGATGGACAGAGGTTCTCCAAGGTGTGAAGGCTTGTGTAAAAAAATATTGTGGAGTACTTTAAAAACAATGTTCTTCAACATCAAATTGCAAAAGCTTTTAAGGTATCATCATCAACAGAACATCATCAAAAGATTCTGGGAAACTGGAAAAATCTCTGTGCGTACACCACTGTATCACTCACCGGCATGATTCTGTCATTGACATTACTAAATGGGCCCAGGACTAAGGCTCATTTAAAATGGACTGTCGCAAAGTGGCAGTGTCCTGTGGTCTGACGAGTCCAAATTTGACATTCTTGTCGGAAATCATGGGCATTGTGTCTTCCGGGCTAAAGAGGAGAAAGACCACCCCTCCTGTTATCAGCGTTTAGTTCAAGAGCCAGCATCTCTGATGGTATGGGGATGCATTGGTGCATATGGTGAGGGACACTTGCATGATTCAAAATGCACCATGAATGCTGAATGGTATATAAAGGCTTTAGAGCAACATATGCTCCCCTCCAGACAACATCTATTCCCGGGGAGGCCTTGTGTATTTCAGCAGGACAATGCAAAACCACATACTGCAGCTATTAAAGCAGCATGGCTTCGCAGTAGAACAGTCCTTGTGCTGAACTGGCCTGCCTGCAGTCCTGATCTTTCACCGATTGAGAACATTTGGCGCATAATTTAACAAAAAGTCAGTCAAAGGAGACCCAAAACTCTCCAGCACCTGGAAGCCTGTATTAAACAAGAGTGGGATCAAATTGCAATGGCTAAACTCAAGAAACTTGTCTCCTCAATGCCTAGACACCTCAACTCTGTGTTAAAAAGAAGAGGGGATGCTACACCATGGCAAACAGGCCCCTGTCCCAACTTTTTTGAGACCTGTAACAGCCATCAAATTTGAAATTTTAACATTTTGTGCCTAAAATTGTAAAATTTCTCAGTTTCAACATTTGCTATGTTATATCTGTTCAATTGTGAATAAAAAAACTGGCTGGTGTGATTTAAAAGTTATTGCTTTTTGATTTTATTCACAATTTACACTTTGTCCCAACTATTTCGGAATTGGGGCCGTACAATATCCGTACTATCAAGGCAAAGCTGCGTGGCTAATCACAGTGATCTGGAGTCAAATTCCTCGGCTGATGCCTTACATATATATGTCACCATACTTGTTAGCTAGCGAGCTCTGAGAACAAGATATGGTGGCTATTTATTAAATGATCATGCTTGTTAAACCTGCGACCTTTTCACTGATTATTTACCAGTTTTTATTTAATTCTGATGCCTCTGACTGATATAAGCCGATTCGACCACGAGCAGGATGCTGACTTGAATACATTGTGCACGCACACACACACACACACACACACACACACACAGGGTGGAGATTTTGTTCAGTATTCTCTTTGCTTCCCCCATCTTGAATTCCCACAGTGCCACAGATATCATGGTTGGGATGGAAATTTATAGAAACAGATGAAAATGGAGCGATCGTGTTACAAATGGAAGATGCCGCGTCTCAGTCGTGTTCCTGCCTGTGTTCCCCAGAGGTGTTGAATGTTAATGCAACACTAACCTGCTGATGGTCCGCACAGTGTAGCAGTCAATAATACATTAGCTTCATGGTGCAAAGAAGAGCTCGTAGTGTTTGAAGGGGGCTCCGTGCAAGAGAAAAAATGAGAGAGAGAGCGAGTGAAAGAACCTTTAATGAGATTCTAAATTGAAATTATGTGGTTTAGTCAATAAAATAATGGTAATTTATGAAAAAAAGATATAAAGAGAAAGTATAATGCTCCAGAACCGCTGCTAAGTGCATAACACAGAAAATAATTGAGGGATCCACCTCCCGAGGAGTGAAGCCTAAAAATGAACAGAAAAGCAGATGAAAGAGACGGGATGTCATAGACAAGAAAAAATGATGATGATCAATTTTTAAAACGTTCATATTTGAAAGAATAAAGGCAAACTTGGGCAGACTCACTGGCAAGAAACCAAATTTTGCAGACTCATCCCATTGAACTGCACACTTTAAGATGTGCAATATATTCTCAAAAATATCCATAGACCCTCTCGAAACTTTATATTCTGACGTGGGCAGATGCAGAACTCAGGCGCAGATGGAAGCTCAGTTCACAGGGTCTATTTGAACTCGTGGTCAGGCAATCCAGGTCAGTAACAATCAGTGGTAATGCAGTACAGAAGGGAAACTCCAGAAATGGAATCAGTATTCAGTCCAATAATCAAAAAACCAGGAAGTGGGTCTGCCAAGGCCAAACCACGAAGAGAATTGGAAGTCAAAAGCGATCAGAGGTATTACAGGGGTAGATACATACACTGAGGACTGGACTGAGTCAGAAAAACCAAATGACAGAACAAGCCATAACCAGGAATTCAAGGGATCAAGTGCTTGTAGGTGGACACAGAAAATACTGGCAAACAAACTCGCAAAGAAATGATCTGAAACAGGGTAATATAAAGGGAGGTTAAGTGACTGATTACACTGCTTGCAGGTGCAGTACATTGAGGAGATGTGCAGGGAGGTGGGGGTGTAAATGAGGAAACAAGCGCACTAATCAACAGCTAGGGGCGGTATGATTGTTTGAGTGTAAACAGAAGACACGTGACAAGGGACAGATGCAGAAAATGGCTCGACAGACACAAGGAACTGCTAAGATATACAAGGAACATAAAAATATCAAAGACAGACAAAAAATATCCAATAAACATGACTATACAGATTCAATCACTGACAGTATTCAGTACCTATATCGGTCATAATCCAATTGACAATGAACATACAAAAATAGTAACAAAAAAAATTAGGTACAAAGTGCCAATGAGGACTCTAAGAGCCCCCTTCTTATGACATTTTGACTTTTTTTTTTTTTTCATTTTGATGCGTAGTATTCAAGTATTTTACTCGAACAAGCGGGGCTCTGACACCTGGCACAAAGCGGAACCAAGCGTGACGCAAATGTCTTTGCTAGTTTTTGACTGACACGTTGTTTTTCCATCCAGTGCTCAGGTTGCTTAAAAAGGCAAAAGTACTGAAGCCAGACTGATTGCCCATTGGCATGTTGGTCTTAAAATGGTGTGTGATAAGGTGCATTGTTGGCATGTTGTTATCTTAAGGCAAAAACCTGGTCCAAAGTCAATTGTCAGTTTTTGACTGATACTTTAAGAACGCATTATCATTTAGATAGTATTATGCGTCTTAATAGGTGAGTGAGTACACTCTGGTTGTGATGCAACAGGGATGAGCAGCTGCACTAACATACAGATGATTAAAGATTACAATGTGAAAGATTATTATTGTCTAATTCAAGAAATGTAAAAAATACATGTTATAATGTTGAGTGTGATTGATTGTACGCTCATGCAATTACATGCCCCATCACATTATGCTCTGATGTATTTGAATCGTGAGGGAATCTATTCTGTCAACATCCATCTGATTTGCAATTCAACGTGCATGTTTACACATGTAAGACTGCAGAGATTGTTCTTGATAATGGCGCGATTCCTTTATACTGATGATCTCTGTCATTCCTGCGGTTTTCTAGGCGAGCCATGCAGAGGGGTGGCTGTTCAGGACGATTAAAGACCTGGCATACTACGCCTAAAGCTTGTGTGCTTAAAACTTAAAACTTTTTAATTCAATCAAAAACACACAAAACTGTGTTCAGTGACTGTTAAAATGCTTTGAGAGCTGAAAATGCCCTTCAGACACTTGGATAAGTCAGGTCAGAGTCCCATCACTCGCAATTATCTCAAAATCTATTTTGAATCCGACCTGGGGTGCGTTTCCCGAAAGCACAGATGCTAACTTACTTATTTTGAGCCACTGACTGTGAATGGATAATTATGTAAGTTGGTAACTTTGTTAGCAACAATGCTTTTGAGAAACACGCCACTGATCCATTAATACAGTACCTGTGACCTGTCGGTCCCACTTCTGTTATCAAATGCACAACTCCACATTTTGTTTGATATGTGCTTATTAGAATTTACAGTTTAGCTGACAAAAGAAAGCACTTTTAACAAGCTGCAAGGTGGCGTATGACATTGTTATCAATGTCCATGATTAATCCAAACTTCATCAATACATCCAACTTGGCTTTTGACAATTACAGTAGATATCAACAATCTGATATTCATCAGTTATTTTTGTTCTTATGTATCCAGGTTGATCCATTTCTTTACCAGCGTCTCTGTCAATCAAGCAGAAGACAGTTCATTTCTTTTCAGCAAAATATTATTCAAGGGGTTATAATACCGTAATCAAAATTACAACGTTAGTTTCTATCTTGCTTGTTGTTTTTTCACTCATTTTAATTTCTCTCTGCCGTTCCATGCCTTCACATAATATTTTTATACCTGCTGCCCTGAATTCTCTTTTCGGTTGTTTGTTTTATACACAAACTTTCAAATGCAACCCTGGGATTCAGTTTTAGCAATGGTTTGCAGGTGCGCTTTCATTTTGCGCATGAGTAGACCCATTTTATTTCCAAAGAAGCATTTTTCCCTCGTAGTTGGCCAATACACCATGATCATAGCAATGTGCCATGGTGCAAACGGCAAGGTGCAAGCACAATCTATGACACTCTAATGATTCGTTTATATCATGTTTCACCAAAACACACCCATGATGAAGAGATTAATATGACCCTTTTGAAACCATGTGTCTTACTTTGCGTGCAAATTGCTCGTTGTTAAGCTAGCAAAAATGGATTTGGGCACACCCTAAATGCACTTAGATCATTAAAATAGGGCCCATAATTTGTATATATTGATTGATTGATTGATTAATTTGATTGATTGACTTTATTGTCCACCAAAGTGGAAATTTGTCTTTGGCTTCTCACAAATATGTACAAATGACAACACACCATTAAAACAAACAGATATACAACACAGGATAAAAAGTGAAATACTGCATAACCCCTAACATCAAGAGCAATAAGATGATACACATGTGCTTACCAGTAAAAACTATAAAATGAAAACCACCCTACCAGACGCTGTCATATTACGTGAGTTTAGGTCATTGCATTAGAATGCAAGGACATTTGATTTCTATTGGCCCTTAAATAAGACAAGGAATATGCCAATAATCTCCTCCCTCAGTGAAATACAAAATGAGAAGTAGCCAAGCCAAAAAAACAGTCATAACACACGATAGTTGCTTTTTCTGTCAACATGTGAGTCTCAAAATGCTTTCAAAGAAAACCATTACTGGCTTTTATGCCTGCTGCAATGAGTTCATGAGTTTTATCACTGGGCCTTATACAAATACAGCAAATCATTTGAACAGTCTGAACCTCAGCTCAGTGCTTTTACCCAGCCTTTCCGATGTTGTTTCGGTGCCATGAAGCCCAATACTAATGCTGTTGATTTAAGCATCAGGATCCTCTCTGACTCAGGGAATGTGACACCAGCAGTGACAGGAATACTTTGTTGTACCCAGTCAATATACATGGAAACCTTTGTATTTTCTCCTACCCCTCCAAAGATGTTCCCTCCCTCCTTCCCCGAGGTCATGTGTAACTGCAAATAGAAAGTCATAGTGAATTACTGAAGCTGGAATTACAGTAAAATTGTTGTGCCACTTTGCCATTTATGGCTTTGTCCACTCAATATTTCATATTCTCAGGGAGAAATGAAGAAACATACCATGGTTATGCTGCATGGCTGGATATGCTGTCAACGAAAAATGTATATTTATTATGATGGCAAGATTACACTGGTAAAAGAAAGAAGCTTCAAACAAAAAGTGGCAAAAATGTTTCAGCTTCAGAATGCTTTCTTCAATGCTCTTGGACATATAGCCATAAATTGCAAGCACTTTCTTTTTAAATTTTGATCTATTTCCCCTAAGGCGACAAACTGTGACTCACTAATGTACTATCAATATTCTCCTCATCATCACTAAATTAATTGGTTTTGCAGTCCAATCCTTGCTGAAGCAAGGGAGTCATCTCAAATTATTGAACATATTAAACCGCCAGTCACACTGCTCTCCTTTCACACTGTCCAGTTAATTTCCCATCATTATCCTGCACTCTCTTTACTACATTCTTCCTGCCAAAGTATATTTTATTTTCCTCACTAGAACAATAAGGCAACCACCTGATTTCCACAGGACACAGCATGGCCTTACCAAATGACAGACACAGTGATAATAAGATACCACAAAAAAATTGCTAAGATTTCATGAAAGTCTAAGAAATGATGATAAAAACCATGAGCTATTAAGACGGGGTGAAGAAAGTTTGTGTGAGAGGAGAACAAGTGAGGTTCACATGCTTGTTCCTGCTGAATTGCCAAGAGGCTGTGACCGTGGCTTTGCAAATGTGTCAAATGCCTTCAACAAATCCAGGAGAGAGAGAGAGAGAGAGAGAGAGAGAGAGAGAATAATTCTGCATAATTATATATTGTGTTATCGTTTTATGATTGCTTTGGCAACACAAATGTAAAACTTTGTCATGCCAATAAAGCATTTTGAATTTGAATTTGAATTTGAGAGAGAGAGCGAGAGAGTGAGAGAGAGAGAGAGAGAGAGAGAGAGAGAGAGAGATCAGTGGCTGTAACAGATATTGTTGTGTTAATAGATGAATTTGAGTCCGTATTGACTGTTCATTTGCTGGGGGGGGGTCTTGTTTGTTTGGGGAAACAGACAGGTTTACACGTGCCATTCAAATTATTCACTTGTATCATAAAGCAGAGGGAGAAACGCCAACCACAACTCTTGAAAGTAGACTAAACAGCTATTGCTTTGGCTCCACATCTGATGTCAGTTTGAATTTGAAAGAAAGAGGATGGAGGAGAAAGTCTGATGTTTGCCAAGACTCGTCTGCAGGGTGGAATTATTCAACTGCTGAGCACCGTTCCTGTCTGTCATATTTACTTAGGCTTTACTATCCCAAATAAAAACATCATGAAAAAGAAAAGCAAAGATGAAATTGACTGGGAGACCAAGAAATGATACTTTTTGACTAAGACATCTGTAAATCTGAGACAGTCGCAGAACCAGTACCTCGTTACAATCATTTTTTTCATGTCAAGTCACAACAGACGTCGGAAGTCAGAGCAGTTAAAAAAAAAATAAAAAAAGTTGAAAAAAATACATCCTTTCAAAGGGATGAGAAGCGACACAAAAAATGTGACTATGTACAGTATGAGGAGACGGAAGATTACACTGGCCATAATAGTGCTGAAGTTTCAGAACTTGACCACATCACATTAAACTGTATGATGTTACATAGCCTGTTTACTCAATGATATTAGTGAATCCATCAATAGCATTTTTTTAACTGAACATCAGGAAACCACAAATGTCTAAAAAATATGAAAATTTGCTTCTTTATTCAACAAATTGGTTACATACAGATTATCTGTGAGAACAATCTCACCTAGCATCAAACAGTTGAGCTCACTGGGTCACCCTTGAGGACCACAGCATATATTATATTCAATTTAATCTGTGGTGCTGTGGTGTGTTTTTAAACACCAGATATCTAGAACGAGGCGTGCCAGGAGTTCAGCTGGGATCTGAGAGTCTAATAATGAATAGTTGTTAGGAAAGAGCAGTGCATCTGACATGACTGTGATGTAAGCACCAAAGACAGGCGTGGAGAGGTGAGAAATTGCCATATTTTCTGTGTCTGTGATAAGGTGTACGGGCATCTCCTTGAACAGAGGTAGTAAGCATGTTGTAATAATAATAATAATAATGCACCAGTTTTATATAGCACTTTTATGGGCACTCAAAGATGCTTTACAATGGATACATTATTCATTCACTCACACATTCACGCGTTGATGGTGGTAAACTATGTTTTTTTAGCCACAGCTGTCAGGGGCAGACTGACGGAAGCGTGGCTGCCAGTATGCGCCGACAGCCCCTCCGACCGCCACCAAACATTCACGCACAGCCATACATCCTATAATGCATGTTTTTTTGTGGGTGGGGGAAACTGGAGTACCTGGAAAAAACCCACGCAGACACGGGGAGAACATGCAAACTCCGCACAGAAAGGCCCCAGGCCAGATTCGAACCCACGACCTTCTTGCTGTGAGGCAGTAGTGCTGCTCATAATGCAGCAAAAATCATCAAAAATGAGACAGGCTATCATTCCAGCAGCTTTTATTGCCTTCTTGCTCATTTTCAGAGGGAAGGAAGGCATAATGGTCCAACAGTCAGCAGCAGTCCAACACAACCTTATGCCCTGAAGCAACCCTGTTGAGCCTTTGCTGTCTGCAGGGGACACGGAGAGCCGTGCAAGCCATCAGTATTATTAAAATATGCACATTTTAACTAGCCAATTATATTTGTGGGACATGTTGAATTTGAGTTCATTTCGATCACTCTTTAAATTATATTCTTCCTATTACATGGGGAAGGACACCCACCCCACATGCTCACACACACATGCACCCACACACACACACACACACACACACACACACACACACGCAGCGTCCTGCAGCGTCCATGTTAGACAAACACAGTAAAATTTAATTTTGAAAGAAAACTCCAGAGCTTGCACACACTCCTTCACAGATGACACTTAATCAATAGCACAATTCAGAAAAGTCTATACCGATAGCCGGGGCAGTCTGCAGTGCACACTGTCAGACCCTTTGGCTGAGAGATGGGGAGACAGACGAGAGAAATTCAGAGATTTGGAAAAGCACATCTGCTGTTCACAGATAGACTGCGTGGCTGGAGAAAATCAGATATGGAGCAGAACAGTTCATTCTACTGTTTGTGCTCATGTCCTACCCATACACAGTGTGTACAAGACCATACAAGCACTCATACACGTCTTTACGTACTCTATATATATCCACAAGAAGAAATAAATGTAGAATGTCTAATGCCTATTCTCCGTATCTAAATCTGTTCAATAAATACATTGACCTTGACGATACACACTTAAGCATGTCCTGTAAATCAGTGACAGTACTATGCTGCATACACGGTGAGTTGGACTGTCAATTTTCCTTTAAAATGAGAAAATAGCTTAATGCGTGCATGATGCATGCATAATTTCAGACAAATAATGTCAAAAATCTTATTCATATGCATTTAGTGGCCCATGTCATCTCATTTTTTTTACATGTGCTATTTATATTCATTAAATTCATCAAGCTCAGTTTTATGCACTCACAATAACTACCCTTTGACAGTTTAATTTTAGGTATGCAGATATGCAATTATAGTGTGTGTGTGTGCTTGTGTGTGGTTATAGAGCTCACCAGAGACTCTGGAGAATTAGACTCCAGACTAAATCGAATAGAACAGGATGAATATTTTCAATTAATGCGAGTAGGTTTGTGTAAAGATAAATTAATTTACACTTATGAGACATGGTGATATTTTAAAATGCATGCAGCGAAAAATATTTAAATGTGCAGGATAATGCATGTGGTTACTGCCTAATGTATTCTCTGAATTTTATGTCAACGAACTTGAATACCAAAGTTGCGATGGGAGGAGTTTACTGGAAGGCTGGAGATAATTGTGAGGAGAGGATTCAGAATGAGGGACAGATGAGATATAATTGGAGTGAAGAGAATCCAGTGAAAGGGAGGAGACAATGGAGGATCGTTATATGAAGATGGTGGGAACAGTGAAGAGGGTGGAGTAGGTGCTGAGAGAACATGTCAGGGGTGCAACATCATGTATGAACACTGCTTTTTCCACTAAGCCATCAGTCCTCCATGCTATCTTTACTAGCACTTGCTGTACTTTGTCAATCTAATCATGTAGTTCAGTCTTTCATTTGTCAATTGCTCATCGACTGTATGCACCTTAATGCGCTCTATTCATTTCCAGGGGGAGAGCCAAGCAAGTGGACATGCTGGTATACTGTATATATGAGACTGATCGGAAAAAGGCTGCCATTCAGGGCAGTGAAAAATAAAAGAGATAAAGGGGAATTTTGCAATCAGAGCTCGACTTTTTCTCGCCCAGGGTTTTAGCTGAGCGAACCGGCCAGTCGCAGCGACACAGAGTCAGACATTGCGAGACACTCCATCACAAAAAAGAACGACAGTCTCCGAGATATTTTGTGACTCACTGAGCCAGCAAACGCAGAAAGACAAGGCTGAGTGGTTTTGTGAAGTTCGGGGAGATACGGCAGGCTGGTCACATCCATTGAGAGAGGGTTAATAAATACATCATCAACACTTGTCAGCATTTGACGAGGCTTTGCCCGTCGTAATACTTTGCAGATATTTTCTCCAAAATTGCTCTCAATTATCATCATCATCTTACCAAAAAATGCAGCGTATGTTGTATTTTCTGTAAGAGAGGGAAGCGTATTACTGCTCTGTCCAGCCTATTAAGAGTTTTATGTCATAGGCACACTCTTTCCATAAAGTCACTCTACAATGAATGAACTGACTGACCCATGCGCTAAAGCTTTCATGGTGCTGAGCGCAGAGAGCCTAGCTGTACCAACAGCCCTTATCTTTCACACATCATGATCGCAATGTGGATGTGGGAGCAACATCACTGTATCTGCTGCGCTGCGAAACTCACAGGATTCCACCCCCAAGTCTTGGGACCCAATCAATGATCAATACTTAGTCTGACTCTATCCTCCATAATGATGTTATCAATTAGTTGGCCACATGCTGCTTTGATGCACTTGGAATTCTAATGTGCAGAATTTCGACCACTCAGGTCTCCTTCAGGCTCGGAGACCCAGTGTTCCTCTGCGCGATGGCGAGGCGTGCTGCATGATTTTCAATGGCACACCATGCTCCCGTTTGCTAATCAATTAGCTGCGGATTAAAGGGAGAGAGGGAGGCGGCAGCCCTCTTTTTGTAGCAGAGTGTATTTGTGTTTGGGATTAGCAAATTAGATGAGGCTATTCGCCTCAGATGCAGCATCAAAGTAAGACACTTCCAGGGTACAGGGATGCTGCTGGGCTGGTAGCTGGATCTCCTCGATCCATCATTAAAGTGCAGGTCATGAGTCTAATTACCCATAATCCTCATACCATAGCTGTGAGACTTTTCATTTTGGTGCTCTGATACAAAGGCACATCATTGAATGGGAGTAGGCCAGCTATTGTGCTCTCTCCAGATCAATGGAGTTCATCTTGAGAATGACATTGACATGTTTTCATATTCCTCTGTCATTGCTAGTGAAAGACCACTTCTGCACAAAACCAACTTTAAATAAAATAATGACCCATTTAGACGCCAAATATTATGACGAGGAGTTTTTGTGATTTTTTTGAACTTGTAGAATGGTTCAAATATCAAG
This sequence comes from Gymnothorax reevesii, assembly GCA_029721435.1. NCBI lineage: Eukaryota > Metazoa > Chordata > Actinopteri > Anguilliformes > Muraenidae > Gymnothorax > Gymnothorax reevesii. The sequence goes on along the minus strand of CM056574.1, from coordinate 135,485,813 downwards.
AATGTGACTGAACAACAACAAAGTGAAAGACAAACTCCCTTCCTGTGTTGGTTGTCCAGCAACGAGAGATTAATTTCCTTTGTTTTTTTCTGTGATTGTTTGTTTGTTTCCTACAAGGGATACATGAATGCAACTTGAGTCTTCTTATGTCACTCCTATTATAGATCTGGGATTAGGAAGTTCGCCCAAGATCCGATCATTACGCACTGCTAGCATTTTTGGCGAACATTTGTAATTTGCCTTTAGCTTACGTGGCTAGCCTAGCTGGTATCATTGTTGCATTACTATGCATTAGCAATGGTTAACATGTATGAATGCACTTAATCATTTCTTTCTTTAGGAAAACCATACATAATCGCCCATTTACATCCATTGATACGTAATGTAACAATATATCTCTTCTAATGCACCATATGAAAGGATGAACTAGGTTTTCTTCTTGCAGGCGTACTGTACGGTGATTGGACATTTTAGCCGGCCCTTAAACTTCCTGAATAGACTTTATTTTTAGTACATTTCACTATCAGCTGTGCCACCTTGACTAATCCCCACAGTATCAGCGAAGAGTTGTTTTCATAGTGTTTTAAAAAGGCTGAAATTGCATTTGATGCTTAGATAGCAGAGCATTTGTTGTACTTGAGGATATGATTCCTCTCGAATAATGGAATTGCTGATGTGTTCCGCTGTTGGGTGTGAGACACTTTCATGGGAAAGCAGAGACTGCAGGTCTTCAATGAGAGGTTTGTCTACCTCTTGCCGTTAAGAGAAATAGAACATTATGTTAATGGGAAAATTATGGATTCCGTGACAGTTTTGATCCGGATGTTTAAGTATTTATTATTAAGTTCAGCTTTTTCTTAAAATAATCAACAACAAAAAAAAAATCTTTTTGCACCAAAGGGCCAGTTCTTTCATTTGTAGTTCACCTCAGACAAAAGTTATCTTGCACTTTTTGTAGTCTGAGGGTTGAAACTGCTTTTGAATGAACACTATTCTTCATTTGATTGCAACACTGTGGGAGACTAGGGTGCTCGGAGACAGGTGAGGAGGTGAGGGTGTTCATTCACTCCTGGGCCGCTCCACTCAAGTGTTTCAATCACTGAGGATTCTGCTGAAGTGCTCATCAGATTGTTGAAGAGCACAGTTGTGATTGTCTATCGGATGATGGCATATTGAGACTTAGTGCTGTTAAAAGTTGTTATAAAAACAGAGTGCTGATTTAAGTGTGCTATTCTATTTGTCTTCATATCAATAGATGCCGATACAGAAAGGAATGTATTGTATAGCATATGTATCATGAGTTTTATAAATAACACGGTTTCTTTATGTATGTGGATAATACTTTTTCTGAAAGGGTTTTGGGGAGATACAACATCAGCGATAACCTTCCCCTTCTCTGAATTCAGCATAATGATCTTTGAGGTTCTTTAGGTTTAGTGTTAGTCTCCTAATGCCATCCTCCTTTTAACCAATCAGTGTCCGACTAATATCATGTCGGGGTTAGCATGCAAACGAGTGCCATTTTAATCCCCTAGATTTAGCTCTTTATTACTAACCTGCACTTGTTCAGGCTGGGGTGAATTTGCCCTGTGTAAATGGTCCCTTGTGTTTTTCAGGAGAGGTGAGTCCCACAGCGAAAGGGAAGGAGGAACCATGGGAGAAATTCTCAGTAACCTGTTCAATGTGCTGAGAAGCTTCACTGAGAGGTAAGGAGAAACACAATTAAGCTCGCTGTCTCTCTGAAAGAAAGGCTGCTCCTGGGAAAAGTAGTGTCCAACATCAACTCAAGTCAAGTGAGCCAAATGCCCCCCTATCATTACTTTGCACCTGCTTAAACAAAGCAGATGCACTGTCACGTGACATCAGACACCCTTGCACTTCAAGAGGTTGATAAACTGACCTGAAGCATAGTTAATAGCATTTTGCCAATCCAGTTATCCCTCAGGTCAGACTGGTTGACTGCTTCTGCTCATTAGGTCACCTCTGGAGTGGTTGAAGACGATGGGGCACAAATGGAAATTTGTAATATTCTATATTCATATTCAACATCTCTCCTGCACCATATTTTAAATGTGTTTACCTTTTGGTATCTTAAGATATCACTTCAGTAAAAGGCTGCCAAATGATTAATAATAATATAAAAATACTTAACAACAAATATGAATTCTAAAAAGAAGGATGCATTATGTCATTTGTATGGCGTATGATAAAATTATACCGCCTAGAATATAATGCGTGACAGAAATGACTCATTCCACTGGAGTTTCAGTGTCAGGAATTGGTAAGGGAAGGTAATTCGGAATTAAGTATATTTCAAGTATTTTTAATACTCAAATACTTCAGTATATTTACAGTCCTCTTTTCTGCATGAACTGTTCAAATTTCAATAACAAATTATTCACCTTTCCCCCTTTTAAAAAAAAAAAATGTTGTTTCCCTGTATTACATACTCACACCCATTTGAAAATGTCTCAAAACTGTTCCAGTTTAAATACAAGAATGTAATCACTGCCGAGTGTATAGTTCTGATAACTGTAGGTGACAAGTTAGTCTTTTGTTGGATCAATATTTACTTGTTGGCAAAGAACTGGTGATAAAGATGTTAGTGTTCCTTTATAATTCAGTTCAATGTGTTGCTTTCAGCATAAGCTGTTCTAAACTGGAGGAAGACTTAGAATTCCCAGCTGTTTTTCCAGTAAATGTGACAGAGGAATTATCTTTTTTGTTAAAATCAATTGGACTGAGTCGCTGAGATGAATTTAAGCTCTGAACATTACCATTCAGCCTTAAAGCTATGAATTTAGTGCTAAGCCTTCTCTCCTTCAACAACTGCGTTCCCACAGGGATCTTTTCCTCTGAGGAAGTGTCAGGGTGGTGGCGCGTGTAATCATTATTGTGCCTGGCATGAGATTCAGGTGAACTGCTTGATAAAGGAAAACACTTAACCTAAATGATGTTCAAAAATACCTACCTGTATAAATGGATAATATTTAAACAAAAGAGGGATTGAACCATAAATTGCACAGGATTTGTTTGTGAAGCCAACTGCGATTACACCCTGAAAGGGTCTCATATGAGTGAGGTTCATTCCCCGCATGATGTTGAGAGATAGGAGACTGACGAGGCCACCTGTTTGTGGGATATTTATTGCGCAGCTCACGGGTGTAACTGCTAATGGTTTCCTGGCTTTGGAGTGATTAGAGCCTCGGTGACCTCCAGGTGGAGTTCTAGGCGGAGTAGAACGGAGATCAGTCACAGGAAGGTGACAAAACAGTTGTTTCTCCACTCTTCTCCAAGGGGCTTGGTACAAGTATTGAGTGGGTAAAGTGATGTAAACACTCTGTGTTCTATGTGATTGAGAGTGTAAACAGCATCCCGCAACCGCTTGAAAGATGAGTGGCATTCGGTTCTGTCTGACTGAGTGCTATGAGTGTCAGCGCCAGTAATGCTAATGCAGTGCTCATAACTGCGTAGCCTAAAAAAAGCCTGTCTGAATATCAACTAAAATAAACTTCCGCACTAGTATGTACTGTTCATTATAAGTGCTCAAAGAAAAGGATAGCAAGAGAGAGAGCAAGGGGTAAAGAATTTCACATCCTTCAAACTGCAGTTCTGTTCGCTACGTGGAGTTTTGGTGGAATTTATAGAGTCACTTCAACAGTGGAAATCATGCAGGTGGTATATCAGCTGGGGGTTGGTATAATGAGATCCATGGTCCCTCAGCATGGTTTCATTCTGTAGAGCAAGCCTGAGTTCTTGATGACAATTTCACTTTGCTCCACTCAGGGCATTCACACCCATATTGTTCACGTTGACTTTTTTCATTATCTTTGCAGAGTTTATTCAAGGTGATATGACTTATTACCATGTTTCTCTTGTAGGCATATCATATTGATAGCTCTTCGCAAAAATGTGGTTTCGTATTTTCTAAATTAGTTTTAATCAGACACCAATATAGAATTAATTTGACTGAGCGAATGATGCATCCAAAAAATGGCTTGTGACACAGGAGAGGGAAATAGAGCCTTTGGCATGTTACGGGCAGATCTCAGCCGCCGAGAGGTGATGCGTCATTTGCACTGTCACCGTTCAACAATCAGTCGGCTGTCTATCCGAGAATGGAACACAGGCACTGTCACTGACCGACCCCGCTTAGGGCAGCCACGAGTGACGATGGCAGCTCAAGAGCGCCACATCTGGTTACAGCCTGTACGTGACAGATTCCAGACAGCAACCAAAACTGATCATGAGATGAGGGATCCGAGATGATTGAGGGTGAGCGAAAGTACCGTTTGACTCGGTATATGTGAGCAAAGCATGCGAGCTCACGGCCCCTACAGAAAACCCATTTTTTGCCCATCAACAGGAGCAGGAACTCTTCACTTCTGACTGTGGGCACCTGCCTCTGTGGCACTTTATTTCCCTGTTTCTGTCTGAGAATGGAAAACAGGGACTGTCTCTGACCGACCACGGTAAGGGCAGCCATGTGTAAATGGGCAAAAAATGGGTTTTCTGTTGGGCCAGTGTGCACGGCTTTAAGTAGGCTATTGACCACACCAAAAGGAACAAGTCAAGTGTCACTGTACTCATCACAAACTGCTCACTGTTTGTAATTACTGAAGTGCTTGGCGTGTGCATGTGGTGCGCGTCAGGATTACTATACCACGCGCTTTTCTTTATTTCCTCTCGTGCCTAACTGGAAAACAATAAAAATCAATCTATTCTTCTATATTTATATATATATATATATTACAATGGCTGGATAAACCAGTGGGACCCAAACCTCATCTGGGATACCCCTGTGTCTGCGGGGTTGCAGCACAATTTTAACTGAGTTTTTTTTTTTTTTTTTTTTCTAAACCAGGGTTTCACATTTAGACAGATGAGTCGCCCACTTAAAATGGCATCGTTAGAAATACAACCCCAATTCCAAAATAGTTGGAACAAATTGTAAATTGTGAATAAAGTCAAAACGCAATGACTTTCAAATCATACCAGCGGGTATTTTATTCACAATAGAATAGAGATAACATAGCAAAGGTTGAAACTGAGAAATTTTACAATTTCATCCACAAAATGTGCTCATTTCAAATTTGATGGCTGCTACATGTCTCATAAAAGTTGGGACAGGGGCCTGTTCACCATGGTGTCGCATCTTTTTAACACAGGGTGGAGGTGTCTGGGCATTGAGGAGACAAGTTTCCTGAGTTTAGCCATTGAAATTTGATCCCACTCTTGTTTAACATAGGCTTCGAGCTGCTGGAGAGTTCTGGGTCTCCTTTGACAGACTTTTCATTTAATTATGTGCCAAATGTTCTCAATAGGTGAAAGATCAGGACTGCAGGCAGGCCAGTTCAGCACACGGACTCTTCTACTATGAAGAAATGTTGTTGTAATAGCTGCAGTATGTGGTTTTGCATTGTCCTGCAGAAATACACAAGGCCTTCCCTGGAATAGATGTCGTCTGGAGGGGAGCATATGTTGCTCTAAAACCTTTATATACCTTTCAGCATTCATGGTGCTTTTTAAAACATGCAATGTCCCTCACCATATGCACCAATGCATCCCCATACCATCAGGGATGCTGGCTTTTGAACTAAATGCTGATAACAGGAGGGGTGGTCTTTCTTCTCTTTAGCCCGGAGGACACGACGCCCATGATTTCCAATAAGAATGTCAAATTTGTCTTGTGTGACCACAGGACACTTTGCCACTTGGCTATAGTCCATTTTGAGACTTGGCCCACAGAACACGGTGGCGCCTCTGGATCATGCTCAACAATGGCCTCCTTTTTGCATAATAGAGTTTTAGGTGGCATCTGTGGATGACATGGCAGACTGCGAAGTAGTAATGTCAATGACAGAATCATGAGACAACAACAACATTGTTTTTAAAGTATTCCACAATTTTTTTACGCAAGCCTTCACAGGTTGGAGAGCCTCTGGCCATCTTTACTTCTGAGAGACTCAGCCTCTCTAAGACATCCCTTATATAGCCAATCATTACACACCTGATGCCAGTTAACTTTATAACTCGCTAAATGTTCTTTTAGGTGATTCTCTTATATATTGCTTGCTTTTTCAGCCCTTTTTTTGCCCGTGTCCCAACTTTTTTGAGATTTGTTGCAGCCAGTAAATTTGAAATAAGCTCATTTTTTGGATAAAAATGCTAAATTTCTCGGTTTCAACATTTAAAATTTTATCTATGTTCTATTGTAAATATCATATTGGCTCATGTGATCTGAAAGTCATTGCATTTTGATTTTAGTCACAATTTACACTTCGTCCCAACTATTTTGGAATTGGGGTTGTATATATATACATAAATGTATAAACTCAGAGGCAATGAAAATGCAACACTCTAAATTTTGGTTTATTTGTGCTCAGGACTAGAGTAGTCCAATTTGAGTTCCGAAGTGACTATTGGGGTCACCCAAATGTGTCTCACCTGAGTCTGTTACCTGCTTGACTTACTTCACGCTTCACTTACTTTTGGACATACCCTTATTTCTTGTTTTATTTAGTTTTTGGGCTACTTAAACAAGTCCCAATAAAAAAGTTTGTGCAATTGATAAACATATATCTGACATTTCATACATAAAAACTGGTGATGATAAAATAAGAAAATCATAGTATAACTGCAGAAACATCTAAACTGCTCAAGGGGTTCACATACTTTCAAGCAGCACTTTTTATATATATCCATATATATATAATTAAATAATATATATATATATGAAGAGTTTGGTTCCAAAACGCAATAAGTGCCGAAATGACAAAAATTGAGATAATACCATTGAGCGATAGTCCTGCGCTTCTTGCATATGATGCAAAAACCCATCATTAGAAATACATACTATATGGTGTATTTTTTCATGGTCAAAGTTTGTGTTTTTCTATAAAATGCAATAGGCGTCAACATAGAAAAAGCTGATTTACTCAAAATGACTAAAATGGATATATTGCATTTTGGAACCAAACTCTTCATATATATATATATATATATATATATATATATATATATATAAAATTATGTAATATGTGTGTGTGTGTGTGTGTGTGTGTGTGTGTGTGTGTGTGAGTGTGCGTATTTTTCAAAGAAACAAAAAGCCAAAAGCCTTTGTGGTAAACGAGCACTCATTAGGAGTGTTAATACAGTAGGTACAGACTGCTCCACTGCCTTGTAAGATAGGTAGACATTGCTCAAGGATCCAGGTCCCCACTTGGCAATTTCTTTAAAAATTTAAAAATTCACATTTGAAGTAATATTATGGTAAAAGACCTTAAAAGTACATTTTCTATTCTATTTTTGTTTTATTAAAATGACCAGAAATAGAGATCCCCTCTTGGTCACTGTATTTGATAGTCCACTGTTAGTAAGGTAAACGTGTATGCGTGTGTGCGTGTGCGTGTGTGTGTGTGTGTGTGTGTGTGTGTATATATATATATATATAAATATATGTATATAATAAAATACTGTATGTATAATTTTTTTATCTTTTTCATGGACCAAAGTCTAAAGTCTGAAAGAGCATCTCAAACCGTTTTCTGAAATGAAACAGAAAATGTCGTTAGTTTGCATATTGTACTGCTGGACTTCACATCATTACCACTGACAGAGCCGGGATGTAGTTTTCTTGTACTCCGTGGCCAAAAAAACAATATGCAGTAGATGCTAAAACCTGGACTTTGGTTGCTCTCATCTCAGTCTCTTGAGCAGAGCATCTTACTCACCAGTCACCAGTGTTACCTCCTGTTTGTAAGGTGTAACCATCGACTTGAATGTCTCACACACCAACCCCGCAACAAGTTTTTAAAATAGTCCTAAGTCATTGTGCGAAATGCATTTCATAAAAAATTAATTTCTGGCCTATCTATTTTTTCGCGGGTATAAATGCAGCAATTATTTTTGCAGATTTTCAGAGTGTAGATATGGTCTGTCAAGTAAAATATTGTTTATAGCAGAAGCATTGAAGGCAGTGTATTTGTTAACCATGCCAGAGATTCTAATACTGAATGTACAATTTATGAGTCGTTCTTAATGTACGATGACGGAAAATAAGCTGACAAAGGGGGCTCACAGTGAGTTTGAACAGTTGTACTGTAGGAGTGTTTCCTGCTGACTGTGTCTGCTGAAATTTCTCATCTCACTGGGAACGCCAGCAAGGACAAACATTTCTCCTGCCTGTCGGCACTGTGGTTTTCTTGTTAAATAAAAGGGAAGAACAAACTGTTTGCTTTCATTTAATCATGAACAAAATGGTACAGCCTACCAAGATTTCATCTTATCTACATCTTTTTTTTATACCTTCTAATTTCAGACACTACCACTAATTAATTGCATATTCTAATTTGTTTTAACGTTGAAATTTAGATGAACCCATCTCCCCATCTGAATGCATTTAAATCCACATAAAATTTTGTTCGCTGTAATCTACACCATTATTCGTACCACCTGTCAATACCCATTAACCATATAATGCCATTACAATGGTTTCTGATATGTTGTACAAAGGGTATTTCGCTCCTACCTGGACATTTCATATAATAACACAAAATGTGTTTCTTTGGCTTGATTTGTGCTACGGCAGTCATTGATTTCCATTGTTTCTTTCCTCAGAATTGTACTCATTGGCAGACGCCAGAGAAAAATGAGTGCATTGAATGCAGCTGCAATTTCACTGAAAAGGCAACCTGATATAATTTTATGTATGAAATCTGCCTGATGTCTGGTTTTCCTGGGCAGCAGGAAAGGCCGCTTCATGTACGAAACACAGGCATAGTCCAGACGGTATACTATATATCCTTGGAGCCATTCGCTCACATTGGATGGCAGGAAACAGGGCTTGGGTGTGGTCGCCATCTGTTCCAGGGATGGTATTCAAAGCACTTCCTCTCAGGGGTTAAGCAAGTAGGGGATTGCATCTGTGGCTACTGCCCTGTTATTCTGGCAACGACCGGCACAGAGGATAATTAAATTGATTTAGATCTAATTCATGCTCTATTCTCCAGAACATTTCTGTGAGACTGGGGAACTGAGCGATTGTATTTGCGATAAAGGTGGTAGTGTGGAAATAAATGTGTACATTAATGTACATTTGTGCAGTAATGTGTAATGCAGTAAGATTGGGTGGAGGGCTGTTTTGGTCTACAGTTTTACAGGCAAATGGGTGGTATTTTCTCCGTTTGTTTCATCGTGGTTGTGTGTGGAATCTTTATCTTTATTGCGCAGTTCCCCCCCCCCCCCCATGAATGAGATAAGCTGAATACGCCAGTCACTTCTCAGTCCCTTCATAGGTGACATAGGACCCGGCTTGTGTTCTTGGGTAAACAACCTTCAATTTTCCAATCTTTTGTGAGCTGGCAATAACTGGAACTGAGCCATGAATTTCCCAGATTCACTAAAGGTCACCAACATTTTTGTGGCTCCGATGCCATTCGCTGTTTTAACAGCACGCCTCTCCTCATATCCCTGTTTGTGTAGTGTATTTTATTGGGTGTGGGTTTACACATTTCCATTTATGGTTTTAAATGCCAAGTGCTGTATATTTTTTAGTCAAAGCAAAGAACATTGGCTAGCCCTGTGCTACAAGGAATGATGTGGGGGCCAGCTGAACCCTGAACACAATTAAAAAGTTTAATTACGGGTAGATTGGCCTTATAAGTGGCACATTGGTCATTAATTTTTAAGGATCTTGGTGGATCTTGAAAATGGGAGTGCTTTTCTAACTGGGTAAAGAAGGGAAGACAATTACTTTTTAGCTTAACCGGCCCTATGGGCAGATAAGCTATTGCAGGGCCGGTAAGCTATTGTCGTGGTGGAGCGTCCAGGCTCCATCGTCCGGAACATTTTTTATCTTTTTTTTTTGGCCTGATGAATTTTCGTGTTAATTTGCTATAACAGACTACGGGACAATATCTCCAGATATTTTTCTCAACATCAAATTGCAAAGGCTTTTAAGGTCTCATCATCGACAGAGCATAATATCCTCAATAGATTCAGAGAAACTGGAAAAATCTTTGTGCGTAACGGACAAGGCCGAAGACCTTTACTGGATTCCCGAGATCTTCGGGCCCTCAGACGCCACTGCATCACTCACCGGCATGATTCCGTCATTTACATTACTAAATGGGCCCAGGAATACTTCAAGAAACCACTGTCAGTGAACACAGTCCACCGTGCCATCCACATATGCCACCTAAAACTCTATCGTGCAAAAAGGAAGCCATTGTTGCGCATGATTCAGAAGCGCCGCCGTGTTCTGTGGGCCAAGGTCATTTAAAATGGACTGTAGCAAAATGGAAAAGTGTCCTGTAGTCAGACAAGTCCAAATTTGACATTCTTGTTGGAAATCGTGGGTGTCGTGTCCTCCAGGCTAAAGAGGAGAAAGACCACCCCTCTTCTTATCAGCGTTAGGTTCAAAAGCCAGCATGTTTGATGGTATGAGGATGCATTAGTGCATATGGTGAGGGACACTTGCATGTTTTAAAAAGCACCATTCTCCCCTCGGGCGGCACGGTGGCACAGTGGTTAGCATTGTTGCCTCACAGCAAGAAGGTTGTGGGTTCGAATCTGGCCTGGGGCTTCTCTGTGTGGAGTTTGCATGTTTTCGCCGGGTACTCCGGTTTCCTCCCACAGTCCAAAGACATGCATATCAGGCTAATTGGAGACACCAAATTGCCCATAGGTATGAGTGTGAGAGTGAATGGTGTGTGTGCCCTGCGATGGATTTGGCAAGCTGTTCAGGGTGGGTCCCTGCCTTTGCCCGTAGTCAGCTGGGATAGGCTCCAGCTCGCCCTGTGACCCTAGTGAGGAATAAGCGGGTATAGAAAATGGATGGATGGATATTCTCCCCTCCAGATGACATCTATTCCAGGGAAAACCTTATGTATTTCAGATGGACAATACATAAGGCTTTTACAACAGCATGACTTCGTAGTAGAAGAGTCCGTGTGCTGAACTGGCCTGCCTCCTGATCTTTCACCGATTGAGAACATTTGAAGCATAATTAAACAAAAAGTCCGTCAAATGAGACCCAAAACTCTCCAGCAGCTGGAAGCCTGTATTAAACAAGAGTGGGGTCAAATTCCAATGGCTAAACTCAAGAAACTTCTCCTCAATGCCCAGATGCCTCCACTCTGTGTTAAAAAGAAGAGGGGATGCTACACCATGGTAAACATGCTCCTGTCCCATTTTGTGGATAAAATTGTTACATTTCTCAGTTTCAACATTTGCTATGTTATCTCTTATATATTGTGAATACAATACTGGCTGATGTGATTTGAAAATCATTGTGTTTTGATTTTATTCACAATTTACGCTTTGTCCCAACTATTTTGGAATTGGGGTTGTAGAAAGTGAAATATGAAATCCATTTGCTGACCAGAACTTTACATTCTGTGACCTTTCAGTTTCACAATTGACACATTGATTACATATTGACTATTATAATGACTTGTATCACCAAAACTGCTTCAGAGCTTAGGAGTGTTATACAGAAGGTCTTATAAAATGTCTTATAAACTTTCGTTTAGTGACCTTGACATTGATTTTCATTGATTCAAATGTCAAACATCACATTAAATTTTCTTAACTTGTATCATCGCTGTAAGACTGCTTGCCGGTAAGCTACAGGACCCTTGGTCCTATTTTTAAGTGTTTTAAAGAGGAACTTGTTTCTGTAGGTCTAATATTTTTCTTTTGGCCACTTTAATTGTTTTTTTTTTTTTAATCTATCCCCACAACTATTTCTGCATTTGTGGAGCATTTGGGCATTACTCCTATGCATTTACAGACATGATGGTTTCTCTTTCTCTCGCAGTTGCATGCACACACGCACACACACATGCACACACGCATACACACACACAAACACACACACACATACTTGTTGGGTTTTCATGTCTTGTGGGGACATTCCATAGACTTGCATTCATTCCCTTACCCCCTTCCCTGACTTTAACCCCCAACATTACATACCTAACCCTAACCCTAGCATTAACCTAACCCCAACCTTTACCCGTAACCCTAAATTAGCTCAATTTCCTCATGGGGACCTGAAAAAGTGCCAAAAAGGATGGAGAAATGTGGTATTGCATTACTTATGGGGACATTTTGGTAAACAAGGAACACACACACACACACACACATTCTTACATCTTGCATGCAGAACTCTCACCTGGCATCTTTATCTGCCTATGACAATCTTCCTTTCTCCCTATATTCTCAAAAACCCCTCTCCCTCTACCTTCTGATTTTCTATCGCTCTCCATCTTGCTCGCGGAACAGATTAAGGTCACATGATTACCGTTTGACTGAAGTGATAAACTGTCAGCCTAAAGTATAGTTATTTAAATGCTAATTCATTATAACAATGGTCTATGTGGGATTTCCTTTTCTGTGCCTACCACCTGACAGGCTCATTCCACAGTGGGATACATACTAATCTCAACGTTGTCCGGAAAAGAACTGAAATTGTAAAACGTGTATTAGGCCTACGAGTCAGTCAGATATAAACAAGGTCAAAATTGAAACAGAAGGGAAACAAAGGAGTGATAAATGAAAATAAAAATCTTGCCTACCCAACGAGGGTGACGGAAGAGGCCTGAGTCATCGCATGTTGGACAGATGCTTCTTGTAGATTAATACTGCGGAGTTTATTTATTGAGCATTCAACAGAGTTGCTGGACCGTGTCATTTCACGCCTACCGGCCAAGGAGAAAGGTCCCATGGTCTTGCAGCCCTGCCACAGATTTTAATAAATGATGGAGACAAAACATCCTATCAGTCGCACCGCAACCGCGGTTCGCCGGAAACATGGTTATATAGAAGTGCTTTGGCTTGTCGCCTGTTGATCGCTGTTTATTTCGGCTCGAGAGTCAGATTTTTCCCGCTTTGTGACTCTCCGTTAACTCATGAATTTTTAAGTGCGGAAACTTTAATTTCTAACATCTGTGGCAGCCGTCTGATTTACTCCCGCCTCGTCAATATTTTTACGTGATGTAACGAGGTGCTTGTCATGGGCAGAGCCTGACAGGTCTAATTCACTTCTTATTGAGGGAAATGGACTCAACGGCTCCTTCGAAGTGGCACAGAGCAAACCTGTGCACTGACTCTCCCTACGCGATTTCCCCATTCTCCAGAGAGGGTATTTATTATTTATTATTCAACAATGTAGAAACTCACTGGGAACTGACGATTGATAGACATTGATTGTTCTACTGATGAGGATGTTATCTGATGAACGCTCAGTTCATCTTCCGACCAACAATAGCTCAATTGATTGATCTCGGCGGTGATTGATGACTGCAATATAGATTTTCACAATTTTCATCAACATGTATTTGCTCAGGCTGTATAATACAGTTTTTTACTGGAAAAAAAAAATCAAAAGGACTGAAATAAGAAAAAAAAATACGCCTGGCATATCTATTTGTAAATCCTTCAAAGGAATTTGAAAAATACAGTTTTTCCTGTTACCATTAAACTTAATGTCAGCATGTATTAATTATAAGGATGTGTCCATTTATTGATTCTGCCTTTAAAAGAATCTCATAAATTGGGGATTCAGGCAAACTTTGACCTCAATGAAAATCTTTGATCTCAGTGAAAAGATCCTTTCAACATAATTCCTTTAAACCTAAATGAACCAATTGCTCATATAAAAAGACATCTTCAAATATAAAGATTTTGTGATTTGTTAGCCATCCTCTATGTTTTTTTCCAGATTATGGTTTTTTGTGCAATTCATGCAGACACTGATATGGCATTAAAGGAAAACAGTTATTGTCACAATTTTTTTACTTGTCATTGTTGTTAGACAATTTTATTGAAACAAGTTACCATCTTGAATACAAGTTTGTAAAGTATTGCAATGTTGTGACAATTTTATTGAATTTATATAGATTATGATCTCAGTTTGAGCCTTTAGGTTTATACCCAAGTGTAAAAAAAAAATCAGTAATGCTAGTTATGAAATATGCAACTATGTTTTCATTGATTTAAGCCACCAAACATAATCAGCTTCAGTGATCAGGAACTACCAATTAAAGTAAACAAATTGGATGATGCGCTTAAAATGTATGGCATCAATATTTGTAGCCTAATAATACATTCTGGTTGTTTGTCGAAGATCTGCATAGCTTGAGAAACTTTCTATAACTGCACTCATTTGAAAGTTTTTATAGTAATATTTATATGTATGAATGCTATTTTTATATTGTTGATTCAGTAGGAAATGTTCCTTGTGTCTTGACTTGGATCAGTGGCTCTGTTAAAGCTGTAACAGAAGCCTACACATTATCGCCCTCTTCCATCATTGTGTTGTTCTAATTAGCCCTTCACTGCCTCATTGAGCACCTTAGCTCAGTTTAGTCTCAAAAGTAAATATGCTCTCATCCCCACATACGCTGTAATAAATTTCAAGCTGGTTAAACTCTGAAAGGAAAGTTCACTGGCTGACTTAGGCATGTGAGTTAACTCAACTAAACATGAAAATAAGCTTTGTTTCAACTCACAATAAGTGAAGACAATGGATGGCTGCAAGTTCAACTTTTGAAAACTTATAAACTTGAGTTCAATATTTAAAATTTGTCATGACAAATGGAGTTAATCAGAAGAAATTATTTCATATAACTTAATGGGACTATAATTTTTTACAGTTTATGGGTGCTGTCTGTCTCTCCCCTGCTGGTGAGCTACCATATGGGCGAATGATATTTACACTCTTAGAAAAGATCTGTTAGAAATGAAATGTCAACTATGTCAAATTATAACACACTTGTGTACATATTGGCGCAACACACGTTTGTCTCCATTTTAGCATATACAGTGCGCTGATAATGATTACACAGGAATTGCTAAATGGATTCTTTAAAATATGTAAACTTAGCAGTGTTTGCACATTATATATAATAATACAGCGAAAAGGCAATGTTACATTCCTTTAAGGGATGTCATGGCAAAAGAGGAGAGATCAGTGCTCTGAGTGAGAGTTCATTACAGCACATTATGCACATTAGCTGTGCAGTAAAGCTGATGGTATGTAGTAGTTTATATTAGCTACATCTGGGAGTTTAATGTCAACAAGGCCCTGAACCATCTGTTAAAGAAACTAGACAAGTGCCTTATGACTGGAAAAAAAAACAAAAAAAAAACGATGAGGATGTGTGGGTTGTTTGGTGAAAAAACGTTCCAACCAGCAAAACGGCTTTGGTCACTTTAAAATTTTTAGGTAGTTCAAAGTGCTTTTTATTTACGAAGTCAGCAGAATAGTGTATCTGTTATATTAATGACTGCAAATTATCATTTGGGATTGAGCTTTCACTCTGTCTGAGCAATTTAGCCTCGTAGCAACTGATGCATTTTTTTTCTTTTAGCTGAAACTGAGTTAAAACAGGAATCCAAGTCAATTAATTCAACTTGATGAAGGAGTGACTTCCAACATTCCAATTAGAATGATATTTAAATTTGCTTACAGTTTATTTCTCCCCCGGAAATGCGCCCTAATTAGGAAGGTGTGCTTTTAAATGCCTTTGTTTCAAGTGGTTAACATTTAAAAGGAGAATCAATTTACCCATTATGCTTCGCTTGTGCAAAATAGTATTACATAATTACTGCATCTGGTGCCCCAGATACCTGTATTCTTAATAATGAAGCCAAGACTTATTGCCCTTTGGTTTTCCATTTGTTATCCATGTTAATTATAAACGTTAATGAAGTTGTTTGTGCACTGTTGACTGCCTTTCCCTCTGCTAATAGCTGATCACAGAATAATGTACTGATCAAGACTCTTACCCCAACCAAGCTGCAGAGTGAATGTAGAGTTTAATGTCCCATATAATATTCAATTGCTGTCTTTGGCTATCCCTACTGTACATGCCCCAACACACACACACACACACACACATACACACAAACAGAGGAGCTTGTTGCATGAATACTGTATAAAACGCAGGGGATTGAAAACAATGTGTCACTTGACACAAGAGAAACATGTACTGATGCCAAATTCTGAATCTGATTTAGGAAAGAAATTAAATTACTTAAATTACAGCTTGCACAGTCATATTGTAAGTACCCATACAATGAGAACTTTGAGATCCAATAAATTAACAAATGAGATGAGCATAAGTGTTTGAGAGGACTTACGCCTTCAGAAGTTTTTTTTAGGCTCATTTGCTGATTAATCTTCTAATCATTCATTTTAATCATATTATCTTTTCTGGAACAATTTCTTTCGGCTTACACAATCTTAAATTGACAAGCTCAAGTAATGATATACCAGCTCAATATATAAAGTGATATTGATTGTACAAGATTAAAGGTGAATTTGCAGAGTTGCTTTGGCTAGAGACTGTCAGAAGCAGGGTTTATCACTGTACAATGTTCATCAATTAATCTGTGTGAGTACACCCACATTGAGGTGTTTTCTGTTATGCATAGACCCAAATTACCTAAATGAACAATTAGTAATGCATTTCAGAAGTATAAATGGAAGAGTTAGCTTTTTAATAACATGCAAAGTAATCAAAACATTTACTTTGTGCAGCAACACTACTGATAGGAAGACATTACTTTTTCTCGGGTTGTATGTATTTGAGTTCATAATCGTATTAGGTTAAAGGAATACATGCTCACATTTATACCCTATAAACCATTTAATAATGAAATTAGCCATCTATTTGGTTGAGTCTAGAGCAGAAACCGTTGGCTTTTTGACATTCAAAATAAAATTCTCAATAATATAACATGGCTATTTCTCACTGCAAGAGAGGCGCAAAAGATGTTTGTGAATGTGTGAAACTGGGTAACCTCCCTGGGACATGCCCAAAGAAAATCCTGGGCATTCAATTCAAAGGGAAGTATTCATTAGGGCCAGCAGGAGAACTAAGGTTTTGACGCGTCAGCATCTTCTTCAGAGTCTTTGGGTTATTCCGGCGGAGGTTACCTTACTTTCCGCACAATTCTGAGATTACCCATCATTAGGCTCGCGTGCTAGTTTAATTTTTTGCACAATGAGCAAAAGACATTCGATTGCTTCTGGCTATACGAATTCAGACACAACAGGTGAGAATATGAGGCTCTCTCCTGCAGTACCGCCATGCAACCAGAGGAGGAGTGCTCAGTAATGTGTCTAATCACATCCAAGCGTTTTTGTATTTTTTTTAATCATAAAACACATTTTTTTCTTTAAATGTGCTCAAGACTGTGAATATCCCGCATGTATATGGAGGGTTTCAGGGGAAAACGAGACATGTCCCATTTCCCACAATGTGATGACTCTCATTTTTCCACAAAACCCTTCATATGCACTGATAGGGTCCTGGAACATTACTGACTCTGTCATAGTGAAGCCCATCTAGATAAATTGGCTGGGCCCACAACTCCAACAGGGCTCTGACTCTGTCCGGTGGGTGATTGTGAGCAAGTTTGGCACTGACCTGGCCCTTCTCGCACTGACCCCACAGAAGTACAATCTGCCACGCGGTACCCCACTGCCCTGCCCTTCCGATTGAGAAAAAAGGACTGATGACAGGGCAACTGGGGCTTTCCCGCCATCATTAACTTCTATGTCTGATTATAATAATCAACTTCTTTAATCACCTCTCGCTGTTATTAATATGAATATACTATTGCAATAGAGAGAGAAGATAAATCGGTAAAAATAACTGCTGTGAAACACGTATGGTTTTACTGATTAATGAGGTCATTACTGCTAATTAATACTGGAGGAACAAGCCCCCTAGCTTTTTACAAAACAGCATTCCTTATTTGCGTCTGTGTGTGTGTGTGTGTTTTCGTGTGTGCTTGAGTGAGCAAATCCAGTGCTGTGATCGTTTAGTTAATAACTGTTTACATTCCTAGTTCAAAGAAAATAATTGGCATTTCCGCCATGCTTGTGAACATGAAAGTGTATCCAGAGTTAATGAAGAATTTATTTCATAATGATTGTAATCGCTGTCTTAGGTTTGAGAGCTGTAAGCATCCTCGTCATAGTTGTTTTAACAGTAGTATGAATATGACTTAATTAGTCTTGGTGAAAACCATGCAATAACTCTGGTTAAAACATTTTTTATCCTTTTTGGCCGACACAGAAATGCCAAATTTTGTCAACTACAAAGAATAAAATTTTCACCAAAGCTGGGTTGGTTTAATTTAGTACAGGCTGTAGTGAATTGTTATTATTGACCAATCATACACACTCATATACATGCACACTGATGAGCCAAAACAGGGAAATCATGCAATAATGAAGAAAGTCACATTGATAATTGAAGACGGCTGATAGTCAATTGAGTCACGTTTTCTTTCACATCATGGACATCGGCTGGGATTGTGTGCACAATTTACCTGGGGAAATGATGGCACCAGGATGCACTATGGTTAGAGGAGGAGCTAGTGAAGGAAGAGTGATGCTCTGTGAAATGTTCTGCTAGGAAAGCCTGGATCTGGGAATGCAAGTGGCCAACAGTTTGATAGGACTGTTTTTGTGGCCTGAGGGGGACCAACACAGTATTAGGCAGGTGAATTTATTGTACTGGCAGATCGGTGTACACACACACACACACACACACACACACACACATGCACGCGCGTGTAGACAGGAGAAGCAGAGTCAGCATTTTAGAACAGAAGAGGAAGTGTTTCCACTGCTAATTTGATAAATGCCATGAATGCAACTTAAATCTTAAAGCATATACAAACATCTTGCCTAAAATAGAACTTGATAAATGTCCATTGGTGCAAATCTACACTCCCTTAGCCGCAATATTAGAAGGATTTTTTTAACTGTAGTGATTTGTGTGTGGACAAAAACATGATGTGACGTAGCGTTAAGGAACCACACGCAAGAGATGGAAATCCAAAAAATAGGTCGAAATCCAAAAAGACAAACCAATACAAGAAGGGCCATGGCAAGAATCAAAGTCGGACAAACCAGTCGAAGGAAAACAACACTCAATGGCATACACAGCGCTCTGCGCAAAGAAATATTGACCAACATTCTGACAAAGTCAGAACTGCAGTGAGGACTCTTAAATAGACGGGAGGAAAGTCACATGCTATGCAGGAACCAGGTGAGCTGGATCAGACTAATTACAACAGAAGAATCACATGAGGGAAACCCTAACCACGAAAATTAGCGAAAGCCAAGATAGGATGGGAATCACACAGACAGCCTATGGCATTTAAACAACTCCAGTCAAGGAGTTCTAAGTGCACAGATAATGAGTGCAGGAAAGTAATTAAGCACGTGCGAGAGATCTCGCGGAAACGTAGGGGGAAACAGGTAAAGCTGAGCAAGAGGCGGAGACAAGAACAGGGCGATTGCTGAGAGGGAATTAGTATAAATTAGTAGCGGTGACACTTTACAAATTTAAATAGAGTGCTCGTTAGTAAGTTAGTAATCTATATACATGGATTAGTTGTGTTAGTAGACTATGATACAAAATACAAATGTTAGTTTTGTTAGTAATCAGAACAGTAAGACGAAGGAAGTAAACAAGAATCGAAGGAATATATTAAACACCAGAATTCATTTAAATCACCCGAAGTTAAGTGAGCACGCAAACCATGAAGACAGACTGAACCAACTAGATCACAAGACAGGGGAGACAAGTGCAATGGAACTTAGAAATGGAATGAACTAAAAACCTGAGAATTACAATAACCAAAAGGAATAAATAAGACAAAATCATGAACACAGAACCTGAACATAAACATGAACATAAACATGACAAAAAACCATAACCATGACACATAAATGTACAATCTACAGCTGCGCAACTGCAAATATTATGTTTGAAATTATTGGAAAATTTGCTAATGTATATTTGCGAAACGTTGTGTAATTGCTTTTCAAAAATGTGCTATTTTTGAAGCAGTGAAATTATTGCACGGTGAGCAGCGTAGAATAGGTACTTAAATAGGCGTACACAAACAGAAAATGAACAGAGCAGTTCCTGAAACTTTCAGATCATCAAATGAGAATAAAAAACGCAGGAGCAGAGAGGTCTTCTCTCGACACAGCGGGCGATAGCTGCAATACCAGCCTAACGAAGACAAAAGCAGCTCTTGAGGAGATGTTAAATGGGCCCGTATCCAGATCCCTGCTCCAGACGCACCTGCTGTCCAAGGTCCTGAAAAGCTCTGAGGTTTGCGAGGCTGCCGGAGTGTACAACAGTCGCCAGTGAGGAAGAGCTACTAACCTCCACCCCCATCCCCACCCCGCTCTTCACTGCGCTGCCCAGACACAGTTTTACCAACATTTCAAGCAAATCCTCACTCTGATGGCCTCATATTATTTTTCATAACTACAACAGTAATATATTTGTGTTGCAGAAAATGAACTGACAAATGGCAGAAGAGGGTAGGAAATATGTTCTGTCCTATTAATATTGTGAGGGATGTGTGGCTTAAGTTCTGAACAGGGTCAGTGTGATAGGAGAACACTGCTACCTTTTAAAAATAAACAGTGAGTAGCAGTCATATCAGGGGCCTCAGCTCCTCACAGATGAGAAAACTCCAATTGATCCTGGTCACGTCTCTCATGGTCATGTGACCAGCTCTTTACAGTGTTATGCGTACCTGTGTCAGGCTCTCAGTGATTGAGCTTCCTCCAGAGTCATGCCACGTCTAAGGAGACACCATTTTAGTTTGTATCCAATAGTTCACCCTCATGTCTCATCTTAGTTTTGTTTGGCCTGTCTCTGGTTCATGAGAAACCCACAGAGTCTGGTGCACTCAAATGTTTTGTAGAAGCCGGTTACCTCAAAAAATTGAGTATGCCACCTTAATGATCTCATGTTTACAGCACTTAAAAACATTGTAAGATAGCATTTCAAAATACATATTCCGTTTCTCTGTTTTTACCTCCCGTACAAAGCAATCAAGTTTACCCATGCAATTTTTTGAGGCAATTGGTTTGCACAAAACTTTTTTGAAATAACACATTGGCAGCTATTTTTTTAAAATTCCTTGGGAAACACACAAAAATATATACTCCTCATAAAAAGAAACAGTTAAATAAAAATCGACATATCAAATACTGTAATTCACGACAACAGTACTTCACCTGAGTATGTGATCATCCAGTTCCTTTATTACACTCTGCTTGAGCATTGAGAGATCTGTATTAACATCATTAAGTTGACTGGAGTAGAAGTAGATAATCAGAGCTCTGCGCCTGCTGAGGAACATTAGCATAGGCTGTCATACAGAATATGCAAACTTCGTGATGAGTAATTCAGAATTAGTGACGACCCGAACACCCTACGGTCTGTCAGCCCTCTTAAATCTGCCAAACTGAGGGCAACATGCTTGACCCGACTGATAGTCACAGTGGAAAAAAATGGGAGAGACACAGCGAGTGCCTGTTTCTGCTTACCAGTGTATTTCAGGAAATATGGCAGCAGAATCACAAATGAGGATACAGTGACTTCAGCGACCGTTCCCCACTCTTTTTAGAATGGCATTCCAAATCAAACACTCACAACCAAATGCAGACACTCATGTAAACACACACGCACACACACACACACACACAGGCAAGCACACATTCGTGCACAAACACATTTATCAATTGAGACATTTTCAAGGATAAAGAAATAAATAATGAAAATAACTTGGTTTGCTTCCAGCCGTTTGACAGCTTATCTAGTGAGGGATGCTCATGAATATTTAAATGAAGCAGTTTCCCACAGGCAGGCTGATCTGAGCACTAAAGCAGGGAACCTCTGCCATAGGCCGAAACAGGCTGACCTGCAGCTGTAGTTCACTGGTGTGAGGGGAACCTTGGTGAACCTCAAGGTGAACACCGGACAGATTCTTACACGCACACACACACACGCACACGCACACACACACACACGCACACACATTTCCTTGAACTTATATCCATGTGACGGCATTACATTGACTTCCATTCACTCTCAGTGTGTCTCCATACAGCCCTTCCCTAATCTTAACATTAAGCTAAACATTTCTGACCCAAACCCTTACCCTTTAATTTATCCTTAACCTTACCCCTTACCTTAACAAATAAGTCACAATGTGCTTCTGTAGTTTTTAAGACAGGCAAAAATGTCCTCACTTCCCAATAAAGTCCCCACTTTATAGGAAGAAACACAAGCACACACACGCATGCTCACCAACACACCCTCTCAAACACAGTCTAGTTTACTTCCCACGCAATTCACTCTCATTAACCCCCTGACCAAAACAAACACAATGCTCTTACCGACACTCTATCACTTACCCCAGTCACTCACCCATGCTGTTGCCCATTAACAATCACTCACAAAACACATAAACATGCTCAGAAGGTCCAGCCTCCCGCAGTTCAGCTGATGAATCTGAGGGCTCTTCCCCTTTTTCCTGTCCACACTGCAGCGCTATATCTGAAGATCATTCCTCGAGGATCGAATGCCATTTGCACTGCTTTTACCCTGAAGGCAGTGTTGTGGGGTGAGGCACACTCGGAGCCCATGGAAAACACGACATTAAGCTCTAATCTGCCATCTGCTCGCTGTATGATTCCTCTTTTCACATCGTTGTAATGGCCTTCAAAACAAGACTAAAAATTACTGTTTCAAAGCCGAGAAATAATCGATCCGACAGAGGCTTTTAGTATCCATCCTTTTTAGAAAACAGTCACACTGATAATTTAGAGAAAGATGCTGAAAGAGTTTTGGCTTTCTCGAGATGTCTTTTTTTATCATTTTATATTGATTGTGCCCTGTTCCTGTACCTACGATATATTGGATATATTGTATGTGTAGGGTCTCTTCAAGTCCAAACTGCATGATATTGAAGTTAGATTGAAAGTTAATGGAACTCAAAATAGCGCACCTCAACGTACTGAAGCTGCCCACTCTAAAAATTGCATCAAACAATGTCCATGAATTGGTGGCCAAAAGTTAAACTCCAGAGGGCTATTGTCTTCACTTTTTATAATCATACCACATACTTTCAAATAGCATCATTAGTTACTGTTGCCAGTTGCAGTAGTATTTCTTACACTAATAATAGCAGAATTCTCTTTATTGAGCATCCACCCAACACAGACTGAGGTCCCATACCGAAGATTGAGTGTAGCAATGCCGGAAATGTCTTTTTGGAAAAATGTCTTGGGGGGAAAATGAGAATAAATTTACATTTGTTGTGTTCTTCAGGCTCAGAGACCTGCTTCATATTGGAATTGATTACACTCCAGCAATTTTTCATGTGGAACTAGCACCCAAATTCAGAATTTTATAAATTGTTTGCTTAAAGATGTCTACACATCGGTATTTGCCAGTCTTTGCAAGTGCATGAGTGTTCTTCAGGATATAACAGCCTCTAAAATGAGTGCAAAAAAAAAAAAACAATAACCTGACGAGACTCACGTAGTAATTTGTTTAACTACTGAAAATCACAGGCTGTAAGTTTACTGAAAATCAAAGTCTACGTGAAATAAAAACCATCAACAGGCTCAAAGATGCATCCAATGGAAAGATGACTTGAACTTAACTCAACCCAAGTGAGCTGTCTCTAACACTCAGCTGAGGTATGCAATGCTGATAAAATCCAATCAGTTAAGGTCAACATATCTTTCAATTAGACACACTGACTCAAAATGTGCTCGACCAGAAGGTTTAGTGGGCAGTTAAAGGGTTAATATTAGCAGTTTCAGCCCAATGGTGGATAAATAAGTTGGTTATAGCCATAGCCACTTGCTCTGACTTCATCAATAACAAGGTGATCAGCACCAAGTCAAGGACAGAGCCAGCCCTGGTCATACATGAAGTCCAATGTACCTGTATTCAAAGATACTGGGTTGCAGTGGCACTTTTGGGGTTTATCGTGGATGGGGCTGGTACTTTGGGACCGCACTTGTTCCGTTGAATGCTGTGAATGTTAGATTAGACAAGAGAGGCATGCACTTTGCACTTTGTTTGAAGAGGCCATAGAAGTGTAATATGGGAAGGAAGAAAGATTCAATCATGTGTGAGAGTCCAGAAGGAATTATGTCATAGCTGGCTGCAGGGAATCCAGTCAGTCAAGTTTATTGCATCTCTACACATGGGCAGTCTCATGCATAATGCACACACAGTGTGCAGACCTTTGGTGATGAATAAAGGCTTCTTAACCTGAGCCACTGCCTATTATTATGTGCAATAAATAAATAAATAAAGTTGAATAAAATAGCCTGCTTGACCCAAACATACTGTGGACCGAGGCAGCAGAGTGTGCATTTGTGTGACACTGACTGAGTGTTTCAGATGCATTTTCTAAGCACAATAGTGTTTCCTCTTCATGTGAAGGACAAGTAATTTTCAAAATCATTCAGTCACTCAGCAGGAGTCATTTCAAGGGCATCTCCATGTTACCCTTCTAAAACAGCTGGAGTAATTTTTATTATTATATATTGTTTGAAGTTAAGTGCTTTCCTTGTAGCTGAAATTGCACAATTGCACATTCAAACTAGAAACCAGACCCATACGTCCCAGAACCAGTCACTTAAGTACAGCATTGGAACTCTCCTCCCCAAACCCCCAGTAAATCTTAGAATAGCTTCAAAGAATAATGTAAATGGAATGCGACTGGAAGCTGTTTCTAGGGATATTAAACTGTCTTAAATCCCAAGAGCTTCGTCCCTCACTTGATGCTAAGGCGAATAAAGCAGAAAAATGGGCAAAATAGCCTACATAATTGCATGAAGAAAAAAAAATCAATATTAATTAAATTGCGTTGACACGTGATGACGTGGATACCCAACATTGGCGCGCAAAGATAGGCTTAGTGGAGCGCGAACTGTTTCTTTGATATCCAGTCCTGTTATTCGTGAATCAGACCACAGTTAACTGCTGGAGGCGCGCAGCTGAGTATGAACCTTGGTCGAGTCACGGCGCGAGCTCTGGAATCCTGCGCTCTTCATTCTGGGATGTGCATCACCACGC
The DNA here is from genome assembly GCA_029721435.1 of Gymnothorax reevesii. Lineage (NCBI taxonomy): Eukaryota > Metazoa > Chordata > Actinopteri > Anguilliformes > Muraenidae > Gymnothorax > Gymnothorax reevesii. The sequence goes on along the minus strand of CM056574.1, from coordinate 135,460,875 downwards.
GCTGTTGCGCTCGCTCTCGCTGGTCGAAGATATAACCTCGCCGATCTTGGTTGTTTACCTCTGACAGGATGGCTGGGTCAAAGTGCCTTCTCAAAATGTCGAGGTATGTTTACGTCCCGTCAGATTGTTTTACGTTACTGTGCATGCTTTTCATTGATAATGTGCGTGGTTGAAGTCATAATTTTGTCAAAAATGCTTCATAAATGGTATTATTTTCTCAGATTTAACAGTCATTAAAACGCAAGAAAGGCAAAAGGTTTGACAAACACATTTTGTTAAATCATTGAAAAAGAAAGAATAACAATTCCCACCTCAGAATATTATTTTTCAGCAGCGATGGTGATCGCGCAATCGTTTCGCTCTCACTAGGCACATAATAATGTCAGGGCATTTACTTGCGAATCTTGCCCGGAAAACTCAATTTGTCCTTTTCTCTTATCTGTACAGAGCAGTAAACAAAACCATGCCTAAAGATTTGATCATCCGAGAGAGAGAGAGAGCGAGAGAGAGTAAGAGAGAGGGGAAAAAAAAAACAGAAACCATAATCGAGACAAACAGAGCAAATTATATCAACGAATGCTTGCTTTTATTTTGTCATATTTTAAATTGAAAGAATTCCCAAGCTAAATTTTAAAATGCACTCTGATAAAATTGAGAGCGCGCATGACAGGTGTGCGTAATGTCTGCTCACTCATAATAAAATGTTCATTTACGTATACTTCAATGAATATTTGTACAGCAATATTTTTTATTTCTAAAGCCGAGACTAATTCCAGCCCGTTTTTCCCCAATCTATGGCATTGTCTGATGCCTATTCTGAAGCGTGCTAGATGTTTAGAATTTACTGCGTTCAACTACACGGCTTAAGGCAACAATAACCGACTCTTAAGACAGCAGCTGTTAAATTGGCATGCTCAGTAGTATGTGTTTTTATTTAGAGCAAACAACAACACGTTATAGCACACCCAGAAATCTTTGCAAACGCTGTCATAAATGTCTGCATTGAAGCTCATAGTGGGGGATACCCCTAGCTGATTAAATTTATTTATTTTTTCTTTTTCGTTTTCGTGACTGACTCACCTGCAGTTCGAGCATCAACTATTTGGCCCGTTTGAAACTCTCTTCGGATCCTCATCTTACTTAGGAGACTTGGAGATTGTATAAGTGCCACTGGTTAGACCTCTTACGCAGGCACATGCTGCTAATTCGCATTTCAAATGATTAAGAATGGATGATGTAGTTGCTTTTTTAACTTCCGTTCGAAGTAGTCTTCAAAGCTGGATGCCACCGATATTTTGACCGTCCTGTGTATCCCTGACACTTTAGTTTTCGTAATCATGAGCTATATCACGCCTAGTAGAGCTCTTCACGAGAATGCGTTAAGCAAATTTAAGGAACAATGTCGGTTTCGTATCACCATGTCTGGTCGTGACCATCAACGCATGGAATTCAACCGACTCTGCTCTTGGACGCTAGGCTACAATCATATACAATGAGCCACGTAGGCATACATGCAGTGTTTCATCTTTTGTCATCATAAAGTTACATTATAAAGTTTATGAGGGCCGTGTGCGAAAGTGATTAAATGTGGCATAGCATTTAACTGGCTGGAGGGACTCCGATGCGCAACTGTCGGCTGAGCTGTGCAGATATAGGATTCTACCCCAAAGGTCAACGGACCACCAGATCCCCGGGACAAGAGCTATTTTATTAACTATGTTAATTTGGTTTCTTGGTGATTCATTCAGAAATGTGTCGTCACTCATCATGTGGATACAACCTACCACGGGTGTGTCCTTAATTAAAAGCCAGTTGTTAGCGTTTGAATTATTTCGAGACTATCAGTCCACAGGCTGGTCGCATTTAAATGCTGAATAGTCGTATTGCCAGACTGCTGTAAGATAGGCTACTAGTACTACACGATAGGCAGTGACGTCTTATCGCTAAAATTTAACCAAAATGCCGATTACAACTGGCTTTCAAATCGTGTTTTTTATCGTGTAAAATAATAATCCTAAACATCGGAAGGGAAACCGATCAATATTCAAGGATACCCCTGCTCACCAAATGAAATCCTGATCTTGGCTTTGAGGTGAAACTACCGATCATCAATTACTGTAGAGGGAGTAAAGAGAATGGTAGATACACTTAATAGTTCGGCGGCTGATTTTATTGCTGTGTACCCATTACCTGAAGTAATATTGTTAATTACCCCCGCCCCCTTTTCTTTGTTTTAACGCATTGAATGTTAATTGCAGATCCTACAAAATATTGTACCCTGCCAAATTTGTGTCTCTAAGTCAAGTCAGATGTTTAAAAATGTATGGGGGGAAATACAGGGGGTGCTAGATTTTTTGATAACACTGCCGTGATAGGCTTCCAGCTTGCACAACATATTGTTTGTGTTGAGAAAGATTCAGACATGGATCGATTCAATTCTCTGTTTTCTTCTAGATCTGTTGCTTTGTGGTTACCAGAAACAAAACTTTACAGGGGACCTATTATGCTGATCCTTTTGTAATACATATCTGTAATGTTACAATGTTGGTTGTCCATACTCAACCTCTGCAAAGTTTCTAAACATAAGATACAGAGGTTTTGCTGTAATCCAAGAACATGATTTCGAGAACATGATTTCCTCTCTAAACAGCTCCTCCCAAGATCTTCGCAAAATCTAGGCAAAACGTTAGCTTGTGCCGTCCAATTAGTACAGATCTAGCCAATCAAAGCGCTGGACCTGCCCACACCAGAAACTATTCTAGCAGGCACTAACAACGGCAGATCATACTATGCCTCAGTAGCATCTACACTTTTGGAAATACGAAAGAAGAACCGCCGATCATTTGAGGTGCAGTTTTGTCAGTATCTCTCCCAAAGCTGCTTGTCCGTTCACTTTTGGACTCAAAAAAGAGCACCTCTTCCAAAAGAGGATGCCACCAGAAATCAGTGGGTTGCATTTTTTGTTTGCTGGAAGTAAACAGCCACGGCAAAAGGGAATGTTAGCTGTTTGAGCTCATCATTTCGCCAAAGACAGCTTTGTCAATAAAAGATAATTTGACACAGGATAAGCATTTCAGCTGCTTCTCAAACCTGAAGCAGTTGCATCGATGAAACGCTCAGAGCCACAAGCTGTGAATAAAAATATAACAGCAAATAATGTAAGTGTAATGTAAGTGAAGCTAACGTGTTACGGGTGGCTAGCAGGATTGCTAGCGATAGTTAACACTAACAATTGGCCTCAAACGCGGGCTTTGTAAAATATCTGAAGATAAAGCCTGTATTGGTCTGTGACTCACAGACACAGAAGCTGTAAGTTGCTTTGACTGCATTAGCCAACCTGACGTGATAGCCAGTTGATTGTGGCTGTAGCACAGCGGCTAACGTAGCCAAGTTACTGTTGCTAATAGTTGTGTCCTAAATATGCAAGAGTAATATCAGGGGAAATTCTACACAAGGTGTGTGAACATGAACCTCATTTGAACCTAACTTTTAATACTTTTTTGTGATTTGGATGCTTGGCACAACTGTCCACGGTAACGGAACTTGCTATCTGTAAAACCTGTATTGCAAGGGTTTATCTCTGTGGTTGTTATGACCACTCAGTTACCAGCTACTGCATGTTAGTTTGCGTGCCGCCGTGCTAATTAAAAATGCTTCTGGTTAACTTATATGCAGTAATGCTGATCAGTATGCTTGTGTTACTTCGGTAAGCATCAATGTGGCAGTTTCATCATCACGTTGCCCGATTGTAGCCACTACAGTTGAAGCTAGCCAGAGAGGTGCTGTATGTGTCCGCAAAATTGGGCTAAAAAGGCTGCAGTTAGACCAGATGTAGGTTTTGCAGAGCTTGGGATACCTGTTTGGGTTTATTTACGGCTGCTTCTGATCGCTTCACTTATCCATGACTAGGATTAGCTGGATACTTCACAAATATCTGGGCTAGCTCTCTGATTCTACTGTGAAAGCAATCGCGAAAAGCAGAAGCTCTAACTTGTCTGGTATAACAAACGATTTCTCTGCACTACCGTGAAATAATTTCATCCCCCTTTAGAAATTGTTGTGGATAATAAAAAGCCGAAAAAGGCGGAGATGAAATAGGAAATTCTTTCATGTAGAAGTGATCGATTCGCTTGCTCCACATAAGCACCTTTTCCACGCTAACAGAACGTATGGTCTGTAAAACCTGTATTATGTTCATAACATAACCAAGCTCTCTCTAGATGTTGCGTACTATCCATAAAGCTGCTTTCGCATCAGACGCGAAACAAATTTTTAGCAGGACAGATTACATTCAAAGTCAATGCAAAGATGCGAATACAGACGTTATGGGCGCGTTAAGCAGCTTTCATACGGGACAGATTACATTCAAAGTCAATGCAAAGACACGAATACACGCGTTATGGGCATGTCAAGCTGCTTTCACACCAGACGCGAAACAAATTTTTTGCGCGACAGATTAGCTACATTCAAAGTCATTGCAAATACATGCATTCTGGGCACATCAAGCCGCTTTCACACCGGAAGCAAAACAAATTTTTCACGCGACAGATTACAAACAATGCATTGACTTTGAATGTAATCTGTTGCGCGAAAAATTTGTTTCGTGTCCGGTGTGAAAGCGGCTTCTCGCACTAATTTTCCATGAGCAAACACTGGTCATTCCAAGCCAATAAGTAAACCATTACCACGGACAATTTCCAAAAAGGCCGTTTCGCCTGGAACTTTCGCCCCTCCGTCATATACCAGCGCAGAAGCTGATCGTTACTCCTCGCTAACTACACACCACAGCTCTGCACACGAACTAGCAGGTCCTTATAATACACTTGGGTATGTCAACCGGTTCTATAAATGTGTCTGTATGGGGTGGATTCTAGCTTTCCCTCAATCCTAGCTATAGAGTAGAAACATTGGTGTACTCACCATAGTAGCCATAGGTAGACAGTAAATTCAAGCTTGAGCTGCCAGACTTTCCTCCACTTTTGCCGTTGCGTTTATTAGAACAAGTTCATTTCATTAGATCTACACACATGTACTGCGTTTGATTGCGGAATTTGCCCATCGATTCCTTCTCAAATGGCAGATGCTCAGTTTCACTCTGGGGAGTCGGACCTGGAAAATTCCGTTCTGCTGCCTCGTCCCGCCTAGATCCGCCCTCCACAGAGCTGGTCAGTCAGAAGAAAGTGGGCACACGGGGAGTGGGGGCCATACCGGAAGAGCCACCCCAATGAGGCGTTTTAGGCAGAGACTACAATGGACTACAAATGGGGTTTTTTTAGGATGGCAGTATGAGCTAAATAAGGACCCTGTTTAGGACTTAGAATGGTCAGGAGTAATCTAGGGGTTTCCAAGAAATATTGCAAAATAGGTCCCCTTTAAGTGTTCACCATTGCCTGTTGGAGTACTGACCCACCGTTCTTTCATGCTAATGATTTGTTTATTTTCTGCGCAAGCATGTGTGTGTTTGTGTGTGTGTGCGCGTTTGACACATGATGTCAACAGTTTTATTCAACCACCAGCCACCGTACAATATTTCGCAGTTTCTATCATCGACTGTTTGGCCCCTTTAATGCTGAACCAGAATAGTGATCCTTCCTTAGAAACCTAACCAGGCTTCTGCTCACCAATTTGTGGACACATATTGCTAATTAGTTTTCAAAACAATAATAATGATCTTTGTCGGGGCTTCAGCACTCCTGGCCCAAGACTTCAAATTTCAAGATATTTCACTAATTAAAGGCTAGAAGTTGGTGTGAAAACCAGTGATAGATACAGCCTTCATCGCCCACCTCCGGTCTGCAGGCTTCCACAGGATGGGTGGATAAACTGATGGATTAGTGTGAGCTTTCTATGAAGCGTTTCATTCACTTCGTGATCTATTATGGTATAGGCGGTTGAACAGAGCATAGCTCTAACTGCTCTGAAGGCTCCTACCTCTGCAATTAGACAACCAGTACATGCATGGAATGTAGTTTTAACACTTCTCAGGTGAACATACCTCTGTAAATGTTCTTTCGTTGCAAAAAAATGACACTATTTAAATCATTATATCTGCCCTTTGGGATCCTCTCTGAAAAAGTAAACATATTTAATTAATAGAGGGCACTCAGAGAGCGCATACCTCTGCCAGCAGGTTTTGATCCACCAGCACTTATCAACAGCTGCAGAATCCGGATCTGTACCTGGATTGGTCTGGAAATTTAATCAGCTCTTCCCATTCATACAGCCTGATATGAACATCCCGTAAAATTTTTCTGGTAATCCGTTGAATAGGTTTTGAGCAATCTTGCTGACAAAAAACTTGGATCAAAGAATTATGTTTTCAGCACATATTGTATTCAGTTTGGAGTTATAGGCAGTTCAGTTGAGAGAGTACACTTGTGACTATTTGCCCCATCAGTGGAGTGAGTTGGCATGAAGGATTTTTCAAAAAATATAAGGACATAACTGAGACATTTTAAATATTAATTTTTTTCCTCAATATCATTTCTTTTAACATTATATTAAGTGATGTGCTGTCATTCTTTGTCTTTTAAACTTTCTAACCATCTTCCATCCTTATGTTCTCCCTTAGAAACATAATTTTAAATTGCAATTACATATTTATAACTGGCTTACAAGTTTCATTACACACAGCATTCATCACACTGTATATCTGTTCCTGGATGGCTGAGAATTTATGCCTTATAAAATATTGTGAATGTAGCCACACCCTCATACACTTGCTCTTGTGCACTTGGTAAATTTTATTGTCAGGCTCAGCCAATAAACATGTCTTGTGTAGTTCAGGAATATGGCTGCTGGTCAAAAATAGGTATACAAACCACTTAACTAGGTACACCTTGCTGCTACCCGGTTGGACTCCCTTTTACCATCAGAATTCTGGGTGACATAGCTTCAACATGGTGCTGTTAACATTCCGCGGAGATTCTGATCCATGTTGGCATGATAGCATCAGGTAGTTGCTGCAGATTTGTCGGCTGCCTATCCTTGATGCGAATCTCCCATTCCACCTCATCCCAAAGGTGCTCTATTGGACTGAGATCTGGTGACTGTGGAGGGAATTTGAGTACAGTGAACTCACTGTCATGTTCAAGAAACCAGTTTGAGATGATTTGAGCTTTGAGACCTGGTGCGTTATCCTGCTGGATGTAGCCATCATAAGATGGGTACACTGTGGTCATAAAGGAATGGACATGGTCAGCAACAATACTAAGGTAGGCTGTGGTGTTTAAATGATGCTCAGTTGGTACCAAGGGGCCCAAAGCATGTCAAGAAAATATCCCCCACGCCATTACAGCACCACTACGAGCCTGAACCGTTGATACAAGGCAGGATGGATCCAGGCTTTCTTGTTCTTTATGCTGAATTCTGTAATTCTGACCCTACCTTCAGAATGTCGCGGCAGAAATCGGGACTCATCTGACCTGGCAACATTTTTCCAGTCTTCTATTGTCCAGTTGGGTGAGCCCATGCAAATTGTAGCCTCGGTTTCCTGTTCCGGGCTGGCAGGAGTGGCACCTGGTGTGGTCTTTTACGGCTGTAGCCCATCTGCTTCAAGGTTCAACATTTTGTGCTTTCAGAAATGCTCCTCTGAATACCTCGGTTGTAACGAGTGGTTATTTTAGTTCTTGTTGCCTGTCTATCAGCTATAACCACTCTGGCCATTCTCCTCTGACCTCTGGCATCAATAAGGCATTTTTGCTCAGAGACCTGCTGCTCAATGGATAAATCTCTTCTTCAGACCATTCTCAGTAAACTCTAGAGATGGCTGCGCGTGAAAATCTCTAGATCAGCAGTTGTTAAAATACTCAGACCAGCCCGTCTGGCACCAACAACCATACCATGTTCAAAGTCACTAAAATCAACTTTATTCTCATTTCTTATGCTCGGTTTGAACTTCAGCAGATCGTCTTGACCATGTCTACATGCCTAAAAACATTGAATTGCTGCCATGCGATTGGCTGAATAGATATTTGTGTCAACGAGCAGTTGAATTGCTTTACCTTCAAAGTGGCCGGTGTGTGTAAAACAACTGCCCAAAATTATGTATACAATCATGAATGGAAAGTAAATTGGTTAGCACTGCTACCTGACAGTAAGAACATTGAGGGTTCGAATCAAGCCTGGGGGTCTTGGTCCTGTTTTCCTCATGTTTGTGTGGGTTTCCTCTGGGTACTCCGGTTTCTTCCCACAGTCCAAAGACATGCATTTCAGGATAAATATAGACTCCAAATTGCCCATAGGTATGAGTGTTTGAATGAACGGTGTGTGTGCACCCTGCGATGGATTACTGCGCTGCCCAGGGTGGGTCCCTGTCTTTGGCTCATAGATAGCTGGGATAGGCTATAGCTCCCTTGTGACCCTTGTGATGCACTTTTATCAGAAGCCCAGTCTCTAATTACAAGAATATCACAAGTTATGTAACAGTTTTTTAGACTACTTTCTTGGACTTCTTGAAATGCGACATGCTTTTTAAAATTTTTCTTGGCAAAAAATTAGAAAGGCTTCTTGCCTCAGACTTTGATCAGATGTAGTCAGGGTGTTAACCTCAGTACATGCTGCTCATGTACAGCATTACAACTTGCTCATGGGACAACTTAGCTATACAGGGGACATTCCCCTAGGCCTAGATAAGTTCAGTGATATTGCATTGTTCATTGACTTCATATAAAACTCAGCTGTTTCCTTTCAGTTTTGGCATATGAGTGAGAAAAAGAGAGTGTCACATTGAGCAAATTAAATGTCGAGACTATTGCTACAGGCTACCGTCAAAGATGCTTGCTAAAGCTGGTTATGTAGTTTTTCAACTGTTGTACCCCATGAAGCACAGGTCCAGAGGTGATATAAAAGTCATCTAACAGAATCCTGGAATTCACACCAATTCTTTTATAAAACAGAATTCTAAAACTAGAACTTGCATCACAGAATTTATATAAGAGATGATTTTTTGGGGGATGGAAAATGTGACTCAAGTGTGACTCAAATGTGAAACCCCCCCCCCCCAGGCCAGTGAGTCTCTCCTGAAGTGAGTCAACAAAGATGATAGTAGGGACAGTCTCATCCATATTGATTTCTCTGTCTCACATAACAAACTATTTATAGATAAATTGTTTATCAAAATTTTTTTCAGTGAATTATTTTTTTCATATTCATTTTTATTCTGGTATGTTGAGAGAAATTTCAAAGCACAGTACTGTGCTAAAGTTTTAGGCACATTTAAAACTATTCAGTGAGAGAAATATGCTTCCAAACATCATGAAATGAGAGGTGTGTTAATATTGAAAATTATATTCATGAAGAGTTATGAATTGTTTGACATAAATCAAATCAATATTTATTGCAACTACCATTTACCTGAAAACCTAAAAATCAGATACAATATCCTGTGGTTCCATAGTTTTAGAAGATGATGGTTTTTTTACTTGTTCTAAGCATCTTGAAGATCTTGCCACAGTCATTCTGCAGACTTACACAAAAACTGTACTTATAAAATGTATTCAATCAATGCATGACAGACACAGAATTTGGAATCTATCATGGCTACTTACTTTAATATAATTTGGAAATGGATAGATTTATACTCATTCGAGTAATTAAATGTATGCCTGTCGGCTTTGTGAGTTCAGGTCATCCATTTAAAAATGTAGACTTTATTAATATGTTCTTAAAAATTCACCCTGCTCAAAAATGAGAAAAATAATGCCAAGGCAGAAATGTTGACAGCTTAATAATTTTGATTTGAAGTATCACTGCGCAAATTAAGTCCTCAGACCAGCTGTTCGGGCTCTTGCTTCTCACCTTTTGATTACTAATTAATGACCCTGGTGCTAAAAGTACTCAAGTCGCAGAATTTCCATTTTGAGAAAAAAGGTTCTGAATATACAATAGATCCATAAAATCTGATAATTGAAGACCCCAGTGCTAAAATTACCTCAGTCACAAAATGTCTATATTGAGACAACTGGGAAAATGGACTTGAGTGACTATAAAAGACATTTTCCCATATTTACCTCATGGTATGTGAATATGCGACTTCAGTACTTTTAGCACTATGCTCTTCAGTTAGTCTTCCGTATGGAAACCCAGAATAGTGCAAGGAATTTGTAACAGGTGTTATTTCCTCATTGAAATATTACACACCCTGTGCTCATAATGAAGGTTCAGATGTGGTGTTTTGTCTTCATTTGCAGCAATTTCCAGCCCTCAGCGATGTTAGAAATCTCCGACTCCACTGGCACAGAGGAGGTCAACTCCGAAACTACTGTGGGGAGCTCAATCTCTGCCTGTAAGAAGGTAAATGCCCCTTAATCTCTCTGCTGAAGGGTAAATACTTTTTACTTCATTGATCTAAGAAGGGGTGATTACCTCTGAAGTGTTAAGTGCTACTCACTCCATCACCTGCGAGAGGGTAAATTCCTCTCATTCAGCCTGCCTGTAGAAAGATAAATTTGTGTTGGAAAACATTTCTGTTCAAGAGAGAGTGCTCATATTCATGCGCATATATATTGCAAATACTGCTCCTCAGTCAGCCTGTTTTATTTACGTACATGCTGACGCAACCCAAGAAAATGTGAATTTTGAAAAGAGCTTGGAGAGGGTTGCCTGGAGCTGAATATAAGAGTCTGTGCAACACGGACTTCAGTGAAAAATTTTGTATAAATGTATGCAACTGAGGGCCCTTTCTCTGCTGAAACACTCTGGTTGACCTGCAAATCTTTACTGACTTGAGTGCAGCAAGCAAATAGATTTTAAACCCTGTGTTTCACAATCATCTACTTTAAAATTATGTAAAATTATGTTTAATACACATGAGAAAAGTCAAACCATGTTTACTCAGTTATTGTAAATAAAAGATATGCAGAAACACTACTTGGTGATAGCAGCATGAAAACCATTTTATTGTCAAGCACTGCAAATAAATCGTAGACCTACTGTTTATGAAGTTGATTAATATCAAACTTTACTGAGAAGGCAAACACTGAAAAAAGCTATACCCTTGTGAACTTGTGAAAAAAGGAGACAGCACCACGGCAAAGTATATTTCAGCCGAAAGTATCATTCTTGAAGTGTCAAAAATGCATAGTTTTATACATTTTGATTTGCTAATGATCCAGTGCAACGCATTTTTAAACCGAAGTCTTCAAATCGGCGTCAATACCAGGGCGCAGACATTTTTACTTGGGGAATCTAAGCCTGCGTTCGGAATGCACACTTGTCCACTCGCTCACTCACTCTCTATATTGTTTTTAATGTGGAACATTCACTACACAGTGCCCTGTATATTGGGTGAGTGTGCATTTTGAACGCATTATCCAATCAAACGCCAGTGCCGTGGTGCCTGTGCGTCAGTTATTCTCTTACGTGACGTCAGTTGTTCTCTTTCCTCTCATCCGGGCCATGGAGTAGTTCGAACGGCATTCAGTAAACTCTTCCTTTATGGCTTTGCTGCCTGCAAGCTGTTTTTAATTAAGCTGGCCTGATTAACAATCAAACAATTTATCGACTGAGCGACCAAGACCAATACATGACCTATTACTAGAAATGGTAAGGAAATATGAATTCCCAATGACTACATATATATAATTGACTTGCTGCTACCCGCTACCCGGAGTGAAATTGCCATTTTTTTTCCGTGCATGACCGTTTTTCAAAAATCGGGCAACGTCAAGTCCTTCCTGGTGTCCAAGTGGATATTCACACCAAATTTAGTGATAATCGGTTGAGAAATGTAGGAGAAAAACGTGTACATACACACAGACAGACAGACATTGACCTCAAATATATGATAGATATGGCATCGTAAATCCAAAACTTTCGCTGACTTCGCAGCATTCATTTTCGCAGTCCTTGGGATTATCACACAGCTGTGCAACCTTACAGTGTCGTTTATCCGCGACAACATTCAAAATAAAGGACGGACTCCCGCAGCCACACAAACTAATTACCGCAAATCTGTGCCACTTAATGAGCGCTTAAATTATGAATTTATATTGATATTTTACATAGTCATGTATGCGCAGAAGACAACTGTCACTTATCGGGAGATGAAACTGCGAGATGTTAAGGTTTTTAAGCATTTTTAAAGGTGAGGTTTCCGAAGATCAAATTCAAAATCAGTTGATTCCCCAAGTAAAAATGTCTGCCCCCTGGTATTGAAGCCAATTTGAAGACTCGCTGGTTTAAAAATGCATCGCACAGGATTACCAAATTAAAATAGGCCTATGCGCTTTAGACACTTCAAGTTGTCTACTTTCCGCTGAAATATACTTTGCCGAGGTGCTGTCTGCTCCTGTTATGTCAACTGGTTCCACGCAATTGCTTTGTGTAACCTTTATTTGACTTAAAACATTTTTGGCCAGTTTAATTAGTTGCATTGAGTGGAATGTACTCAACTCAGTTTTATGGAACCAGCTGACATAACATTATTATGTAAATCTATCATTTCATAACGTTTCATTTTTTTGAGCGTTGTATATCATAAATTATCAGTTAATAATGATAATAATATTGATCAGCAGAGTCTGAAGTTATAAATCATTAGCAAGCAAAAGTTCACTTTTAATGAACACCAAAAATTTACCAGTTTTCAAGCTCAAATATGCTTAAAAGTATAATTAATATTGATTTACTATATTAATTTTGAATGCAGCGAATGCAAATACTGTTTTTTTTAACCCACAACTACAGAATTTCATTTTCTGTCACGGGGATGTATTCACAGCAGGTGAAAATGGCCCATACAATGGAAAGCCCTGCATGTCATATGCAATTGTGAATGTCTGAGTGAATTGCATAATCAATCAATTTGTAAATTTTCATTGTGTGTGACTTCTTATAAAATTAACATATTAGCAATTTCCCGTTCAGAAAACATTAATGCTGCTATTGCAATGCCCTTTAATGCATTATCCACAGGCATTGTGAGCAAAATTCATGCAGAGGAATGTTATAGAGTAAAACATCTTGCAGTGTATTGTTATATAGTACATGGTGTATGTGTGCTTAGCTCATTTTCCATGTCATGAAAGGGCAGTTTCTCACATTTCTCAATTATATAGCTCTTTCAATCAGCCAATAGTGCACTGTTATAAACTGGCTTAATTCAACAGTTAAATTAACACATTGTTTGGTTATTTTAACTGCAAGTGGAGTCCTGCACGCAATTAACTGTGGTTTCCACTTAAAATACAACAAACTCTGCTGTCAAATTATTATTTATAATAATATATAAATAATATAATTATTATTTATTAAGTTACAGTTGAACTAACTGGCAAAAAAGGTTCCAGTTAAATTAACTGGCAAAAAGGTGCTAGTTTATAACACTGTGGACCTAAATTGGATAAGGGGTGAGCATATTTTCAGTGCACGATAGGGTACATACGTCTCTGCGCAGGGTCATCTGAAGGTGAGGACCAGACCTTGTGATGTGGGAGAGGACGTATAAAACTGGGGCTGAACACAATGTCCTGTCCACTCAGAAGGGACGTTCTGAAGGGCCTCATTACTCTACCCTCTCTGCTGAAGAACAGCAATCAAGGGGCACCAATCAGTGCCACTGTATCTCTGAGATTTACTGCAAAAACAAAATATCATTTTTATTATATAAATAAATGAAATAATTATCAGTATCTCTTCACTATTAAGTATGAAGTGCCTTCTTACCAAAGGAGGGCAACATAGATTTTAATATGATCATCGTTTTGACTTGGCTACAAGATTAATATAAACCAGGGAACATAGTTTTGTTCACTTTTTAAATGAAGTCAGCATGCTAACTGTAAGGCAATACTGCCGTTATCTTGCTTAGGCACAGGTAATTAGCTATCTACTGAAGGTGATCATGCAGGTAGTAATTCATGCAAAAAACTATATTTTGTTGACTGTGCAAATTTGAAAGTAATTGAGCATATCTGTGTTAGGATAGTTTGCTTTACCTCAGGCTACAAGAGCATAAGGCATCTCAGCAGAGACATTATTGGGACAAAGATATCTTTATCTGACCAGGATTGTACTGGCATTTTACACTTACTTTGTGTTCAAATGGGAAAAATTGTTTTATGAGATGTGAAATGTGCTTCAGTTTTATTTGTGTTTAACTGTGCTTTCTGTGTGGCTTGGATAGTGTCCTTGTTACATGTATTTAACATTCTTTAATTTACAGTATATTTACACAGTACTAGAAAAGTTGACACTTAAATTTGCTTTTGAGAGGGACTTACCGATTAGCTTTCATTGTTCTCAGCATACTTTGCTTAATTGGGACTCAATTTATCTAAAGTACTCTCCAATTGTGAGGTTATCTGTCTATGTGTTTTTGGTGCACAACTGTTTTATTATTCATGTTGTAAATATTAAAGTCATAGTGTCTGTATTTAAACTCTGTATTTCCAAGTGTGTGCATTTTTTGTGACTGGTGGCCCGTGTTTTGAAGGTGCTGTGCAGTAACAGTGTGTTGGACTCCACTGAGTTTTGGCAGCAGAACGATAAGACTCTCTCCAAAATTGGCTTTCTGGATGACAAGTGTGAAGGCAGCTGTACCACAGTGAGTACTGCCACACAGCATTCAAATCTATCACACTTTTATGAGTAACTTTTAAAGCCTTTATTCCTTCCAGGAAGTTCCAGTTGAGAAAATAATCTCTCTCTCTCTCTCTCTCTCCCTCTCTCTCTCTCTCTCTCTGGGAAAAAAGCCTGGTAGGGGTGGGGGGAAGCATTGCGGGACACAGATGGTCACTTCTTGGGAGTCACTGTGTTGTACAATTTGGAGCCAGAGCCTATGCAGAGTCAGAGTCGCTCACTTAGCATTTTAGTTCAGTTAGTTGAAACTTGCGCCCGATTGGTCAGGTTGGTCTCTTTTGGCTGAATAACACAGTATGAGGAACTTTAACCCCATCAGGAACTTGACCAGAAACTCCACCTTTCCCAGCCACATTGCCTAGCTACCATGAGGCCATCCTGCCGCTCAGAACTTCACACCTGTGATTGTTGTTATGGTGGGGAGGGAGGGGTACAGAAGAGGGATCTGCTGGATTCTCAGGGATGATTTGAGGACACGGTACAGGATTCTGAGGTTTAAAAATGGGCTTACCCTTGATAGACAGCTGTGACAAAAGTATCAAGGAGGGAAATGAAAATAGGTCATGGGTCAGCCAGTGGACTGAATCCAGCTGAGAAACCCGGTTTAATGCCACAAAAAAAAGGATTATCTCTGGTGTTCAGTCTTTTGAATTAATTCTCTCACAACTTAAACCCGCTGCCACTACTGCTCCTTGCCCCTCTCTGGCAGTGACATTAAAACTCCGGATCTATCCATTCTATACTTTGACTGGACAGCAACCATATACTCTCAAATTTTCTTCTTCTGCAATAATTTTGAACTTCTAAGGACAGATACATTCGACCCAACAATCTCCATACATTGGCTGCCAGCTTAAGTATTATCAATGATCAGGAAAATGGGCCAGTAAAATTCTTAAGCCCAAAAAAAGCTATGGTCCCATATATAGGTCCATCAAATGCGGTGGCTGTATTCAAACATGTGGAACTTCAGGCCTCTTTCAAATGTTAGTTTAGATCCCAAGGTTTTCAACAATCCCAAATATGTCTGCTGAATTACAACAAAATGTGTATAAAATGATGCACAATTCTTGATATGTGATCTATTGCCTTGGCCATAAAAAACGTATGTATGCAACAATGTCCCACAATATGAAAAAAAAAACTTTTCTGACCTCTAACCTACTTCAGGGAATACTTAAGTGAAAAGTTAAAATTAATGGGGCTAAGCAATAATTCTGAATTTCTTAGGATGGATACATTTAACCCAACAATCTCCTTACACTGGTTACACACTGTTATAAACTGGCACCTTTTTGCCAGTTATTTCAACTGGCACATATTTTGCCTGTTATTTCAACTATAATTTAACATTCAGTTTTTAACAGAGGTTCTGTGTATTTCAACTGTAAACCACAGTTAAATGCGTACAAGACTCTTCTCACAGTTAAAATAACAAGGAGACAATGCGTTAACTTAAATTCAGTCAATTTATAACTGTGCAGGCTTATGTATCATCAATGAGAAGAAAAAGTGGCCAATAGCATTCTTAAAGATTCCATTCTCTTAAATTTGTACTTTGTCGCAGGACACGTGCCACGAGTGCCATGTGGCAGAAACAAAGGTACTACCTAATATTTTACGCCCCTGTATCAGCGAAGGTCTGTGGGTGGGTTCAGTTCTCAATGGCAGCCAGATCTTAGTTTACACTTGAGGAATCAGTATAATGATATAGGAGGAAAAAAGTTCAAACCTGAATTTCGTAACATAACATAACATAACATAACATGAATGGCAAGAACAGGCCGTTCAGCCCAACTAAGCTCGCCAGTTTCTTTATACTATTGTGAATATATCCCTTCTGATACTGAATGACTCAGTGGTATCTAGCTTTAAGTCAAGCCTGCTCTTGAAAATTCCCAAGGTCTCTGCCTCAACAGTATGGTCAGGCAAGCTATTCCACAATGAAATAACTCTTTGGCTGAAGAAATATTTCCGAATATCAGTGCTAAATTTACCTTTGGTCAACTTCCATTTGTGACCCCGAGTTCTACTCACAACACTTGGTCGAAGGAATCCTACATGATTCACTTTGTTAATCCCTTTAACATATTTAAAGACCTCAATAAAATCACCCCTGAGTCTCCTTTTCCTAAGACTGAAGAGATTAAGGATCTTCAGCCTATTCTCGTAGCTTTCATGTTTTATACCTGGAATAAGCTTGGTGGCTCTTCTCTGAACTTTCCCTACACTCTAACAACAAAAGGTTCCATAATGAACCTTTAAAGGTTCTATAGCTTGGTACATATATGGCACCCCCAAAAGGTTCTATGTAGAACCATTTCAGAGGGTTCAATTTAAAGAACCCTTGGGGTTATTACTTTTTTTAAAATATATATATATATAAAAGGCTTCTACATAGCACATTAAAAAGGTTCATTCATACCCCAGACCTTTTACCTTTATTTTTCAGTTGAAATGGTAAATAGATTGCAATTATATAGCCCTTTCTAGTCACATGACATGACCCCAAAGCGCTTTACAATTATGCCTCCGTCCCTGATGGCGGAGCCTGCCAAGCAACGCGCCAACCTGCACATCAGGAGCAGTTTGGGGGTGTCGGATGAGTGTCTCCTAAAAGGTTCCATAAACGGTCGTTGAAGTTCAAACAATCCTCTCGTGAAGGAAATAGCACCTTTTTTGAGCTAAAGGTTCCATTTCTTTAGCAAGGAACCCCAATGGTTCTACATAGCACCCTCAAGAACCCCCTTTTTTAAGAGTGTTGAGCCTCTATATCTTTCTTAAAGTATGGTCCCCGGAACTGTACACAATACTCCAGATGTGGTCTGACAAAAGAAGCTTCACCTCCTTAGATTTATACTCAATATTTTGGCAATGTATCCCAGCATCCAATTGGCTTTTTTAAGTGCTACGGCACAATGGCTAGAGCCTGTGAGGGTTTGGTCAACAATCACTCCCAGATCTTTATCATGTGCAGCACATTCCAGGTTTAAACCTCCCATGAAGTAATCCCGTCTAATGTTTTTATTACCTACAAGTACTGCAGCCATCGGTCGAACTGCAGCCATTAGTCGCAGAAGCCACTGCGTGCCGATGCCGATCCCAAGCCCGGATAAATGCAGAGGGTTGCAACAGCAGGCAAGCGGCGTAAAAATAAGCCAAATCCATGATGCGTAAGAGTCTGAATCCCATACTGGATCGGTCGGGGCCCAGGATAAAAACGACCGCCGCCGTTGTTGAAGATCAACAGGGCAAAGGTGGAAGCCATCCGTCTGTTAGTCAACCAGGGGCGAGATGTAATAGAAAGAGGAGAGGTGGAAAACGTGTAAGAGGGAAGAGGGAGAAGGAGGTGATCGAGATGGATGTGAGGGTCGGTACGCTGAATGGTGGTACCAATGGCCGGGAAGAGTAGAGAGGTGGTGGACATGATGGAGAGGAGAAGGCTGGACGTGCTGTGCGTACAGGAGACAAAGTGGAAGGGGAGCAAGGCGAGGGAACTTGGCGCAGGATATAAGCTGTACTATCACGGGAACGAGAGCGCGAGAAATAGTGTTGGTGTGGTGGTGAAAGGTACACATACTAATGGTGTATTGGAGGTAAAGAGAATAACAGATGGGATGATGTGGCTGAAGCTGGAGGTGGAGGGTGTAGTGTTGAATGTGCTGAGTGCCTATACACCGCAGGTGGGATGTGGCAGAGAAGAGAAAGAGGAGTTCTGGGAAAAGATGGATGAAGTCGTGGAGGCGATCCCGAGGGAGGAAAGGCTGATAATAGGAGCTGATTTCAACGGGAATGTAGGGGCGGAGAATGGAGGAGACGAGAGGATTATGAGGAAACATGGCTTTGGTACGCGGAACGACGAAGGCCAAGCCATCGTGGACTTCACCCACCGCATGGATATGGCAGTGGTAAACACATTATAACAAAAAAGACAAAAAAGATCACTTACACCAGCGGTGGAAGGCAAACACAAATAGATTACATCTTGTGTCGTAGAGTTAACTTGAGGGAAGTAAAAGATTACAAGGTGGTACCTGGGGAAAGCAGGGCCAAACAACATCATGTGGTCAGAGGAAAGTTGAAGCTACGGGGGAGGAGAAGGAAAGTGGTAAAGGCGGAGCCAAAGATTAAGTGGTGGAAGCTCAGTGAAGAAGAGTTTAAAACCAAGTTCAGGCAGGAAGTGGAACAAAAACTTTACTGGATAACACGTGGGAGGATGTTGCGAGCATAATGAGGGAAACAGCAGTGAAAGTCTTCGGCAAGTCACTAAGAAGGAAAAATGAGGATAAAGAGACGTGGTGGTGGGATGAGCATGTGCAAGAGGTAGTTGCGAGAAAGAAGGAAGCCTGGAAGGAGTGGTACAAGAAGAAAGACCCTAGCAGGTAGAGGCAGTATAAGGAAGCGAAGAATAAAGCAAAAGTAGCAGTGGCGACAGCTAAGAAACAGGCGAGCAAGTACATGTGCAGGAAATTATATACGAAAGAGGGGGAAAACATCGTGTACAGGATAGCCAAGCAGAGAGAAAGAGCAACGAAAGACGTGCAACAGATCAGGATGATGAAGGACGCTGAGAGTAGAGTGCTAACGAGCGAGGAGGAGGTGTTGAAAAGGTGGAAGGATTATTTCGAAGGACTCATGAATGTGGAGAACCCAAGGGAAAGGAGAGAGGAGGAGGCTCTGGTAATGGAGGTTAGCGTGGAGTAAATAAAAAGAGAAGAAGTAAAGAAGGAGTTAAGGAAGATGAAGAAGGGGAAAGCATTGGGACCGGACAACATTCCTATAGAAGCGTGGAGTGGCCTGGATGAAACAGGAGTTGGATACCTAATTGCATTATTCAACAAAATCCTTGTGGGAGAGAAGATGCCAGATGAGTGGAGGAAGAGCACTTTAATACCCATTTACAAGAACAAAGGAGACGTACAGGACTGTAGTAACTATAGAGGGATCAAACTAATGAGCCACACTATGACGTTAGGGGAAAGGGTGATAGACACCAGGCTGAGGAGATGTTGCAGGATTAGTGACGAGAAATTTGTTTTCATGCTAGGCAGAAGTACTACAGACGCTATCTTTGCGCTTAGAATGCTATCCGAGAAGTACAGCGAAGGGCAAGAATAACCGAACTGTGTGCTCATAGATCTCCAGAAAGCATATGATAGAGTCCCAAGAGAGAAGTTGTGGCACTGCATGAGGGAGCAGGGGATACCTGAGGTGTATGTGAGAGTGGTGCAGGACATGTACAGAGATTGCGAGACGACAGTAAGAAGTGCTGTAGGTACCACAGAAGGTTTCAAAGAGGAAGTAGGATTACATCAGGGGTCTGGGGTGAGCCTGTTCCTGTTTGCTAACATCATAGACAGGCTAACAAATGGGCTCAGAAAAGGAGCACCGTGGACGATGATGTTTGCGGACGACATCGTGTTCTGTAGCGATTGCAGAGAAAAAGTAGGCGTGGACCTAGAGAGGTGGAGATATGCCCTGAAGAGACGTGGCATGAAGTTCAGCAGGAGCAAAACGGAGTATCTGTGTGTGAACGAGACTGACTGCGACAGCAGGATTCCGATGGGAGGCACCGAGATCAAGAAAGTGAAGGAATTCAAGTACTTGGGATCAACCTTGGATAATGAAGGAGGTAGTAACACAGAAGTTAGGAAGAGGGTGCAAGTTGGTTGGAATGTGTGGAGGAAGGTGACAGGAGTGTTATGTGACAGGAACATTCCAGTGAAGGTGAAGAGTAAGATCTACAGGACATGTGTGAGACCAGCAATGCTGTATGGTATGGAGACGGTGCTGGTGACAAAAACCCAAATGGAAAAAATGGAAGTGGCGGAGATGATGTACAACTTTACATTTTGCTAGATTCAATTTCATTTGCCACATTTCTGCCCAATTCTGGATTCTATCCAAATCATCCTGAATCACTTTAGTGGACCCTAAACTATTTGCCAAACCTCCCAATTTAGTATCATCTGAAAATTTAACCAATCTGCTCTCAATATTCCTATCAAGGTCATTAATGTAGATGAGGAACAGCAGGGGTCCCAACACCGATCCCTGGGGGACGCCACTCCCCACCATACCTAGCTCAGATTAGATACCACTGACCACCACTCTTTGTGTTCTGTCCTGTAACCAGTTTTGAATCCACTCCAGAATACCTCCTGTAACTCCAATGGAGCTCATTTTAAAAAATGAGTCTCTTATGCCGTACTGTATCAAATGCTTTCTGAAAATCCAAGTATATGATGTCATAAGCCCTACTGTGGTCATAAGTCTTGGTGGCCTCTTCAAAAAATCCCAGAAGGTTGGTCAGGCATGACCTTCCCTTACAAAAACCATGTTGGCTATCCCTCAAGATACTGTTACGTTCAAGAAAAAACAATGTAAACGGAAAAAAATGTTTCTATCCCATACACCACATGGGAAAGAATATGCTGTAACTAAGCAGATGTGTAAAATTCTTGATGAGGACAAAATTGGCAGATTTTGTCGGCCAAATGGTTCAATTATGTTGCTCACCACATTCAGCCCAGCAGGGTAAATATTATTCTTTCATATTTATTTGGATAGTTAATCCTCTATCCACTCCTTATTTATCAACACTATTCAAAATGATGAAGTGGCCCAAAGAAGCGTATCCTCGACAACAAATTTCCATGTTCCCTCTGGCTGTCCAATTACATTGTGCATCACACTGTGACAACATCCATTTATAGCCGAACAAAGTTGTAAGGTGTGCATCTTTGAGGACAGCGAGCCTTGCAATACTGTTCTCATTTGTAAATATGTCACTTGTGTAAATTTCCGTGGGGGACAGTATAAATTTGGCTTTATTTAGCCTGGTTTATTCCGAGGGAGACAACAATTTGTTACAGTGAATAAGACATTAATTTGGGCTGTGCAAGCACGGCGAAATGCAAAAAGATAACTGAGAATTTTATTCAGTTTCCACTAAATGTCTTCTTCCCCTGGATGACCACCTCACAGACCCTGGGTCAGCTTTACTTCTGAAGAAAATAATCAAATTAAAATTTAAAAGTAATTTAATGTGATTTTTTTTTTTTAGCAAAGTTGTAGTTTCTTTAGTTAGGGCAGCATAAGATGAGAATACCTGCCAGCTGTCTTATGAAGACAGAATTTGCACTCAGTGTGACCCCTTTTGTTTTCTTTCATCCAAGTTTTGTCATTTAGTATTGGACTACATTGTGATATCAGTAAATCAAAAATCTCTCTGTTGCATTCCAGCCATCATTTCTCTGTTACATGCAGATTTTTGATGGCCGCAGCATCAATCAGGCTATTTCTCTGAATGTCTTAGAATTCATTGTTGTTTTTCGCAACCGCGCGCTGTTCCTCGTTTGTCTTAAAAACCTCTAGATAAATTCTCGATCCAAATGCACTCTCACCAAAATAGCGTCCAATTGCAGGCCATCTGTCTCAATATAGGGATTGTGTGAGCAGAAAGTGAATATAACTTTTCCAACCTTTAAACCTTTAAAACTTCAATAAATTATCATCAGTTTTAAACAAGTGAAGACAGTTTGGCTAAAACAATCTACACAAAGAAGAAGGAGACGGTACACTTGGCTTCAGTGGATTAAACACCCCCTGCCATGCATTTGTTCCGCACGTCACACTGTCAAGTCTGACAAACAGTCTAAGGGTCGAGTGCACTATCTGACAGTATCAACATGGGTCTCAACAAGTTTGATATGTGCAAGCTGGTCATCGAATGAGCATTTGTGTAATTGACTGAAATCAGCCATCACTCTACTTTAGCTCCACTCTGTGCTTCATTGGTGTTGGCGCTGAACATTGGCATTTCCTTGTTTCCACTTCTATGCTTGTGCCAAGTTGACAGTTGGCACTGTGTTGTTAATGTATTTGTTAGGTCAAGCTGTTAATAGTCTTCAGCTCAACACTGGATATCATCTGAATGACAGGGACAGGTGTTGGAGAAAACTGATAGTAAATGTTTCATGAATGCTGCTCTCTCTTCCTCTGAAGCAGTGCGATGGATTAATAATGGATGTGCTTGAAACTGACTCTGGTTTTGTAGTTTCGGGCTGGACCTGAGCCGGGTGTGGGCCAGAAGTGGATGAAGGGTAATGAAAGGACATTGAGCCTGAAACACCAGAGGCTGTCTGTGCTAACCTTCTGACTTAGAGATTATAGTGGCCTGATGACAGAATGTGGATGCGTATGGATGAGCCAGCATTGATTTTTGCATTCTCAAACATCTATCACAGTTATTCTGAATCTGAACAAGTTAAGTATGTACAATATACGTATTTGATGAAACAACAATTGAACTTGCCACACAGAGAAGTTACACACTTTCTGGAATCTAAGTCGCTTGACTGCAGTGCTGCTATAGGTCAGCAGGAGTTATAGGGCCCTGTTGCACTAAAAGGTTGGGTCTTCCAGCCTTAATTCCTCACACTTTCCCAACCCTTTCACAGACAAACTTTATACAACTGGAAGTGGAAAATTCACCACCATCGGATTTTCCACTATTTCTTTTTTTTTTTTGAAAGCTATTCTGCCTTTTTCATTGGTCCTTGCATGCTACTGCTGGCACATTTGAGATCCATGCGTTTTAACTGGTTGACCGAGATCTGAGAGATTCAAATTTGTGAAGCACATCTGTGAACAATTTGAGCTACAGCTAATTATGCTGTCAATCATTTACATATGATGCTCATTATGATGCATGCTTAAAAGTGAGACAGTGCTTAACTGTCTGAGGTAACTTCATAATAAATCCTTAAAATCTTGTTTAATTAATCAAATTAATTAGAAGTTACTTAACTCAATTGTGTGGAACTGTATCATTTTTTACGGTCCTGAAAAGTAGTACAGAACATTTTTCCATTATTTAGGCTTTGTTATGGCCAATTAATCAAGGCCTTCATTTTAATGACACAATCAACCACCCAAATACCGCATCCATAGAGAAGGCTTATAGCCAAAATAGAACAACTTTATTGAATTTTAAGTGTGGGGGCTGCTTGAAAATCTGCACTGACCCACAATAAAGGTAAAAGCAGTAAGATCCTTCTTCTCTGTCATGTTCGGCATCTGTGAATGATGCAAATGTCAAGCAGTATTGGAAAGCAAAAATGAATAAATAAAAAAAATGTATGAAGTAAGCCCATAGTTATCTTAATTTAGCTGTGTGCAATTTTCCATTTGAAATCATCATAGCTCCAGAGCAATGAAGGCATAAGATGAACATTCTCTTCTTTTATTAAAGCATATTTTATAAAATTTAGTTTCACCATGAGTCCAGTGTAACTAATTCCAAGTCTAAGATCTTGGAGCGCAGTATATGTCTCTGTCAAAAATGATGGACCTCTCTACAATATGTGTAAAATTAGAGCTGTAATCATCACTGAATTCTTGCTTGCAGTGCATGTTGGTGGTGACTGATCATCAATGACAAAAGTCAAGGAGCTTGCACTTTGATAAGATGAGGTAACTTTATGAATACTTATCCTTAAGAAGCCCCAAATACCTTTGTCCCATATTAAATAAACCTTAATGTGGTTTAGGTTTGATATATGGAATGTATCTAAAGAATGTGCAAAAATATGTAAACCATCATATTTTAAATGTGCCGTCATACTGTTTCCTGCTCGTTTCACTGGCTTAACCAACTAGACGCTAAGTTGGCATGCACTTGGGCTACCCTTGACCTAAATGGAGAACTCCAGCACAGAACTTGGTGCATAGCCTTGTTTACATGACACTCTACCCAAACACATCTGGGTAATTTCCAATTCTTGAGATATATATACAGATAGACAGACAGATGGACGTACTGACGAAACGGTATATAAGTAATGAAAAAATAAAATTAAAATCTGGCCAGTAAATTAAATCAGAGAGTGAGCATAAGCTACCAGCTATCAAAGTAATATGCTGCCTAAAATTGAAGTAGTGATTGCATATCTTTGTAAAACAAAGTCCCGCAGTATAATCATATGGGAATTAATCCTTAAACGTTCAATAATTTTGCCAGATTTTGATAAATAGTCGTATTACACATAAGAATGAAACCATTGATTCAATCATAACTCCATAATATGTGTTTCCTTGAAGGTTTCCTTCCTTCATTGTTTGCCTGAACTATATTGAACTGCGAAGGGTAGTGCTTCCAAACTTTGCCAAATGTCCCTGAGAACAAAGTGGGTTTAAAATTTGCCACTTGTCAGCTATGACTGTTACGAAGGCTGAACATAAATATTGTTGAATAGTTGTTATCCCAAAACTCCACTTGATATCATGATAATAATTTCAGTTCTGGGGCATTCATTATAGGTTTTCTGGTTTAAAACAGAGTCATAAAAATGTATAAAATTTTTATTAAATATTGTAATGCGAAAATGAAAGTAATTTTTTGTTTAACTATGAAAATACTGAGATCTGCTTTGGAATTTGCAGGTAGAGAGGTAGGCCTGCAATAGCGCTGTTACACTAGCTGTTATAGCAGCAATAATTTCATTGATTAATGTGATTCAAATTGAAAAAAAGATCTTGTATTCAGTGATCAGTGGTTACAACTGAAGGTTAAAAAATCCGGAGATTCTGATTGGTTGAGACTGGGTTTACAGAGTTTACTGGTTCCCAATGGTAGATGACCCAGCTTTATCCAGCACAGGTGCACATTATCCGGCTCATTTAGTGTTCGTTGAAGGAAGATCCCCTGTGCAACGTGGCGGCAGCTGCATGTCTCTCTGCAGGATGCCACAAAATTCAAGTCGTGCAGAAAGCATTCTTATAAAACCACCCAAACCAACAAAATTTATCACACTTCTCCAGTACAGATTCTTCATCTCACTTTTGAGTGCTTGTATATTTGACTCAGAACCCAATCTGTTGCCGTGTTTATTTTTTAGTCTTATTCAGAAATGAAAAGTGTATTTTGTAGCAGAACACCATGTGCTAACTCCTTCTCACTCCCTAACGAATTCATTCACTCATAAGGACCTGTTAAATTTTCTCATCCTGGATAAATCATTGGTACAGAAGGTCTGTTTTTGGTTCATAGTGCATGGTATTAGTTTCTGCACTCAATTTGCCTCCATTATTCTCCCTTTCCACCTCTCTGAGGTTAACAGCAGGTCACATGAAGAGAGCAGTTTCGTCACATGAACATAACAGTATATCTGCTGTATTAGCATCAAACTCAAAGAATGTACTCTGCTTACATAAAGGAAAGAGAATGAGAAGTAGACATCAGAAATGTCAGAACCCCGTCTTGGTAAGCTGACAAAACCCAAGCCGTAACTACTGTTTTCTTCCAATTATGTTTGGACGTTTTTGAATTCTTAGTGAACATAAATTCTCCTTCATCAGAAGCGGGTTCATGCCAAACATAAGCAGAACAAAAGGCACATATGGGAGGGGGTGGTGATGAATAGATGCACCTCAGAGCACTCTCCACAGATTCTGAACACAATGGCATTAAGTAGACATGGACACCTGGATTGAGCTTGACTGAACTGTCTGCTATGAAGTTAAACGACTAACAAATAGAGTTGACAGAAGGAATATGATTTCAGCCATAAGAGAACCAGGCGCTGAACAGCACTGGGCCACTCTCCAGAGTAGTTTTTATTAGTGACTGGTACCTAACCCAAGAAATAGCCGTCGCCTGGCAAAAATCAGAAAAATTTGATGAAAGAGGGAGAGAACAATAATTCTGAGAACTATTCAGTGCTTACAATTCCAGTTTCTATGAACCTTCATTTGATTTGAGCAATGCGACTCATTTGACTGATCTAAACAGAATTTGAATTTAATTTCCTGGACCTCTGAACTGGCAGAAATGGAGAGGGTTTATGGACCCAAATACAATCATCAGTTCCATGCTAAGAGTGAAGGCCACTAGATGGGAGTTTGAGAGCATTAGGCAGAAATAAAATGCTGCATTCAGACATTTTTTTTAAATTCACAACAGCAGGAAGCATCCAGGTTGAGAATACCATATGCCGCAAAACACCTGAGACCAACTGGAGCCATCAATCGATGCAAACCAATGATATTACAAATTGATGTGCCATGAGGCATTAATGATCACGTTGCGGAGTATGCTGCCTGCAGTGGGCTGTTGAAGCATGCACTCTCCGCTCACCCAGGAAGAATGAGCTAATGTGAGCCATGACGGGGCTGATGGTGCAAAGTAAGCCAGAAACATGCTGAATACTGCAGAAAAGGCCTCCGGCTTAATAGTCTTGTCAAATTGATATGTGAATACATTTGAAAACAAAAAAAATGATCTGAGGCAAAAGCTTTAAGATCTCTCCTTTAAGCCAGCATTTTACATCTGCCTGAGGGAGGTAGCGGATGTAAACAGAACTCATTACATATCTTTATTTGCTCAGAGAATAAATGCTTGCGAAAACGAAATCACCCAATTCTGCCCGCGCTGATATTGGCTTTTATAATAGAATGGGCAAAGACGCAGTGTGTGATGGCAGAAAAATGGCCTTTGCGGTCATATCTCTGTTGTGGCAGGCACCACACCGAGTGCGAGAGAGTTGATGGCGAGCCTGAGGATCCATAAATAAGGATTTGACTGGGCCCGGATGTGTTTGTAATGACATGCAGAGCTCTTGTAAATCAAGAGAGTGCGGCGGGGGTAGCACTGAGCACGATGCTTCGACATTACGATTGCACAGGACATTAAACTCAGAGTTTAGAAAATGAACACATCCACATATTTGTGTGAGAGGGGCTGAGAATGCGGGGGAAAGATGTTGGAGAGGGGGGGGGTCGGACCGAGACTGTTAGGGAAGGGTAGTGTGGGAGGGGAGACCACTGGCCTTTGCTCTGTGTTTTTTCAGCATGAGCTCAGTGTGCCCCACCCCTAGCTAGCAGATGAAATACATAGAGTCATTCCAACTGTTGTCTGAAAAGGTGCTAGTTCAAATGAAGTGACGTTTGTGATGCCTTAAAAGCAGGACCTTGTGTCAGTTCCCATCTGTGCCCTGAAAGAGTGTGCCACATGTCTCACAGTTCGGTACGATGCAAAGCTGAAAGCTTTTTTCCCCTGTCTGCAGGTCTGCTTCGTGAATTTGGACAAAAGCAGTTTGGATCCTCATGACAGCAGCATCAAGGTAAATAGTTTTTGTTCCTTTGCGTTTTCGATTTACACATATAATAAGTACCATAACTAATTTGAAAATTATGCATGTTTACCTCTGCCAAGGAGGTTATGTTTTCACCCCGGTTTGTTTGTTTTTCTGTCTGTCTGTCTGTCAACAGGATAACTCAAAAAGTAGAGAACGGTTTGACATGAAATTTGATAGGATGATAGGTAGTAATCCAAGGATGATTTTTTTCAACTTTGGAAGTGATCCAGACCACTTGTTGGATTCGGGATCCGGAAGAATTAAAATATATCTGTCTAATGCGGGTCTGTGTGATATTTCAGACCGGAAAACTCAGAAAGTTAAGAACGGTTTGGCACAAAATTAGGCAGGATGATAGGTGGTGGTCCGAGGAAAAGGTGATTTAATTTTTGAAGTGATCTGGAGCATATTCTATAACCAAAAGAACAGATATATGGCGTGGTGTAGGTATGCGCTCTACCGGGTGCCCTCTAGTTTATTATTTTGGTTATGTTGGCTAAGTCAGTAACCAGAACAGAATCCAGTTAAACATACTGATTTCAGGCTGAAGTGGAGACTGAAGGCAGAAAGTCCCAGAGAGAAATATGGGAACTAATGATGGCCGCAGTACAGGCCTGGCTGAGCATCACAAGGTCATGGCTATGTGTCACAGACTTCAAGCAGTCATTGAAAGCAAATGATATCCGACCAAATGATAAAAAAGAAAATAAATAAAATTTTGATACTTCATTCTACATTATGTTAAATTGTCCAATAGTTTTTCATTTGCCCAAAAATTGGGGGACTATGTAAAAAAGGTGCTCTAATTTCTAAATGGTTCATCCAGGATGGATGGAAACATCCTCAAATCAAAGCTGACAGTCAGCACTTCAAGCTCATTGACACTGTATCCTTTAACACCCAAAGTGCTGGAGTGCAGAACCAGAATAAAACAAGAATGTTCTCACAGAGCGCAGACCTCTGCCAAAGCCAATAATGCACTGCTCTCTGGTACAGAAACCTACAGTACAAGCATCATACTTCTATAACTAGCTACGTTTTGTTGCTATTGAACTTTACTACTTTCTACAGGATTTTTAGATGCATTTAATTTATTCTGCCTGGGCCATATGCCCCATCTTGCAATGTTACTGAAAGGTCATTTGTGTATTCACCCCATGATTTAGATCCAGTTCAAAACTTGGTGAGTTCTTTGGCTCATGCTACATCCTTCCACTAAGTTTTTTGAAAATCTGGGCAGTAGTTTCTTTCATAATCCCGCTGAAATTGCTCATCGATCAGCCTTTATGAAATTTCTAAAACATGAGACTAGACAGAACATTTTGGTGTTGTTCCCATGTCTCCATCATTTTTCAGAAGCAAGGTATTTTCCAAAATGTGTTTTTGACCTTTTTGATAACCTTGACCTTTGATCTGGACCATCCAAAATTGAATCCCTTCTTCTTTGGACATATTGCTCCTTGTGGTATAAATTTTAAGTCGATACCTCAAGAGTAGTAGACGCTAGAGTGAGCACAATCAAACAGACAAACCTGACAATCTACTTTTGTACATACTAAGCCAAAAATATAGCCTCCTGGCAGAGGCAAAAATGTGAATTATGATGCTCATATTATTCACATAAATTTTTGAGTTGATCAGCACTCCCATGTGAGACAGTGAATTTTGAATCTTGATATCTCTGCCAGTTCTGCAGTAGTCTTAATGCCATCTCATGGCTGGGGTAAAATCTCCATAGACTCTCTAGTTACTGATTTTGGAAAAGCTAATCGGTTACAGAATTACCATGTTGAGCGTAGCACTTAAAAATTTTCATGAAATATTACGAGAGTTTGTTGAAACAATATTTCAATTGAAGTTTAGTACTGTCAGTCATTTAAAGTCATGAAAGCTTTTTCATGGTCTTGCACTTACATTTAAATGAGATGAATTTCCCATTGGCTCAACACAGCATCACACAGTCCAAACTCTAAATTAGAATTAATCTTTTGTTCCGATGAAACAAAAAGCATTAAAGTAAAAAGAATAGTGGGAACCAAGACACCCTTTTGACTCCTATGCTTCGAAGCAATGCTTCTGTGCAGTCAGTGACAAATTGTCCATCACATAGTGACTCTGGGGGAGCTGGATTCTGTGGTTAGATTTACAATAGGTAAAGAAACGTTATTGACTTTGCTGTCTGCAAGCCAAAAAATTAAATTACATCTGGGGAATAATTAAAGTAAATAATACAGTCATACAGTAAATACAAAAGTAATTACAGTAATATTGTAGTGAACATTTTTGTGAACAAGCCTTTTTTCGTGATCTGTCTCATTATGATTGGGATACAATTTCACTGGCCTTGAAGTTCTTTTATGATGGTTTTTCAAGTATTGTAAATAAACACGCCCTGCTCCACCCGTTCAGAGTAAAAGGTTGAAATAATTAATGGTTTTCTCCTGAGCTGAGTAGTCTCCTTAAAAAAAGGGACGTTGCCTGGGTAGGGCAAGAAAATCTAAAACAGAGGTAAACTGTCTCCATTTTAGACAGCTTCATAATAAGTGTATGTTTTTTATAAAGAACTCTGATTATTACCTCTCTGAAACTACAAAAACATTCAGTGACCCGCAAAAGTTTTGGAAAACAATTAAACAAACTTCTGGCCATGTACCCTCTATTGAACTTCCCACCTACATTGTTCACAATTCCTGTATTCTGACTGACAAGTCAGCCATACATAATTGTTTTAAGGAGCATTTTATTTCTTCTGGCTTTTTATTTGAATCTGTTTACTGAAGAAATAAACTCTGATGTACAAATTGACAATGCTTCCACATGCTCATATAAGCCTACTGATCGCACATTTCCGCTTATGCCTGTACAGCGCCCTCAATAATT
Source organism: Gymnothorax reevesii (assembly GCA_029721435.1). Lineage (NCBI taxonomy): Eukaryota > Metazoa > Chordata > Actinopteri > Anguilliformes > Muraenidae > Gymnothorax > Gymnothorax reevesii. The sequence continues at coordinate 135,430,276 of CM056574.1, read as the reverse complement.
ATTGGCACCCCTGGTTAACATGTGTTAAAAGCCTTAAAATAAATTCAATTTTTATTGCAGAAGCATACTCTCACACCTAAAATTGTAGAAAAATGTAAACTTCTACTCTAGTGAATTTTAAGGGAAAAAAATCCCTGACTAAGAAATAATTATTTTTCGTAAAATCACTAGTTCCACAATTATTGGCACCCCTAACAATTGCTAGGAAATAAATGTAATTGAAGTATTTCTGTCATTTCTACTGTAGTATACAAAGTTGATCAGAGTATCTAGGAACATTTAATTAGTAATTCATCACTTCCTGTTTCTCTGAGGTATAAATATGATGTGACACAGAGGCCATTTCTCTTATCCACTCTTCAACATGGGAAAGACAAAGGAACACACCAGTCAAGTAAGGCAGATGTGTGTCGACCTTCACAAGTCAGGCAATGGCTGCAAGAAAGTAGCCACTTGCCTTCACCTGCCCATATCTACTGTCAGAGGAATCATTAAGAAGTTTAAAACAACTGGAACAGTGGTAAACAAGCCTGGATGAGGACGGGAGGTTATTTTGCCACCACGCATAGTGAGGAGGATGGTAAGAGAAATAAAAAGTTCCCCAAAGCTCACTGTTAAAGAATTGCATCAAATGGTAGCATCTTGGGGTCACAAAGTCTCCAAAACAACCATCAGGCGCTATCTACATGCCAACAAGCTGCTTGGGAGGCATACACGGAAAAAACCTTTTCTCACCCACAATCATAAACACAAACGTCTGGAGTTGGCTAAGCGGTACTGGGACTTCAACTGGGAACATGTGCTTTGGTCAGATGAGAGCAAGATGGAGCTTTTTGGCAACAAACACTCTAAGTAGGTCTGGCGGAACACAAAAGATGAGTATCCAGAAAAGCACCTCATGCCCTCTGTGAAGTATGGGGGAGGATCGGTGATCCTGTGGGCCTGTTTCTCTTCCAGAGGCCCTGGGAACCTAGTTAGGGTGCATGGCATCATGAACGCTTTGAAATACCAGGACATTTTAAATCAAAATCTGGTGGCCTCTGCCCGAAAGCTGAAGATGGGTCATCACTGGGTCTTTCTGCAAGATAATGACCCTAAACATGTGGCCAAATCTACACAGAAATGGTTCACCAGACAAAGAATCAAGCTCCTCCCATGGCCATCTCAGTCCCCAGACCCCAATCCCATTGAAAACCTGTGGAGTGAGCTGAAGAGGAGAGTGCAGAGGAGAGGACCCAGGTCGCTGGATAATTTAAAGAGATTGTGCAAAGAGAAATGGTTGAAGATCCCTCTTTCTGTATTATCCCATCTTGTGAAACATCATACAAGAAGATTCGGTGCTGTTTTGTTGGCAAAAGGGGGATGTACAAAGTATTAACATCAGGGGTGCTAATAGCTGTGGCACACATGATTTGATGTAAAAGAATTATTTCTTAATGTGGGATTTTTGTCCCACTGAATAAATACACTTGAATTAAAGGTTGGATTTCCCTCTTTTTTTCATTGTGGTCCTATATTATTTAGAAAAAAAGTGAATTTATTAAAAGCTAAAAAATACATCTTAACCAGGGGTGCCGATAATTATGGAGGGCAGTGTATCTGTTGCTGAGGTCCATAGAGAGTTACGGCATCTTAACCCTAAGAAATCAGCAGGCCCTGATAAGCTGGACCATTATTTTCTTAAGCTAGCTGCTGATTGCATTGCTGAACCTTTGTCTTTGATTTTTAATCTTAGTTTTATTAGTGAAATCACAAAAGTATGGAAATCTGCCTTTGTTCTTCCTCTTTTGAAAGGGGGGCAACCCTTTGACTTAAATAACGAAAGACTGATCTCCAAACTTTGTGTCCTAGCTAAAGTATTTGAAAAGCTTGTGAGCAATCAATTAAAGGAATTTTTAGATTCTAAGGGCATTTTATCAAATTATCAGTCTGGTTTTAGGAAAAAAACACAGCACTATGACTGCCGCTCTTCAAGTCACAAATGACATTATTGAGGCATTAGACTGCAAAAAATATTGTGCAGCACTTTTTATTATTGATTTATCGAAAGCTTTTGACACAGTTGACCATTGCATTTTAGTCAGCATGCTTCACCAAATTGGATTGTCTAAGTGAGCGGTAGCTTGGTTCTCCAAATATCTGTCTGCTAGAACGCAGTGTGTTCAAATAGCAGAGTTCACCTCCTCTTTCTTAACAGAATCCAAGGGGGTGCCGTAAGGTTCTGTTTTAGGACCTATTCTGTTTTCCTTTTATGTTAATAACCTTTGTTAAAACCAATCAAATGCTAATTATCATTTTTATGCTGATGACATCGTTATTTATTGCTGCTCATCATCTGTTATAGTGGTCATTAACTTTCTACAGTCGGCATTTGATATTGTTCAGCCCCGCCTGCAGAAACTAAACTAAAATTAGTATTAAATACAGAAAAACTAACTCATGCTGTTTTCTAACAGTAGTGAAATACCAATAAATCTTCCTTACATAATCACTGCTCAAGGCAGAGTAAGTGAACCAGTTTCAAGTTACTAGTATTTAGGCATTCTTATTGATTGTCAGCTAACTTTTAAGTCCCATATTGCAAATCTAGTCATTAAGCTCAAAGTAAAGCTTGGCTTTTACTTTAGAAATAAATCCTGCTTCTCTTTTCCAGCTAGGAAATATCTCAGCTACTTTCCTGCCTTTGCTAGATTACGGTGACTTATTATACATGAATGCTTGTGCACAATGTTTACGGTCCCTGGATATTGTCTATCACTGTGCCTTGTGGTTTGTTACTGGTTTAAAACATCTCAACCATCATTGTACTTTGTATTCTAAGGCTGAGTGGCCATCTCTGTATGCAAGTAGGCGTACCCGTTGGTTGAATTTTATTTATAAAACTCTCCTTGGGTCGGTCCCTTCTTACTTGTCCATATACCTTTTTCGAAGTGAAGGCCATTACAACCTCCGTTCTCAAGATATTTTGCATTTGACTGTTCCACGTGCTCGCATGGAGCTTGGAAGAAAGGCTTTTAAATATGCTGGCCCCTCTACCTGGAACATCCCTCAGAAGGACTTGAGATTGTTAGAACTGGAGTGCGTTCAAAGTCGGCAACACGTAGCAAAACATATATTTAAACGGCAACAGTAGTGCCCTGAACACCCCATTGTGTCACGCAAGCGTTGCAACAATGGCAGCCAAGAGGGCCATACTGGACATTCACTTGGAAGAATTCTCGGAGCCTGATGAAATAGGTTCAAATTCGTGTTTGATTTTTAAACTTTTTAAACTTCTACTTACCACAAACTTGTTGTTTGATGTCATCATCCGTGGTGAATAGGAATACCAACCGCAAGAGATGCATTCATTTTGTACTACCCTCATTGGATTCATTGTGCCACTGCCTTTTTAAGACGGCGCGGTTTATATACATGTTGCAGCTGATTGGATAACACCCCTGGCACACCCACCAAACAGGAGAAAACATACCTCAAAAGCCGTTGTGCACCGTTGCACACAGGTTGAAGGAAATGGGTCGTTCAACCCGGAAACCATAACAAAACGATGTGCACCGCTGTGACTTTGAACGCACCCCTGATTTCTATTAATGCCTTTGGTTCTATTTTAAAGGATTTAGAATGTGAAAGCATGAGAAACTGTCCCTGTGCTTAATTTACTTATTTATGTTTTTTTTTATGTTTTGATATCTGTGCATCAATGTCCTTGCATGAAACTTATATGTGTCCTTTTTTATGCTGCCCTCTTGGCCAGGTCACTCTCAAAAAAGAGATTTTAAATCTCAATGAGTCTTACCTCGTTAAATAAAGGTCTAATAAAAATTTTTTTTAAATAAAAGAGGTAGTTCACACCTCTTTTTCTTGCTCTATATGTGACATAACCAGGCGACATTTTTTTAAATGGTGCTCCCAATGTTCCATTCTAAGCAAAAATGGACAACACAAGAAAATTTAATACATTCCCTCGTCATAATTTCTGATGTAGGTTTATTTCAATAGTGTAAAAAAGATATGGTTTAGTTCCGATGTATGTTCATACCAATGGCGTAAAAGTGATATGCTATGTTCTCCAAGAAGGCTGGTATGGTATGCCAATGCGTTTCAGTAATTCATATGCGCAGGATTAAGCGCATAACCTTGCCTACTGTTAGTAGCTAACGTAATGTTACATATTTGCTATATATATATGGCATCCACTTGCTCACTTATAATTTCAACTACTTAATATTAGATAACCGTTTTCAACTTTAAAGTGTTACATGTTTGTTTGGAGGGTTACGATTTTTATTATACAGAATATTAATAAACGCCCAAGGACAATAACAGCATACATCTTGAAGAAGAACAGGCACACTCATTTATTATATTACCTCCAACCAAGCAGTACTGTGTGTCTTTTTAGCCCGTCAGTTTGTTTTCCATACAGTATTTGAAAATCATTTTTAGCTTTCTATTGCTTTTTTTCTTAAATACAATGATGCATTTGTTATTTATTTTCTGTTGTCCACTCTACAATAGCTCTGCTCCTTACTGTGCAGAGCCTCCGCCTGTCTTTAAGAAGTGTAGAATGTAACTGTTCTCCCCTTCTCTTCTGCTCCCCCACCCTCACTCTCTGCCGGCTGATTTCTCCCTTTCTTCTCACAATCTTCATTGACTTCAAGATCACTGTTTGAGCAGTTTCACATATGATGTCTTGCTACCAAATGTAAACATTTCAGTTATTGCGATGAAAGTTAAAAGCTTGCTATGAAAACATTCTTTTCATTACTCCTTTCTGACTAGCAGCATGTTTGCCGACCAGACAGCAGTTGGCCAGTAAACATAAGCTAGCACCGTCGCATACGTTTGGTGTTGGCATTAATCTATTCATCACATTCGCGTGTCTATCAGGGGTACATATGGTTGCAAATGCGTGATCCATAAACTTTTCAGTCAGCTAGCTTGTAAGCACTGAAAGAACAAACAGTGTTTTTCAACTTTTTTTTACACCTTGCGCTCTCCCCATCTCTTGGGTCATGGCTTCATTTATACCAGACTGCCATAAGAACGTATAGAAACAAACCTCATTGAAATACTTTACTTTTTAAACTATATTTTAGAAGATCTGCTAACCAAACATAATGCAGAAAAAACCTACAAAACCCAAAACCAGTGAAGTTGGCACGTTGTGTAAATCGTAAATAAAAACAGAATACAATGATTTGCAAATACTTTTCAACCTATATTCAATTGAATACACTGCAAAGACAAGTTACTTAATGTTCGAACAGGTAAACTTTGTAATTTTTTGCAAATATTAGCTCATTTGGAATTTGATGCCTGCAACGTGTTTCAAAAAAGCTGGCACAAGTGGCAAAAACGACTGAGAGAGTTGAGGAATGCTCATCAAACACTTATTTGGAACATCCCACAGGTGAACGGGCTAATTGGGAGCAGGTGATTGGGTATAAAAGCAGCTGCCCTGAAATGCTCTGTCATTCACAAACAAGGATGGGGCGAGGGTCACCACTTAGTGAACAAATACGTGAGCTGATTGTTGAACAGTTTAAAAACAACATTCCTCAACGAGCTATTGCAAGAAATTTAGGGATTTCATCATCTACGGTCCGTAATATCGTCAAAAGGTTCAGAGAATCTGGAGAAATCACTGCACGTAAGTGACAAGGCCGAAAGCCAACATTGAATGCCCGTGACCTTCGATCCCTCAGGCGATACTCCATCCAAAACCGACATCAGTATGTAAAGGACATCACCACATGGGCTCTGGAACACTTCAGAAAACCACGGTCAGTAACTACGTCGCTACATCTGCAAGTGCAAGTTAAAACTCTACAATCCAAAGCGAAAGCCATTTATCAACAGCACCCAGAAACGCCGCTGGCTTCGCTGGGCCCAAGCTCATCTCAGATGGACTGACGCAAAGTGGAAAAGTGTTCTGTGGTCTGACGAGTCCACATTTCAAATTGTTTTTGGAAACTGGACGTTGTGTCCTCCGGACCAAAGAGGAAAAGAACCATCCGGACTGTTATAGGCGCAAAGTTCAAAAGCCAGCATCTGTGATGGTATGGGGGTGTATTAATCCCCAAGGCATGGGCAACTTACACATATGTGAGGGCACCATTAATGCTGAAAGTTACATACAGGTTTTGGAGCAACATATGTTGCCATCCAAGCAACATCTTTTTCATGAACGCCCTTGCTTATTTCAGCAAGACAATGCCAAGCCACATTCTGCAAGTGTTACAACAGCATGGCTCCGTAGTAAAAGAGTGCGGGTACTAGACTCGCCTGCCTGTAGTCCAGACCTGTCTCCCATTGAAAATGTGTAGCGCATTATGAAGCGCAAAATACGACAATGGAGACCCCGGACTGTTGAACAACTTAAGCTGTACATCAAGCAAGAATGGGAAAGAGTTCTACCTGAAAAGCTTCAAAAATTGGTCTCCTCAGTTCCCAAACGTTTACTGAGTGTCGTTAAAAGGAAAGGCGATGTAACACAGTGGTAAAAAGGCCCCTGTGCCAACTTTTTTGCAGTGTGTTGCTGCCTTTAAATTCTAAGTTAATGATTATTTGCAAAAAAAAATTAAGTTTCTCAGTTTGAACATTAAACATCTTGTCTTTGCAGTGTATTCAATTGAATATATGTTGAAAAGGATTTGCAAATCATTGTATTCTGTTCTTATCTACGATTTACATAACGTGCCAACTTCACTGGTTTTGGGTTTTGTATTTCCATCAAACACAGACAATGCTAAAAATCAAAATGACTTCGGCAAAATATTTATTACATACTAAAAATATTGCAAAAACTCAGTTTAATACCCAGCAATACAATAGACTTTCCCTGTCTCCAACAGAAACTGGCCTCTGTTTCTCCTGATCTGCCCAAACTCATCAATTCTCTGAACATGCGACACTCAAGCGAGAATGAGATCCTGCTCCTGAATGGCCTTGAAGTCAGCAGCACTGAGTCCACCCACCATCAGGTAACTCATTCATTCCCTTTACACCAGCTCCGGCCATCATAATAAGTGGCACTGTCTGCATTGTGATGCGTTTCCTGCCTTCAGGGTCAGCGTTCGGCGGACGTGTGTCTGGTGCAGTGTGTAAGGGGCCAGTCTCCCACCCAGCCCAGCAGCATCATATACCAGATCAACAAGTTCCTGATTGGCCTGGAGTCCGGCCAGGACCAGCAGCACCACGGCCGCTCCCCAGGACTCCGAGGTGAAGACGATACTAACCGCTCTGTGTCCTCCATCGAGGAGGACTTCCTCACCGCTTCTGAGTACCTAGGAGATGAAAGTGAGGAGGACCAATTCAGAAATGGTGACTGCCCCAGATCAACATCATTTGTTTGCATTATCCAACAAGAGCTTTAGCTTTTACACACTCTTTCATGTTAACAGATAGCTTGTTCTTTTTTACCTCCGATGTGCAGGACTACCACGGTCAAATATCAATTAATTTGTTCCTTCTCTATATCACAATAATGTCATTCATCCTTCAGGTTACCAGTACTAATGTGATGTATCAGGATGTGTGATAAATTTATCTACCAAACTCTTCAGTGTCACTTATTTCTAGAATGCCATTTTTCATACCAGTGACACGTGAGTCGAGTCAGACATCTGCACAAGCGAGTAGAACACAATTTATGTGAAGGAGACATAAATCAATCTGTGAAGATTCCTATCACTTCACTTTGAACCAAAATAAATGATATAAGTTTTCGTACAGTCAGGCATCCCTAAATATTTATCCCTTTTTGGGTGGCCTGTCACCTCTTTATTACACTTAATCACGGCACCCTCACTCCTCATAGCATGCCTTCGCCATGTAGGCGAAGGCAGCTCTATTAAAATAAATTGATGCGTATCAATGACAACATGGCCTTAGGATTTCTGGGTCCCTCCTTATCTACAATTAATCTTTAAAATGAAATTGGCACCAATACAGTGTGAAGGTTATGTGGCTCCTTCACCTTTCCAATATGCATGAGCATATCATCACAAATAAACTCATTTGCTGAGGGAAGGAGGGTGTAGCATTAGACGGCTGGCTCTTCGACAAAATGAGAATTACTGTCACTCCCTTCAGATTTGCAGACTGGGCTGACTCTACTGCTGCACTTAATGACAATGTATATTTCTCCCTGCAGATACAGATAGTGGGGATGTTGTCATTAGGCCTCTGGAGGAGAGAGCACACAGAGGTTTGCCCCGTGGTCAAAGGGTACGCCTAAGTAAGGAGGACGGGAGCGAAGACTCGGAGGTGACCATCTGCGCCACATCTAAAATGCCTTCGGGGTCCTGTCCATGTGGAACTAACACGCAGAGAGTGGGCGATGATAAACAGCCCAGCCTCCTCTGCAAACAGGAGTCTGAGTCCGCAGGAAACTATGCAACCAACCTGGCGGAGTCTGTCCTTCAAGATGCATTCATCCGCCTGTCCCAAGACTCACCGTCTTTCACGACAGAGGCAGCTGTTTGCGTGTCCGCAGGCAATCGCACTGAGCATCTCCCGCAAATAAGCAATCGGTCCTTCGAGCTGCCCAAAATTGTTATTGTCCAGAGCCCTGATAACTGTGAAGGGGTGGCAGAGTGGCCAGACAGCGTGTCCTCAAATGCCTCTGCAGAGCAGGATGCTACTCACCAGGCCTCAGTGTCTGAACCCTGCCCCCTCCGTCTTCCTGGACACTCCCCCAAAGCTGTGGAACTAGCTTTAGCTTGTGCAGCTAATGTGGCTGGGACAATCTCCAGCCCCCAAGTTACAGAGCAGCTAGCACTGGAGATAGAGACAGAGAGGGATGAGGAGGCTGAAGTTAGAGAGGAGGACTCAATTGGCGAGGACTACTCCATATCCTCTGCAGTGTGCAGTATGGCGCAAATGGTAGGTGCTGTTGCTGTAGTGGCTGGGAGGGAGGATGAACCAAAAGGCGAGACGTATTCGCTTTCTGATGGTCTCTTGTCTGCTGCGCAAGCATCCACCACTGTCACTCTGCACTGTAACATTGCAGAGGGAACCAGTATCCAGCCCTTTTCTACCAACATTGCTGGGGTTCTCCTTGATGAGGCCTCAGCAGTTCTCTCTCAGTCTGGGGACTATAAGAGTATCTCAGCCTTCCTGGAATCTACCAATTACAAAATTGTGGAGGCTACAACGCATAAGAAAAGACCCAGCGTTGATAAGATGGAGGTTGATGATTTTGTACACGCGATTGCAGACAGTGTTTTCAAACATGCCCTCGAGAAAGCCATGAAAAGAAAAGAGCTGGAAGCTCCTAGCAAATATGTGGCTGACATCGAAGGCCTTCTTCTCGAAAGTGTCAACAACCTTCTGTTTGATGTACTGTGTGTCACATCAAAGAAAATCAGTGACATTTCAAAGTGTGATAAAGGGTCACTCGTTCGACGAGAAAGTGAGGTCCAATCCAGAGACTGTGAAACTGCCGTTAAGCCAAGGAGGGAATCGTTAAGCCAATTGCAAAATCTCCCTGAGTTCTGTCACCCTGAGAATCGTGAGCACCAGCAGAGTCTGCTTCACTGCTCGGACAAGCTTTTATCCTTTTCAGAGGAGGAAAAAGAAGAAAGAGAGCTTATAGAGAATGATAATACAACATGCTCAAAACACTTACAGAAAGCTTCTCCAGTGCCTGGCATGTCCTCCCCTATCAAAGAATCCACAGACCTCCAGGTACAGACTTGCAAGAGCATTAAGACAAGCTCTACTGATGCAAAGTATTTGCCCACTGAGCTTTCCCACCAAAATGAAAAATCAGGCATTATTGACAGGCTGAAGGACAAAATGGTGAAAGAGAATGGACATAAATCTTCTGTGTTGACCCCACAGCAGTCTCTGACCTCTGCAGGCCCTGTGGTCACATCAAGGACTGAAGAGGAGTATAGATCTCCTGTATCTTGCTTTGCAGATGATCTTGCAAGCACTGTGGTTTCCATGGCCACAGAGCTTGCAGCGATTTGTTTGGAGAACTCAAGTGGGAAACAACCCTGGTTCTGCGCACTGAAAAGTGGGTCCGGGGTTGGACCAGAGGCCTATTTTCTGCCTTGCCGCCCCTCAATGAGGAGGAAAGAGGTGCATAGTAACTCGGTAGTTGCAAAGAAACACCGCCCACCTCGTCTAAGTGAGATAAAGCGCAAAACAGAGGAGCAGCCAGAGCTAATGGAGCGGCTTGTTAATCGGGTGATGGATGAGTCTGTGAATCCTGATGAGCCCACTGACCCCTTCGCAGCATTTGCCTCCGAAGTCTCTGCTAAGATCATGAACTGCCCTGAGTTCAATGTGATGGACACCTCAAAACCGGGCCAGCCCAGGAGCAGGCTGCAGTGTGAGCGCTGGAGTAGGGGGAAGGCGGCCAGCTATGAGAGCATCCCAGAGGAAGATCTTGATTCTGCAAATCTAGCCAAAACCCTTGGCCTAGGAGCACGGCTTGGCCAGAATCTGAGTCGTGGAAGTTCCATTTCTAAGCAGTCCAGCTGCGAGAGCATCACGGACGAGTTTTCCAGGTTCATGGTCAACCAGATGGAAAATGAGGGCCGGGGCTTCGACCTTCTGCTGGACTACTATGCAGGAAAGAATGCCAGCAGCATCTTGAATTCTGCTGTGCAGCAGGTGGTGAGCAGGAAGAATGGGCACCTTAATGTGAGATCAGCTTGTGTATCAAAGCAGTCCAGCACAGAGAGCATCACAGAGGAGTTCTACCGGTATATGCTCAGAGATATGGACAAGGAGAACAGAGACTACAGCATAGCCAAAACTAAAGAATGGAGTAACAGCCTATTACCTCCATCACCACGGTCACCCTTCTGCATTCGCCAGTCGTCCATGCCAGACCGGCGATCGTCTGACTCCAGGTTGTCTGTAAACTCCCCCATCAAGGCAAACTCTTTTGATGGCTTTGCACGAAATGTGCATGGGGACACCCTCAACATCTATCCGGCAAGCTCGGTGTCAGCAGCAGGCTTATGTAAGTCAGACTCCTGCCTTTATCAGAGGGGTCAGACGGACCAGATTACGGACATGCTCATTCATGAAACCTGGTCCAACTCCATCGAATCCCTAATGAGAAAGAACAAGATCATTGCGGATCCAGAGGACAGCGAGGACCTGGAAGGGCTCGGTGAGTCACAGCCTCATGTTGAGTTTTTTGCCAACCGCCTGGCAGCAGACATTGTGGAGAGTGGGAAGTCTGTTCTCGGGGTTCAGCAAGAGGGCACAATTGATCGGCGGCGCCTTCCAGTGGGAGAGAGAAGGCGGGGCTTTAAACAGTCAAGGCCTGGCTCAGGCAAAGGCAGATCCAGCCAGGACCAGCCAGCCAGCGCCTGGAGGGGTGACTCTACCTGCATGACACCAACAAAGGTCCACAGGGACGTCCCTCTGATCCAAATTGAGGGAGATCAAAAGGATGAACTCACTGAGGCTGCTGTGAAGACCGAGTCTCACCCTGGGGAGATAACCCGAGTAATCCCTCCTCAGACAAACACTGAGAGAGCACCCGTGCGCCACAGCAGGTATGTCTTCGTTGTGGGTTATGGATTTGCAGTCTGTTAATCCCCTTGAGAGGAGATTGGTACGATGGAGGGACAGAGTAAATACAGATGAAAAAATATCAAAGGGACATGAAAGCCTCAAAAGGGCTGCTTATACTTCCGACACTGAATTCCTCGGCAAAGACATCAAGTCCTAGAAGCCCTCATATCTTCTCAAAGGAATTTTTTTAGCATTCAGAATGATTATTGCAGAAATTCAACAAATTTTCAACCCACTAACATTGTTCAACAACATGCCATCAATCTTGAGTCTATAACTTTTAATGTGTAGTTTCAGTTCACTTTAGATTTACCTCTAATTACTGCACTTTCCAATAAGTCCTGACTTTTGAGCCGGAAGGCGACTATGTAATTCAGAGGCCATTGCGTCTGGATTTCAACTAGGAAGGTCAATATAATGCCCAGTGAATAGGTGCTGGAAAGAGTCTCTCTCTTTGTTAACTCAGTTTCATGCATGCATACACGCACACACACGCAGACACACATGCACACACACGCACACGCATACATACCCCATGTTTGATTATTTAACAACCGCAGCAGCAGAAAACTGGGCGTAGAAAGAAACAGACTGTTAAGGAAACAGTGTACATATTCAATTATCATGGCAGCGACTTCTTTGTTTCTGAAAAATTGTAGAGAACATTTGAAAGGGCTCAAACACTGGAGGGGTGCCTTATCCCGTCAGAGTGGATTGGGATGGGGAAAAGCTAAAACAGTAGGACGGGTGAAATTTGGCTGGCGGGATGGGAGGGTGAAACCAGATGAGGTCCATTTAAATTGATCAGCGGGTGACGCTGCCGTTTGCTCTCCAACAGCAGTGAGAGTGAGGGGACAGCAGTGTGCGCATTGGGGGGGCAGGACGACCTCTCTCTTAGTGCTGGCAGTGAGGAGAGCACAGGAAGTTGGTCACAGATCGCCCCTGACGACGACCCCCGGGATGAGACCAGTAGCTTTATTCAACTGAGTGAGGGGTCAGTAGTCACTCGCTCCTGCTGTGCGGTTCAGTGCTGCTTGCCTTTCACTGGCTCATTGTGCTGGCACTGTTTCAGTTACTCACGCTTTCCTGTTTGATTTGCGCTTGTTCCTGAAAAGCCATGGACCCTCAGGTCTCGCAGCTGGGCTCTAACTTTGAACGTTGTAATGAGCTTTGTCTTTCCAGAGTTCTGCTTGAAGCCTGGGAATAGAAACGAAAGTTGAGATTAAGAAACCGAGGGGCAACGGGGGTGTTCTGAATTTAAATTCGTTCCAAAAAATGACCAGACCATCCAGTCTAATAAATTTGATTCCTGCCGGAGGAATCTGCGGCACTTTTTTCTTTCGCTGCAATTGGGTTGAGCTCACATTCATTATGCTGAGCAAAGGCGTAGACATATTCACGTAGCAAATTTATTGTCAAAGGATGTGGGTATTTGGGGGTGTAATAGGCAGCCAAACATGACTGATTCAAGGTGTTTTAGTTGCCAACCAAGTGACTGTAGATGTAGCAGGGTGATATAGAGATGGGGAAGGGTTTTTCTATGGCTAAAGAAGGGTATGTTTAGGGGACCAAAAAGGTGCTGACATTTAGTGTAGATTGGGACTTCAAGTTGCCACATTTCCAAAGCATCACTCTGAATATCATAAATGCAGCTAATCACCTCTCATCTAAGACAAACGTGTACTTCATTCACCTCCTCGTTCCTTTATTCCATCTGTGGTTAGTCTTCTGCTTGGCAACCATAACCTGCTTTGAATATTGTCATCTGTATGATGAAAGATGATGAATATCATGCTGAGAGCACGATAGATGGAGGTGAGAATAAGTGAGGGAGTACATAAATATGTGCTGCCAAAAAATTGTTCTGCTTTAGCTGGTATATATGAATCAATGTAAACTGGGATGATTTAGGTGTCATCAAGACTGATTTTTTTTTTTTCTCTGCTCAATTTGATGTCAATGCAAATGTTGAGAAAAGGTTTGAACTTCCTTCCGTTTGGATTTCAGGAATGGAAACAGCAGTGCATCCAGTCTAGGTTTAGCAGATGTGGAAGCCTTTTCTGAAATACATCCAAGTAGACCAATCAGGTAACCTACGAAACACGCTGTGAGTTTTATCTTGTGTCGCGGTTCAGGAATTATTGGACAAGTTTTCAGCGTGCTTAACAAATGTTCCTCTACCTCTTCTTCAGTGAAACACCAGAGAAGAAGAATTCTCTGAGGGGGAGCCTGGAGAATGTGGATGGTAAATATGAGCAGCACCCTCACCAACTGACTTGCTGTTTACACAGTGTGTGTGAGGAAAAAGACAAAGGAAGGTGCAGCTCTACAAATAACTGACTCAGAGCACACTACGCGATGACTCAGCTTGCTGCACAGCAAGCCTGTCTTGTACTAGGAGACTTAATGCTCACGTTGCATTCGCACAATGCAAGTTTAGGCTCCAAACGTGTGTGTGTGTGTGTGTGAATTTCTGACTGGATATATAAGTGAAATCTGTTGGCAGAGTCATTGTAGCTCTCCTAATCACCATCTGCAGGTTTCTGAGTCAGCAACACAGTCATTCAGTAGTTCATTCCCACAAAGTTTGGATCACAAGGTCAGCTTTAATAATTATCTGGGGGCTTTCATACAGCTAGCGGTTAGTCGGCAAATGTTAATGCAAAAAGAAGGGCCTGCACTATCTTATAGGTTTTTTCATTAGGGTCATTGCTGCAGTTACTAAACTTTGGATTCTTATACTTACACTGGAAATGCAAGCAACCTCGAGTAATTCTTTTTAGTGTATGTTATGAATATGTATTGCTGTTACGCTCATTCAAATAATCGGACTATGATTGGACACTAAATTTCCTACGTCTATGTATTAATGTACAGTTACAACCAAGGTTATGTAAATTCTCATTATATCCCCCACCCCCATCTCCCCGAAGTGTGCGTTCAAAGATCAACTGTACCCATGGGCAATGTTTACCCCAGTAACTGTGCCAAGGTTGCTGAGAATTACACCCATATACTTCTCAGCAACACAGACAACTGGCTTTTATCAATTGACAATAGGAATGACAACATATCGCTGGCTACATTTGTTAATTATTTACTTTTTTAATGAAATGCCTGTTGCTCTAATATCAAGACAGCACACAGTAAAGTTTCAACAGAAAATTATGTATCTTGTCCGTTTCTGCTTTTGCATTCAAATTTTCAACTCCAACTGAAACATTCCCAAGTTTAATTTCTTTTAGAGTGAGTTTTGGCAGTTTTCCTTCTACTTTTGCACAAATCCCCTGCAGCAGACAAGTTTAATAAGCTTAATGAAAAATTCATACCATTGAAATTTATTTGATTTCTTATTATTTTCGATACAAATTAAATTATGAAGTGAGCTGCATATGTGGTTGTACTCAGGGTTTTCTGTTGCTGAGGAGCTACAGTATTACCCGTGTCTTTCAGAGGGCATCTCAGGGCTGTCTGTGGGAGGCAGTAGCAGTCTCAGGGAGCTGCTGGTGATGAACTTTGATCTAGACCCTGAGGGCGTGGACGCTGAGCTACGGACAGCTTTGCAGTGGATTGCTGCTTCCCAGCTGGGCGTTCCAACAATCTACTTCCGGAGGTCTGAAGCCAGGCAAATGGGGAAGGTGGGCTCTCCTCAGGTCTCCAGCTCAAATATACTCACTACATATTCCTCGGTTTTTCCTCAAAAATACATTTTTTAACAGTGTGGTTCAAGATTAACTCAAAGTTTGTGCATATAATGTATAGAAATAGTAAACAACATCATGGAAATCAGTTGTATAAATGCATGCCTTTTAGCTGGCTTTCATTGCTTTGGAAGGCCTGAAGAGCTGGAGTTCAATCTAAAATATGCAGCAGGCCAAACATTATTTTGAATGACTGGCTCCTGTTATATTCCTCATGTTTTGAGCTTTAAAAAGGTTTTTCAGTGGAAAAACTGAAGAAAAAAAATCAGCTTGGTTACAGACCCATGAAGAGACAATGGAAACATTTAGACACGTACCACTGTGTAAACACATAAGTAATGCTTTGCATTATAAGATCATCTGAGCTTTGATAGTTTGCGGAGGTATGTGCTCAGAAAGACACTGTGGGCATGCGCTCAGATCAGGTAGTGCGATGCTGACTGTTTGTGTGTGTGTGTGTGTGTGTGTGTGTTTTTGGTGTCTTGCAGTTCCTGGAGGTGGTCCAGTTGGTGAATTCAAAGTCCTGGAGGGTCAGAGAGCTCTTCAGTGCTGTATTGCAATACTGCAGCTTCCAGCAGGAGGGTGGGGGCCAGATAGTGTGCAGCCTGTTTGAATGGCTGCTAAGGACTCGCTAGGCCCAGTGTCATCTGCCTTGGTCCACACAGTTAACCCCGTTCCATCACCATAACCGTTTTTGTTCACAGTCCCTCCCCAAGTCTTGTGAAGCTGTAGCCTCGCCTGGAATACAGACCAGCACATTCACCCGCACTACTACAGGCCCTCAGCCGACCCTGAAAATGAGGAAAAATGTTCGTTGACTGCAGAAGACCTCGATCCCTTTAAAGATTAGCAAGTTTCTCATGTTCAGATGCAGATGGGGAAAAAATTTTGTAAAACAAATAGCAAAAAATCCAGTATTGGATGTAGCAACTATAGTTTGCATTCAGAATTTTGTGACAGCAGTTTTTAAGGGTGAACTTGTGAACAAATTCTTTTGTTGGAATTACTTTAAATGATTACATTTTAAAACGTGTTTTACAGATATTAAAAAGGATTGTTGTTGGTTTTTAATGTATAAAACTCAGCAACTTGTATTGAGGGGAATCTACCCGTTTACACTCCTTATGACTTCAGATTTTAAAATCACTTTAGAATTAATTTATTCGCAATTCATAGAACTTAAAAAATGATTTTCTATAGTTGTAAATATTGTATATCATGAACTGCTGCACCTTGAAGTGAAGAAATACGGTGTGCTTTAGTTTTTAATTCCTCTCAGTGACAGAGGAGTAGGAATCACATTTGTAAAATTGAAAATATTCGTGAGTTAGTCTGTCTGAGTTTGTGTCCAAGTGTAATGTTTTGTCGGCATTCAAAGCACACAATTTGTGTCAACTCTTGTCTGTTACTATATTATTGAATGTATTGACCTTCTGAAGTGAATAAATGTAAGTAATGTGTTTTGTACTATCTATTTATTTTGAAAGGACTGGTGAAACGGGCCCATAAAGACTATCTTAGTTACTTCCAGCACATGTGCAGTTACAACTGAACTGATCTGAAGGGCAGATGCACACTTTGTTAAACCAATGACGCCACAATGACGTCACCATTTTATGGCAAATGTTTGTGAGGCTGTTTTATAAGGCTACAATAAGTTGTAAACTAATTCCAGTTACCGCTCTGACGCGATAAGTAATAAAACACAAAGAAAAACCTCAACATGGATCATTTTTAGCATCATTTCACGCCCATATATTCACCATCAATCAAGCATAAGTACCTCCAGGGTTGACTCAGATAACCCTATGCAGCCAAGCTACCACCTGCAGCAAGTTAGCCAAGCGTTTCCTTATTTAAACTTGCCTCATGTACCAGCTAAAATCTTGCTAGTGTTTAATGCAGCATATTACTCTAGCCTTGTGTTCATGCAAACTCAAACAACATTTAATTTAATTAATTTATCCTTTTTATTTTGTCAGGGACAATGCACAATTCCTAAAATGTATTTCAGCAATAACAGTCAGAGGCTTTTTACCTCTTCCAGCAAGAAGCCAATTTTCCATCAACGGTTCTTTTTTGCGAGTCTACAACCATTCTCTGCATTCAAAATAGAAATTCAGGCATTTCAGGCAAAGCACAGGGCAACTGCCACTTCGTAAGGAAGATTATTTTCTTTAGCAGATTTTGTTTAATAGAGGGTTTGGTGCCAATTTTCAGTATGCAGTGTCAAAATCAGGCTTCTGCAGTTTGTGGAAGTCTTTTGTCAAGTTAACTTTAGTGTAAGCAACACACCAATGTGATGTATAAATAAATATAATTCATAGGTACGGGGTTTTGGGTTATGGTGCACCTTGTACCAATCACAGATATAATAGTGGCCTTCCTGTTGGGCCTTAAGACCATACTACCATAAAAGTTGTCTGCAAAAACCATCTGACTTGGAAATTTGCCAGCCATGCTTTGGGACATGGGGAATTGAACGTACAGACTTCCTCCGTAAGACGTACCTGTAAGTTTTTCATTTTCCTACACCAGGCAAAAATGCTCACAAAACTTAGAGTTAAAGATACATCCACCCCTGAAAGCGAGAGGCATACTTGGTTAAACTGAATGGAGGTTTATGCCACCAACAGATTCTCCTGCCTGTTACTAGTTAGGTTACTTGCTGGTTTGTATCATTTAGATCTAACAACTCATAGTTCTTATTATTTGTATTTTCTGAATATGAGGAGTAAACTCTGTCACTTGGTGTCTGGAAGCCATTTCACTGTTGTACATGTTATTTGAGTTTCATTTTCTATTAATATAAACTGAATTAATTCCACTAAACTGCCTTCCTAAAATGGAAACTAACACTTGCAGACAGAAACTTGCTGAAAAAGATCAACTGCGCAGGCAGGCAGGGTGTAATCTGCTTGTGGATTTGAAATAAGAAAGTGTAAAACAGTTAATCGTTTACAGAAAAGGTTCCAGTTGGTTTACTCTGGTTTAGTCTTCAGTGTAGGCTAATTGCCCCTTGAAATTGGACAATATTTAAATTAGGAGATTGTAAGAAATGTCAGTCTTCGCTGCAGCACCACCTTTTACAATTAAATGTGAAAAGATACATTTAGAATTAGAAAGGCGCAAGGAAAGCACAGTTAATCAGTAATGTAGAGCCAGTAAATTGACTTGAACCTAAAATATCTTGTACAGCAAGCAGTCTGAGAACAGTGTGTTCCCAGAAATGATAATGTATTTGACTACCATAAAGTTGCTGTTCGGGAGAGCCGCAGTGGTCACAGATGATTGTGCTCACTAATGATTCCAATTTTGTTGCAGAGAGAGCACTGTTCTATGAGTGAAATACTAGGAAGACCCAGTTGAATATATTCCCATTTAAACTGAAAGGGTCAGTGAAAAATTGAGGAGGCTCCAGTATGTTTACGGTAATATTTTTCTGGAGGTTCCTGTTTGTTGTTTTTGCATGCACAAAAATCATATTAATTCTGAATGTTACAAACTGCAGAGGAAATCATCAAACGACTTCCAAGCCGGTTGGGCAAGCGTCTGTTGTTGCTGTGTAGTCTTCATTAAGCTGTGAGGCAAACCACAGTTTTTTTCTGACCGTAATGCAAGTCTACATCTGGGTTTTATGTCCAATAATGGATCATTCACAGGGTGATGAAAGCAGATACAGTTCAACCACAAAATTTCACAGGCATTAAGCTAAATGTGTTCCTACAAATATAATGTCTGCCCATATTACAATTGGATTCAAAATCAAAATGAAAAATGATCATGTAACTTTTGAATTTAATGATGCGCCCACTCTCTCTACCATCTGGTTATGACCTTATAAAACTGTTTGCACACATTTCCCCCTTTACCACAAACTGCAGGTGCTGCATTGAAGGAATTTGATTCCATACAATATATACGTTGTACAATGGTCAGCCAAAAAATTATGACACTAGCCTAACATACTGTTGCTCCTCCTCTTGCTGCCAAGACAGCTCCAAAACACCAAGGTATGGACTCTACAAATCCTCTCAAGGTTCCCTGTGGCACGAACGTTAGCAGCAAATCCTCAATTTCCAGCACGTTGTGAGGTAGAACTGCCGCAGATCGTGCTTGTGTTCCAATACATCCTATATATGCTTGACTGGATTGAGATGTGGGGATATTGAAGGCCAGGGGAACCTCTTGCTGCTCACAGCATTCCCAGACAATTTTGGCAGTGTGGCAGGATGCATTACCCTGCGAAAAGAGGCCACGGCTGCCAAGGAATACTGTCACCAAAGAGCGGTGGTCCTGATCCACAACGTTCAAGCGGCCATGCGTACAATGAAGGAGACACAGTCCGGCAGCCAAACCCCTAAATTTCAGTGAACCTGGTTTTTTCGGATAAAGTTTTTTTCTCACTTGGTTCTGATAGTCTAGCGCATGCTTATCATGATCAGAGGGGTGACAGCTGACATCCTTTGGGCAATTTTGGATATTAACCCCTTCATGTCCGACACGTGGAAATTATCAGAACGTGGGAATTTCGTAGGATGCCATGGTATTGATTCACATGAAACACATCAAATTAGTGAAATTTGATATTTATTTATACAGTGCTTAATGCTAGATGACATATGAAGCCCAATAGAACAGAATGAACCCTTTTCTTGGCATTGTTACAAAGCAAATTATCATAATTCTGCCAGCATGACTTTGAATGCCTTAAGTATAGAGGAAAGAAAAATGCAAAACGTAGAAGACAGTAATATGAAGTTTCTACCTATTCGTCAAAGCCTAGAAATCTAGCAAAAATACAAATAATATATTCACTAGGCCTAAAATGTCTGATTTTAAAAACCTTGGAGGTGAGTGAGTGAACAAAGCATAGTGACAAAACTGGCAGATTGTGGAGAGAGAACTGGCATTCAGAGTTTAATGAAACCCTAATGGCTAGTTCAGGTTCCTGTGGTACAAGAGCATCCAACACTGAAGCAAGCACAAAACATTGTGCAAGCCTTCATCCCTACAACTGCATCATTTGGCGCTGCAAGGGGACTGGCTTTTGCAGTCGCACCAGATCATTTCCAGTATGAAATTCGGAGCAGGTTCTGAGTTCTGTGGAATAGCAGTTGGGCAGAGAGATTTGTTTGTTGTGTCCTTTTTCCATCCAAAGTCTTCTGGGTTGAGTGGTGGAGGGCCAGAACCAGGATTTTACCATAGAACTGTCTGAAAATGGGCCCTCTTCACATTTTCAATGAAAGCTTCTCTCGTTGGTGGAAAAGCATTCAAGTCTGGAGAAGACATATGACCCATCACCATTCTTCTTAGCCCATATAAGCAGCCTTGTATAAGTTCCACAAATTCGATGCGTTTCATGTGAATTAATACCATGGAATCCTTGGAAATTCCCACGTTCTGATAATTTGGGCGTGTCGGACATGAAGGCGTTTTAAAATTGCCCAAAGAGTGTCAACTGTCACCCCTCTGATTCATGAAAAGCATGCCCTAGACTACCAGAAACAAGTGAGTTAAAAACTTTATCCGACAAAAACAGGTTCACCCTTGTATCGCCTGGACTATCAAGGGGATTCATCAGGCCAGGCAGCCTTTTTCTACTGCTCTGAGACTTAGTTCCAATGCTTACGTGCCCACTTCAGGCTCTTTCAAAGATGGACAGGAGTTAGCATGGGCCCTTTTTTATAGTCTGCAGCAAAAAAGCCTCATACCCAGTAGGCTACCATGCACTGCGTGTTGTAACACATTCCTCCTGAAACCATCGAAAATATCCAGTGACTTGTGCCATAGCAGCCTTTCTGTCGGTCTGGACCAAATGGGATTGCTGTCGCTGTCTTCACACATAAATTAGCCCTGGGCATCCATCACCCAATCACCGCTTCATGGTTTGTCCCTCCAGTCAGCATTGTTGGTAGATACTCACGACTGCTGACTAGATGCTCCCCACAAGCGTTGGCACTTTGTATGTGCTCCAACCCGGCCATCACGCCACAGGCATTAGGCCCTTGACAAAGTAGCTCAGGTGATATTTCTCCCGCATGAAACATTATCACGACAAGAACCCCATTCATTTACTGAATGTGTTTGTTCGTAAACCTTAAAATGTGCCGTTTTTGCAAGATAAACAAATGTTTTTCATGCCATCTGTAATTGGTCATACTTTTTTGGCTCATTGGTGCCCATTTCACTGACTTTTCCCAGCTTCTGGACCCACTGTCTTTTGCTTCGAAACAATGTAAGAGTGAAAGAAAGGTAAAAACCTATTCTAATGTCATCTTGGTGCAAACATTTTTACTGTGAAAGCCCCTGTACCATGATAAAACAGCAACACTAATAAATTATTACAGAAATTTAATACAAACCAAGGCAGTGTACCAAGGCAGTGTAACAAGCATCCATTTCTAAAGATGACAGACAATTCAATGAATTTATAATCACATCTTTCCTTGTTAGAAACAATGTGCATATTTTTTCTCGTTAGAAAAGCATGATCAGAGCTCAGAGTGAAAGAAACACGTCTTCTAAGAGTTCTCAGCGAGTAGATGACACAGTAGGGGTAATGCGTGGGTGAGATGGAGAATTAACTCTTTCCTAACTGGCCTAGATGATGACAAAATGGCCAAGGAAAAACACTGCCACACTATAAAAATTCATTAAAATATTTAATATGCAAGCTGTCGATGTCATAGGCTTTCTATCTTCTGATGAAATATTACTCTTTTCCAAAGAACTTCCGGAAGAAAACTTCTCTGGAGTACAAGCAAAGTCCAACTCAACTCTTCCTCGGAATCCATAACAGATATGATTTCCAGATCACTTTCTGTCGTTTTGATTGATGTTTTTCGAGAGATGATGATGAAAAACAAAAAGGGCTGCAATGCATTCACAACAGTCGCTGTGTCCAAGCGATTGTGAACAAAGGATTTTTCTAAAAAAATAACCTCATGTGCTTCGAGGAGCCAAATTATTCTGACACTGGACAAACATTTTCACATTTGGGCATTAACATCAACAGAAAGAGCAGATTCTCAGCTTTCTTTTGATGTATAACAAGAAGTAATTGGCAATACAGAGGAAATAATTCGATTATCGTTTTCGTTGGTCATATCTGACCGGGATTTGGCAGTGCCGATGGGAAAAAAGTCACAACCAATAGGAAGAGATGAGAAGAAGTACTATGCATATCCAATGAGAGGCTGCTCTGATCATACATTAGGCATGAAAATACTGCATTTTCTCCTCAACTACAGGCTGTTGAGCTAAAGGGTCAGTACACTTCAAACAAATTTTAATTTGAAGACTCACCAAAGCAAAAGGCAAAGCGCTGGGTTTGCAACCAAATCAAAGAAACTGAAACAAAATGAATCGCCTGCTGTTAGTCAACAGGGTCATTTCACTGGTTGAATTTTGAGCCTTGCATTTCCACTAAACTTCCAGCTTATATTATATCGGTCTGCCCTATGTTCATATGGAAGATTAACCATTTTAAAGTTAGACTAGCCAAAGCTGTTCACCATTAAACGAACAGACCACGATTCGCGACAACACTGGCATTTACCCCCTACCACCACATTCAACAGCAGTTCAACAGCCATTTCCGACATTCCATATTTGATTTTGTTTGAAGTCTACTGAGGCTTAAAGGGTGATCTTCGACCTGGGTACCATCATACTGAACCCAGGGGACAGTTTGTTCATATTGAAATGTACCTCAGTTTCTGGCATGCGTGTCAAAACAAACTCTGCTTCCCTTACCTTTTTATGGAACCAGGATACATTTTGAAACACCTTCCATGAAACTAGGTACATGTCAATATATCATGTTGTACCCTGGGTACTCCTCGATGGTACCAAGGTCGAAGGTGACAGAACAATGGTTCCTCATACAGAGACTGAGGAGTCACCTCCATCTGGAGTCAGAGGCAACATGATCTCCGGTCAGCGCCAAATTCGGCAGGTGTTGTCCTTACTGCCTGCAGGACACATAAAGACAAAGAAAACGGCTTTGTATAGCAGGTCATAGCAAACACAGCGGTCAGTGTGTGGGAATGCAATGGGCTCATTACCTGTGATAATGGTGTCACCCTCGTAGTTGAAGGCGCAGGAGAAGATTTCATCAGTATGTCCTTCCAGAACTTGTAGGCAGACCCCGGTAACGGCGTCCCAGAGCCGTGCGGTCTTATCAGCACTGGCAGTGAGAACTCTACCGCCCTGAGGGCTAAAACAGATCTGTGAAGAGAGGGAACAGTGAGAGACCTTGAGGTGAGAAAATGGGAGAGAGATGGGGGCTAAAATGAGGGGCAAGGACAATGTGTGCATGTGCGCGCGTGTTTGACTTGCTTGCGAGCCCCCAAAAGATGCAACACCAGATTTCTTCATCCTGATGAGGACCTTTTCAGCTCCCCACAAAGAAATAGAGCTATTTTAAGGTTAGGTTATGGATCAAAGCATCTCTGAAGCAGTAAGGCCTCTGAGGTCCTTGCAACCAGCAGTGGTGGGTACCTATTTACAGTGGTCTAAGGAGGAACAAACCATGATAATGCGACCGTGTTGGATGCCCGAGGTTCACTCATGCACAAGTCGCAAAGAATTTTAAGGATACTTCTGTGGAATGTGTCACAACACACAGCGCCTCCCACTGTGCTGCGTACAGTGCTTTGTAGCAGCAGACCAGTCAGAGCGGCCACTGTAACCTCAGTCCACCACCGAAAGCACTGACAACAGAGAATCAAAGCCCTGTGTCATTTTGTTTGTGAGTTTTTTTTTTTTTTTGCATTTTTACCCTTCTGGTTCCACCGCTCCAATGCCTGTGCAAAAAAAAAGATTTTTCGAAATTTGGCTAAAATAAAGTCCATGAGTACAGCTGTCACTCAAGAAGGTATACGGTTGGTTTAGTGAGACAATGTATGCATTTCCTTACAACCACATGAGAATAAAACAGTCTTGTGTCCATGAAATGCGACTGTTGCTCATGATGTGCTACCATGCACAAACAGTGAACTACAAGCAGATGCCTATTTCGGTTTTCAATGCATGACCTTTGAGCAAGGTGATGATGGGAGACGAGTGGGTGATGTAGTTCTATTTACTTCAACCTTAGCAGATCAAATGCAACAGTCTGCTTTCCAGGCCTCAAAGTCTTTCATCAATGAAAATGTTAGCAGTGTTCAACCTCATTATCACAATGAACAAAATGGTAACTCTTTCCAATAATTAATTTCATAATGGACTTCTAGAAAATCCCACTCATTTTTCACCAAGACACAGGATGGACAGAACCAAAATTTAATTCTGCTGACAAAACCACATGCAAATTCTCATCACTCTATGACTCTCCATGGACACCTGAGCCTCAGAACTGGACCATGGAGCTCTAGGAAATGTTTTGCTGAAAAACCCAAGATTCGAGAATTTAAGAGGCAATTAGTCTGACAGCCATTTTGGCGGCACGAGGGAGACCGACACATTAGGCGAGTGGTTTTAATGTTGTGGCTGATCCGAGCATTTTTTCTCACTAGAAGGAGTCCATCTCATAATATTCACTCAATGTCTTTAAGACAGCCGTTAATCCAAAATGTGAAAATTGGCTGGGATTATTAGACGGTCTCTTCTCACTACTGTCATATTATTTAAGTGTGTTTTTATTAAGCCCTCCAGCTGCAGCGCAATAAATGTAGTTAGAGGGGAAAAACTGGGACAGTTTTCCAGACAGGAAATGGAAAATTCAGGAGGGGCTGACATTGACAAAGCACAGGCAAGATGTGAGAGCACAGATACATCAGTTGGGGGACACAAGAGGGAGCAGGGGAGGGGAGGAGGGGTGCTTGGTGAGAGAGGAATCAGAAAAGGGGAAATTTGGCAAAATGGTGGCATAAAACTACAGTAGACTTTAAAAATCGAAAATGAATTAGTTTCAAATAGGCCTTGGTCATCTTGAAACATTGCAAAAGACTGCTAATCTGAAGCAGAGTCACTTTTTCAGGGTGACAGCAACACCTCAGTACAAAATGGCCACCGTAGTGCCCTCAGCACTGACCGCACAGCAATCACGTGACTCAGGAGTGTTTCAGAGGGAATGGTTGATCCCTGGAGGGGGTGGGATCAGAGAGACAGCAAATTGCTGGTGCTGAAATGATCACAGATCTGTGAGCGTGTTTTGCCTTCCTGGATTCAGAGCGTCCCACGCACGTTCACACGCAAAAAGCCTCTCGCTGGCAGAGAAAAGTAGCAGCCGCACTTCTAAAAATGACAAGACAGTTTTCAGAAGCCCGATTTGTAGAGCCGGAGCCCCCACTGTTATGGGAAGAAAACTGTCTGAGGGGAAACAGCATCGATCTCACAGCCATTATCTCAGTGGCTGTGATACTCACAGCACAGCCAAGAAAAGTGCCAAGCTGGTCTGGGAAATGGCTGCCGTGACCTGGAGCAGTCGAACCTGCTGTGTCGCAGTGATTGCTCTGCTTCCAACAATCCACACCCTTCTCACCTTAGAGATCTCGCCCTCGTGTCCCTGAAGCCTGGCAGTACACTCGCCCGATGCAGCCCTGTACACCCGCGCGGTGCCTATAATTCAGAGACGGAGAACCCTATAACTCCTTGTAGCGTACAACAACAAATTAGCTTCAGGATAGAATAAGACCTGAACATCTGAATCCACATCTAACAATCACAGTTGATAAGGGCTGCCTGAAATAAGACACCGTTTCAGACCAACCTACCATCGGCGGAGGCCGTAGCTATTAGCTGGCCAGCGGAATCAAAGCAGACATCGAGCACCTCGTCTTCGTGACCGGCCAGCGTCATCATGCATTTCCCACTGTGCGCATCCCAAATCTGATTGGCAGCAGCAAGAAACACAAGGTGAACGGCCTGAAAAGCCTAATTTTACAGTTTTAATTTCACAGTCAGACTCTCTGCAGCCTGAAATACAGGAAAAGAATGAAGTGTACACCCTGCCATCCAATTACCAGTCATGGTGTGAGAGCAAATATTTAATTACAGTTTTCTTAACTGAACATGCTAATGCCAATGTTAGATATTACTGGTCAGTCAATAGACCATTAGCACATTATGCAGAGCCCAGGACTCCATAATGAATATTGCTACATTTTACAAAAGTCTTGTCTACAACACGCGGACGACATGTGGCTTATTAAATTACCACAAAACATTAAAGATGCTTATAAAAGTAAAATCCCACATGTTCATCAGTTTCTGCTTGACATAATCATTGTATATGCATATTGCATAGAATATGACTATTACAGAAAGTTTTCATTACCAGTATGCCACATTGAGCCTGAATAGATTATCTATGCTTTCTTAACCCGGAGCTAATTTTACCAAACGTCAGGATAACCTTTTCTAAATCGGCTTGGCTCAATTTATTCTACACAGTTGAGAGAGTTTGCTCTAACATCGATTAATCATGTCAAACATCTAGACTAGATATTTCGGCAACTCTGTTTATACACTTTCTACAGGTGACATTTACCAGCTCAGAGGTCAGACCTAAAACATAGGGCAAGATGCTCATGCAAGCCCACTTTCAATTATGTGCACAAAAATGCTGCCCCCTTGAGGGTGGGATGAATGCAATGTAATTACTCATAACAGAAAAGTTCAAGATAACGCACGTTTTTTTTGTAAGTTCCCAAATAGCAGCTTCTTCAACTTACAGGAGCTTTGTAAATGGCAGCAGCTGAAGTGTAAAATATCATAAATCCATTGTTAAACTGGGAAATAAATTCTGCTATCAGCCATACTGCTGCAGCACTGAAGCCAGACCTTGGAAAGAAGTTGTACATGGCAACTGTCTCCAAGCATGTGTCGGTGAACTGCATTATTACTCATCTAGAAGGCGGGCTTAAAATTTCGAGAGAAAATGCACTCCAACAGATTCGGAATCCTCACTTTGGAGGTCTTGTCCATGGACCCAGTGGCTATAAGGGAGCAATTCCAGTTAAACTGCACACTGCTGATCTCTCCTCTGTGTCCTATTAGAGTGTGAATGCGCCTGCAAATCAGGAAAAACAGCATTAGGCAATCCTACACCACAGACACAGCACAAGAGACACAAAGAGAGAGACAAAGAAGAGAGAACGGACATGAACACAGAACTTAGTACGGGGACACAGAGGAAGAGATGGACACAAACGGCCCATAAAGTCCCCACCTGCCCGATGAGATTTCCCACACCGACACCGTATGGTCAAAGGAGCCGGTGACCAGACGGTCTCCCACGGTGTTAAAGGACAGAGCGATGACTTCAGCAGAGTGGCCCTGAGGAAAAAAGACCAGAACATGAGAAAGCAAGAGACAGCCATTTTGTTAGGTCAGTTTTGTAAACGTTCGAACACCTCAGCCATTTCCTTTCAAGAATAACGTTCAATGTGATGAGCACCATTTTGGGCACTATGTGTGACTGGCTTGGAAGCAAAATGGCAACAGACAACAGGCATTATTTTCTTTTCTTTATACCTACTATCCATACAAGTGCAAAATATTATTCAGGTGGCGCTTATAGATATAAACATTTTCCTTCCATTTGAGTTCCCTGTAATGACTGCAATTGTGGAATACGATGAAGATTAGATTTTGTCATTTGTATGGTGACAAATTACACTCGACTGAATAACACAACCACTAAAGTGACAATATCCATACGGAAAATGGTGCTCATTGCATCCGAGGCTATTTTTCCCTTACGAAAATGGCCGGGGTGTTCCGAAATGCTTTTTACAGCACAAGGTAAACAAAGAGAACTTAAGGCCCAAGCAGATCTCAGGTTCTCCCAGAAAGACTATTTGGAAAATGTCTCTTGTTACGGGCCGTCACAGGGAATACTTGAGAGATGAATCAAATGAAGCACTAACAGCTCTCCTGTGTCCTCAGTAAGGCATGTTCACACTGCACACTTTGATACAGGCAGGAGGGGTCGTCAGGAACAGTGACCTGAAGAGCCCTTTCTCCTGCAGTTTCAACTTCTCTCCTTCCTGCTTCTCCATCTGCACATCAATATCATACCTCAATTTCTTCAGTATTTCTGAGTAAATATGTACTTGAGAGTAACCTTAAAACCCTTAACCCCTTTGTGAAGATATAGACGCCGGCGTTTACTTAACTTAAATTTACTTCCTAAATAATTCTGTAATTGAATTTCCAAATGTTTTGCTTCACTGGAATAATTTTCCAGAATCTCTGTGACATGAATGATGAGTTATAAAGCCTAAATAGGCTCGTGCATAACAGAAAAAAAATTGGCATTATTTGTATTCTGTGCAAAGGGGTTAAAGGAGTGCACCTGTTTAAGGACCATCAATATACAGCAGGAAGTGAGGTCCTGAATTATTGGCACCCTTGATGAATACAATGCGTGTAAAACACAGATAATAAATCAAATGTTAAGCGCAAAAATTTGGGCAAACTATATACTTTCATTTTAATGCATTTTTTTCTCCATGTTTCAGTCTCTCCAGTAAAGTTAACTCATAAAAATAAAACACAGGCATAAACATTACAGCCACCTTTACTCTTATTCTAAATAGAGTAAAATAAAATAAAATTGGTGATACTTTTACATAATACAAAATATCCCATACAAGAGGAACTATAATAAGTCATTCAATTATTTCCAGTATTTCTGGGATAAAAAAAAGTCAGGAAAAATATTTGCAGAATCCTGCTCCCATCCATCACTGCAGGGAATGAAGAAGCACCAGTTGAAAAGGGAGAGATGGTGTGAGGTAATGGGCTCCAAGAGCAATAAATGCGCCCCTGTGAGTTTTTTGAAAAATATTTATCGTGTCTTTCGCTTTCAAAAGGATTTTGGAAAAAAAAAAAAAAATATATATATATATATATATATGTAAATATATATATATATATATATATATGTAAATATTTATATATATATATATATATATATATATATATATATGTATATATGTATGTATGTTTGTGTGTATGTATATATATGTATATATATATATACACATATATATATATATATATATATATATATATTTTTTTTTTTTTTTTTTTCCCCAAAATCCTTAAGAATTTTAAGAATTTTAAGCAAATACACTGCCCAGCCAAAAAAAAAAGTTGCACACTCAAATATTTAGTTGGAACCCCTGTAGCTTTGATTACAGTGCATATTCATTTTGTCATTGTTTTGACAACTACATGCAATGTCAGAACATTTATTTTCGATCATACATGCCATAATTTTTGGCCGAGATCTTGTCTTCTCGACATAATGGTTGAACCATTCGGTGGTCTTTCTTGAGTACATCCCAATAACTTTTACTGTGTCTAAGATCAGGACTTTGTGGTGGCAAATATGTTTGTGAAAATGATTCCTCATACTTGTTTTTGCATTCATGAGTTTCTTTGCTAAATACAGGCCAATAAGTTGCCTGTTCTGAAATACTGTAACATCTTTTCCACCAGCAAGGGATGTGTCTTCCGACATGATTTTTTGAGAAATGAGTTGCGATGCGCTTCATCAGTCAGGGGGAAAATGATTATTGCCAGCTGAAACATATTAGTAACTGCAATAATGATCCAATTCTAGAATTTGTTCATTAATTTCCAAACGGTGACTTTTTTTTTGGCCGGGCAGTGTATGTTGTCTTCTTTTTTTGTTAAGCAGCCATTTCCACTGCCAATTTAGTTTTCAGTGAGATGACAGTTTTTTTCAGGGGCTGTACCTTTCTAGATAACATTATTGTTTATTACATGAATCCTGTCCCTTCATTTTCATCAAGGGTGACAATCATTCAGGACCAGATCGAACCGCCCACTCCCTTATTCATAGGCTACAACACTGAGGCATCCCAAAAGCACTGGCATACAATATTGAGAACAAAAGCACAGATGAGTATGTGCATGAGAAAATCGTGCTGTCGCCCACATGGCGATATGGGCTGAACAGATACGCACGGTCAGCGTGGCCATATCCTCTCCCGTCTTGATGTCCCACAGCTTGGCAGTGGTGTCCATACTCCCGGTGGCCAATATGGTGCTCTGAGGGCTAAAAGCCAGACATACCTGCCGCACACAGATCAGGGGAATAACAGGCCGTTGTTGAATAGTGAACCTTTTCCACAGCCTATGATTAGGTTGGAACACGAGCGACTAATACGGGTGACAGGTGCAGAACCATAACAGAAAAACAGAGTGATTTCAGAAGCGACACACGTACGATCTCTGCCGTATGCCCTCGGAAGGTGTGATAGCATTTGCCAGTCTCGGCACTCCATAACTTGCACGTCTTATCAAAGGATCCTGTTGCAACCTTGTCTCTGAATCGTGGAAGGTGTAAAAACAGGGAACAGAATAGTAAGTGAAACACATCCAGGGAAAGCAGGTGATTAAAGGCAGTGAATCTGGGTCGGATAGAGGACCGCAGCGAAGGGAACAGGGGCGAAAGCGACGTAGGCAGGTTACCCGTAGGGGTTGTTGAACGCAATGGCGTAAACCACATTCCTGTGTCCCTCCAGCGTGTGCAGCTCTTCCCCCGACACCGTGTCCCATATTTTACAGGTTCTATCATAGCTGCCAGTGATGAAACTGCAGTGGGAGACACCGAGAGCAAGAAACAGAGGGAGGGAGCAGTTAACCTCTCTTACATCCGTCCCTTGAATACAAATGCTGGGTATCTCAGCCAGTTCAGCTGCAACCACATGAACTGAGAAGATAAACTCACCTTGACCCTGATTTATTGAAGGCAACATTAGTCAAGGGCAGGATGTGTGCTTGGAGTGCCTGCAGAGACACACCCACAGGAAATCCATTCACAGCCCATACACGAGGCTCCTTTAATTCATTCCAAATGAACACGCTTGACCAATAACTTTCACACTCAATTAATGAGGCTTTGATGTGCTAGGGCTGCCTGCACTCAGTAATTGTGTCCTGCTGCCCTCCATTGGTTTTAAGAGGAATGAACGTGGATAACAATCGGAGCCACAGAATGTTACCCAGTCGTGGCTTCTCTCTCATGTCACGCTCAAAAACAAATACGCACCTGTTGAACTGCCTTTGGAATATTACACAGCACCTGTGGCATTAAAAAATACTACAAATTTTTTGTCCAAAATAGAGCAGAGCATGAGAGGAGTGTCTGACCTTGAAGAGGTAGAACCTGTGGTCTTCCGGTTGGCCCAATTTCTCCTGCAGCCGAAGGATCAGATGTTTGACCTGGCTGGCTCGGGAGGCAGTGATGAGTGGCTCTGTCATTCGGATCTCAGCGATTAATCCCTCAACATCCGTTCTGGTACGGTGGAACAGGGCAAGGATATTGTTACTCTCAACATTTACTGTACGTACAGTAATTTCAATGCTGTTCTTATTGAAACAGAAGGCATACATAGTTTTTTGCATTGAGCATCATAAAAAATAAAGGCATATAAAGTTGCTTACTCAGGAGAAAGATCCAGAAGATCAATAGATTTGGTCCTCAGTTCTCCCCCTTTCTCAAACTCCAGAATTATTCCTGTGAGTGAGTAGCCCGCTCCATGTCAGCTCATTGTAGTAAAAAAACGATTTTTTTTTTCTGTCTTGGCAGGCAAATATCTACCCTAGTAAAACACTGCAGTCAAAAACCTGTTGCATATCTGGATCAAACTTTTGAACTTCTTTTTTTAATTCGTATATTCTTGCTGTTCACGTCAATGGCCTGTTATTTATTCTGAGTCATGCACGATTAAGGGTCAAAATTATACTCCATTACGTTTAATTCAAACCCCATACGTATGCAGTATGTAACTAAATGTGAGGCAGGCCAATTTCCTGCAGCATTCAACACTGCTTGTTAAAATCGCTGCTTAGTAATAATTGAGTCTAACGATGCAGAACTCAGTGTATCGCGTAACATTGTATCAAGAACTAAACGGCATTTGCTGCGCTGTAATTTACTTCATTGGGTACAAGCTTTCTTAGTGGTAGAGAAATTTAGTATAACTGACAATAACCATTTAGTCTTGCCAGTTTGCTTCGGAATGGAGTGCTTTTTCCCCCAAGCAACCTGTTACTCAAACCTCATCTCGCATTTCGGAGGGCTCGTTAACGCCAAATAAACCCATCGAAAGAACAGTCTCAACTCTGGAAATTCGTGTAGAACGAGAAGAACAGCAGTACAATTCATCGGCACTCTTATTAACCGCGAAGCAGGAACGAAGATGAATTTGGAGAGCTTGAAATCATTACTAAGATATAATAATATGATAAAACTGAATAAAAATTAAAATAAACATTAAAGGAACAACATTCAACTCAATTATCTGATACGACAAGCAGTACAATATACTTCCAATATATTTAATTACCTGGAGGATAATATCGAAGCAGAAACCTTTTCAGCCTCATGGTGACCAAATACAAAACCGTAAACAAACCGTTTCTATAGATACTCTTGTCTATGGGTCTAAATGTGCCTGCAATGCCCCCCTCGGTGCAATTACGCATACTCGCAATAACTAGGGGCAACAGAAGCAAAGTTGATAACAGAAAATATAAAACTTGTTGATATTAATTGGCCGCCGGGAAATGACTCAGACCAATAATTTCAACGAATGTCTCTACGGTGCAACCTAGCAGAACCACAAGTGCACGCATAGATTACGGAATAATCAGTCCAAGCATTTGAACTTCAGATCAAGAATTCTACCCTCTGAAGTTTAAAACAAAGTAGCCGACTGAGCACTTTCAGGAAGTTGAGCTGTCTTGAAAGTTGTAGGAGTTCACCCACAAATTTCTTCTTCTAGTGTTAAAATATTCACATTTTAATTTGGATTACATCACTAAAATATTCCTCATTGTATAAGACAAAGTTTAATCATTAAAAACTTTTTAACTTAAATTTTTATGTTCAGAGTGTTAAATGAGAAATTCGGAGGAAGTCTGAAATTTTTTGATGAAGTGTTTTTATTTCATTGCTGAAAAGTTGTTTCCAGATTTTTATGGTATCTGTGCAGTGGTCGAGTATAGATGCCTCTGATCCTGGAGAAGTGAATGGAGCTCCTGGTCATTGTTACCATAAGGCTTCCTTTTTGCACATTAAAGTTTTAACTGGCATTCAGAGATGCAGTTACTGTGCAAATTGCAATACTTAAAGGTTTACCAAAGTAATCCAGAGCACGTGTCGTTTTATCATTCATTGATAAATGATGGTTTTCAATGAGGAGCCATTTGAGAGATTGGACATCACGGGCATTCAGCTTACGCATGTACCCTCGCCCTCCATGTACAGAAATACCACCAGATTCCATGAGTCTTCCAATTATGTCATGCAGAGCAGAGGGCAAAATATCCAAATCCCTCCCTGTCTTTCTTCGAGGACCTTTGTTCTCAAATGTTTCAATGATTTTCTCACAAATTAGGGGGGAAATCGGCAATGCTCAAGTCCTCTTAGCTCCTGAAAGACTACGCCTTTCCTGGGTCCAGCCTTTGGACAAAATCATAATTACAACCACCTGCTGATATCAGCTGCTTCAAATCATATCTTCATTCTTTCTTTTTTCTTTTTTTTTACCTCATCTCTAGTCCTACATTTTGACTATCCCAACTTACTTTGGAATGTGTTGCAGGCGGAAAGACAGGAATGGTTGTGTATTTACAAATAAAATGAAGTTAACCAACAAAACATGGAGTATCATGTCTTCATACTGTCTGCAATGAAATACAAAACCTAAAACCAGTGAAGTTGGCACGTTGTGTAAATCGTAAATAAAAACAATACAATGATTTGCAGATCCTTTTCAACCTATATTCAATTGAATACACTGCAAAGACAAGTTACTTAATGTTCGACAGGTAAACTTTGTAATTTTTTGCAAATATTAGCTCATTTGGAATTTAATGCCTGCAACATGTTTCAAAAAAGCTGGCACAAGTGGCAAAAAAGACTGAGAGAGTTGAGGAATGCTCATCAAACACTTATTTGGAACATCCCACAGGTGAATGGGCTAATTGGGAACAGGTGGGTGCCATGATTGGGTATAAAAGCAGCTTCCCTGAAATGCTCAGTCATTCACAAACAAGGATGGGGCGAGGGTCACCACTTAGTGAACAAATGCGTGAGCTGATTGTTGAACAGTTTAAAAATAACATTCCTCAACAAGCTATTGCAAGAAATTTAGGGATTTCATCATCTTCGGTCCGTAATATCGTCAAAAAGTTCAGAGAATCTGGAGAAATCACTGCACGTAAGCGACAAGGCCGAAAACCAACATTGAATGCCCAAGACCTTCGATCCCTCAGGCGGTACTGCATCAAAAACCGACATCAGTGTGTAAAGGGCATCACTACATGGGCTCAGGAACACTTCAGAAAACCAGTGTCAGTAACTACAATTCATCGCTACATCTGCAAGTGCAAGTTAAAACTCTACAATGCAAAGCGAAAGCCATTTATCAACAGCACCGAGAAACGCCGCTGGCTTCGCTGGGCCCAAGCTCATCTAAGATGGACTGATGCAAAGTGGAAAAGTGTTCTGTGGTCTGACGAGCCCACATTTTAAATTGTTTTTGGAAACTGTGGACGTTGTGTCCTCCGGGCCAAAGAGGAAAAGAACCATCCGGACTGTTATAGGCGCAAAGTTCAAAAGCCAGCATCTGTGATGGTATGGGGGTGTATTAGTGCCCAAGGCATGGGCAACTTACACATATGTGAAGGCACCATTAATGCTGAAGGGTACATACAGGTTTTGGAACAACATATGTTGCCATCCAAGCAACGTCTTTTTCATGGACCCCCTGCTTATTTCAGCTAGACAATGCCAAGCCACATTCTGCACGTGTTACAACAGCATGGCTCCGTAGTAAAAGAGTGCGGGTACTAGACTGGCCTGCCTGTAGTCCAGACCTGTCTCCCATTGAAAATGAGTGGTGCATTATGAAGCGTAAAATACGACAACGGAGACCCCAGACTGTTGAAGAACTTAAGCTGTACATCAAACAAGAATGGGAAAGAGTTCCTCCTGAAAAGCTTCAAAAACTGGTTTCCTCAGTTCCCAAAGGTATACTGAGTCGTTAAAAGAAAAGGGGATGTAACACAGTGGTAAAAAGGCTCCTGTGCCAACTTTTTTGCAATGTGTTGCTGCCTTTAAATTCCAAGTTAATGATTATTTGCAAAAAAAAATTAATAATAAAATTTCTCAGTTTGAACATTAAACATCTTGTCTTTGCAGTGTATTCAATTGAATATAAGTTGAAAAGGATTTGCAAATCATTGTGTTCTGTTTTTATCTACGATTTACATAACGTGCCAACTTCGTCATCGGATCGGTGATGCTGTGGGCCTGTTTCTCTTCCAGAGGCCCTGAGAACCTAGTTAGGGTTCATGGCATCATGAACGCTTTGAAAAACCCGGACATTTTAAATCAAAAACTGGTGGCCTCTGCCCGAAAGCTGAAGATGGGTCATCACTGGGTCTTTCAGAAAGATAATGACCCTAAACATGTGGCCAAATCTACACAGAAATGGTTCACCAGACACAGAATCAAGCTCCTCCCATGGCCATCTCAGTCCCCTGACCTCAACCTCATTGAAAACCTGTGGAGTGAGCTGAAGAGGAGAGTGCAGAGGAGAGGACCCAGGTTGCTGGATGATTTGGAGAGATTGTGCAAAGAGGAATGGTCAAAGATCCCTCTTTCTGTATTCTCCCATCTTGTGAAACATTATAGGAGAAGATTAGGTGCTGTTTTGTTGGCAAAAGGGGGTTGTGCAAAATATTAACACAGGGGTGCTAATAATTGTGGCACACATGATTTGATGTAAAAGAATTATTTCTTAATGTGGGATTTTTTACCCACTGAATAAATGCACTTGAATTAAAGGTCGGATTTTCCTCCTTTTTTCATTGTGGTCCTGCATTATTTAGAAAAAAATCGGAATATATTAGAAGCTAAAGAACACATCTTAATCAGGGGTGCCAATAATTATGGAGGGCTGTATATATACATATATATATATATATATAGAGAGAGAGAGAGAGAGAGAAAATAGTGATGAGGTTTATTGTTTCTTTCTTTTTTATGTAAGATGTTTATTTTTTGAATGAGCAGGATACATGCTCTGAGTGACTCTAAAAAGCTCTTAAAGCCCAGCAGGCATCGAATCCTGAAGCAGACAGGCTACCCCAGTAAAACATGCCAGTTCTCTCTGCTGGCAACTGGAGAGCCCTGAGGCGAGGCACAGCTCCTAAAAGTGAAGTTTATAGCAGAATAATACTGAATACTGCAACTGAGACACACATTTGTCCACCTGCTCTGTTAAAATGGATAAAACCAGTGTAAAAATGCAGTTCCATCTGATGCTCCTTTTCGGTCATTATTTTGATTTTAGATTCCTCAGCTACCATGCATTTTTGACGTGTTAAATATGCTAGACATCTTCCTTGGTGACAATTTTTTCTTTACTTTAAACACTACACTGGAGTTCCCTTCCTGGGAATGTAAAAAGAAAATTTTTGCTTACCTAGAAAAAAAAAAAGTGGATAACTCTTCAATAAATGTGACAAATTGAAAATCATACAATGAAAACACAATTTCTTCCATAATGTAGGGCCAGTGTTTCCTTGAAAGACAAAGCCTGAGCAAGATTCAATGACTACCTTGTACGAACTCACACACACACACGCACGCACACGCACACACAAACCATGAAGTACAGCAGAGACCTCTAGTGGTAATGCAACACAACAGCAATCCGCATGAATGACTTATATTCTCCAACTAAATGCACTAATTACGAAGACATTGCCATGTAATGTGGTAAATGTCTCATCTCCAGAGAAAGGGGAGGGACGATCTTGACTGCACTTTGATCAAGTAGCTCATTAACAGAATGCATTTATGTACACACGTGACATGACTGAAGCTCAAAGGTTAATCAAGTTCCATTGTGCGTATTAATCTCACGCCTGCCAAGAAGGCGTACAGACTCACCTGCTCCAGTTCAGCAGACCTTGTTCAGTGAACATGGACACAATAAGGAGGCTACGAGCCGGTTGGGGTTATCCCACAACCCTGCTGTGTGTCTATGGTTTCTTCAGTGGCACCAAACCACTGGAACCATTCCTCATCCCATACCTGACGGGCCCAGACAAGAACCTCACCACAGAACAGGTACCGAGCTGGCACCAGAACGACCTAGTGAAACAGCCATTGCTCTTCGACCAAATTTTTGCCAAAATCATTTCTGTTACTGTGTATTTACATGTAATGCACTTTGCGGAATACTTAGTACTAAAAATTTTATTATTATGACAGAGAATGTTATATTTGCTATTATCATTATCATTATTATTATTATTATTATTATTATTATTAACAATAATGCGCTAACATGATGTGATAAAATAATTCTATTAATCTAAAATTAAACCTTTAATGTGATCAATAACTATTTTTTGTAATCGCATCATTGGAAACATACCTCACAGTTTAGCAGACCACCAACAGGTGCCCCCAGAAGCATGACAAAGTAAATAAATGATTGAAATGGTCAGGACTATTGTGACTCCTCCCCTTGTTACTCCCAGGTGGCCAATCAAATCTTCCCTGTATGGACGTATTCCTACCTAGTAATTCTGTTTCCTGTTTTCCTCCTCACCGACTACCTGCGCTACAAACCAGTCATCATATTCCAGGGTGCCACCTTGTTGGCAACTACAGCAATGCTGCTGTGGGCAGAAGGTGTTCCAGCCATGCAGGTCATGCAGTTCTTCTATGGCATGGTAACGGCTTGTGAAGTGGCATACTTTTCCTACATTTACAGCGTGGTGGATCTGCAGCACTACAGAAAGGCCACCTCCTACAGTCGCAGCGTCCAGCTGCTGGGCTACACTCTGGGGGCAGTGCTGGGTCAAGCTCTGGTTAGCACTAGCCTCATGTCCTATGACAACATCCTGATCATGACGCTGGTGCTGACCGCCATTGCGCAGGTGACCTCTCTCTTCCTGCCCATGCCACAGAGGAGCATGTTTTTCCACCGTTGGGAGAGCCGAGCGGCATCGAACCCATCATCAGCCGAAAATGGGCCCACAAGCACTTTCGGAGAAGAGGAGAAAGACGCAGGGGGATTCAGGCCCCCGGAGGCAGGGACAGTACAGGACACCCCCCAAAAAGGCTGCCTTCAGGTCATACAGCACCTGTGGAGGGACACACTGCAGTGTTACACGAGGTCGCTGCTCTCTTGGTCAGTCTGGTGGGCCCTGGCCACCTGTGGCTACAACCAGACTCTCAACTATGTGCAGGTCCTGTGGGAGCATGTGCAACCATCTCAGAACTTCACCATCTACAACGGCGGCGTGGAGGCCCTGTCCACCCTCTTCGGTGAGCCAATGGCTGCCTTGCCAACCTGTTACACCTGTCAGTCAACACAGCATCATCATATGACCCAAAGGGCTGCCATTTATCCATCCAGTATAAATTAGTAAAATTTAGCCTGGTTTAGGTCAGGGAATTTGTTTGAATCATGTTCTGGAGTAGCCATTACCCCAAGCACAGGGAAAATAGTGTTTTGGGTGTCTGTCAGTACAACGTGTGCAATATTTTGCGAGCAACCTCTTTCGGCAAAACTTCAGAACTTAGCCATTTTTCCCCGCCGTCACCAGCAACAGGGGGAAAAATGCTGGCGCTTCAAAAGGAATAAAAAGTCGCACTGCAAAGCAGAGGTGACTATCATGTCGCGGGTTCGATTCCTGCCTCATACCAGTCGGAAGTGTTTTTAAGAGTAGCGCAGAATTGGCCATTGCGCTACAGGGTTGCACATTGGGAAGGGACTGCCGGGAAGGGAAAATAATATTTGTCTTGTTCGTTAATCAAGCGCCTCCTGTTGGCTAGACGGGCGCTCGTCAGGAAGATTCTAAGCCTGTTCATGTCCGGGTATCCTCCGCCCTCGTTCTGAACTTGCGAAGATTCAACCAGTGCGTGTATAGGAAGCGGTGGCTGACAGGCGCATGCTTCGGAGGAGAGCCGCGATCTGTCTACACTCTCCTGAATTGGCAGCAAGGGGTCACATATGAGCAAGCTTTGTACATAGTTCACCAATTGATTTGGGTGGGATTGGAGATGCCAAATTTTTCAAAGAAAACAAAAAAAAGAACGAAAAAGTTGGCAACCTTTCAGAATTCCAAACCACACTTTCACAATATAGTAATAGAACAATATCTTAATTGTGATGGGAAATTGCAGTTACGAGGAAAATGCTAACAAAGGAATAAGTTTGACATCCTCTCCATATCACAAACAGTTGGGGAAGTCGGTCATTGTAAACCATATTTCCCCAACAGTTGGAGGAACAGCTTCTTCCATTATAATTATCTGCAGCGAAGGTAACCATGTGGTCCATATAGGGGCCGCCTCCGCTTATGGCGTAGGCTTCGTGCAGGTGGACTGGGCGACCTGGGGAGAGCTGGCCCTGGGATCCTGCTCTGCCCTGGGGGCAGCTTCTCTTTTCCTCATGACCTTCATGGGCTCCATCTGGGTGTGCTACGCTGCCTATGCCATCTTCAAGAGCCTGTACATGCTGCTGATCACCATTTCCATGTGAGTGTGCAATATCCTGGCCCATGTTCCTCACTGAGACATGGCGCTCCTTAAGAAGGGGCTCCACAACACTTTACAACAAAAGGCACCCTTACAAAATGCATGCAGGCAGTCACAATGGAGGTTACACTAGTGACTCAGTGGAGATAGAAGTCCAGGAGCTCATTCCAATTGCATATTTTTTAGTCAGTTGCCACAGTAGATCCCAGCTCCGCTCCTTGCATATATCCCTACCAATTTCAGCACCAGAAGTGAAATTTAGAGGGTGGGGGTGGGGGCACGGGCACAGAATATCCCTTTACAACAATTATTAGTCCTGGCTTGATCTCTATCATTTTCTAAATTAACAATGCATTCATGCCGAAAACACTAAAAACTATCAGGCGTCACTAGTTCTCCCCATTAAAGTAAGGCAACTATCGTTCATTCGGACACGCACTTTTGTGCATTTAAATCAGCATTATTGAAAATTGCACAAAGGCGTTTCAAATACTCCTTTATTTCAATTCAACAATTTAAACGATCATGACGCGCAGATTAGATCGCCTGATGTGCCCGAAAAGGTAGCATGGAAGTTCCAGAGCAGTTTGAATTTCATAAAACATAAACCTGTTTATAAGTAAATTATTTTTCTGTACTGAATTTAGCCCATTATTTTGTCCCAGTTAGATCGCATAGATAGAGAAGCCGTTCTTCAATTCCCAATGGATTATTACTATAATTGGAAAACGACTCAACAAGAAAAATGATAGACAATTAGCCAGGACTAATTGTTGTTATAAAGGGATGTGTTCGTGTCCCTCCCCAAATTCCAGTTCTGGCGCCGAGACAGACCCCTGTTCTGCATAATTCAGATTTCTCCCAGATTTAACACACCTGATTTGGCTGGCCAATTCACTATTTGAGCATCTGATGAGCTGAACTGGGTGTGTCAGATCAGGGAAATATCCACAACGTGCAGGGTAGAGGTACTCCAGGATCAGGGTTGGTCAACACTGGATTTCGATATTCCCCTCACCTTGTACAGGTTCCAGATTGCAGCCGAGCTGTCCATGGAGCGATATGCTTTGATCTTTGGGGTCAACACCTTCGGCGCTCTGGTGCTTCAGACCATACTAACGGCAGTGGTGGTGGACAGTCGTGGTCTGGGCCTGACCATCATCCCACAGGTGAGGAACGTGCATTAGCGCAAGTGCTGTAGATACTTGCACGGGGTGTAGGGCCTAAATGAGTGTCAATATGGATGAACAAGATTTCACAAATGATATAATAACCACAGGGTGTCTCCACTGTGTTACAGTTCACCGTTTACGCAGGTTACTTCTCAACCATTGCGGTCATATTCCTCCTGAGCAGCCTGTACACCCATGTGAGAAGATGCAGAAACCATGCCTTCAACTTTGCTGAAGGGGACACCGCCTGACCCAAAAAACTAGCACCCACTGAAGACAGAGACACAGATGAGAAATAACTCTGAACATTGCGGAAAGAGTGCTTCATGGTCCGTGGAAGTTAATTGATTATCCAGTGTATCCTAGAATTACATCTGTGAATTCAGTGCCCGTCACAGTAAATCAAAGCTGCCCAAACCTGTTCCAGGAAATTCGACATTCTATAGGCTTTAACTTCAATCCTAATTTGGCACACCTGTTTCTACAGACTGGGGCAACGCTGACAAAAGCAATTTGCAGCCATTATGCATACTTCAAAAGAAAGCAATAAGAATTATAGGCTACATAATGTTGGGTATAGGAAACATACAAATACACTGTTTAATACAATGTCACATGCATTTAAATTTATGGGCCTGGTCAAAGTTAAAACTGCAGTAATCCGGCTGCCAGATAGCTCACTCGGTAATACATCACGTTGCAAATCAGAAGTGACCATCACGTTGCGAGTTCGAACCCCACTTTGTACCAACTGGCAATGGTCGGCAGCTTTTTCAGAGTAGCACTACAGGGTTGCAAATTTGGAAGGGACTGCCAGGAAGGGAATATAATAGTTGCTTTGTTCGTAGCTCAAGCGCCTCCTGTTGGTCAGGAAGATTCTAAGACTGTTCATGACAGGGTATCCTCCGTTCTCGTTCTGAACTTGCAAAGATTCAACCAATGAGTGTATAAGAAGCGGTGGCTGTCAGGCACGTGCTTCGGAGGAGAGGCGCGAACTGTCTACACTCTCCTGAGTTGGCAGCAAGGGGTCGCACACGAGCAAGACTTGCACACTGTTCACCAGTTGGGCATTCCAGATTAGGGTGGGATTGGAGATGCCAAAATAAAAAAAAACTGCAATAATCATGTTCAAAGCAAGAAATGATTCACTTCCGGGTAACATACAGAAAGTAAAATGTTTTGTGACTGGGAGGGGGGCTACAACTTGAGAGGAAAACTTAACTTTAAACAGTAAGTTCGTACAGCTAAAAAAAGTTTGTATTTCTGTGTGTGGGGTGGATCTGTGGAACGGGTTGGCAGATGAGCTCAAAGAAAGTATAAATGTAAATCGCTTTAAATGACTGTAGAAAAAACAAACCCTTGATAGGTACTGGGAAGAATAAAACCTGTTTTAGGGTTATCAGGATTTATTTGGTATCACTGAGTACATTGTAAATAATTTAAGAATGGAATATAAATTTGGGTTTTAAAAATGGGAGACTTGAGTAGGTAACCATGTGTACGAAATTGTGCAAATAATATAGGAAAGCCTAATAATAGGAAATATGTTTAAAAGTGTGCACAGAATTTAAGTTAAAAGAAAAGTGAAAGAGGGGTCGGAATATATAAGTTTTGCTTCCTTCTACTCCTTTTAAAACTTTTAATTTCTTGTTTTTTTTTTCCAAATCTTTTTTTTATAACATTATTTTGAACCAAATTTAAGACAAAGTTTTTCATACTGCTTATGGACATCAACAAGCTCTCCAGCTGTTGAATCAGGAGTGCTTTGTTGGGGTTAGAATAAAACTCACTGGGACAACAGGTAAAGCATTAAACAGCCCAGTGGCTAATAAACTAATAGCCTCACAAAATGCCCTCATTGCCTTGAACATACTGTGAACAACCCTTCATTTCACTCCATACAAATCACCTGCGGAGAGACCAGAGCTACGGTATTGAGATCAAACAAATTCAGATGTGATCCGCTCATTTGCTTTGACTTTTTATTCTTAATTAAAAGTAAAATCTAAATACAAGGCAGATGAAAAGTGCTATTACAATAGAGCTAGAAATATATATCAGATTTCCCAGGGCTGCATGTCCTCTTGTCACCGCGACTTTCCGCCCAGCCAATCACCTCCTTTCACAGCGCCCAGGAGGCGGGGCTAAACCTTTCACGTCCAACTGAGTGCAACGTCTTTAGAATGATAGCCATTTATAAATCTCTCTATTTTACAAAATGTTCCAACACGTGAATGAGTTGTACAGAAATACAAAAGAGTTTTTTTTTTTTTTTTAGTTAAAATCCATTTTTAATATATATGTACACGTTAACTTAAATTTTCTTAACACCCAACGTAAGTGGTCTTAAGTCCGCGATGACCAAGCAAGCACCTGAGGACGTGACGAGAGAGCGGCCAGCGAGAATCCAGGCAGAGCTGCAGGTGGTCGGCCACGTCTGCACGTGGAGTCACAAACCTTGGGGCAGGCGAGGGATTGGAGGCAGTCTCTCCCACCCATGGAAATGGAACACAAAGCATTTTTCTCCTACTGTCTGCGGAGACTCTTGTGCCTCCTGATCCAACCAAACAGTAACATTTCCTTTTCTTGATTTTTTGCCCCTTTCCCCACAACTACTGAAACTCTCAGTAGCCCAAATGCTTTTTCCCTGTAACATACATATGGTAGAGATACCAATACTGATATGCACGAAGAGCAGAATTTCAAAGAAAACGGTATGTACAGAAATGCAGCATAACGAATGTGATATTTGCAATAACTTAGCATTAGCCAGTTTCAATATACATGTGGCTATGTCTGAGTGCGTTTGTATTTGAGTGCGTGTGTGTGTTGTGTGTGTGCGTGCACGTGGGGCCAGTTCACAGGTTAAATACAGGAAGTGGAGAGGCCATCCTTTCTGCACACCGTGACCTTGTTCCGCTTAGCCACAGATGACGTCACAGCTGCTGTCGTTTTCAAAACTCAATATAAAATACAAGTTTTAGAAACGCGTTTTAAAGCTACAGGTGAAACAAAATGGCGCAAGAGGTGTTGGGGCTCCAGACGTCGCCTCCTCCTAGTGGTAGCTTGTTGCGCTATAAGAAGGGGTTTGTCGAGGAACTTCCAGTGGGATATTGTGCGGCAGGGGCTCCGTCCTGTAATGCGGAGACAAAGACAATCTAGTCATTCCCCACACATGGCCCGCAAAAACGAATGCAGCGGCACTGCACTCACCAAGAAAGGGTTACTTGACACGCCCGGTCCTGCCAATGCTGGGCCAAACGAGGTCACTACAGGCTTAGCCTGTCCAAAGGCTGCGAACCCTGCAC
The DNA here is from genome assembly GCA_029721435.1 of Gymnothorax reevesii. NCBI lineage: Eukaryota > Metazoa > Chordata > Actinopteri > Anguilliformes > Muraenidae > Gymnothorax > Gymnothorax reevesii. The sequence continues at coordinate 135,385,989 of CM056574.1, read as the reverse complement.
CAACGAAAGAGGGAGAGGGCGAGGGGGGGTAGGGAACAAGAAAGAGGGAGAGAGAGAGAGAGAGAGAGAGACCCAGTTACAAAGGAACTAGGGCAAGAACACTCAAAGAATTATTCAAACAAATGAGAAAGAACGCAGGCACCGTTGGGGTGTGGCGGGTACACTGGAGGCTGGGGATAAGAGGCCTGTCCGGGGAGAGGCTGAGGGAACGTCCCGCTGAAGCTGGTGGGGAGGCTGTAGGCTGCTGCGTTCCCAAATCCCGCCGGCATGCTCATCGAGCCCGTGCCGAACGAGGCTGTGAGGACAAGGAGAGGCAGGTTCCTGACTGATACAAACAGGCACTAGCACACCAACACACAAACACAACTGGGCTCTAATACCGGGTCTCCGCTCAACTACCCGTCTAACAGGGCAGCCCATGCATCCGTTTCTCCAGAGTATGGTGAGGGAAAGATGGACACCCAGGAGATAAGAGCTCCCTGGGCTTGGATGGCTGCACTGAGAGTCCTACAGCCCTACTGCAATTTCACATCAGCTGCCATTCTGCCCCAATTCTTTTGCCAGTAGTCATTTACCACGAAGTGACTGGAAGCTGCGAAACTAAAACTTGTGTCACCACGCCACAAAGCTGAAGCAGAATAATTGAACGATGACCTTCCACAGCAGTAAGATGGCTCCATTACCACTGTGGAATGGTAACATCACCATTCTCTATCTTAATATGACGGCAGCAAAGTGCGGACGTTGTCTAGACGGAGCATTATGGGTGATGAACAGAGTCCTCTTTGAGACTGTCCTAAGTCAAAATAAGTTTCTGACATTAAATATTCCTCACTCAAATGCAATGCCTCCATTTATCATTTTAATTCTCACCTTGGCCAAGTAAGCGCTACCTTTAGCAAGCTATAGCCAAGTCATCCTATGCGAAATTAACATGAACGTTAGCAAGGAGACGCGTTAACTAACTTCCAAAAAAAATAAATAAAATAAAAAACTTTGATGTGATCTCTAGTGTTCTGATTTTACTGATTGTGTGTGAATGAAGCTAACGCCCCACATAATATCCCACATTTACCATTTGGTGGTAGTGCATTCAAATTTTAGCATGGCACCGGAAAAAAAGAAAAAACCATCACAGGCAATCAAATAATTCATTGATTGTTTCTCAAAAACCCCATTACCAAATCAAACTGCAGAGGGAGAGGGAGGGACAGGAGATAGAGGTGGGGATGTGCAGGAGGCAGAGGCAGATGAGCCAGAGGATGTGTGAGCTTTGCAGCCACCAGACACAAAAAAACAGGCAAAAAGCAGATCAGGCTGGGATCCAGAGCGGCCGAAGAGCCCAAAGTACAGCCAGTGGTTACACCGTTTCAGTCTGGTAAGGCCCACATACTCACATCTTCAACAGAATGTTGGATAGAATAAGTGGAATCTTTATAACATTTCTGTTCTAAGTGCTGTTCTACAGTGTGGAAAGTGAAAGATGAAAGTAACGTCCTTAAACTAACTTTCAGTTTATTTAGGATTGTTCTGCTGCATCAGGTGCCAACTTGAGAGGGCAGTAGAATGTCCCTCAGTAGATGATGTCCCTCATCAAAGAGGATGTTCATTGAGGTCCACTCTGAAGCGTACAGGAAAGAAGTAATTGATTCACGCGTGGGGTCCGACAACACAGAGCAGCCTTCCAGGCCCAAACAAATTAGACCAGAGTAATGATTTAAGACCTGGTTTTATTCCAGTGATGGCATAAGAGCATAATGACTGATGCAATGAATCTCAATTTCCCAGGTCAAAGCGTCGCAGCAGCCCATGAGTTCTTATGTGAGGAATAGTCAGAACTGAGAAAAATTAAGAGCAGCATGAGGCCAGCCAAATTTGTTATTGATTCTTTTCATGGTGACAAAAGCATCACAATTTAATGGAGCTTGATTTTATTTCTATCTTTTTACACTTTCGATGCACTTTATCTTGATAAAATTGAGCATATTAATTTGATCTCATTCTGCAGTTATTTCCATTTCACTGAATGTGCGAAAATGCACCTTGTCTTGATTTATTTATGGAGAAAAAAATCTTTCATCATTTTCTCTCATGATCTCAAGTGTGCATTGCATAGAAATTGAGTTTGTGGAAATATGAATTGCAGGCAGCCCACCACACTGTACAACTGACCAACGCATCGGGGCGCAGTTTCTTTTTTTTTGGAGGTACCACTTGGCCTGAAAAAAATAATGCTGCAGTGACCTAAAAACACAAGAGTAACTGCTGGGTCATTCCAAGTCAAACCATCAGATATACAAAACATCTGTCACCACGTAGACATAGACTGCTTCCATATTTCCACATTTGATAAATATGTATTAGTGATGAATAAATCCGAAATTTCAGCTCATTTGGACCAAAAATGAATTTTTGATGAATTATTTTCCGAGGGTACTGTAGGAGTGATTCTTGAGATTACCCCTCCCCTGTTCAGACACCTGCAAAATTTATATTGATCAAAACGCATCAAGAATTTTTGGAGTGATCTTTCTAATATAATAGAGGAATCAGTTAAAAAAATAGAAGAAAATCTAAGGTGTGCTCTGGACATACAGGGATTTGAACAGGTGGCATTTTAGAATTTTTTTTCACATTTGGCAAGGTACTGACTGCAGTTGATGATGAATTCATGATAAATTCAGCCTGATTTATATTCAGCAAACACAAATGAATGAAAAAAATTCCAGAGCCTATGCTGGGGTTTATATTGGGGGTGTTCTGGGGACCTAAACATGGAACTGCCTGAACAAAAGGCACTTTTGGTGTCCTCATAGCGTCACAACCAAGGAAGGTTAAGTAAAATAGACTGCATTTTCAGATTAAGCAGTATAAAATTAGCTTAGATGCAAAGTTCAAAAGCTATAGGTGAAATAATAAAAAAATGTAATGCCTTGTTAAATACAAGAAAAATGTTAATTGACTGAGACCGTAGCCTTCAAAAATAATTCACCAAAAATTCATTTTTGGTCTGGATGAGCTAAAAGTTCGGATTTGCCAGTGATATATATTTATACAGCTGCATACAAAAAAATAGGCAAAATTGAGAAGATGGTGGCGAGACCCATTTGATGACCTGACATGGAATGACCCCGCAGTGTTCCTCATTGGAATGGTGACTGGTGATTAGTTTTCCAACATGAATGTACAGCAGCAGTTTTCACATTTTGATACTGAAGGCCTGTTACAACGGCACTGGTCCATCAGCACAAACCATTTGACGTCTATGCCTCGGTGGTCATTTTCAAATGTCTTGCTCCCCATGCTGAAAGAAAGCACAGCTATATACATCCACACCAGCAGAGGGCAGTGATGCGCATTCACTTTGACATGTTGTACTGCTCGCAGACCAACTAGCGAGCAGGGTGAAGTTGAAAGTTGGTGGTGATTTGGGGGGGGGGGGGGTCGGAGGGGGGTAAGTTTGCGAAAGGCTGCAGCAGATAGGACAGGGAAACGGTAACTGGAGAACGAAGTAGGAGATTTTGAGGGCCATCGCTACAGTGCCAAGGTCAGAGGTCGGAGCACACGCCACATGCAGAGTGGAGGCAAAAGGTAGTCGAGATGAGGTGTAGAAGCACTGCAACACACGGCCACAAGGGGGCAGAGAGGAGCAAACGAAGGCAGGGGCTGAGGCAGGAGGGCAGGGGGGGGACCTACCAAAGTGGGAGGGAGGGAAGGCTCCGAACAGGCCTTGTCCAGCGTGACAAAACAACCAGACAGAGCGGTCATATGGAGATGCAAAGGTGACAGTCTTCATGTCACATAAATGGACGGTGAGTGCACTTACACTACAACACTCATTCCGCACCCAACCCTACAATTAGTTTACCTCCACTCAGGCTCAGCGAGATGCAGGTTTGATCGTGAATATTTTTCCCAGCGCTAGGATTAATATCATTATTATGTTACTTCATTCTTCCCTTTAATTGAACCCTATTCAGCAGTGAACGTCTAAACTCGACGGGAAAATATGAAATACTTTCCATAAACAAAAAGATAGAAATGCAATACGGCTTATGGAGGCAATAGCAGTTGTTTATCAAAATAATGCAAAATTATCAAAACATGAAAGCAATGTTTTTCCCTCAGTTTTGCAAATATCAAATAAGTCTAATATGGATACTAGATTCAGATGGATACATAATTCATAAAATACCTTATTCCATGACATTGCATTATATTACTGTAGGGCAGGGACTAACAAAATGAATTGCATCAAATAAGCAAAGTATCTACCTGAATAATTCTGACTTTACAAATAGGTTAGAAGTCAATAAAACGGCATAAACGTTTGCAAAAAGACGCTTCAAATCAATTCGTCTCCCGTCCCACTCAGTCTTTTATCCCAGCATTCTGAGGGTTGTGTTTTCAACCTGCACACTGTTCCACATGAAATGCGATACTAGACCCCGCCCCGCTCCCTGCACTGCAGACCTCTACCTGCTGCCACCGCTGCTGCTCTCCCATTGGCCTGGAAGGGGTTGGTTGGCACAGTCGCCTGGGCAACAGTTGCCACAAAGGGGTTGGTCGAAGGAGCTGCTGGAAAATGAGTGAAGTCAAATTTTACTCTTCGACAGTGAAAAAGCAAATTTCTACGAAATGCTTAGGGATAGGTGCTCACCTCCAAAACCCTGGGGGATGCTGGGTACCACCTGCTGAGCCAGGGCGGGGGTGACTCCAGTAACCGCTCCGAAAACAGTCCTGCATGAACACAGAAATGGGGTTATGACCCGGTGTCTCACCCGCGCCTTGCTGTCATGCAAGATGGAGAGATGATGTTCTCTCACCCTGGCGCAGTGGAGCTGGTGCTGTAAACGCTGCTTGTGGGAACTGAGGAGCTGAAGACGTTGTCCAGCGCGGCCAGCGCGGCATAGCGGTCCCCACCGTGCCCAACGGGTGGGCCCGGAGGGGGCCCCGCCCCTGCGGAGGCAGGGGCGGAGCTTACCCCACTGGGCACACCTCCCCCTAGGGAGAGGAGGAAAACAGACTCCGGGTCACAGGACAGCCTAAAGGACAAGTCCTTCACATCCAGCAAGCAGACAAGTCCCCCATATCTAGGAGGATTTGCAAATCAACTGAAAAAACACTGAAAGGCATAGTTTAATATCCAAAAAGCAACAGCCCCAAGCTTCCCCCAGGGAATTTCAACGCTTCCCAAGATGCTCAGAATTTCACTGAAAAGGCCTCTTGAGTCCCAGTACCAATCAGCATTGACTTTGGATCAGGGTTCGGTACCAAGAGCCAAAATGTAAGCTTATCAGTTCCTAAACAACATCTAGAAACCCTAATTCCAATGAAGTAGGGATGTTTGTGCAAAACAGAATGCAATGATTTGCAAATCTCATAAACACACATTTTATTCACAGTATGACATAGACAACAAATCTGATGTTGAAAGTGAGACATTTTACCATTTCATGAAAAATATTAGCTCATTTTGAATTTGATGGCAGCAACACATCTCAAAAAAGTTGGGACAGGGGCAACAAAAGGCTGGAAAAGTAAAAGGTTCTAATAAAAAACAGCTGGAGGAGCATTTAATAATTAAGCAGGTTAATTGGCAACAGGTCAATAACATGACTGGGTATAAAAAGAGCATTTTAGAGAGACTGAGTCTCGCAGAAGTTAAGTTGGGCAGAGGTTCACCAATACGCGAAAAACTGTCTAAAAAGAGTGGGACAATTTCGGAAAAACGTAAAATTGAGAAGATTTTGAATATCCCACCATCTAAAGTACATAATATCCTCAGAAGATTCAGAAAATCTGGAGTAATCTCTGTGCACAAGGGACAAGGCCGAAGGTCAATATTGGATGCTCGTGATCTTCGGGCCCTCAGGCGGCAATGCATTAAAAACAGGCATAATTCTGCACTGTAATTCACTGCAGGGGCTCAGGAACACTTCCAGAAATCAATGTCTGAGAACACAGTTTGCTATGCAATCCATAAATGCAAGTTAAAGCTGTATCATGCAAAGAAGAAGCCATATGTGAACATGATCCAGAAATGCCGCCGTCTTCACTCATTTAAAATGGACTGAGACAAAATGGATAACTGTTCTACGGTCAGATTAATCAAAATTTGAAATTCTTGGAAAGCACGGACACCATGTCATAAGGACTAAAGACGAGAGAGACCATCCAGCTTATTATCAGCACTCAGTTCAAAAGCTTGCACCTGTGATGGTATGTCGTTGCATTAGTGCCTATGGCATGGGCAGATGACACATCTGAATGGGCATTATCAATGCTGAAAAGTATACAGAGATTTTTCAACAATGTCTCTTTCAGGGAAGGCCTTGCATATTTCAGCAAGACAATGCCAACTCACATACTGCATCCATCACAACAGCATGGCTTCACTGCAAAAGAGGCCGGGTGCTGAAATGGTCTGCCTGCAGTCCAGACCTTTTACCACTAGCAATAATTTGGCGCATCATGAAACATAAAATCTGAATGAGAAGACCTAAGACCTACTTCCTTGAGATGTGTTGCTGCCATCAAATTCAAAATGAGCTAATATTTTTCATGAAATGTCTCACTTTCAACATGTCATATGTTGTCTATGTTCTGTTGTGAATGAAATGTGGGTCTGAGATTTGCAAATCACTGCATTCTGTTTTTATTCATGTTTTACACGACATCTCAACTTCAATGGAATTGAGGTTTTTAGATCTTTACATGAACTGGCTCTGCATAGACCTGTTGCTGGCAGAGTGATGTCTTTCCGCAATGACTTGTCGAATTGTTTAGGTACGAGCACAGAGATGGACTGTGATAAACGTTTCAAAGTATAGCTTCATTTCCTAAAAGAAAACAATCGTTAAATTCAATGTATGCAGCAAGAAAATTAGTCTAAGAGAGGTCGCATAACTAATAGGACAAAACACGTACACATCTAAGACTGTAAATCTGAACACGTGCAGTTTAATAACCTGCGGTCTTCCAGCCCAAGTATGTCATTATTTAAAGCGAACCACTCAAACTCTGGTAATGTGAGAACAACGTCAGCCAAAGCTAGCCCCTAAAACTCCAGTAATGCGAGGACAAGGTTGACTGGACAAAAATACCCTGCATGTACTTGGTTCAGATGAACGTTTTCGCTTGAAAGAAATCCAAACATGGTTCAAATACACCCTCATCAGTTTACTCTGGGATTCGAAGCGATGATACTCTGTTCACCAAGGCAGCGCAGGGAAAGCTGGCCAGAGCAGAGAGGTGAGGGTCTCAGAGTGGTAAGAGGAGTTCATTACCCACTATATGTATATCTAATATTGGTAATATTGTTATACGTATATTATTGATAATAATATGTCTAATATTGGCAGCGAAGAGAAGCTCCTCAAATAATTCTGCTTTTTAAATTTGTGGATGTTCAAAATCTCAAGACAAATTGTTCTTACTGCATGTAAAAACTGAGAGTTCAAGTCAGAGTAGGCAAAATGCTTGAAATAATAAAGCTATTTTTTTTTTAATGTATAATATAGGAATCAGCGCAGAGAAGCGATAAGGACCAGAATCAGTAAACTGAACTGAAATTGACAAAAGCCCAGCAATGTCCAGCTCTAATTTAGATATTTCAGCTAATGTATTAGTGGCGAATCATAATCTAAGCAACAATGATCACATGCACAGCTCATGCACCGCAAGGGCGTAAATTAAAACTGGGGGAATAGCTGGAAATCAGCAAAAGGTAAAGTCACAGACAACAGAGAGTCAGACACAGTGGTCACTGTTCAGAAATTGTCAGGTCATGACAAAAGAGGCAGGGACTCGTGATTCTCAATATCAGAGTTGACACGGTGCAGGATATCATTAGGTCTTTGGGTAAATGGTCAGCACTAGATACCCTTAATCAACGGGAAAATGACGAGCAATGTTAGGCAGAATGGCCTTAATCATCTTGTTTATGCCATTATGCTACGCCATCCGCAAAAAAGGTGAAAAAGACAAAGGCGCAGGTGATGCAGAACAACAATAACTCGACAGCATGGCTCGGAGCGCCATTGGGCGAGATAACCAATCTACGAGCAGGATGTCAGCAGGCACAAGTCTGAGGACCCCGTTTACTTCTAGGATGACCTAAGGTCAGGAGCCTCCTCATATCCAAATTAACACTTGCTCCTCTTAGTAGGGCAGGTCCAATAGCTGTAGTTTACCTTGGCCTGACATGAACTGACCTTTATCAGGGCACTTGCTAGTCTCTGAAAAACTGAGACTGTCCCCAACGGGTTACCTGGTTCAGGTTTAGCAGAGCTAAAGATGTTATCCAGGTCGGCTAGCGCAGCGTATCTATCCGCGGGAACGCTCGCACCGTCCAAGCCCGCTTTGGGCCCTCCAGTGGAGCCGCTCTGGGACGAACTGAAGGAGCCGAAGTCGGCGCTAGAGGATTTGGGGAAGTTGTCGAAATTTGCGAAGTTGGCGTTAGCTACTCCGGGGGTGGTACCTGCGTGAAGACGAGAGACAGAGGAGTTGTGCAGTTAGAGGACTCCGAGCCAGTTACAGAACCGCAGACATTAGTTTAGGAAACAGCGGATCTTGTCAACACAAGTGGGGCGGGGGTGGGGGGGCAGGGTGTTGGTGAACCAGAATTTTCTTCAAAGGGTCACGGTGGGGGGGTAGGGGGCCAGATCCGATTCAGTCAGAAGGGGCCGCAACAGTTATATTAGCCAACGATTCGCCGAATTCTAAGGCAGTGCCAAGAGTGACCACTCAAAATACCAGAGGTGGTCAAAGTCATCGCCCATCTTATTGGAAACACTCCTATCGCCAAACTCTCAAAATTAAGAGCACCAGACTTAAGATTTAAGAAGGACTCAGAAGGGAATCACCTGTTGAACAGGACAAAATACATGTACATTCCTGCTGCTTTTTTATTGGGTGACCTGCAGTATTAGCAGTGTTCCCACTTGGGAGCCATTAACTGAAGAACCTAACCCTGAAATTACATTGAAGAACTAAAGGCTAAACATCTTAGCAAAAGAACAACATTCCCTGAATGTCACAGTGTGACCAGCCATTGAATGGTAATGAGTTGAAGAGTTAGTTGTGAAGCCACACAACTGAAATGACTCCATTACGAAGACTAATTTACAGTAAAAATGCCTCCATGTAGACGGACTGTGATACCTCACCTAGATATCTCACCACATGCTGGAATTTGTGTGGGTTTATTGGGGGAAAAAAAAAAAAAAAAAGATAGCTGAATTTCTGAAGACCCAGCCAGCCAACTATCGATACCCTTGACTATGACTTGTGTTTCAGCATTTAGAATGTACATACTGTATTTGCCTATGTCCGTTTATAATCAGGGAGCAAGACCAGCTGTCAGCGATGATTATAAGCACTACGTTACTTTTACTGGTTCCACTGAAAATCTATCCCATTTTTGAATTATTTCAATCTGGGAACTTGATTAATTATATTTGAAAGTAATTCCATAATAGTGTGAAAAAAGAAAATGCATATTACATGAAGCCGAAAACTTCAGCTGTTTTCTAGAATAACTGAATGTCTTTGACCTCCAGCTTCGCTCATGAATAAAGATCTGAGAAGTTTGCAAAGAGGAAATGCGCTAATGTCCTTACTTTTGAATTCATTATCCTGCCTCCAGCACTTTCAAAGTGTAAATGAGCAGTAGTTCTCTCTTATCACAAAGCTAACAAGCCAAAGTTCTGACCAACAAAGTACAGACGCACTGCACACCAGGACAAACATGAACAATTTATTTTTGAATAAATTAGCCTAAAGACATGTTTGTTTGCACTTCATGACCTTTTGCAGCGAGGATGACTCTTCCAAAGTTTACTCGCTAGCTGGGCAACTTGCCACTGGCAGACAAAATAAGCGACTGCACCTTTGATTGTGCTCAATAAACAATTCCACGTTACACTGCCTGATAAAGTTCCGAAGACTCCTGGCTCAAGGGCATGAGCAAGGCCACAGCTGAGGCCCATAGCACTCTAATCAAGATACCATAAAAGGCGCTCCAGTCACGCGAGAGCTTCCGATTTCAGTTTCCCAATGCGCTGAGAAAGTACAACGTCACTTTCGCCGGGATCAACACTCACTTCTTGGACAATGGTTCACGCCTACAGCACAGCAACACATTTATTTGTACACTTAACACACGGCAACAAAACGCCTAATATCAAAAATGCCAAAATATACTGAGAAATGCTTTCTGTCCTTTTACAATGAGAATATTCTGGATTTAAGATCGCTGAAAATAAAGCATAATTCAATTCCACACATAGACATGAGGGCCATGGTGATAAACACTGTGCACTGTGCTGTGCAAGTTGTTTGGTTCGTTCGGCGTGAACCAGTTGCCATGGCTGCAGCAGGTTGACCTTGGAGTGATGTCATGACTTTGGCAGCGCATTGCGACGGGGATGCTTTTATTGACAGTCATTAAGGCACATCCAGTAAATGTACACAAGGGCAAAGGTCATGGCCAGGAAGAGGCATAATAACAGAAACCACAAGAGTACCGCTGGGGTCAGGACAGCCTGTCTGGGGACCAGTCTCCGAGGGATAGGGAAGAGAGTCTCCCGCAGTTGCCAAGGAAACATGAAACCTACCTCTCATTCTGTCATGATGCAACTCATCAGGCAACCAAAGCAAACCGATTCCCATTTCAAAACAATGGGAGTCCAATACAAAACATGTTATAGGCAGTCCCTAATAAAAGTCTTCAGGTACAGGAATAATATATTACTCAAGATCCTAACTTCAACTCAAAGTAGCAGAAATTAAGAAACGGTGGACAGTGATGTGCACACTTTTTATTCCCCAGTGTTTAATAGAGAGTCACAGAGTGACACAAATTTGTATGCGGCTTCATGAGCATTCCTCTACTTCCTGTACCATGAGTACAGTGTCCAAGCGAAAAATGAGCGTGGCACCGCATTCAATGTGTTAATCATGGACCTTGTTTTCGCCAACTTTTAAAAATCCCACCCATTGTTTAAAGAGATACAGGAGTGAAGGAACAGGCGGTGAGAAAAAAAATGCCAACATAGCCAAATACAATGTGATGACACACAGAACTGAGTTTCTCTCTAGCCCCACTCCAGAGCAATTCAGCCCCTCTCCTGAAACACCAAACACCAGAAAGTAAGGACCTTCGCAACAAGCAAGATGACCTTCAGGCTGGGCTGAAATAGTCTTTCAACTTCAAGCTCTACCCGCTGTACGCGTGGTCACAGTTCACGGCTGTATTTGAGATTTCTGACACACAAAGACGGAGTACAATTCTCCATTACTTAGAGTGGAGCCCTGCTCCCACTGACCCAGGGCAGAGACCTTGGATTCCACAGACTAATCAGGTCAGCTAATGGTAGAGTTCTATCAGGGACACACAGACAGACAGACGGCCAGATGGCGGAGGAGACAGGGTTCAGACTGGCCCGGGAGCTAAGGCACTTACTCCGAGCAGCCAGGAGCGGCAGGGCCGTGGAAAAGTCCCCCATACTGCGGCTGGACGACAAAGCAGTGAACGCTGGCAAGAAATCAAAAGGACAGAGCGCAAAGGAAAGACAAACAGCAACGTAAAGCAATGTTAAGGACAGAAAACAAATGCTGCTGAAAAATAACAAAAAAAAAAAGACAGTGGCTGGGATGATGCCAAGAGGCCTTGATAAGGAAGGGGTTCAAAGGTCATGTTGTGGATACAGAGACCATGATGGTGGGTTCATTCCAATCACTTTCGTCATATCCTCCTCCTTTCCTCACCTTCTCTCCATGATCTTAGCTACACCCATCAGGGCAGCAAGGGAGTGAATTTACTCATTTACTACATCATACACAACATTTCGGCTCATCCTTGAGGCTGTATCCAATCACTCTTCATACTCTTCCCTAAGCAAGTGTAGGGATGACATCACACACTCACACATACCCACAGGCACTTTTAGAGAGTCCAATGAGCCCATCCGACGTCCGCGGGAGTGAACTGCAGTACTGTACGAAATCCGTTCCAACCCAGTAAAAACATGCAAACTGCCTTTCTGGATCTCCCCTCTCTCTGCGACTTCGGTTACGGGAGTGGCAAGTGGGAGATAAATCCACTTGTTAATATTCTGCGAAAAATTCAAAGAAACTTCCACCCAGGACATTTTCCGGGGTCCTCGCTCAAGATTCCTCAGGGAAACTCCTAACTTCACATCGCAAACTTCAGAATATTATTCAACATCCTGAGCATCCTTTAAGTTGGGAATCCTTCACTGATTTCTGGATCAGATTTGGAGTAAGTAGATGAGGTGGAAATTAAGTGATTGGAATGCTTCACTCTCCAGAAACTCCTCCCTGGGGAAATGGGGATGGGAGGATAATGGTGGGATGGATGGGCATGAATAGATAATAATGAAAGAGGGAATAACAGGAATGTAGGGTCTCCTTTACATGGGCCTGCTCAAGAGCACCACGTCACAGCAGCTGGAGCCGAGAAAGGCCAATGGACCCTTACAGAGGGTTATGGTGGGGGGGTCTCCAGCAGCAGGGATGAGCATACAAGAGGAAATTAAGCAGCTGGAAACAAAGGATGGAAATGGAAGGAAATGCAAAATGCAGAAGACTTTCCCCAAAAAACTGGCACATGCGGGCGCGGAAGTGTGTATGTGCGTAGGTGCGAGGGAGTGTGAGGGCGAGTGCAGTATACAGTGTACGGGACTGTGACAGTAAGCAACATACAGAGTCTGGGAATGCAAGAGAACGTGCGAGTGTGTTCTCGTGTGTGCGTAAGCGTGTGTAGGAGAGCCTGCGGTGCGGTACCTGTGTGGGGGGGCTGAGACAGAGCTTGTGGTGCGGTGGGGAAATGAGGGGCGACACCAGCGTTTCCAAACGCATCAAAGTTTGCAAAGTCTGCCTGTGCAGCACTCTGAGCTGCAGGAGTCAGAGGGGAAACAAAAACCAAACTGTTAATGGTTCCACGTGGCAGAATGAGCAACTGAAAGATGAGGTACACAACACATACGTAAACAGACATGCAGTGACAATGGCCATGGCTACCATACCTGAGAATGCGGCCGAAATAATCAACCACCAACAACACCCCTTAGCCAGGAAAGCTTTTCTACACAGAGTGGCCAAGGTGCGGAGTGCACTAGCGTCCACAGTAAGGAGTCCGCAAACTAGCAGCTCTGATCCCAGCTAACACCCACACATTGTCTCACTAGTAAGCCCAATTCTGACACAGGAAACACAGCTCGGTACAGGCTTTACCTGGATGGCTGTTGAAATGTGCAAAGTTTGCGAAGTTCGCTGAGCCTGCCGATTGTGAGGCCGGGGTGGCGAAGATGTCTCCACCCAGGTCGCTGAGGAGGTCGAACTTCTTCTCCTGGAACTGTGCGCCTGCCGGATGGCCCTGACTGCGGCCCACCACGGGGGACTACAGAGGGACACGTGTATAACTCACCGGAAACATGGCAACCACACAGTTCAGAGCTCCCATCAATATACCCATCTTACAGAAAGAGGCCATCAGAGAAATGACCATCACAGAAAACATAACACAGACTCAATGAAACCCAAGACCAATCCATACCACATAAATATACCTGGACCATGCCACTAAAAAATTACTGACGTGATGCCTATAAGCAGGGCTCGACCGACGCGGTGGCCCGGGGCCACTAAAATTTGCTCTCAGGCTAGCAGATTTCCGATATTGATCAAATTTTACGGGCCTGATCGGGCCACCAAAGAAAATACAGAAAATATACATATCTTCAGTGAAACTTGTAGCATTTTGTTATACCTTTATTAAACTGGTAAATCCTTTTGTTTTCTAGGCATTTTCCTTGCCACCTGAGCAGGTTTCAAGTGCAATTTGTTGATTCTCATTGGCAGGTTTTTTTTTTTTTCTCTCAGACTTCATTTGAAGCCTCTTTGAGACTTCTCATTTATTTTTTCACTTCAGTGCTTAAAAGGTAGTGGCCCACATTTGCAAGTGACAACCAATCTGCACAAAAAAAACATACTTTTTATTATGACATGTTCTGATTGACAATGAGATTAAAACATGTTGCCTGTATAGTAAAATGTGCAGTGTGCCAGGTTATACTGCTGTTATTGTGCTTTCATGACTAGTGACAACTAACCGTGCATGACAAAACTGTATTCATTATTTATTTCATTGTTTAGTAGATGAAGTTAAGATTTTTATAAGAAATGGGTTCTTTCTTCTTGATTTAATTTCCTTGCCATCATACCAGACCTGTGATAACCTAGCTTGTTGATTTTCCACAATACCATTTTTGTTGTTGTTGCTTTGGCTTTACCCACAACTCTGAGTCTTATGTTGTAAATAAAATGTACATATGTTGTTGTTAAATTTAAAGATCTCCCTTTTTTCTCATTTGTTTGTTTAAATTGTCATTGTTGGCATTTTGTTGGTGGCGGTGGTGTTGTGTGTGCAATGTATGTGGGGGGAGGGCCTGTGTTTTTAATGTGTAAACACCAACTCATGGTTATTAATAGCCGACTGAGCTAAAATTAATTGAAAAAAGGGTTTAAATTAATTGATTTAATGATGGCTTTAAAGGAAGTTTGTGTAAAATTGCACAAATAGCCCAACTATATAATTTTGAACAATTGTTCATGTTTTCCGTTAAATTTTTTGCAGGCCACCGAATTTTATGCCCGGGCCCCCAAAAATATGAAATTCCATGAAATTCCCAAACAGGCCACCAGAAAAAAAAGTTATGTGGAGCCCTGCTATAAGTGCAAATTTTCAGACAAATTAGCAAACACAATGCAATGACCCTGAAAAGAACATGGACAGCAAATAACATCACTCTTAGGAAGCCACAATGGATAAGACGAACCTTAACCTTAACCAATATCAGGGCTGTACAGTGCGACATATATGTATATAGAATTGGTCCGTGCGATGAATGAACGAACTGTTGTAGCACCAGTGCGATGAGAGACAGAGGCGTTGTGTGCGCTAGAGAGCGAGACGTGAAACAATGCCACCTCGCTAATGTACTAGTAGTTGTAGTCTGTCACATGACACCTGCCTATCCAACACCATTTCCCACAATTCCTCCGCTGGACGCAGTCGTATGAATACATCAGTGACATGTGGTCGGAGGTTAGTTAGGCGAGGCAGAATCCTTACCGAAAAGCGAACGATTTCTCCCCTTTACTTGATTATCAAGCAGACGATTAACTAGTTTAGTAAGACCATTCGGCAGAATGACGGGCCAGTTCAAGTTTCTGCGGTGTTACTACTCAGTACAACGAACCCGAAATGCTCACGAAACTGCAGATTTGCGCGTACTTGCTTAAAGGAAGTCAAAGCAAGCAATGTTATTCAATTCTTATGCGGAGTTCAATGCTTGATCAATATGCAATATAGTCCCCCCTTTAAATACGAATTTTTTAAACCCCAATCAAAAAAATGGGGCGTTTATTTTCAGCCATCTTTCATAATCCGATGAACAAAAGGTTGAAACAATACACGAAATTATCAAGAGAGAGGAGATTTTTTCTAATGATTATACGCATTTCCATCCTCTCGGTCTTGAATCGAAGTGTATACCTCAATGAGTCTTTTTGCCGTCATCACCAATCAGTATACAGGCTTCCTATCGGCCTTGTTTTCATAGTTTTGATCATCAATCAGGTATAGTACGTGGGAACAGGTTGACAAAATCCAGCGATAAAAGGTTAGGCCACTGCCTCACATCACCGCACGTCTCAGGAATACACTAATAAATAACAGCATGTATAAACAGTATTACAGTATGTTTATATAAAAAGTATGAACAGAATGCATAAATACTTAAATAAGTAGTATAAATATCAAATAGTGGGGAGGTCTGTTTAATGTTAATACAAATTACTTTAAATTGTATGAATTTAAAGAATTAGGAGACCTTGAAAGTACTTCAATTTACAAAGAAATTATTAATATTTATATGTCTTTAAATGATAAACTGCACGACTTGTGGTGAGTTTTAGAGATCTATCAGATGCTTTTACTGTGCAACAAGTTTTTTTCTTGTGCTACAAGACTATGAACCTCTGTGGCACCAATGCTATGAGCAGAAAAAGTTAACGTATCACCCTGAATATACAGCCCAATAACTGAATTTATTTCACAGCCATTTTGGAGGAAGGGATGATTTGCAGGGACGATTATCGAGGCAGAAAGCGATTACACCAAAAACCCAGTGCTATAATAAGTTAACGTCACTTTTCACAATAGCTGGGTGAAGACATGTTCAGCAACACACACCACAACCCAGCATCTAGTGGACAGAAAGTCTACCAGATAGTTAAGCTGTAGACCTGGATGTTTCAGTGTAAGAGCAAAAGGAGGTTGAGGGCACACTTCAGTGTCTCAGAACTATCTGCTCAGAGGAGGTCAGAGGTCACAGGGCGCAAAGGCTCCAGGGCGGGGGGTCTCACCTGGCTGGGGGTGCTCTTGTTGAGATGCAGGGCAGGGGCCGATTCCCCCAGCAGGGTTTTGAGGGGCCGCACCTCAGGGGTGCTGCTGGTGCTGCTAGCAGAGGAGCCTGAAATGGAGGCATGGACAGAGGCCACCACTTTGGCCTGATCGGGGGGAACGTACCTGCAGGACACACACAATCACTCAAACACATCCTGTTCAACACAAACTCACTACAATCCCTGTACTGTCCACCCAGAGTATGCATTATGAATACATTATGTCCAACACAAAGTCAGTCCACCCAATATTGTACCAACCCCAGTATGCACAAGAAATGCACTATATACAACACAAATTTAGTCCAACCTGTATTGTCCACCCCCTGTATACATGATAAATACATTATATCCATCACAAAAAATATTTCAAATGGAATCAAATTACATCCAAATACACTCAAATAATTTCCAACCTCCAAATACACACCCAAAAAATAAAACTTGCTTTTAACCGCAAATTAGGAATTTTGAATTATTAACCAGATGTGAAGTGAAACGTGAAATATTCTTTCGACCACGTCTCATTAGTCCATAAAGCTTACCATCTTTTTTTCTCGTATTTTTCTTGAAGGAACTCTTTGACTTTCTGTGGTTCGCGGAAATCCGGTATTGCTGAAGTTCTGTCATCATACAGACCCAGCCATATCCGTTTACACACCTGAAATGGAGGAAAACTGCTTAAGAAATGGTTTTTGTATCTGCATATGGGGAAATATTTTAAACATGGCAACCGGCAACACAGCCAAAAAAATGCACAGCAATCTGTGTCATTAAGAGGAATAACTCTCTCCAGATTGCATATTCAGCAGTATGGTAACAGATGGAAAATTCAAGAATGCAAAAACATGTGACAGCCTGCTTTGCCTGAATAAGTGGGCCAAAGCATAGAGAAGGGGAGGGAGAGTGAGAGAGAGACGGAGGGACAGAAAAATAGAATTGGGAGAAAAACAGATACAAGTATTGCAAGCTGCTAAAATTCCTGGAGTAACGATTCCAAAAATTTGCCGCATTCTATAACAATCCGTCACATTCCAGGTTTGAGGGAGGCGGACTGTGACTGATATGAAATCAGCTCCATTGGCAAACATCACTGGTCTGGACACTAGAAGCTCATAACATTCACTGAACATGTGTTACCCAATCCAAAGACAGCAAATTTATTTTAATCAAGTTCATGGCTTCAAAAATTTGAAGGGAACAACACAAAGGCTTTCATTTTGGCTAAGAGCTCGGCATTCGCCAACATGCAGGTATGTTCGATTCACAAAACTAAAGAGTAAGACTGCACCACAAGCCAATATCCTGTTTTGCCTTGAACGCGCTGCGACCAAATGAGTGACTGAGCCCAGGCCGAAAAGCTATTGTTTCAACTCATAAATTAATTAATTAATAAGATAATGACATCCTTGTTACACACAAGTATATGTTCATCATTGATTTGGCATTCTGACACACATTAACATGAACCAGCATATCCAGAGTCTGAAAACTCCCCACTTGCTGAAATGCCCTCCTGGAGCGCTCAGCAGGAATACCCTCATGGTCGAGGGATGGAGATGAGATGCTGTAAATGAACCGCAATCAAAGAGGGAGGGAAGGTCTGGTAGCCAAGGAGCTGCCTGCCCGGAAATCGGGACCCGTTAAAAGCTAATCAATGCAGGGAAATATAGAGCCTCCATCACACAAATAAGAAAGGACCACCATTCGGCCACATTTACTGGACTCCAACCAGCCAAACACTCATCTCTGCACCAGACTAGACTCTAGGCAGTTCTAGGACTAACTGTGTCACTGCAAGGGCTCATAAAGTTCAGAAAGAAAAGAGACCAACATTGTTCGGAAGTACTATAATGGAGGTTTAATGTGGAGACTTTAACGCCTGAGAGTTAACCTAGCACTGAGCATTATCTGTGGCAAGTCCCACTCACATCTACAACACACAAACCACAAGAGAAGGGACCCTGAGCTGCTTGCATAAGCTACATTCATAACGGCTTCACCTCTACCTTTAGGGACATGGATTCACTGAAACTACCTTCCTGTTATTCAAATAACACCAGAGTGACAAGTATGGTGTGTTTTCAACATGAAAATTATCAGCTGAAGCAAAGACTGCAGGCGATTCCTGAGCGATGACAATAAAAAACAAGCAGGCTGTTAAAAGCTAATTTAAAGTGGTGGGGATATGGCTAAAAGCCCATTGACAACAGAGATAATGAACTGCGGATCAGTGCTTGAAATTTTCAATGACAGTTTCACTTATTCAGTGCAGTACTTGCCTCTAAAAAGGAAATAATCAGGGCAAACCAAATTTTTACAGATCTAGCCATCTACAACCTGCCTGCCAGTGGACAATATCTCCACTTGATGCAAGAAAAATGATGTTACATGAACAGAGTCAGAAGAAATGACTTGCCCTTCACAGAAACGATAGCATTCATTAAAACCATATGAAAGAAAACCATTTCTTTAGTACCAAAGTTGTAAGTCTAGATTATTTTGTCTGAAATGGACCCGACTTGCAGTGTTAAGCCACCAACGAACTAATTCTGTCCATTCTAAACGAATGCATTCTACTTTTGTGGCATTTTTAAAGAAAAAAAGAAATGCACCATAAACACAGACACACTGATTAACAACGGTCTGAAGCCAATTATTATAACTGTAATCAATTTATCTCCAGAACGATTTCCTCCAGCCTGGTAATAAACAGTAATTATCTCAGACATCGAGCCCAATGTCCATGAAGATCAGCACAAATAACCCAGACAGTCCTCCCCAGGAGTAACAAGAGTCCTGTAGACATGTGTTTGTGGCAGATCTCACGGTGAATTTGTTCTGACAACAATTTTTTTTTTTTTTTAATCTCAAATAGTAAAAAAAAAAAAAAAAATTGATTTAGTAAATCCTTAGACTGCAGAAACTAGACCTTCTCAGCAGTTTGGAACAAACAGCAGTATAATCTTTAGCTTAAACTCAGAGTAAATTAATGTTTTGTATTTTACAGTGTCAATCACCTGATGCAGAGAGACCCGTCAGAGAAACAATTATTCTGAGCCCTGAGCAAAAGACAAACAATACTCTCAATACCCATCCAGCCAGGTACCCAATGACCTGTCTCTCCATGTTGTCAGTTATCCAATGGGATGTCGCCAAACTCATCTGCCAGCCACTGGACTGCCACCAAGCTCACCAGCCACTGATTAAACCACATCCGTGGCTAATCTGACAGGGCAAAGAAACTACAACCTTCATAAGGTCAAGTCAAGGGCCCTTAAAAGCTGTTGGAACTCAGCAAAGCATTAATCTCCCAGTTTTTCGAGGATAACACTGGATTTCTTGTCGATTTTATATCACATGACCACCACTATGACATACTTAACTGCTAAACATTTTCAGGACACCACACACTGCAATTAAACGAAACAAGGGCAAAGAGAACTTAAAGGGGAACTCAGGGCTAAATCATAATGCTGTTTTATACAAACAATTAAATAAATAAAAATTGTAAAATACAAAAATGCTGAATTTTTGTTTTCAAAGATGAGATAAATTAGGTTTTCCCCCCCTATATAGTTGTTGTCTGCTTCAACAATGATAATAACGTAACGTCACCCGAGAATGACGAACTGTCACCCTTCGCCCAGAGGTATGCGCTGTTATTGACTTCTCCTTTCAAAAAGACATTGTTTTCGTTATTACGATATGTTGTAAGATTGGGTGGTTCTGGCAGGTACCTGGTTCCACCCGGTTCCAAAATCGGGAACCGGCTCCGGGCATCGATATTTTTCAGAACCGGGTACCTGTTGAAACTGAAGCCTCACTAAAGCGGTTCCGGTACCGAATTTAACCACTGAGCGAGCAAACCTCCAAAGGCCAGACATACCCAAGCGTCGAATTTCTCTCGAATTGTCCGCTTTTTTTTTTTTTTAATAAACAGCAGCAGCAATGCGGAGGGTGGAAAATATTCTATCTACACTAAACAACTTTAATTTAGGCTGAAAAATGGCTGTAATGTGCAATATTGACAATCAAAGCAGTGATAATAAAATTGAGAGAGTTTTGCAAATTTAAAATGTTTATTCAACATCCTTCTTAAAAAGGCAAACTTTATTCGAGGCTTTACTCAGGTAGAACCGTAACATTTATTACCCACAGGAATACAAATAAATAGCACGTTTTAAACTGAGTTGGTCATGAAAAAACAAGACAGGGGCATAAGTAGCCTTATCCGCAGGAACTTTTTACTTTTACTTTTTGCCGTGTGGAGTTTACAAAAATAAAACAGAAACCAGACCGTCTCCCCATTCTTTTAATGAAAAGTACATCATGTACAGGGCTTAAAGCTCGAATAATTGCCATGCCGGACAAATGAAATTACCGAGGGGATGGCTGTCCAAAAAAATTTGTTGCATCCTAGCGCACTTTGATATAGTCAGAGGAGTAAAGGACGAAGTACATGTATTTTGTTACTGTAGATAAGTAGGTTTTTTGAGGATTTGTGCTTTACTTGAGTTTTGACTTTTACTTTTACTCAACTACATTTAAAATATAAAAAGTATACTTTCACCTCGTTACGTTGTCAATGGCTACTTCGTTACTCGTTACAAATTAAAATGCAATTCATCATTTAACCCCTTTCTGCAGATGTAGACGCTTGCGTCCATGGAACTGCAAATTTAAGCACACAGTTACTGTACTCGATCACTAGATAGCACCTCCGGATCAGTTATTGAATATTCACAAGCAAGCAGAGTTCGAACACGGTTTTGAATATGGGGAAGTTCACTCCATTCCCTGTATTTCAACAGTTGCATGAATTAAACTCCTCAGCTACGCCTTATGTGCCAACTGGTCAATATCCTTGCCCATAGTAGCGATCCAGAAAAAAATCATGCGACAGAAAAAAATCATTGTCCTGTGTAGCAACCACTTTAGCTACAGTGCGCCAATGGTATTCCAATTCGCGGTTCAGAAAAATCAGTTTGCTGAAGCAAAAATTTTGACATGGTATCGATTCTCTCATATTCTACGGTCAATTACAGTCATCTCATTCAAAAAATGCGTAGTTCCCTACCGTGGATTTACAAGTAGATTCCTCCATCAAAAAATTCAGCGCTTCCTTATATCCACGCGAGTGCTGGTGTTGATAGCCAATCGCTCAATCATACACTCAGGCTCTTCTGCGTAACTGCACAGTAATACTTCACGCCTTCGTGAAACTTCCCCGGTAACAATATATTGATTGGCTCGTTTCTTATCCATTTCCCCAAGTGTTCAAACATTCCACTGTAAGTGAAACACATTTACTGGACAAACACAGAGCATACAAGCCTGTGCGTATCAGCAAGCTCGGTTGTATCCTGTCTACTTTGTGCACATTACGCAGCTGAAATAGACGCGATTTAAAGAAAAAAAGACTCGCAAAACTAGCCTTGAAGTGTTCAGTTACATTTACAAGATTTAAATGAGACAAGGACATGGTCAATGGGAATTATTTTGAATGAAACAGGACCGGAGGGTTCCTTCTACTGGATACATCGGTCTCTGGATAAGGGATTCATGAAAAAGGTTAGGCTACTACTTTTGCTTTTTGTTTGGGAATGAATACCGTATTCAACAAAGTCGAATGCCCAGGTTTCTTTCCTGTTTAAAACGTTAACTGCCCATGCAGTACGTTCATTGCACGGTTCTTTTGAATCCAGGGAGGTAATATATTGTTTGATCTTCTCTGAAAGTGGAATGTCTATTCCTATACAATATTTATTTTATATATTTTATACATTTCCTATAAAATAAGGTATATTTCAGAATTCATATTACTCAGTTAGAGAGTTGTACTTGTTCCTTATATGTGTTGAAATGAGTTTGTGAGCTCGGAGGTCGGAACTGCTGGTTTCTTCGCAGAGTGAATGTCCTGACCGTTTAATCAGCAGTTTATTTAATGACTATGTGTGCTGGCTTGGGTGACTTAAAGAAAAATGGAAAAAACTCTGGAAAAAAGGCATTTTTTGTGTTTGGAGAGGTTACTGGCGACCACTGATGTTCAGCTGCACTTATATTGATAAATTCATGCTAAACTCAACCAGAAAATCATTAGTTCATACTAAATTTCATGCCTCAAAACTTTGTGTTAAATACATGATTATTTGATCAACATCTCAGACTTTGGGGAGCCACTTGGATAGCTGTGTAATTTGGTTAACGGCATGTAGATAATCTAGACTGTAATGTTGAAGATGAATTCTACCTGTGGCCAAGGAGTTTATGATCCGAGAAATGTATAGATTTAAGCCCCAGCAGTTTTTCAATTATCAGTATTATTTTTTTGCAATTTTAATGGTGAATTCTGATGAAGATTTTTTACGTTTGCAGTCCATTTTCTCTACCAAAATCATGAAAATAAACTGAAATACAATGTAATTCTAAATGCTGTAAGCGTCTTTTCTGAGTAAAGCCTTTATGAGGCTTACATCTTGAATTATACAGCGTTAAATTGGGTAACCCATAAATAGCCAAATTTGGCTTCTTCGCGAAGGGGTTAAGGATTATCTGGATTTGGCGCCTTCGAGAAGAACAACAGTGCTCTGCTGGGTATTTTTGTACAAATTTTGATGCCAGCGGACGTGAAGCTGCAAATTTATGCACACAGTTACAATATTCTATCGATAGATGGCACACCATGATCAGTTACTGCAGAGCCATAAATGAAAGAAGATGCTTTCTCATTCACTTTGGTAAAACTATCCCACACCTTGCTCCTGTTCTTCGTAGCCCCTTGCCATCGCCATGTCGACTCTCTGTCGCTTGTCTTCAAGCACGCACGCTCCTGTCACATGTAAACTTGTATGAAGGTCAAGTATCCCATTTAGGAAATAAAACATATCCACTTTATTTAAATATTATCTTATTTTATTAGGGAAAAAAGTGGCACTTCATGATGTTTATTTGAATAGGCAATGCAATAATTTGACAGACAAAATGAAATTGACAAATACACATGAAAATCCAACGAGCCCCGCCCCCCGATATTTCGCCTCGATTTTTTTTTGTCAAGGCGAGCCTCTGTCGATTGTCGGTTGTTTTGTCAAAAAATAGTCCCATCCCAACTCAGAACCGGTCTCGACTCGGAACCGGGTATTTATGCGGTACTGGAACCAGTTCCATAAACGGTGTAACCGCCCAAACCTAATATGTTGTTTACTTATCCGTTTACTTATTTTAATCAATATTGTCCAATATTACATGAAATAAATACATGCAGAGTACTTGGTTTCTGATTTATCTTCATTTTGTTAAGTGTATAATCATCACTGCAATTTACTGTATAAAAAAGAATAACATGGAAATATATTCAATACAGTCAAGAGAAAATATTATGGCAACATTATTCAAAACATACACAAACCATGACTTACAAATCCTTAGTTTGTTTTTTGAGATTCACCAATGAGATTAATTTATCCAGTTTAAAAGTCCCTTGAAACCTATTCCATGTCCAAGGAGTGCAATAGCAAAAAGCAGCTTTACCAAGCTAAGTTTTGACTTGGGAGACCTCCAGAACCAACCAATACAGAGACTGCAGGCAAAATGCCCACACCATAGACTTCCCCCCTTACGTTCCATGTTGCACAAGCGTAGACATGCAGTTCCTATAAATACTCCAGGTTGACCCTAAAGGACGTCTGTTAGACTGTCTCCTCAGTCAGCTACCATGTTAAGGGCTCTGCAGTTTCACCCATATGGGTTTCACCAGCAAGTACAATCTAAATCTCAGGAGGATTATAGAAACCATCCCAAGAATGCAAATGCAGTGTAAACCAAAAGCTTGGAGGGAAACGCTATAATTCTAAATGCATTCAAAAGCAGAAAAAGAGAGACATGAGAGTTATAGGGAACAGACCAGGATGCACAGATGAGAACAGCAGTGATGCAGATGGGCCGCTGACTGATTGAGTGGCATAGGAAAGAGATGAGAAGAAAATCAGCAGACGGAAAAATTAACTTCAGATGGAGACAAACGGCATTAGTGAGGCAGACGAACAGCAGACACTCAGTGACAATAAGAGACCAACAGGGGCACCAGAGTCATGGGTGAGCAGCAGCCAGACAGACAAGGACTGATGAAAGGGGAACTAGAGGCAGGGAGACTAGGACTAGCAGAAGAAAGTTGGGGGCTAGCAGGAGAAACATGGGGGCTAGCCGGAGAAAGATGGGGGCTAGCCGGAGAAAGATGGGGGCTAGCAGGAGAGAGATGGGGGCTAGCAGGAGAGAGATGGGGGCTAGCAGAAGAGAGATGGGGGCTATCAGAAGAAAGATGGGGGCTATCAGAAGAAACATGGGGGCTAGCAGAAGAAACATGGGGGCAAGCAGAAGAAACATGGGGGCCAGCAGGAGAAAGATGGGGGCCAGAAGAAGAAAGAAGGGAGCTAGCAGGAGAAAGATGGGGGTCAGCAAAAGAAAGATGGGGGCCAGCAGGAGAAAAATGGGAGCTAACAGAAGAAAATTGAGGGCTAACAGAAGAAACATGGGGGCCAGCAGAAGAAACTTGGGGGCCAGAAGGAGAAAGATGGGGGGCTAGCAGAAGAAAGGCGGAGACTACCAGCGGGGAGATGGGCATTAGCAGCAGGGAGACATGCACCAGAAGCAGAGAAACGGGTACCAGAAGCGGGGAGACGGGGACCAGAAGCGGATAGACGAGCACCAGAAGCGGGGAGAAGGGAACAAGCAGCACAGATAGCTTACAGAGCCATGTCAGAGAAAGTCTACAGTGCCACGGCACTGCAGTAAGAACCAAGCCACTGCCCCATCAACACTTTCTGTGTACATTTGCTCCATGACATTTTACGCACACACCTCATTGCCGTGTTTCTGCAGAAATTCTATTTCCTGCTGCGTGAAGGTTGTCATGGAGATGGACTTCACTCTGTGGGGGGGGTTGAGTCCTCGTCTGAAGGGGAAAGACAGGAGGGCGGTTCAGAGTCAAAATCAGAACAGAAAACATAAAACAAACAAACCATGATGCACAATATGCAGAAGCTTGAAAAGAGAGATTCATCTGTTTACGAGAGTTACTGTTTGCAGCCGGAATGCAAGTTCCTATTCAGCCCCTCTCTGCAACCACCAGCAGGATATAATGCTGCGTGAACAGGGTGAAGAAGTGCATATAAATGAGGTGTGGGCTTAACCTACGAGCAAGGCCATTTCTTATTACGTCAGCACAGACCCGAAGGAGGCACATTTCCTGGATACATTTCTGTGCTTCCTGATTCCAGCACAGAAATGGGGGGGGGGGATGTTATAGAGGAATGGCAAGATGGATGAAAGCAACCACAAAAGGATCATTCCCCCCAGCCACCTCAAACATCTCTGCATCAGTTCAGCAATATCATGTTTAGACTGTTATGGCACCTTAATAATATTGTGACCTCTCTAAGCAAAGTGCCATTCAAAAACTACACTCCTGCGTTGCCAGCTCAGGAAAGCTATTCTTGTGTAGTTTTCCTCCAAAATATATGGTGTCAGTCTGCTGCTTCTTTCAAACGGATGTTCTCCGTGGAGGAGACCTAATCGTACAAGTGTAGAGAGCAAGAAAAGGGTTCCTGGTAGGTCCCTGAGCAATGAACAGTGCCATATAAGAAATTTAGTATTTCACTGCTTAATTGAGCACAGAAAACTTGACCAAACACCTCCCTCGTACTCTCAATACAAACACCTGGCACTGAGCTGCTCGACTTTTAACTGGTACCAAAAAAACAAGAGCACATCACTCCGATTTTAGCCTTGATTCATTGGCTCCCAGTTCGTTTTAGGATTGATTTTAAAATTCTTCTCTTTGTTTTTAAATGTCTTCAGGGCCTTGCCCCACAGTATCTGGCTGACCTGATTCGGCCATACGCTCCCTCACGCTCCCTTAGGTCAGCGGATCAGTCATTCCTAGCTGTCCCAAAAACAAAGAGGAAGTCGAGAGGGGACCATGCTTTTTCAGTTGCTGCCCCAAAACTTTGGTATGAGTTGCCGTTGCACATTAGGCAGGCTGACTCACTTACTGTTTTTAAATCCTCTCTTCAGGCTAATTTTTTCTCTTTGGCTTTTAACTCAGTTTGAGATTCTGGCTTTTATTGCCTTTCATTGTTTAATCTGTTTCTAATGTTTTATTTGGTTTTAATTTATTAACTTCTTGTTACATTCTTGTTACAACCCCCACATAGCACGTAACACTTTTGTGTTTTTACGTGTGTATACAGCACTTAGGTCAACTTAGGTTGTTTTAAAGCACTTTATAAAGTTGAGTTGAGTTGAGTTGAGTTGAGTTGAGTTGAGTTGAGTTGAGTTGAGTTGAGTTGAGTTGAGTTGAGTTGAGTTGAGTTGAGTTGAGTTGAGTTGAGTTGAGTTGAGTAATGCAAGTCATCCCACAGCGCTGGGTAACAAGACTGAAAGTCAAACTCTGAGCAGGTGGAGGCTGGTTTCATACAGTATTCTACAGCCCTACATATTCATTTGGTTTTTATCACTATAATTGAAAGGATGCATCTCCAAGAGTCTTATCTTACAAGGCCAGAAGAGTCAGGGAGGAGGGCGCATGAGTTCCACACCCTGAAGACATGCACATCCACTACAGAATGGCGCACACTGGTAAAAGAAAAATATCCTAAAGACAGTTTGAATAGGATTATGAAATATCAAAAGAAATTAAAATAAAAGGCAGAAACCATATTTTCTCAGAAATGCCACTTTGGGAATATAGAAAATTTAAAATTGAACCGCAAAAATAATTTCAGTAAATTCTTTAACCCCATAAAACCAACAGAACCATATACGTGGATGTGTCAAATGCAGCTGCTTTATTCAAACGTGCAGAAATTAAGACCTACATTAAATTCTAGCCGAGGTTTCCGAAGGTTTCCAATGACCCCAAATATGTCCTGTTGAATTTCAGGGAGATGCGTCTAAAATGATGCTCAAGATCTAGATATTTTTATTTCACAAAATTGCCACAGCCATAAAACAAGCATCCTCATTTGAATATTTGAATTTTTTTATGGCAACATCCCAGCTTCAGTTGGCAAATGCTCATACAAGCTAGCTATACGTCGTGCTTTCCACTGCTTTATACTGCTGACCTGGATCAGAACAACACAGGACTGGCAGCAAAATTTGAAGGGGTTCCATTACCCTTTTTTTATCAAGATATCAAGATGCAGTGGTTTTGCTTTATTTTCAAAGAGACTCTGTAGCTAGCAAGCCTCTTAAGTGAGTCCAATGCCAGTAAATATTCAGACTGAAATCAAAGTGCCACTTAGTTAAACGTGTATGGCTCAGTTGTTGATTTAAATCAACAGCTAGCTAGCAAAATGCTCCTCTCAAAACTTACCTGGCTAGCATGCATTCATAACCCTTCTATATTCCATGTGAGGCTTATTAGCCAGCTAGCTAGCCAGCCAGCTCCTAAACTGTCTACGAATTAAGAAACCATAGCTAGTTCAGCCAGAGAGCAATACACAAGATATGTCAATAGGAACAGATTACATAGGTGGCCGTTTTTAATTGAACTCCATTTTTAATAGAGTAACCACTGCAGTAAATGGAATGTTAGCCAACAGTTGCCACTATATAAATGCTAGCTCTGGATCATACTTAACGGTAGAGACTGAATTACAAGTGTAGTAAACCTATTACGGTGACTGCATGTTGCACTGTGAATGTAACTGTGCCTTCAGACATTACCTTTCCACACTCACACTCATTGTGTAGTTTAATTGCTAACTGGCTAGCTAGCTACTTATTCAGTTATCAGCATTTAAAGACTTGCTAGTAGCTGGGAATTATGAAGTAGTGATTTTTGTTGATGCTGTGGCTCTGCTAGCTCATTAGAACAAAGCTCATTCCACAGACAGGACGCACACTCATAACAGTCCGTTTTTCAGAGGGTTAGGAATCCTATTGCTCAGAAATTATTTTTTTTTTCTTTTTTTTTTTTGCTAAACACTTTATAAACCTCCCTTTTTGACATCCACGAATACTATGACTCGGAAAAAAATAGCCCAGTAGGTCCTCTTTAAGAAAGTAGGACAAACAAGATGCATTGACCGAGGAAAATTTCTGGTTTGGGCCTGTTCAGGGACACCTGCTATGGCAGACCAGGTGATGATGCTTCCCCAGAATAGCAACACAGCCCAGCTCTGTCTGACCTCTGGAACACCATTTATGGACAGTGACTATACACTCATCTTTAAACTATTCCCAGGGCTCAACTGCCATTTTAAAACCCAAATTTGGGGCTTCGAGTACTACCTCAAGAACAAATGGCATAGACTTGCAAACAAAACCTTGACCCACACACAGCTTAATTGTAATATACTTCATTGTATTTACATTATCCAGCCTTGCTCAAAACAAGCCGCATCCTCCACATGAGGACATGTGAAACTCTACCTGCAGAGTCACCAGAGCCAATCAGCACTCGAGTCCAACTGTGTCCCCATACACAACATCTCACAATTATGGGAACCACAGAGACAAAGAGTGAAAAAAACAAAGAGAAATAAACCAGCACAGGCACATGAGGATGCATATGCGGAGCTGTCGCAGAAACTTAAAATCCCTCCAGACCCAAGAGTATAACACGAGACTTGTAAGCGCTGGATGACTGATTACCGAACTAAATTATTCACGACAGCTTTCTGGGCGTACAGGAACACACACTGCTCAACTGTTCCGACTCAGAAAATTGAGACAGTCTACCTGCTGGACAGTCTGACCAGGCCCATGCAAAAACTAATACACGGACAAACACTTGAGAGGACCGAGTACAACATCAGTCTAGTGGCAGCACTGTAGATTCAGGTTTCATAATTAATACATACACTCATTCATGCGGTGAGTGACCATTGCAATCAACAGGTTCCCACAACCCAGAGAACAATTATCAGTCTAAGAAAATCACCTTGAACTAGTATAAACAACTTTTCCACCCCTGGGTTAATATACAAGTCAGTTTCCTGTGCCAATTTAGTCAAACGTTTCAGCCTATACAAATATGATAACACACAGACCCTTGGCTGTGAGACAACTTAAAATAGGAAGGTGTAATGGGATAATGACAGACGTAGCTGAAAAGTCAAATATGGACTAAGCAGGGCTCACAAAATTTTCAAAAAGGTGGTTGCCCTGCAGGAAAGCCACTTGAATTTTGGTTGCCCTCAACAGCTGCCCACCTGCCCACCTCAAATCCAATTTTCAGAATGTTTTAACCCAATAACACGTATTTTAAAACAAAAAAAATGTTTCCAGTCAGATTGGGAATTACCTGTCAGACTGAGAAGCTTCTTGGTAGCTACAAGGGTACCAACATGTGTGAAATTTTTTATTAATGTTTCCATGGAAACAACCAAATCATAATAATCATTTAAAAACATTTTTAAAAAATCAATTTATTTAAAATCAATGCTTCATCAGTAGGGAAGTACATGAACAAAAAGCAAACCAAAAACTAGAGGGGATTGAGACACCAAGATGAAATTTGCTGGAAAACTTGATGAGGTGTTTATCCTTGGGTGGCCAAAGTCTGAATACCCTGACCAGGTGTCCACAACGGTAACCAGCCACTTGAACATGGGGTACTTTTGACACTTTTTGCCCCGTGACGATATTCACTACTTAACTCCTAAATTGAGGCAATGTTGAACCTGAAACTCTTTTGACCTAATTTAAAGTTCCAAAAAATATTACTTGGAGATTGTTTTGGCACCTCAGGTTAAATACTGTAATTTGGTAACCTTCAAATGCTACAAAAAAGTTTTGTCATGAAAGAAATAAAGATTTCAGCAGCCAATCTCTCCCGTGGTAAAGGAGATAGAACATTTCTGATCGCAGATTCTGAGAGCCTGGGCATTACTAAGAGTAATGATTTTCAGGTCTCTCTCTCTTTTGGGTGAAAAGATATTAGCTCGCGAAAACTTGGGCCGTATCTCAGAAACCCAAGGGACTTTGAAGCTAAAAATCTGAATTTGTTCATTGTATTCATAAAAATATTTTTAGTAATTTTTTCACCGAAAATGAAGTCAGTCACCATGGGATAATTTTGGAATTGTGTGAATTGACATAGAATGGCCCAAATGCCAAATAACACAGTGATTTTACTTGGGTATTGAACAAATATCAGGAAATGAGTATTAAAACAAACAAAAAAAAAAAATCAGTGCAAATGTAAAGGAGGAGTTCATTTTTGGTGTAATATCTCATTGAAGTATCAGCAGCCTACTTCAACTCAAGCTCAGGCTTTCTGTAGGCTACTTTGTCCAGAGAGAATGGGTAAATATACTTGTATGACTTGGCTGTATAACGCCTCATCCTCTGCTAATACATCTCGGAAATGTTTGCGATTGCGAGCAGGCCTTTGAGCTGATCCACGGTCCCCGATCCCACAAGCAAAAGCACAAGCAAAGTCATCTGATAACTGTCCTGGAAAGAAAAGGCGGTTGGGACATAGAGATGGATCTAGAGGGACGGAAGGAAGTATAACAAGAGCAATGCAAAGCATAGTATATGCCCCCGCCTGTATGTTGATCAAGGGCATATTGAGATGGCTGCTGTGGCGGCCAAATTAGATATCGCACAACGCTGGTTTTCTGAAAGAACCTTCCTCTAGCCACTCCTAATACGCCATTAAGAAATGGCATCAATCCGACGAGGGATTCTATAGTTATCCCATGGAAACGAAAAAATAAAGGACGACGGACGGACGGACGACGGACGGACATGGTGTCAACATAATGCCCCCTTTTCTCTTTGGAGGGCGTGGGCATAAAAAGGCAAATCTACACAACAACATGTATCCATAAATAGAATTCTGTTGAGAAATATTGAAGGGTTTATGAGTTTTGGCCAGGAAAAGAAGCGTGAGGGATGGACAGACAGACAAGCAGAAGGACACTCATTCCTATATACCCATCCACTTCATGGTCGGGAATAAGAAGAATTTGTAAATTCAGTTTAAAAGAAAAGAAAATCTACACATGGTAAGCTTGAGCAATCCACAAAAACCCAGATCGTAGATTGGAAGAAGAAAAAAAACCAACATCATAAGATACTGGGGACATTTAATACAAATGAAATTGTTAAAGTGCCAGTAAATACCTTGCATGTCTTCAATGATATCTCAATTGTGACAACATATAAAAATGGTATCAGTAGGTAGGGAAATCATTCATCTTCACATCGATATGTTATACAAATTTTTACGACATCGAAAATATGGATTTTGATGTTAAAAACTCACTCAACCTTCAAACTGTCGCGCGAGCGAAAATGTGATGTCATTAGAGTAAGTTCCCTTTCCTGTG
Organism: Gymnothorax reevesii; assembly: GCA_029721435.1. NCBI lineage: Eukaryota > Metazoa > Chordata > Actinopteri > Anguilliformes > Muraenidae > Gymnothorax > Gymnothorax reevesii. The sequence goes on along the minus strand of CM056574.1, from coordinate 135,354,148 downwards.
TACCACGTGATGTGTGACGTAGCACACACAACAGCAATGGCGGAAAGAATCAAGTTGACAGCCTCGGAGAGAAAATGCCGGAAAATTGCCTTTGATGCCAAAAGAAGACGATCCCTAGTCGTTGGGAGTGCTATTGATCGGTGGAAGAGTCTGAGAGAGCGACTGGGCATTGACAATGATGAGTTGGCCTTAACTTTGATGGATTAGTAAGTTGAAATACCGTGTTGGTTTTTCTTTGCAACATTTCTCGCGCTACCCGAGTTCATAAAAGTATACAACGTAAATGGTAGTGTGCCTAGAATGGGGGAATTATGTTTTGCTTATCGTGTTTGCCTCCACATTCTCCAAAAACGTTCCTGTCTGTCTTCTTTTTCGTCCGCGCGATGCCTTCTTTGTTTACAGTGCGCGATTTCGACCCTTTCGATGCTTTGCGCAGTAAATAATCTAGCCGATCTATTTTTAGACCGTGAAACCCTTTTTTGAAAAATTGCATTTCCTAAGGTTATTTTTGGTCAAATATTTTTTATTATTTTTTTTGGGCCATATTACAGATAGCTTGACTTTTGGAATTTTTTTAAAAAAACACATGCAAGGTATTTACAGGCACTTTAATCATTTGTGTGTAAATCTGGCCAAATTACAGAACTATAGCATCCAATAATCAAAAAGCCAGAATGTAACAAACTGACTTGAAACCATACAAATAGTTGTGGTGACCAATCATTTTAATTGAGTATAGATATAAGGATCATGTTACATAAAGTTTTAACCCTGGAGAACACAAGAAATCTTTTTTCCTCAGGAAAAATATTAACTTAGCGTAAAGATTGACATCTGCTAATGTAGGGTAGGGGCTAATTAGGTGAGGTCAAATTTGACCCTATGGGTTCGCCAGGGTTAAGTGAATTTCCATGGTTTTGAAGGAGTGAAAATAAGGGCAGCACTGAAGGCATTGCCTTTTGACGAGTTCACAAAACATTTTAAGTAATGTCACCCACTTGCAGGCATGGAACTGAGCAAACAAGGAAATGACTGGATACATTTCCATCAATCAGGCCGAGCAAACAGCCCTCTGGTAAATAAGGGGCATAGTGGGGGGGACTGAAGAAAGTATGAGAAGCCCTCGGCTGACACAATGCATTATGGGTAGGACGTCCACATAAGATGCAAATCTCCCATACTGACAGAGGATTTTGGACCCACACCTTTGATTGGGCATTTTCAATTGCCAGACAACTAGCAAAAACGGCATAAAAACTGCAAATTGAAATGAGAAATCACAAATGGGAACATTAACCTTTAAAGCGCTAAATGCAACTATTGTTACTCAATGATGTAAGATGTCAGAATCAAAGCTGTTGAAAACCTATCATGTGGCAACTTGTTTAAAAGAGCTTCCCTGCGGGACCTCTTTTAAACGAGTTGATACATAATAGGTTTTCAACAGCACAAGACGATTCAATTTATACATATATTTTTTCCAGTGCTCTAAGGGTTAAAAGAATTGTACCTTTTTTCGAGTGACAGATCGTCACATTGATTTAAAAAAAATATTACAGTAAACACTGCAAAAGGAGGTCATCATGTGACACAGAGCGTTGTGTGTATTTGGGTCTGGCGGAGCCGTGAGATTATTACAGTCTCCTGATGACGAAACTGGGGCAGATTGAAGTGACCGTTCTTCAGGGATTCTCAGACCGCACAATGCCTAACATTTTTATTGAGCCACAACGCGGACGCTTCACTTCCTGCTTCCTGGCATCAAGTGAGCAGAGCATAAGTGAAAGGCTATATTCACAGGTGCTCACCTTATACAGACATTAAATATAACTAATGTAAACTAGACCTTCAGCAACAAATCGCCATAAAGATTTTCATAGATCAGCACAGACTAAAATAGATCTAAAAATTAACACCATAAAATTAACAGACCCACATATGAGTCTGTGAAATGCAGATGCTGTATTCAAACCTGTGGAACTTAAGGCCTATTTTAAATTCAAGAGGAGGCCTCAAGGTTTTCAGGGATTCCAAATATAACCCGCTGAATTACAGGGAAATATGTATAAATCATGTGAAAAGTAAAAAGTTTATGGGATTTATGTATATTAATCACAATAATTAAGCCATTAACTAAAGAAAAAAAAATTACCTGCCATGTTTATAATTTTCATCAACTTTCCAATCAAAACATTAACCAAAGTTTTTTCCAATTAAACATTTACTTTTTTACCAGAAGGATGTGCCACTACATCTTGCCAGACTGGTAATGTTGGAGCATTTAAAATTTAACAAGAGTTTGTCACTAAAGTGACTATATTCCCCGCCATTAGGTCACCAAAACCGACTGGTGTCTGCGCATTCCCAGTAGGTAGGTTGGTACCAAAAAGAATTTAAATAGGTTGACTCCTTCTTGAGATATCGCGCTGACAATGTTCGGGACGGACGGACGTACATGCGTACGGATGGACGTACGGACGGAGCTGGATACTATAGAGAGGGGGGGGAGGGGGGGAAAAAAAAAACAAAAAAAAACATTGGCTTCTGTTTCATTCTCGCAATAGAAGATGTCATGTTCGCCAGAGCTAACAGTCATATGCAGTCACAGAAATGTAAGGGACAAATTCATTTATTGGAGTTGGAGCCATGTATTCTGAAACCCAGAGATAGCAGTGACCCATGAACTACATTGAATAGCTTACATTTCATATAATCACTCAAGGCCTTGGCTTCGAATGTACAGTGCAGCCCTGACTTTCACTCATTACAGCGCTGCTATCCATGTTGCCACTGAAGCAACACCTTCACTTTGTACCGCTCTATTAGCCTTTAAGTCTGTTACGGGCTCTGTGAACATCCTTTCAGAGCAAGAAGATAATTCCACCGAGAATACACGGCATGTACGTACTTGCACTCCGGCAATCACACAAACACGAGCGCACTGATGCACAGAGACTTCAGACGGGAAGGAAACCGAGCGCTCACACTCACACACACTTCAAACTATAAGCCAGCGGAGAGATCTCTGTGCACAGCAGGAGACGAGCCCTGGTTAGCATATTCCTCTCGCCTTCAACGCACCTTAAGCTGGCTGTGCTGAGAAAAATGGCCGACTTTCTGCACCTCACAGATAAGCCTGTGTAAGTATGACCACCCAAACACCACAAACAAATCCCTAACCAATAGCAGGTTTGCAGAACGAAGCCCTATTCACGAAAGACTCTTATGTCACAACTGGCTGACAAAAGCTCATCCATACTAGCTACAGGAAGAGAAGAGTTTTGTAATACATGGGAAAGAAGGGGAAGGCCTCAAATAGCCCAAGTATTACTGAAGGGCAGGGCGATATCGACACAATCAAAACATCAGAATATTTTTGACCAAGTGCCTCGATATCAATAATGTGCCAATATTGTGGGGATGACTATTGGGGCTTTCCGAAAATACCTGTATGTATACAATGTGAATTTTGATAAACACTCATTAGTAATGTGGATATGATGACCAAGCTGGTTCAGGCAACAGCTAAAGTCGTCTAATAAGTGCAAACAACCGCATCTTTTTACTGTAATGCAGTTTTTAGAACCAGAAAAGACAGCACTTATGTCATATTGAAATATTGCAATTTTCAAAATCCCACACAATATGACATATCCAAATATCAATAAAATATCAGTATATTTCCCATCACTAGTTCAGTGAATCAGCCACAGTGTCCTGTGGATCTTTCACCACTTCTCATTTGTGAGAAGACTGACAGCCCGGGGTCATGTCGTTCTCTGTAACTCACACTGGCTAGGTTTGGAGTTGCTGTATTTAGTTACTGGGCTTTGCCAAACACACGTCGCCCCTCCTGCTGGATACGCAGGAGTTTCCTCAGGAACAGAGCGAGCGTTGCCCGGGAGAGAAGCCCCGCCCCCACCCTCCCCACTGCCACATGGAATGTGTTTACACTCCGCATTCCAACCCCACCCCTTATACAGGAGGGGGGTTCAGGTAATGCTCTTCCGCACAGACACAACACCTCCTCAATATAAAAACCCTCACACTTTATCTTCAATCTAAAACTGTAAACATCCAGGAACGTATTCACTTCAAAATGAAGCAAATAAAATTAGACCGCCAGTAATGAAATTACACGGCAAGAAATTCCAGGTGAAAAATGAATGAGCCCAGATACCATAGCATAATTTATGTTACTCAGTATAACCCAAGCTGCAGTAGCTATGCCATATGTACTACATAGCTACTATTCATCCAAGAATATTTATGAATACTCTTCTACTGAAATGCATTGGAAAAATGTGCTTTATTGGCAAATGAGATCCAATTACACAACACCACTATAGTTCCATCTCTATCAGCATGTGTTATGGGAACTGAGCACCAAATAATACAACTCCTCACTGGCTGAGCAGAAACTTGAAAACGTTACAAGAGAATGTGAGAATGCAGTAAATCAGTCAGAACCCTTTGTCTGGCCAAATGGCCGCCCAGGGAAAGAAAAACTCTCTCTTGCTCCCTCACTCTCTCTCTCTCACACACACAAACACACACACACACACACACACGTGTGTGTGCCCTGAAACACACACGCACACACGCGCACGCGCGCGCGCGCACACACACACACACACACACACACACACACACACACACACACACACACACGTGTGCGCTGAAACACACACACACACACACACACACACACACACACACACACACACACACACACGTGTGTGCGCTGAAACACACACACACACACACAGACACACACACACACACACACACACACACACACACACACACACACACACACACACGTGTGCGCTGAAACACACACGCTCAACTCTCTAGCTCGTAAGACTACCCCTGAAATGCAGGACGGTCTTCGCTTTTCCAAGGTGCTCTTCAGTGGATATGAATGTTCTTTGACAATACATCAGGAGCAGAACCATGTACAGTTTATCTAACCCCGTTTTTTTACAGGCAAAAACGTAAACATTCAAATCCATGTTTACCATGTGCTGAAAACATTAAAACACTCGGGGCATGGTAGGAGCAATATCCTGCTCGACAACAATTAACTCCAAATATTAAATATGGGTCCCCCATCATATGACCAGGTACAATACCAATAAGCCATTTCAAAATGTGTTCGTCCGTGACATCACAAAGGGGAGACACCACCCAGAGGCAAGGAGGACTGGTCAACTTCAGCCAACCAGTTAATCAGTTCCTTCATTTGTCTTCGTGGTCCACCTTGTGATGTCATAAAGGACAAATTTTGAAATGGCTTTTAATGGCTAATTAGTTGTGGACCTGGTAACATTATAGGGCAGCTTTAAACAAATTTCTCTGGAGGGCATGGGTGGCAAGATGGCCATTTGGAGAAAATTTCTAGTGCCTCTCATAAAATAAAAAACTGACTGTATTTAAGTTACCATCTAAATCTGATGTTAAGCTGATGATGGTCTGGGCAATGTGGACAAAATCAAATGTCACTCCATTTCTGACCAAATACCTCAATCGATATTTTGGCAATATTATAGGGCATACCATTGGTAATTTCACAAAACATTATTACAAGGAGATTTCTGATAAACAGTCATTAATCTGGGTGTAATGACCACGCAGGAACAGCAAACAGCCAGCCAGTACAGTCTAATAAGTGCAGAAAACTAACTGTAAAGCAGCCTTTAAACGAGAAGAGACAATACTAATGTATCACAAATCCAAAGTCCCAGAAAACAATATAATATCTACACAGTGCCCAGCCCAAAGCCGATGTACCATTACTGCATTGCCCTGGCCTAAAGTGCAAGTAGTTCATCGCAAAATCATTGTCTATGTGGTGTTAGACCAAATGGAAAATGGAAGACTCATCTTTCCAAGCACAACAATATGCTGTTCAATAATACAACAGTTACCCAATTTATAAATTGTGAAAAGGAAGGAAGCTCTGCTCAGATTACAAACACAAGAAAGCTATGCAACACAATATAAACACTGGAGTAAGTAGTGTGAATTTTCATTGAGTGACTCAATTCACTGACTCACTAATACAGTGCATTCCTGTGAACTTCTTTTCCTCCAAGTGATTTGCACCACACTCCACAATCAAATCCCAGTCATTCTAATGCCAGCCCTGGCAGGGAGGACACTGGACAGCTCATAACTGGCTGCAGTGTTTCCTCGGGATCTGCATGGTAAACCAAAGCCTCATCATGCAGACTCCTCTGGTCAATGGTACACCTGCACACAGCCTCCGCCAGCGCCTTAAAATATGCAGAAAGGGCATGAAGACGGAGAGCTTCCTTCTGCAGTCAACAGTCACAACAAGACTCCAGATGAAGCAGCCGTCTGACTGGCCAAACGTTGTGATCGAGTATTCAAGAGTATGGATAACAGACCCCAATGAAAATGCCACTGTAAAGACGCAAATGCTAAGGGCTTATTGATTTGATTCAGGGCAACCGGCAAGCCAGCAAGACAAAAATTAAAGAATCACCAATTGTGACAGGAACAGATTCTGGGCTTGCTCTCTTAATTCACTTCATAGTGATTTCTCAAAGTATTCTTACACTCTGTAAAACAGGAAACTCTTGGTATATTATTCAGTGATGAATGCCATTAGAAATGCATCACAAAATCTGATGGCTAGTTCGACATGACTCGCAATAATTACATTAGTGGTGGTCTGCCACTCACAACTGAACAAACACCTTTGTATGCATTTTGTAATGTAATTTTGTTATTTTTAGACATACTTAAGGGAGAAGTCTCCACAGGAAAAGAATGGTAACAGTCCTCATCTGCTGTAGCGGCTGTAAGCGATTATCAAATGTTGAACTGTCTCAGTGTATGAGTGGCTAATGGTCAGCTCTGGTGCTGCTAGCATTGCTGTTTCACAGATACAGTCCATGTTTCAGACCACTGGAAGTACCAAGCTAAGTGCCAGATGAAGTTCTGTAGAGTTAGACGGTCAGAAGCAAACGGGTCCCCCAACTATAGCCAGGCTCCTCCGCAGATTTCTTCCCACTGGGGAGTGTCTCACCTCTGTTAGATGATTTGTGTCCCAACTGGGAGTTTTTTAATACCTCACTCACCATTTTTGGGATAAGGCAAGCATAGCCTTTTTTTTATTTTTTATTTTTTTTTTTTAAAACTACGCAAAGCATCATTGCAACAGTCCTACACAGGGCTTGCAAAATTTTCAAAAAAGTGGCTGCCCTGCAGGAAAGTCACTCTGGAATTTTGGATGCCCTCAACAGCTGCCCACCTCTAATCCAATTTTCAGAATGTTTTAGCCCAATAACACGCATTTTAAAGCAAACCCAAAATAAAGGATCCTGTCAGATTGGGAATTACCTGTCAGACTGAGAAGCTTAATTGTAGCAACCAGGATACCAACATGTGTGAAATTCTTCATTAATGTTTCCATGGAAACAACCAAAATCAAAACAATCATTAAATACAAAGTAAATTTCAATAAATCAATTTATGTAAAATCAACGCTTAATCAGTAGGGAAATACCTGAACAAAAAGCATGTTGTACAATGAGGAAAAGAAAGCGAAAATGAAGAAGTTTTTCATAGAAGGGATTGATACACCAAGATGAAATTTGCTGGAAAAGTTGATGAGGTGTTTATCCTTGGGTGACCAAAGTCTGAATACCCTGACCAGGTGTCCACAGCGGTAACCAGCCACTTGAACATGGGGTACTTTTGACACTTTCTGCCCTGTGACGATATTTACTGCTCAATAACTCCTACACTGAGGGAATGTTGAACCTGAAACTCCTTTGACCTATTGTACAGTTCCCAAATACATTATTTGCGCATTGTTTTGGCACCTCAGGTTCATTTCCGTAATTTGGGAGACCTTCAAAAACTGCAAAAAAAATTGTCATCATGAAAGAAATAAAGATTTCAGCTGCCAATATCTCAGGAGGTAGAAGAGACAGAACATTTCTGATTGCAGATTTGAAAGCCTGGGCATTACGAAGAGTAATGATTTTCAGGTCTCTATCTCTTTTGGGTGAGAAGATACTGGCTCACGAAAACGCAAAAACTTTTGGTGGGTTTTGGAAAGGGGCGTGGCCCTCAAAATTAAATGGGCCGTATCTCAAAAACCCTTGGGAGTTTGATGCTGAAACTTTGGATTTGTTCATTATATTCATTAAAGTATTTTTTGTAATTTTTTTCAGAGAAATCCAAGTCAGTCACCATGGGATTTTTCTGAAATTGTGTGACTTGACATAGAGTGGCCCAAATGCCAAATAACACAGGGATTTTACTTGGGTATTGAACAAATATCAGGAAATTAGTGTTTTTAAAATCAGTGCAAATGTAAAGGAGTTTGTTTTTGGTGTAATATCTCATTGGAGTATCTGTAGCCTAGTTCAACTCAAGGGCAGGCTTTCTGTAGGCCATTTTGTCCACACAGAATGGGTAAATATACTTGTATGACTTGGCAGAATAAAACCTCTTGTTCTCCTCCGGGAATAGATCACAGCAATTTTCGCAATTGCATGCAGGGATTCAAGCTGATCCATGCTCCCTGATCCCACAAGTTTGTGCGGATTTCGACTTTTCTGTAGCCTACTCAGCAGGCGGGAGTTTTCTTTTTTATCAGATAGGTCGAGAAAGTTAATCTATGCAATCTCTGAACAAGTAACGAGTGGGACATAACTGCATGGGTCAACCAGCTAAAGTGGCATGATTTTAAATTTTGGAAACAATGTGTGTCAGATTCATTCAGCTTGACCTGTCAGTAATGTCTGACTATGCTTACATACGACACAGCACCTTTGCCAAATACACTTTGGCTCATTATAACTAAATTCAGCTGTTTGATTTACACTGCATCACGTCTACTAAATGGTAGACTGAAGATGGTAGATTCTACCAATCTTGTAAACCATGTCACTACAAATGTGAGTAAAAAAAAACTTATCAAATAAATTGACAGTTAAGGCGGTGAGCATGTCTGAATTGATCAGTCATCTAATCATGTTGCTAAAGACCATATTGACCGCCTGTGTTCAGTTTATATAGCCTACCTCACACAAAGGTAGTCGTAATTGGCAAAGTCAATTTCTTTCAGTTTCCTTCAATTATTCAACGCTTGCCTTAGAACAAAGCTAGCGAGTGAGCAAATTCAGTTATCATGAGCCGTAACATGAACTCCAGAAAATAGCTAGCTAGCAACCAAACAGAAAATTCACGTCAACGTTAGCATTTGCACAACTACAGTTCCATATCGTTTTGTGGTTAGCAATGCAACTCCCTGATTTGAGCATTTTAGATTTCAAATAAAACTTCCATAACAATTTTAAACTCTGCAGTAATTTCAGCCTGGAACCAAAACTAACCAAGAGAGAAACTACCAGTGAAATGGAAAGCTACTTCAGTTTCGGTGAATGGTATGCAACGAGCTAGCTGTAGATAAGGTGGTCTAAACGTTACACTTTCATTAGGTCCACAAATAGGTACATAACAAGGGAATACCTAGCTAGCCACATCATCGCTATACATTAGCTATGTTGAATGCCCAAGAAAATGCATTCGTGTTGTGATCCTCATACCAGGCGACTGAGACATGGGAACGAGGGATTTCCCTGTCAGGTGCCCATTTAACTACCAAGGATAACATACTCACATGCCCCGCTGGGACATAAGAGAAATTGCAGTTGCCCGACTGAAATTTCTTGTTGCCCCAGGACTTCGATCAGGCGATTTAGCGAGCCCTGCTACAGTGAAGTGAAAACTGCTACACAAATAAAATTAAACTGATGTTGCAGACCTTCCCAAGTCACTTTCCTGCACAATCACCCCACCCCCCCAACCCTTAATTAAAACATCATCATACAAATACATGAATTATCTGCATTTCAATTACCAGCTTCAGATAATTTCAGCACAGCTCTTTCCACTCCAGACAGGATATAGAGCAATATATACATAAGGCCCGTTTCCACTGCAGGAACTTCAGGGTAATTTTACGGGGCCGGGGCCGTTGTTGCGCGTCTCCACCGCCAGAACCACGCCTGAAGGACAGCCTTCCGGAACTTTTACAGGGGCTAAAAAAAGTCCCTGCCTCGGAGTAGGTACTCTGAACGACCCCAAAAAACTCCTGGGTGGGGCTTGGGGTTTACTTGGCACTGATTGGATTTACTCAGGCCAGGATGGGACGTCAACAGAAAGCGACACAATGGCCGGCATTTTTAAAACTCAGCATATGACAAGGGGGTCGCATTTTTCGAAGGACGTCGCACAACTTTACAGGAACCTTCCTCCTACTTCCCCCTCTCGGCGGAGACACGGCAGTTGAGAGGGCCGAGTGAGAGGACGGCCCTGTAGTAGTTCCTGCCCCCCAAATACAACCAGGAACTTCTTCGGTAGAAACGGGCCTATAAATCCTTGAATCAAAATGGCTGGACCTGATTGGATGTTAAACTTCAGATAAATGAAATGTGTCAATACACACCCAGCATAGATGGCAAACATACAAAAGCGTTTGCACCAACAAACAAAAGTTCACACACAGGCATGCACATACCAAAGTGCGCGCACACACACACACACACACACACACACACACACACACACACACAGTAATATACATGCATGCACACACATACAGAAATATATATACAAAGCCACAAACATGCAAACACACATACACAGACACACACAAACACACCCCCCCCCCCCAAAAAAAAAAGATCTGCATAATCATCTGCCAAATAAACTGCCAGTCACACAAGCCCCAGAGAATATGGGGTGATTGGTCCTTCCCATGATGCTGTGGCCGGATCAGAGTAAAGAGCAGTGAGCTCCTGCAGGTCAGTGTGGGGACAGAGGCAGCAGTGGGAAGACGCTGAGCTCACAAGTCCCTCCTCACACAGCCCAACATCTCCACAGAACAGCCCGCATGGCACAGCTTTTAAAAGAACTCAATTATTTCTCATGGCAAAGTTTAATGGGAGGAAACCCCAGGGAAATTTCAGCACTGTGTAATCCCAGCTGCAGGATAAAAACAGACAGGAGGAGACCACTCTCTCTTTCTGGAAGAAACAGAGCTCATGCACCTAATGCAGTGTCTTTTTGCTGATAGGACAGAATGAGACAGGGCCCAAAAATGAACAACTGCTGTAAGAGGCTGAGCTAGTTGGGAGGGGTGGGGATAATGTCGTCCTTTTTGGATGCAAGTCCCAGCTGAGAACATTTTTCCCCACCTGAACAAGTAACAAGGTGGGCACTTGTGACTAAGGAGAGATTATAAAGGTCAACTTCAGAGCACAAGAGAGATGAAAAGATGGGCAGCTTCACGGTAATGAAATTCAGTGGTCATGGTGCTCCTGTTTAGGGGTGAGATCATGATCTTAAAGTTATGTCAAGCATTACAGGACTGAGGCAGTCAAATTAAGGAGCAGGATAATAGTGGTATGAAAGGTCTGATGCTTCAAACTCGGGGAGGAACAGTGGCATCATTGGCAGGGGCATCTGAGGATAATGCTTGATACAGTCTGGATGACATTCAGCCAAACTGACTGAGACTGCCCATATTATAGAACCTTCAGCCAGTACCCATGCCAGCGGGTAGCTCTCTCCATTGAAGCCAAGCAGCAGTTTGTGGATGTGGATGGGAGGAATGCTTAGGAAGATTTTTCCGTAAGGAAGTGTTATGAGGTCAACAAGTGATAATCTCCAGAGTCCTCTCTTGTCCAATACAAAAACTCAGCTCAAGGAGCACAGCACTGCCTTCAGGATGCTCACCTATACCCTTCCCCAGCTCTGAGCAGCAATGCCCATCAAAGTATCCTGGTCAAACTTAAAATTCAAAAAATACTCAGTACATCTGACTCACTGACAATCCCCTGCATCAATTTTCTGCCAACACAACACTGAAAGTTTTGCATAGAAAACTTGAGTTCAAGTTAAGGTTTCACTACAGCCATATGTATCCATGGGTTGAGCCATGGGCAAGCAGTGCTAAGCAAGTTTTGAAATAGGGCATAACAACAAAATTTCAAAATACTGAGTGCACAGTATATTATTACAAAGGGCCAGAGGGATATGTGGCTCATAAATTTGCATCTTAAACATTTGTCAGGATCACAGAAGCCACATTACATTACATTTCATTTCAAAAACACCCGGCAGACCAAATACTGTAATATTTGACCTGTAATTATGACGAGCTGGAATAACACCCTCTACAGAGAGGTAACGTCGTTCCAAACATATAGGGTCTAAGTTTCTGTATAAAGGAACAGTTCCTGTTACAGTAAAATTTAAACTAGCTACAATTGTTTTTGTTTTTTTTTTAATCATCATGGGCTCCATTTAAGCGAAAAACAATGAAAATTATGTAGCTACCCAACGTTTCATATTAAAATAAATATGCATCAAGTCCAGTCATTCGTTTAATCGTCTGGATGCGATTATTATCTGAAAATGTTTGCTCCATTTCTGAAATACTGAGTTTTTCAGAAAAGATGGATTTATTTTTGCTAGATATGGAGAGGAAAAAGTGCAATCCGGGACTAATCCTAAATCCGCAGCTCCACAGATGTTGTCTTATGCAATAACACCGCATCAGTCCCGACAGTGCCGGCAAAGTCTCCGTCAAAGGTGCAGTTTTATGCTTAAATATCTTTCCAAAACGTACACGGCTCTCATTATCATCTCCAAAATAACCAAGGTTTAACTTCCTGATGCAAATCGGCTACATTAGTCGAGGGGCCTCTCATCACATGTGCAGCCAATACAGTCGGATTACCACTGTCAATAGTCCATTTTACCCTAAGCGATCTTGATATTCCCGATTTATAACACCTGTTCCGGTTAAAAATAGAAAATTTCATTTCCATGGCAGCTTGATGATCCTGACCTCGTAAACAAGACAGCGATCATGTGGCAACATGTGGGTTATTTAGATAACTATGTAACTCAGTCGCATAAAACGGTACATAATCTAATAGCTACCGTCAGCTACCTAGTTTGCCAACTTAACGGGTGTAAATACTTTAAGGTCCATCATTTCTGACGATGGCTGAACAACTCCACAAAAGGTAACTACAAGGGTCTTAATGATCTAGATGGCTTCCCGCTAGGTAGCCGACAACCCCAGCCCCCACCCATGCTCATAAATGCAGACAATAACGCTTCATAACGTTGTTATACATGCATGGGAAACCATGCAAAAGCAGATGGCATACAAGAAGGACCGATGTATATTTAAGTGACCAGGGCCGGTCACTCGATCACATGTGTACTCACAGAATCCCGGAGCAGGTGGTGCACACGAACGAGCCCACAGTCATGTTAGCGTAGGTCGGGCCGCGTTGGTCGCAGTCGAAGCACTTTCTGTTGGGCAACAAGCTCGTCATCTCCCGCAGCATCTTCAGATGCTTCTCTTCCTGCTTTCGCTTCGCACTCGCCGCCATGGCCGGGGCCGGGACCGTCGGGGAAAGGAAGTGTTACCAGGGAAAGGTGGGGAAGCTGCCGATTTTAAAATGTGATCACAACGGTGGCTCTAATACCAAGACCCACGGAGGACCTGGGCAAGCGGCAATACAGGACGGCTGAATGAACAGTCGAACCGGAATTCAGAGCGGCCTCCAATTTCCACGAACAAGGAATCAAGGCGTTGTTGTCAAGAGGAGGGTCAAACGCTGCTGACTCGAGGTTTCATCTCATGGACTAGCGCCCCCAGCAGCTCAAGCACTACATGCATACTCGTCCATTATAAACCTGCTGTTTTAGTGAAAATGACCCGTTATTGTTAATTTTTACATTTCACAAACAAACAAATGAATAACTTTTATTTTTTAGCCTCCCTTTTAAGGCCCTTTGATTATTTTCTGTTAGCCACAAGTGAAATAAAACATCATCTTTGACTCGACCAACACACAACGCTCAAAAAGTTCTACTGCCAAAGAAGTTGACAGAATACTTGTGAAAATAATTGTAAGCTTCTTATCAGCTTTTAATGATTGCGTACAATATGCCTTTTTGAAACAAGCACACTTACTTCATGGGGGAAAAAATGTACAACAAGTGCTGCAAGGCAAAACAAACCTCGCTTACCAGCACTTGTTTTAGTGCTTTTGACACTGACTCAGTTTTACAAGTTTGACCTTAACCGATCGCCCCCAAAATTTAATTAGTTAATCTATGGACCACTGCCCACCTACTCTGAAACTATGGCCCGTATTCAGAAACGACACTCACACTCACTCTGCACACCATATAGTGAGTACGATTGAAATGTAACTGGAGTGTGAGAAAGAGATCGACCGACCACTAACCGAGGGATCGGTCCCACTCCTCGCCAACTGCTATTCATAAACGCCACTCTAGCATAACTGACAGTAGTGGGCTCTGGGTATCACAGGCGGTGCGTCGGCTGCTGCAAAGGGACTTTCAATCCTCACCCATTAGTGCTGAATGACCTAAACTTGTCGCAGTTTACTTTTCTTGATTAGAAAGTTTCTCAGACAAATTGGTAAAACGACAATCAAATTTATTTTTGATAGCGTTGTTCTACATTGCTTCACAAAATTGAGGCGTTTCATTCGCACATAAATGACGACGTAAATACCAGCATGTCTTCATAAATTCTGTGGTCGAGTGGCTCATGAAAGGCGCAGGACAGCGCGCGAGGTTCAGTAAGCAACAAGCTGTGAAACGTGCCGGACATTTCCTTCTACAAAACCCAAAACCAGTGAAGTTGGCACGTTGTGTAAATCGTAAATAAAAACAGAATACAATGATTTGCAGATCCTTTTCAACGTATATTCAATTGAATACACTGCAAAGACAAGTTACTTAAAGTTGGAACAGGTAAACTTTGTAATTTTTTGCAAATATTGGTACATTTGGAATTTGATGCCTGCAACATGTTTCAAAAAAGCTGGCACAAGTGGCAAAAAAGACTGAAAGAGTTGAGGAATGCTCATCAAATACTTATTTGGAACATCCCACAGGTGAACGGGCTAATTGGGAACAGGTGGGTGCCATGATTGGGTATGAAAGCAGCTTCCCTGAAATGCTTAGTCATTCACAAACAAGGATGGGGCGAGGGTCACCACTTAGTGAAGAAATGCGTGAGCTGATTGTCGAACAGTTTAAAAACAACATTCCTGAACGAGCTATTGCAAGAAATTTAGGGATTTTATCATCTACGGGCCGTAATATCGTCAAAAGGTTCAGAGAAACTGGAGAAATCACTGCACGTAAGCAACAAGGCCGAAAACCAACATTGAATGCCCGTGACCTTCAATCCCTCAGGCGGTACTGCATCAAAAACCGACATCAGTGTGTAAAGGACATCACCACATGGACACAGGAACACTTCAGAAAACCACTGTCAGTAACTACAGTTCGTCGCTACATCTGCAAGTGCAAGTTAAAACTTTACAATGCAAAGCGAAAGCCATTTATCAACAGCACCGAGAAACGCCGCTGGCTTTGCTGGGCCCAAGCTCATCTAAGATGGACTGATGCAAAGTGGAAAAGTGTTCTGTGGTCTGACGAGTCCACATTTCATATTGTTTTTGGAAACTGTGGACGTCGTGTCCACCGGACCAAAGAGGAAAAGAACCATGCGGACTGTTATAGGCGCAAAGTTCAAAAGCCAGCATCTGTGATGGTATGGGGGTGTATTAGTGCCCAAGGCATGGGCAACTTACACATATGTGAAGGCACCATTAATGCTGAAAGTGACATACAGGTTTTGGAGCAACATATGTTGCCATCCAAGCAACGTCTTTTTCATGGACGCCCCTGCTTATTTCAGCTAGACAATGCCAAGCCACATTCTGCACGTGTTACAACAGCATGGCTCCGTAGTAAAAGAGCGCGGGTACTAGACTGGCCTGCCTGTAGTCCAGACCTGTCTCCCATTGAATATGTGTGGCACATTATGAAGCGTAAAATACGACAACGGAGAACCCGGACTGTTGAACAACTTAAGCTGTACATCAAGCAAGAATGGGAAAGAGTTCCACCTGAAAAGCTTCAAAAATTGGTCTCCTCAGTTCCCAAATGTTTACTGAGTGTCGTTAAAAGGAAAGGCGATGTAAAACAGTGGTAAAAAGGCCCCTGTGCCAACTTTTTTGCAATGTGTTGCTGCCTTTAAATTCTAAGTTAATGATTATTTGCAAAGAAAAATAAAGTTTCTCAGTTTGAACGTTAAACATCTTGTCTTTGCAGTGTATTCAATTGAATATAAGTTGAAAAGGATTTGCAAATCATTGTATTCTGTTTTTATCTACGATTTACATAACATGCCAACTTCACTGGTTTTGGGTTTTGTACATTCAGCGGTTAAGAATGTGGAAAAGGTAGGATTCTCGTGACTTACAGCTACATGAGCCTCGCAGACCAATCCACACGCACCCCCCGAGCCAGCTGAGCGCAGAATTTTCCAACCCATGAGTAAAGAAAAGCGTGAGAAATCCGAATCCGTGAGAGTTGACAGATATGCGTCATTAATGAAAACTGGCCACATCTGATAACGTTGAGAGTTTTCGGAGTTTCTGCTACGGTAATTTAAATGAATTGAAAACAGGGCAATAATTATCAGTGCTCATTCTAACTTAACAAGTAGAACTGGCGACACATGATAATCCTTTGGATTTTTGGAGTTCAAGTACACAAAATTTTATTAAATGATTGAAAAAAGGTCATATCCAATCATTATATTTAGGGGATGGTTTTGAGCTTCCCCTATTGCCAGTTCACCAGTAGCCACTGGTGGGTACACAAATGCTAACCTCGAGTTCACCACAGTGCAGTTCGTTAACACTGAATCCAGGTAGTCAGTTCGTAAGTTACCGGCATCGTTATCATCATTAGATTTAAAATTTGCACAGTTGCAATTGCTTCGTGAACGCGGCTGTAAATGATCCAGAGTTTCTAGTGTTTGTAACCACCTGAAAGCCATGACAACGAAATATCGGCCCAAGTTAGTGCGGCTCAAGGGGGTGTTCCCTGCACTCAACCTCAACCTATTTTCAGTGTGAGTGAGGTCTCTGAAAGCAAATAAGTGGTAGGACAACATCTGACTCATTTAGTATAACCTGACACTAACTAAGTTTTAGTCCTCACTTGCACTCAATTAGTGTGAGTGTCGTTTCTGAATACGGGCCTATGAATTCAGTCATTACAACCCTCAGATCAGGGGGTGCCAAACTGGTCCATAAAAGGGCAACAGGTTTTCATTCCAACCTAGCAGAGTCACACCAATACAAATAATCAACTGTGCAGGCTGAGATTAGTTAATCAGATAAGTTCTATCAGTTGTGCTTCTGCTTGGTCGGATTTTGACATTTCTGTTGATGACCTTTACCTTGGCCTGATCACCCCTAAAGTTTCATTGGGTATTCCACTGACCATTTCCTACCTACTGTGAATGTTTAAAGTCAATCTGTGCAACCATTCTTGTGTTCCGTGGGTCTGTGTGTCTGGTTAGTCAATTTTAGGTTTTTATTATTTCTGTGATGTTGGTTTTTAGTCCATGTCTTAGTGTTCACATTTCATTCCTCTCCCGTGTGATTCCAGTCCATGTCTTAACCATGTACGGTCTTGGCTTTCTCCCCGGTCGCGTCATTGTTTGTAGCAGTTTTCTGTCTTAATTGATTATGACACTATTTCGGGTGATTGAATGGATTCTGGGTTTCAGCCTTCCTTCCTCTCGTTTACTAATTTCCCCTTGCTTTTCTATATTGCTAACCCCTACTAACAGTTTGTTATTTTCTAGAATTTACAAACCAAACTAACATAACATTGTATATTAGACTAACCGACTAACGAGCACCCGGGATTGTATAGCTGCACTTACTAATTGACTAATGATCTCTCAGCATTCGCCCTGTTCTAGTCTCTGCCTCTTGCTTTTCTTTCACTGGCTTTGCTGTGTTTTCCTGCAGAACCTTCTGCATTTATCTTATCTGTCCTGTCTCTTTCTATTCACTGTGAAATATTTATTTAGTTTATTTATCCCGTCTTTGGGATTGTCTTGTGATCATCGTCTGTGTGTTAATGTTTATCTGTTTCATGTAATTAGGTTTCCCTCATGTTCCACCCCTTGTTAATCATATTAAGTTCCAGCACCTGTGTCTCTCCATGCCCCTGCCCTATAAACATCCTCAGTTTCTGCAGTCTTGCAGATCTGACTTCGCCCGCCCGCACCTCTCCACTCCTTGCCCCTGTGCACGGTCCCTCTGGTCCCCATAATCTTCTGTGTTCTCTATCAGCCTCATGACCCGGCCCAGCCTGCCCTGCCTGCCGTTTTCTGCTCCAGTCTGTCTGAGTCTGCCCCCCGCCAGCTGCTTCCACAGCCTTCTCCCACCAGCTGTGCCAGTCTGCCAGCTGTGCAATCCAGTCCTGTCCGCCCTGCCTGTTGTCCCCAAGCCCCCTGGTGCCCCCTGATGTCTCCCCGAGCCCTAAGTGTCCCAGTCGTCTCCCCGAGCCCTAAGTGTCCCAGTCGTCTCCCCGAGCCCTAAGTGTCCCAGTCGTCTCCCCGAGCCCTAAGTGTCCCAGTCGTCTCCCCGAGCCCTAAGTGTCACAGTCGCCGCCTCGAGCTGCTCCTGTCACCTCCTGACGTTTCCCCGACCCTTCTCCCAGCCAGCTGTGCCTTCTGAGTCAGCCACCTGCCAGCTGTGCCCGTCTTCTTGTCCTCTGCCTGCCCTCTTCCTGATGTCTCCAGCCTCCGTTGTCCCGAGATCCCCCTATCCCGAGCTTCCCTTGTCCCGAGCTCCCTCTGTCCTGTATTGCCCCTGTCCCGTCCGAGTTGCCCCGAGTCTGCCCCCTAGTGTTTCCCATAGTTTTATTCCTGAGTTCTTCCCCTTTCAGTGCAGTAGCATGGTGTCTCTGTTGGCCAGAGTGCCCCGTTTTTTCCCCCTTTCTAGTTTTTTAGTTTATTTAATAAACTCTTTTGGATCCCTGCATATGGCGTCTCTCCCCCTTGTCTCATTGTTCCAGTGTTTCTCGAGTCCAGTTCCTTGTTTTCTGAGTTCCCAGTGTTTTCCCTCCCTGAATCCATAACAACCATGTTGATACTATATTGTTGACACACAGACACACAAGCAAACAAAAAAAAAAAAACGAATAAACAGACAAAATAAACAAACGAATTGCACTGATTACAATACCTCGCCCTGCTGACTCTGTCGTGGGTGAGGTAAAAAGTACATTAGGTTAACTCTGTCACTGCCTACTCAACCTTTGGGTTGAGCACATTTTGAGTCACTGTATCTAATATAAAGATGTGTTCAACTTATCTGCATGGATTTTTCTCCTACATAACATACCTCAACCAAGTGTTAGGGCCAGTTCATACTCTATGCAAAGTACGCGAGCGCGAACACAAGGCAACGCATTGAGCAACACAAGGTAGTCATCTTGCTGCCTTGCGTAGCAAAGTGTGTCGTCCAAATTTTTGTAACGCGACGCATCAACACGTGTATTTCTGTGAGATTCCAGTAGGGGAGATAAAGCAAATAATGCACCATATGCTGTGTTCAACACACCAAAAAGAAAGAAGGAGGAGGAGGAGGAGACTTTGCTACCCCCTATTGCATGAGCAGTGCACTGCTTTTTAACGAAGCACAGCGCAGTAAGGGACGCGAGTTCAGGCTTCTCTGTGAACGGAATGGAACGGACCTGTGCCCGCGTTCGCTCACGTGCCTTGCGTAGAGTATGAACTGGCCCTTAGAGATGGCTTATCAAGCAAGTTGAGTGAATTCAATGCATCTTTCAATTAGATACACTGCATCAAAATGTGCTCTATTGAAAGGCTGAGGCAGTTAAAGGGTTAAAGCTATAGTTAAAGAATGTAATGATGTGGAGGGGCATGCATTCAGTTATTTCCCTTTAATAGGCGGTTTACAGAAGTATGCCTCTTCTCAGACTGCCAAAAGGCAGACTGGCTGTGTTTATGAACCTGATAGGCAGTCAGCAAAGATTCAGAGACAGCACTATGGCCCCAGTGTCACAATCATTCTGATGAAATAGCATTGCGTAAATAGCATTATGTTTTCCATCAGCAGTGAATGTCTGGCGTCCTTGAAATGCTGACGTAAAAGGAAATAAGTTGATATTGATGGCGCGCTGAAGTGGGCACTGAAAAAAAGATGTTTGAACAACATTTAAAAAGTAAGTAGCAGTGAGGCTGATTGCAACTTATCAAAGTTTGGACTCAGTCAGCATCCAGCTGCACTGCAACAGTTAATGCTGTTCAACAGGCTCTCGAAAATACAGAAGCAGGGCCATCACAGTTACTGCTTTGGATAGTTTCTACGACACTCATCAAAACAGTCTCCTGCTCTTGTGTTTAGCTCTTCCACTGCACTCACATTCGCATCATATTTGAGATCATTGCATTTTTGAACATACTATACATGAAACTGTAGCTTCTGTTACCTGGCATAGGTTTTTGACTTTGACCGCTAAGTATCAAGCTGCTGCAAGGTGCTAACATCAATCTGAAACTCAAGATCTCGTCAGAGGGGTTCCTACATACCAGCATCCTTGTAGTCCACTTAAGCCAAAGAGAGGCATATCCACAGCTATTGAGTCAGAAATCTATGTCAAGCCATATTTCAGGCGCTACGACATGATTTACAGATTCTTTTACAGAATTATTTAAAGATTCTTCTGATGTAAAACCCTTTGTTCAAATGAAAGGTTAGAATATTAGAGTAAGATTATCACAGCAACATTAAATTAATGCGGTATTTGCTGATTAATCTGCAGACAAAATGCAAGACTACACACATTTGTTAACGATTCAGATACTTCTGAAATGACAACCCCAATTCCGAAATAGTTGGGACAAAGTGTAAATAGTGAATAAAATCAAAAGGCAATGACTTTCAAATCACACCAGCCAGTATTTTATTCACAATAGAACAGAGAAAAAATAGCAAATGTTGAAACTGAAAAATTTCGCTATTTTAACCACATTATGACCTCATTTCAAATTTGATGGTTGCTACGGGTCTCAAAAAAGTTGGGACAGGGGCCTGTTTACCATGGTTTTGCATCCCCTCTTCTATTTAACACAGAGTGGAGGCGTCTGGGTTTTGAGGAGACAAGTTTCTTGAGTTTAGCCTTCGGAATTTAATCCCACTCTTGTTTAATACAGGCTTCCAGCTGCTGGAGAGTTTTGGGTCTCCTTTAACGGACTATTCTTTTAATTATGCGCCAAATCTTCTCTATCGGTGAAAGATACGTACTGCAGACAGGTCAGTTCAGCACACAGACTCTTTTACTACGAAGCCATGGTGTGCCCATTGCAGGTTTGGGTCTATAGCTTTAAAACTGTCAGTGTCATGTGCTGGCTTGAGACACAGAACCAATGATGTTCTGGCCATATTTCCATCTGCATCCTGCCATCAGTTTGAACCTAGATTCACATTGTACAGTTTTTATTACTGACAGTGACGTGAACAGCTGCCAAGAACTGGGTGCAGATGTGTCAAATGTCAGCAGTTTACTTCCCTAAAGAGAGATTTTATGACTTTACCTGTCAATTTATTTCACAACCACCAGGCCAAATCACTTCATTTTCAGTCAAGGAAAAGCAACATAGGCCCGTGGCGTGATGAATATAGCTACGTAATACCAGCCACGTTATGAATATCTATGTCAAGAATTCATGCTACCACATAATAATCATCTACAATAAAACAATTAGAGCACTGCTTTTCACTTTATTACATTAATCTGGGTAACCATTTCACCTCTCTCTATCATCATTGATTAACTGGCATAACCATAATGTTGAGGGACTGCGAGAGAATGATTAACAAGTCAGGCTTCATAACACCTCATCATGGAGCAGCCATTTCACACCAAGTTTCGGTCTGAATTCTCTGTGCTGCAAAATGACCTGCTGTGAGGGCTTCACATCCTGCAATGGGTTTATTCTCCTGTCCCTTTGTATCATCGCTATGGTTTTGAACCTGATGCCCATGTTTGCCGATTATGCAATGGACGGCTTTCTGTTCCGCCACTCCGTCTCTTGTTTCGAATGGTGGTTGCCAGGATTGGTGGGAGGCGGGATCCTGGTAAGTAAACCTTGGCCAAATCATGCACCTGGTCCCACCTATCCAAGGAAATACCATGTCAGAATATATCGGGAATATAAACAGAGCACATTACTGGGCAAAAATCTTTAAAAACTTTATACACTCTTCAGTTCCATGCTTCAGGGAAATATAAGCAGTTTTAAGTCATATTCATGACCTCAAATAACTATGCGAATCCTGCAAAGTTTAAAAGAATCGGTAAATTTGGGATAGTGGCTGAAATTCTGGAGTTAATTAAAAAATCTGTTGTGGCAAAATAAACAGGTGAGCTAATTATGTCCATTTACTGACAAAGAACAGAAAATCAACCCAGATTGGCACAAATTGAACCAAAAAATCAAGAGAAATGAAACCACAAAGTAGCAATTCAGGGGGGACTTCAAGAGTCGTGCTAGATGTGAACCCTCAGAACCATATGACTGACCTTTGAGAAAAAATGCATTGAATCTGCCTTATATATATATGTGTGTGTGTTTGTGTGTGGGTATGTGTGTGTTTGTGTGTATGTACACTACCTGACAAAAGTATTAGGACGTCACTATTTATGTGTGTGATTTTCTTACAGTGCAGTTGAAAATAGTGAATGTATCATATTTGGAAATAGTTGTTTATTCAAATAAAAATACAGACCCCATTTTGGATACACCAAACTGAATTATTCTAAGTCTTGACCCTCTTTTTATAGAGAATCAAAATCACTCCATGTGCCACACCTGACCATATTGATTGAACTAATAGTAGCCGTGGTCTTCCATTATAACAAAGACACAATTCCAAACTTGTAAATTTGAAGATTACCATTTTGCAAGCACTATTTATTATAATATCTCTTATTTATTACAGACCCAAAGTGAGAGTTTTTTATGCAGAGAAAAAATATGCCAATTTGTATATCTGTAGCTTCCCCAAATGTTCAAATAATGTTCTGTGATGTTTACATGTACATTTAGGACACCATTAAATTCCTACAACACTCACATGTGTAATATAGCACGTACATCAAAGGTTGAGTGAGAATGAGGATCGTCCTAATACTTTTGTCAGGTAGTGTATGTATATACTAATGTTGTATATATACTTAGCAACAAAAGAAACGCAAGTTAATTAAAGGCAGTCTGGAAAAAAAACTTTGCACGTAATTATTTTAGACAATCAAATTTATTACTGGCGCATGCACATTAACACTCATTTCATTAAACTTTTCTTTATTTTACAGTCACCTTGACTGAGCAACCATAGGAGTACATTAACTAACTAGCTAACTTGCGTTTCTTTTGTTGCTCAGTATATATATATATATCTGCAACATGTTTTGAACTTTGATCTCCAGATTCAAAAAGTGTTATTTAGTGACTTAGGTGCTTCTTGGACACTGGTCTTCAATTTAACATTTAGATTTAAACTACGGGTAAAGTTACTGGCAAAAGAGGAGCCAGTTAAAATAACTGGCAAAAAGGCGCTAGTTTATAACAGTGAGCTGGTTGTTTTATATTTTCTTTTTCTAAACAAACGTTGAGAGTTTAAGTACCAGGAGCCATTCTAAATTTGTCTTTGCAAACACAATAAGGACATTAAAAAAACCAGCGTTTTGTCTACAAGTACACATACATTTATTGTTAAATGTCAAATTAACATGATTCAGTGTGAAAACATTTTGTCAAATTATTGCAAAAAGTGCCTTTGAAATGAACTAGATTCCACTTACTCTGAATTTTAGACACAGTGTAAAAGAATGTAAGCTTCAGGTGAAAGTGGTGTGTCCAGGGGAGATAAGAGCAGAATTTAACTGAATTAAAGTTACTTAACTTCTAAAATCAGCCAAAAGCAGGTCCGACATCACTACTGTCAACGATGAATGTTTCTTATTGTGATACTGAGACTGTCCGACCACAGAAGGTCTTTTCAGAGCAGTTCTAAAAAGTAGGGCATTGCGCACAATATAGTCATAGGAATCTGACAAAGGAAGTGTCGCGAGTATGTCATTTTTCCCACTTCAGGTTTTACCTTCGGTTGCCATGACGTTTGCTGCAAAGAAAAGGGGGAGCTGCAACTCCCGTTGTGGGGTAAGTGGTTGGCTGTAAGCCCCGCAACATCACAGAAACTGACCAATGGGAGTTGCCGGCTGTGTACTGAAAACCACTACAGCAGCTAACCAGTGGTTTCTTTAGCGCCAAACAGCTTAACTTGTATTGGTTGTGGGCAAGTCCTTTTCTGGGCATTCAATTCATAACATTCAGTAATATAGTGTACAATTTCCTGTAACTTCACAGCTATTGTCTTACCATGAGCTACTCGCAATATAATCCGGTTAGTTCAGAGAATACAGGTGAAAGTTCAGAAATTTCCTATGGAAAAATATATAGTTTCACTGGACAGCAAGAACAAAAAAATGAAGACTCAGCTGATAATGTGTCGAAAGAGCTTTCTAAATCGTTTTTCTTTTTTTTTGGATTCTGCAAAAAAGATGCAATGCACCCCAATTATTTCCTTGTGGGTGTCCATGGGAACTTTGGCTTGAAAGGGTTTTTTTACAAGCCAAAATCATACCATTTCCGCAAGTATACCAGTCGGTTGCGTTAGACGTCTGTTTGTCAGTCAGTTTGATAGTTCTGCACCCTTTTGTCATTTATTCTGCATCAATCTTAAAACTTGGGAGACATATTAGCATAGTTTGCTCGCCATAGAAACTTTAAAAAGTATCGGTCCATGTTAAAGGTCAAGGTCACAAAAAAGTTCAAAACATATTTTTCTCCAAAACTTTGTTACCAATTAAGCCGGAGAATAGAAACTAATGCCATTCTTTTCATCAGCGCAATGCAGTTCTTGTAGTTAGGGGTTGCGATGATGTCGCACTGACAAAGGTACGTTTTCGATTTTTGCCAGAATTAATTTTTTTTATTCTGTTTAGACAATATATCTCTTTGCCTTTTTAAATTTCCATTTTGGCAAGTCGTTATTCTCAGAGCAACCTTTCATTTTTTTTTACCTTGGTGTATGGATAGAAGACCCACCCATTGCCCTTTTATGACTTTAACAGCAATGAAATTCCCCAAACTTTAATTTTCACAGAATGTTTGATGACTTGAAGTGATTCAAGAATAAACACTGGCCTTGACAATTACATTTTTACATGATGAAAGCAGTAGACTATGTGTAGACATTGAGGGATGAAAACAGCAATTCTCTAATGAATTGATGAGGGACAGATTCTTTCCACATGAGTAACATTGAATCATGGCAATTCAATAACAAGGCTTCATCACAGCAGATAGGGCAAGTGGATTTCACATGCAAGTATACTGTTAAGGCATAGTGGGATTTCAGTCTTTATCTGATTGTAATAAACCTCGACAAGCAGAGCATTTCACCATAAGTTGTTGGAAGGTTCATTAGTGTTGGCCACTTCGCGGCCACATTTAAAATCAAGCAGAACCCTCAAATCCTCTCCACCACAGCCAGAAAATCTTTGGTCCCCATTTTTTGTGCTTCCTCTTTTTTGCGAGTTTCAACGCATGAGCGTTTTATACATCTAATTTCTTCCAGATGCTCCTGTCGGCCTTTGCGTGCTTGATAGGTGTAGTTGGCGCCCTCTACTGCTTGCTTGTGTCCTTCTTTGCTTTGGGGACTGGGCCGCTGATCTGTGAGGGAGCCGATGCCAGCCTGTCCAGCTGCAATTTCACAATCAAAGACATTGGGTGAGTAACCACTTATTAAGTGCAAAGCAATCAGTCGATTACTTATTACATTCAATTAGAATACCAGTGTTGACAGATTGTTAGAAACCCGTTATGCGTCACAAAGCCAACTACAGCAGGAGGGGGTATGAGACAAGTGCCAGGTAACCTGAGCAGCATCATATCCCACTCACACCGAGTGTATCCCATTCTAATAATTCAGGTGCCTGCTGGCACTAGCTGTGTGTGCGGTTCAGCACAGGCTATGGTTCAGTGTCAGCTCTTGGAGCAGTAACCATTCATCAAGAATAATCGAATGTTTGTTACGCGATATTCACATAACAAAGGAGCGAAGTGAAACTAGCTAAGTATGTAGCCATCAGTGTTGGGGGTAACACATTACAAAGCATCTACCTGCTGTAATCAGATGACATTTATCAGTAATGCAATAATGTAATCCATTACTTTGATAACCTAAGTAATCGCATTACAGTTACTAACAAATAAATTATCCAGTTACTCTCCTTACTGTAAATTCTTCAACTCTCGGCAGGTCAGGAGGCCAGAAAAAAGTCTTCTTCTTCTTCCTGATGAGTATATTGGCGATTCAGACAGAGGACCGAAAAAAAAAAAATCAAACTTCCTGTTCCATGCGCGTTTATGCCAGTACTGTAGCCCAGTACTTGACTCACATATCTGTGAAGGACTGTTTGGGCTGATTTTTACAACTTCGTTGTTGGCTTTGCTGTATTAAAGAGCATGAGGGACAGATCTTGTGTGTGTCCTCCTTACTAGAATGAAGGTCTGTGCTGATCTGGGCATATGCCAGGTTTGAGCATGATATGGTTAATTGATTATGGTGCTGAGTAATCCAAAAAAAAAAATAATGTAACTAGTAGTGCAACTATTTACTTTCAGCAGCGAGTAATTAAGTAAAAGCAAGGGATTACTTTATGTAACTAGTTATGAGTGATGCATTACTTTTTTTTAGAGTAACTACCCCAACACTGGTGGCTATATTGTAACAGGAGTACTACTGCAAATCTAATCTCACCACAGCCATAAATATTATCTGCAAAAATGCAAACTTTTATTCTCTGAAGCATAATATGGCCATGTGGATGTTATGCTTACGGAATGCCCTTCATACATTGAAATATCACAAAAAGGCAGTGCCTTGTACGACATACAACTACAAGTAGTCAAGCCAGTTTTAATGAGCATCTCACAAACAAATGCTTCCTCTCGGACAGTTGCAGCCAATTACATTTCTTAAGTGATTGGAAATATTCTGGTTGTTGAAATCAGGAGCGCTATATGGCTACCGTTCTTTTACGGCAGAAATATTTATGAGCATCGCAGTCCAACCGCGAGCAGTGTCAACGGTTTAATGGCATTTCGGAGTCAGTAAATCTGTCTCTGATTTGACACATCCTGCGAACCCCCTAACTTAAGCTTCCTGTACGACAATAGCTCCCTCTTGTGGAGAATCTTGGGGCACCTAAACCCGAGCTAATTACATGCCGGGACGCGCGCAGCGAACTCTTTCGGTTGGTAGAATGCTAGGTGAGAAAAATTAAAGTCAGACAGTCACATTAGACCTCAAGTTTTTCCTAAACTGAATATACGCAGTGAGGCAATGTAAGCATTCAGGAAGTAAAATGAAAGCACAGAATATGTACAATTTAATCAGATATTTATTTAAATGTTGAAATAATGGTTAAATTTCAATATATTGCAGGTCTTTGGCTCAGATGGACTTTGACATTACCTGGTACTTCAATGTGAACGGCTGCTGGAACAAGACCGAGGGGGGAACACAGTCAGGCCGTATCCTGGGGGACACGGGCCTTGACCTGGATGGCTACCAGCTGGTAAACCTGCACTTGGTGACATTCGGAGGGCTGGTGGCCATGGCCCTGTTGGAGGTGTTCTTCAGTTTGCTCCAGGTGTTTGCAGGGATCTGCGGTTGTGTTTGTGGAACCTCCAAAAAGAGGAGGTATAACTGATGAAGTGAAGCACCAATTGCCATCACTATACACAGAAAAGGAGGTTTACAGCAAAGAGGACCACAGTGTATCTCCAGCCAGAGCTCAGACTGACCTCATACCAGGCGAAGGCCAAGCTCAACTCTAAGCAGTGTTGGTATCACATGTAGCAGAACAGAGAGCCACTAAATAATGGACAAAGCCATTTAGGCAAGGGCTTACATGCAAGGTCCAGGTGAAAACTAGAATAATGTATCAGTAAAAGAACAAGATACAAGTGAACTCTGTGCAATCAGGAATGGAAAACATTCCAAAAACTAGAATGTTTTCTAGTTTTCTAATACGTCCACTTGCTCACTTTAAATTATTACTGGAACCCACAAAAGAAACATTTCTAGTTCCAGCTGTTAAAAATCATACTTTTGTTGACAGCATAGTTTTGAAAAGTTTTTTTATGTATTTGAATCTTTATCATTCGCAAATGTTTTGTCTCCAGAATGTTCTGAAATCAGAGCAGTCCCATCTGCTGCTCATAATAAATTCCAACTTTACACTCGCTCTCAGTAATGGTTTTATTCATGTCATCTTGCACATACATATATAAACAATACTCTGAAAAAAGCTTAAGCTGTATAACAGTGCTGCATATTGTACCAGCAGCAGTGATTCAGAGCGCCCATCTTGTGAGCACAGCTCTCCAGTCCATGATCGGGCATTTGGGGAGGAAGATGAGCACTAGGCGAATTGTGAACGCCGCAGAGCGAGATTGGACAGCAGTCGCAGATTGTCCTATGTGCTTTGGATTGCACAGACAGCAGGAGCAGTTTGTTGGCTCTGAGGATTGAAGTCCCAGGGGCGGCGGTTCTCCGTGTACCCATACAGTCTCCTCAAAGCCACGCGGGCAGCCTCCTCCTCCGCAGCCAGGAGCGTCTCTCCGGGGCCTTCAGCCAGCAGCTTCTTATCACTGCAGTGAAAACAGACCACCACCGTAAGAATCAGGAACCACAGAAAATATTTACATCACAACTTATTAAATTACATCAAACTACATTCCAAATGATGACACTAGCCATTTTTCTTTTCAAAGG
This sequence comes from Gymnothorax reevesii, assembly GCA_029721435.1. Classification (NCBI taxonomy): domain Eukaryota; kingdom Metazoa; phylum Chordata; class Actinopteri; order Anguilliformes; family Muraenidae; genus Gymnothorax; species Gymnothorax reevesii. The sequence continues at coordinate 135,325,289 of CM056574.1, read as the reverse complement.
TTACAATAACAAAGATTGATAGGTCAGAAAGGTTTTTTTTTTTTTTTTTTTACTTTAATGCAAAACACTTAAGACTTCTGTCTCACATCTGGATGAAGAAACACTGGGGAAAAAAAAAAAAAGATTCTGCATCAAAAATGGATATTTCTGAAATACAACTACCCCAAATACTGGAAATGGCATGTATACATGGGCGAAAATAAAACCTTGTTTCCACCAAGTAGTCTGGCTCAGTTCAATTTGTTACAAATTAGAAGGGTTATTATTGCATTTCCACTGTTAAAAGTTGTGGATGGTACGAATAGAACTGCTCTGTGTCCAATTTTTTCGTTTCCCTTCTGTTGAGGTACCTAGCATACTAATCCAAAAGCAAAAGGAGGAGCTATAAAAATCCTGCAGTCCGCAGACTGATCAAGAGAGTTTGTCCCTCTCGCTTGGCCAGGACTAAATACATGCCACCTCTTAAAGGGTTGATGAGGCTCTTACCAGTGGGTAACAACCCCGCCAGCATTTAAGAGTGATGCCTGTGGCAGAAATGCACGCTAGGGTTTAGGTACCGGCCTGCACCAGTCTAAGGATAGTATACTGGAAGTTTGGTGGAAATGTGGCTTAACACAGCCCCAGTGAATAGAGCGTGTAAAAGAGCACAGAGACCAATAGAGTCCCACGAAGTAGAGGGGCAGAACTGTGCTGGCACCAGCCGATCGGATCACGCGAGGCTCAGGCAGCGGCAGCTTTCGTTTGGAAAGTTCCTCCTCCAGCAACCCCATGGGGTTCACCACCGGCCACAGCTCAAACAAGTCCTTCCCGATCAACTGTGGGACAAGGAAGTCCTGACAGAAGGAAATGCACATAAATACATTAGCAAGCTACATGCACACAACATACCACTGATCCAATTCTCAAGACATGTGAAAGGAGAGTCCTAAAGACAGCCATCCAAAGTATGGTAATACACCAATGTGGCTGCCTTGTCAATGACAAGTTATTTGACTAAAAATGCTCCCATCAGAACCAAAATTAATAGGGATCCTCTTCATAACACCACTGACGCAAAGAAGAAAAATTAAAAGAATCAAATAAAGTCTGTGGAGTGAGAACAAATTGTTGACAGACAAAAACAAATGAATGACAATGCTGACAATTAGAACAGATGTTTTCACAAATGCAGACTGGAGTTGATCAAGAATACGCAACTAAAATCTTGCTAAAACCAGCAATCATTCAAAGCAGCCGTTAGATGCATTTATCTGATCATCGGTTAAAGGTGGAAGAATAAGCTGCTCGACAAACTGGTGGCTACAGGATAATTAGCCCCCAAACTGTGGGAAAACCAGGTAAAAAGATCAAGTAAACATCTTCATTCAACTGGTCCAGCTTAGGCAAGAATAATAATCTTCAGCAGGGGGAACACAGGATCAACAGATAAATACAGCCTTTCATCTCACGATAAGATGATGAAACAGCCTCTTACCCGGAGGAAAAATCCAGCCCTCTCTGCCCCGCTGCTGTCATGGAGGGCGCCAATAACAGCAAAAAACGTATCCTGCAGGACGTCGTCCAACACGGGGAACTGACCGCTCAGCGTGAGGTCCTCCACAGCCAGGTTCCGCGCCACATGGCACATGACTGTTGGAGAAGTTAGGTGACCCACCACAGTGGTTACAGCCTTGGCTGGCAGGTTTGGGTGGTTTCCACTGCACCAGTCGGTGAGGAAAGTGACAGTGAAGTCACGGCCTCTGTCTCGCAGACCTGTATTGTCTCTCAGGCTGAGGGCGGCAGTCTCCCCATCAAGGCCCAGTTTGCGCCGGCTCTCCTCCTCACTCCGCACATAGCAGGGGTTCACAAAAGCAGTCTTCAGGAGCTCCAGGGAGAAATTTTCCTGAAGTCTGCAGCTGAAGGCCTGTGCTTCTGCATGGTAATCCCAGTTGGGCTGATGAGAGCTGAGCGACAGTGATGATTAGTCTTGCAAATTAGTCATGAGAAAATAATGCCTGCACACATTCAATTAATGCATAATGCAATTCACTCCAAGCAGTTGAATACATCTTATAACGTGATATACATAAATCAATTCATGTAGTCACGGAGTACAAAATTAATAATTTTCAAAGCTAGTACACAAACGCATACCAGGCAAAAATGCTGACAAAATATTCAAACGAAATTAACGAATTAACCGCATACAGAAGAAACGCATTTGCTTATAAAGCTTTTCACTTCAGTAGACAAACCATGCACCAGAAATAATCCCGCTGTGGCCCTGATGCGATAACAAATGTAATCTAACACGAACGGTGAGTGAGATTTGCCGAACATCCTCACCGTGGCTTCGGTGGGGGTGGCCCCTCCAGCTTTCTTTTCCGTTCCATCAAACGAATATAAGACCTCATCCATCGCTTCACTTCTCTAGTCTGCGTAAGGAGAATGTTTCTAGAAACATGTTGAAAATGAATACCAACCGCAGAAGTACCATGACGCACAAGGTTAATCGACGCCATGACACTACCTTCAAGACAGTCCCTCTCGCAAATCTGTCCGTATTTCATCTCAGCAAAGTGACATTGGTTCCTCCAATTAAACGTCGTACGCGATGTTAAGCGTAAAATCCAGTATTAATCCAAGTGATGCGAATACATTAAAATTAAAAATTATCCTTTTTTTTTTCAAAAAAAGCCCCCAATTTGTTATGGCACCAATTTGTTATGGCATGAGACAGCAAGGGATGACCGACAAAATTTTAAAACTTAAACAGATTGAATTAAACAAACTGACAACTAACCTACAATTTATACTACTGACCGAGATTGATATATACAAGAAAAAAATTTTTTACAGTCCCTTGAGACGGGGTTGCTTGGTGATGTCCTGGGACAGGAAAAATGCTCCAACACTGGCAAAAATGAACAAAAACTTGTCTTGAAAACAGTGACATGTCTGGTGAAATGCATCCTTCTCCTTGCAATTTCTTCAACTACTATACTCTCTCAATTTTTCTCTTTATATACTCTTTTGCAGCCCCCTCCCACCTTTTAGACTTTTTTTTATTCTCTGGGACTTCCTCCTCTCAGACATGCCGAGGACATGCCCAAACCTAGCTCCAGACTGCCCAACCAAAGTCAATACTGCCATCCAGTGGCTTTTTTCCACATTACACCTAAATTCCAAGAGGGAATAATTTTGACTCATAAAGGCAAATTTTTCTTTTCAATAGAAAAATGGTTATGTAGACTCTTGTGTATATATGCATATAATACAATATTCTAATAAACATGTGATATATATATAAATATATATATATATATATATATATATATATATATATATATATATATACACATACTCAAACACGGGATAGGCAATCAGCAATTACATTGTCAGTACCCTTTACATGCTTAATTTCCCCGTCAAACTCCTGTAAAATCAAACTCCAATTCAACAATGTCTGATTCTTGTTTTTCATCTTACTCAAAAACATTAACGGATTGTGGTCAGTGTACATAATCATTGGCTTTTACCCTGTACAAACATAAACCTCAAAGTGTTGAAAGGATAGAACCAGAGCCAACAGCTCCTTCTCTATTGTGGAATAGTTCTTTTGGTGGCGATTGAACTTCCTGGAGAAGTATGCCACAGGATGCTAAACGTCATCAGAGTCACTTCTCTGTCGGAGCACAGATCCACAAGCTTAGTCGCTAGCATCGACCACGATTGAGAACGGTTTGTTTAAGTCAGGAGATTGGAGTACGGGGAAGTGACACAGCTGAGACTTCAGGCGATCGAAGGCTCTTTGGCATGCTTCATCCCAGGTGAACTTTACGCCTGTCTTCAGTTGGTTGGTGAGACTGAGAGCAATCTCAGCAAAGTTCTTGCAGAACTTGCAGTAGCACCCAATCATTCCAAGGAAGCGGCGCAAAGCTTTTTTGTTGTCAGGAACTGGAAAGTCCATGATGGCTTGGACTTTAGCATTTATGGGTGCCACCTTACCCTGGCCTATGACGTAGCCAAGATACGTGACAGTCGCACAACCAAAGTCACTCTTGTTCGGGTTAACAGTCAGGTTAGCCTGGGTCAAGCGCTGGAACAACATCTCTACATCTTTTAGATGTTCTTCTCTGGAGTCACTCCATGTGATCAGGTCGTCGATGTACACACCCGTGTGTGGCAATCCGGCGATTGTAGACTGTATCATCCTTTGGAACGTGGCTGGGGCATTTTTCATGCCAAAGGGTAGGACTTCATCCTGGTATAACCCAGATGGTGTGGCAAAAGCAGAGATGCTCTTGACCCTCTCAGTTAAAGGCACACACTAATAACCCTTCAATAAATCAATCTTGGTCAGAAACTTTGCTTGCCCGACTCTTTTAATACAATCATCAATCCTAGGTATTGGATACACATCAGTTCTAGTTACAGCATTGACTTTGCGATAATCTTCACAGAATCTAGTACTTCCATCAGGTTTTGGCACACAGGGAGAACTCCAATCTGAGTTAGAGGGTCTGATAATATCATGTTCTAACATGTACTCAACCTCTTTCTCAGCAATCTTTCTCTTTTCAGGATTCATCCGGTACAGATGCTGTTCTATTGGTTTGGCATCACCAACATCTACATCATGACAGGCTAAAAAAACTCTCTTTGGAACATCAGGAAATAGATCTTTATATTTCTTGATCAACCTCTCGGACTGATCTTTCTGTGAGGGTTCTAAGTGCCGGAGTTTTACGTCAAGATTTTCCAACACTTCAGAATTTGACAATTTACATGAAAAAACATCAGTTTTAATTCTAGGTTCATCATCTTGAAACTCCCCCTCATCTTCACAAGTCTCAGCCATAGGAGGATCTGAAGTGACAGCTGCAACCCTAGCATTCCTATCATGATAAGGCTTCAGCATGTTGATGTGACACAACTGTTTTGGCTTTGTCCTATCTGGGGTCTTAACAATGTAATTGAGATCATTGAGTTTTGTCAGAATTTCATAAGGACCATGAAATCTAGCCTGCAATGGATTCGACTGCAAGGGAAACAACACAAGGACCTTGTCTCCTGGTTTAAACTCACGGCTTCTAGCCTTATGATCATACCAAGTTTTCATTTTTCCCTGACTTGATTTCAAGTTCTTTTTGGCTAGGTCAGAAGGTGCATGTAGTCTTTCCTTGAACTTGCTAACATAGTCTAACAGACTGATATGCGGCTCTTTCTCTTGCCATTGTTCACTCAACTTCATGGCCAAACACTAGCTCAAACGGACTGAATCCAGTAGACTCCTGCACTGCTTCTCTAGTTGCAAACAACAGCAAATGAACTTCTTCATCCCAGTCTTTCTCATGGTCATAACAATAAGTCCTCATCATTGTCTTGAGAGTGGAATGAAACCGTTCTAAGGCACCTTGACTCTCTGGATGATAGGCACTAGAAAGAATCTGCTTTGCACCTAGTTCATACGCAACCTGCTGAAAAAATCGCTCAAAGCAAACCTTCTCGTTAGCAAATTCCACATAAGTCTGATTGTCAGATTTCTTCAGACCTCTGAATTTCTGTCGGCAAGCCTCTGGAATCAACTCATAAGCTCTCAAAATAACATTTTTTGACAACCTCATAATCAGAAGAATCATCTGCAGACAAAGCCGCATAGGCTTGTTGAGCTTTACCCTTGAGGACAGTTTGCAACATCAGAGGCCAGTGTTCCTTTAGCCACTGGCAACTCTTTGCCACCTTTTTAAAGCACTGGAAATACTTATCAACCTCCTCCTCTGAGAATGAAGGCACCAGGTTTACCTCCTGGCTAGCACGAAATTTGTTTCAGGTAATATTTTGATTTTTAGTAGCTCCATTTGGAGCCTTTCTTCCCTAACTTCTGTAAATCAAAGTCTCTCTGTCTCAGTCTCTCACTTTCCTCTTTCTCTCCCTCAAATTCTTGTTGTTTTTCTTTTCTTGCTAATTTTTCTAACTCAAACTGCCTTTCTTTCTCTCTTCCTTCCCTTTCAAATTCTCTTTGTTTTTCTTTTCCCTCCCTTTCTCTTTCTGCCCTCTCAAATTTTCTTAGTTTTTTTCTTTCCTCCCTTTCAATCTCAAGCATTTTAAATTTAAGTTCCATTTCTACATTTGGATTTTCCACTGGAAACTGTTCCAGATCTCCTGGTGCAAAACATTTTCATCAATGCAATATTCAACAATCTCTCTAGCCAGTCTTGCTTCTTGCCTTGGCTGGTTTTACTTCTGTCAGCTCTAACTGTCTACATATTTCTAGCAGTTCTGTCTTTTTAAAAGACTTCAAAACCTCTACGGTTGGTGATGGCAAGGAATCATCTATTGCTGTTGATCTGTCTATATATATATATATATATATAAGAAAAAAAAACAATCACAATTTTAAATTAGAATTTAGAATTTCAATAAATGACTCACACAATGGTCTATCCCGGACGAGGCCCCAATTTGTCTCCTTATATACTCTTATGCAGCCCCCTCCCACCTTTTAGACTTTTTTTTTAATTCTCTGGGACTTTCCTGTCTCAGACATGCCCAGGACATGCCCAAACCTAGCTCCAGACTGGGCTTAACAAAAAAAAAAAGGTCAATACTGCCATCTAGTGTCTTCTTTCACATTACAACCTAATATAACTTAAAAGGGTCTACAAATAATTTTATCAAATTGAATAACCTTGGGTATCAGCCATTATCACGTGTCTTATACCATTGTCATACTGGAAATTTATTGTTGTCGGTCCGATACAAAATGTTATTGTTTTATCAAATGTTGGTGTGTCTCGCCCAATGTGAAAAGGAAGCGTAACAATAGTGCAGTAAGAAATTCCTGCTCCTGAGGGAGTCTGATGCCGCTATATTTTCATAGCGCAGAACCTTATAATGGAATAGTTTAGGCATATTAACCTGAAAATGACTAGAGCGCCAGACTCGCCCACGGGCGTCCCCTATGATGCTGTGATTGCCCTCGTAGTGAGGGATGAAGAAGTTTCCACAATGATGACGTCAAGTTTCTTGATAGCGTGTTTCTTCTGCTCCTGTGACACACTGATATTGTGAAGACAGTGGCTTTGCTTTGGTATAGTTGGCAGTGTGCCATCGGGCCAAAGAATCATATCACTTTAGTTTTGCTTTGGTTTGTACTGCTTCGTGAGCGTTACAATATTGCCCTCCATCACACTTGTTGGTCTGTCAAAGGTATTAAATATACCTCTCCATCCCGCCTGTCTCAAAATCAGCTAAGACATTCTTAGAACTGTATATGCCTTTCAACCAATCAGTAACCTCTTCTGATGCAGCACTCAACAAACCCATTTACGGCGTCACCAATGTTCTCCCTCTCGTAAGGCAATGCTCCTTCTTTATTGATTTATTTAAACCTACTCTTCAATTTTTATTTTTCTACAGCAATGTTCAAGAAAATGTGTATATACATTTACAACCCCAATTCCAAAATAGTTGGGAAGAGTATAAATAGTGAATAAAATCAAAACGCTGTGTCTTTTCAAATCATGCCGGCCAGTATTTTATTCATAATAGAAATGATAATAAGATAACACAGCAAATGTTTAAACTGAAAAATTTTATAATTTCATCCACAAAATGAGCTCGTTTCAAATTTGATGGCTGCAACAGGTCTCAAAAAAGTTGGGACAGGGGTCTGTTTACCATGGTCTTCTTTTTAACACAAAGTGGAAGCACTGAGGAGACAAATTTCTTGAGTTTAGCCATTGGAATTTGACCCCACTCTTGTTTAATACAGGCTTCCAGCTGCTGGAGAGTTTTGGGTCTCTTTTGACGGACTGTTGGTTTAAATATGAGCCAAATGTTCTCAATCGGTGACAAGTCAGGACTGCAGGCAGGCCAGTTCAGCTCACAGACTCTTCTACTATGAAGCATGCTGTTGTAATAGCTGCAGTATGTGGTTTTGCTATGTCCTGCTGAACTAGACAAGGCCTTCCCTGGAATAGATGTCATCTGGAGGGGAGCATATGTTGCTCCAAAACCTTTATATACTTTTCAGCATTCATGGTGCTTTTTAAAACACGCAAGTGTCCCACACCATATGCACTAATGCATTCCCATACTATCAGAGATGCTGGCTTTTGAACTGAACGCTGATAACAGGAAGGGTAGTCTTTCTCCTCTTTTGCCCAGAGGACAGGACACCCACGATTTCCAACAAGAATGTCAAATTTGGACTCATCTGACCACAGAACACTTTGCTACAGTTCATTTTAAATGAGCCTTGGCCCACACAGTGGCACTTCTGGATCATGCTCAACAATGGCTTCCTTTTTTGCATGATAGTTTTAGGTGGCATCTGTGGATAGCACGGCAGACTGTGTTTACAGACAATGGTTTCTTGAAGTATTCCTGGGCCCATTTAATAATGTCAATGACAGAATCATGCCAGTGAGTGATGCAGTGGTGTCTGAGGGCCCGAAGATCATGCGCATCCAGTAAAGGTTTTCGGCCTTGTCCCTTATGCAGAGATTTTTCCTGTCTCTCTGAATCTTTTGATGATGTTATGCACTATCGATGATTAAATTTTCAAAGCCTTAGGGATTTGACGTTGAGAATCATTGTTTTAAAGTATTCCACAATTTTTTTTATGCAAGCCTTCTCAAGTTGGGAGAGCTTTTAGCCATCTTTACATCTGAGAGACTCACCCTCTATAAGACATCCCTTCTATAGCTAATTATGTTACACACCTGAAGACAGTTAACTTAATTACCTGCTAAATGTTCTTTCAGCTGATTCGCTTGCTAATTCGGCCATTTTTTTTTGCCTGTCCCTCAACTTTTTTGAGACCTGTTGCAGCCAGAAAATTTTAAATGCGCTCATTTTGTGAATAAAAATGTAAAATGTCCCAGTTTCAACATTTGAAATATTATCTATGTTCCATTGTAAATTACATATTGGCTCATGTGATATGAAAGTCATTGCATTTTGATTTTATTCACAATTTACACTTCGTTTCAACTATTTCGTAATTGGGGTTGTAGCATCTATGGCAATTTAACTTCAAAGGTATTTTAGGAGCCCTTGGTTTTATGTCAACCTTAGCAAGTTTATTGCAATATTCAGGCTTTTTGTGGTCAGTTGTGTACATCATATTTTTTTACCCTGAAATTCATCCATATACATTTAGTCATCCACAGTATGAACAGTATTTTTTCAACTGCGCATCAAGTGTGAACCCTTGAAACTGGTAAACTTTTCAAACTTGCAATCAGTTTTACCCAAACTGATTTGGGTAAAACAAAGTTTTTTTTTAAGTTTTGTAAGCTTAAATTAAAAATATTAGTTTTTCAGAGGACGCTCTTAAGATGCCCAAAAACTAAGTATCGAATGAGCAGCTCTGCTGTCAAGTAATACTGTTTTAAAAAAAAAAGTTATTTAAAACATGTAATAAAAATTCTCCCACGCCAAATCCTTATTCAGCCACTATTTCCCAATTCAGGGTAATTGACTTCACCTGTAATAACAGTATCACCTTCCATGCAAAGCTTATTTTATATTTTCAGAGCATTTATATTCATATTATCGAAACATGCTCACTTCTAGCATGCTCCAAAGACCCTTCTCATATTCCACAAATCAAAAACCAAATATCATCAGATCAGACATTGTCAGTAGATCAGTATTTACACACAAACTAACATGTATTATCACTCCCCAGAGGCATTGGATGTACCATGACAGTTGGTCAAACAATGTCATTCACTAAAATACACTCATATAGAGCCAAGTCATGCTCTCCTGCAATGCATGTATGCTGCAATGGCAGAGGACGCGCCTTCTGTAGGCTTTGTATTAGGAAACACTGATCATAAGTAGGTGATCTGCATGTTCATTTACTTCATTTGCATATTAAAACACATTATGCAACTACAATTAAATACATGAGGAGAGAACAATGGCAGTGACACACAATTGTGTTACAAACATTAAAGGTACTGAAGATACTGCACATCATGCGCTTCATCAATATCAGCAGACCTCCAGTTCTGTCTACCAAAGAAAATACAATCAGTGCTTTGCTTAATCTCTACATGACAAAGGAAACACAGTGAAAAAACCTGTGAATAATAATGAACAGTCACGTAAGAATATTTACAGCTGAAATGTGCTTCAGAAAACCATAACATGATAAATTGTACAAAAAAAGGGAAAAAAACATAGGTGATTTCAATTTATTATCATACAATATAAGAGGAAAAATACTTTTTGTACATAGTGCAACAATGTGCCCTGGTGGGGAGGGGGTCTGAGAGCAGTAGTTTTTGGCAGAGGCGGGATGTTTGAGTCCTGCAGCCAGTCAGAGGCTCGCTGAGTGCAGTTCTAGCGGCGCAGCCAGATCCAGCTGTTGATGATCCAGAAGGCGACGGTGATGGAGTACATTATCATCTCTCGCTTGGAGCGCTCCTTATTCTCCTCCTCCAGCAGCAGTAGGCGCCGGTTCAGCTTCAGTATCTGTCAATCAATGTTTCCACAAGGCAGTCGATAAACAAACTCATTCATAAAATAGAGTGTGTTTTTGCGTAAAAACTGATGTCTCCCCCACACCACACCCACCCCCTCCTTCCCCCAACAAACAAAAGAAATCTAAGTTCTCAAAAAACCCTACTAAGCAAAAGGCACCAGTTCAGTAGCCAATAAATGTGCCAACAAAATTAGTTAAAAGAAATATTGAGATGTTTCTGATTTATGGTCTGGAAATTTCTTTAGGAATGTCGACAAAGACGCTGACAGTGATTGAGCTGAGCCCCAGGGGAAGACATGATAAAGAAAGCGATCAATCTCTGTCAGTTCACACAGAGATCAAACAATTGATATCTCAGCTGATCAGAAGCAGTAAATAATATTTTGCATAGAAAGTAGTGATGTCAGCAGAATTATGAGCCTGGGAAATGATAGCAGTTTACCTGTCGTCGCAGTGATGAAGCATCTCCAACAGCCATATCATCTGGGAGTCCCTCCAGTGAGGTGTCCATACTGGAGTGACCAAACCTTCACAAAAATGGATGACATTGAGCATCAGACAAGTGTAAAACACACAGACTTTTCAAAGGTCCCATGCTAAATATGAAACAAGACCGCGCCATTGAAATCTTATTGTATTTATACTTTGAAGGCATTCCATATCAAATAGAGAAATTCTTGAATCTTTTAAACTATATGCTAAATATTGGCAGGACATTATACTCGATAAAAATTAAATGAATAAGGAAGAGAATAAGCTACAGGCTACATGCTATAAGAAATTCAACCAGCAATTAAAGCTAGAAAACTTGCATGAACTATTTTCAGCACATGCCATGTTGTACCAGTTTCCATGCTATCTCAGATCTCAGGTGAAGTTTTTCCTGGGACAAAAGCCTACAGAAAGATTAAACTAGAACCACGTTTCATGAGGACGATCCTCAAGAGTGTGCTTGGGAGAATTTTTGTTAAAAATGAATGTTCTGCCACTAGAGTGGACCAGCGTTCTGTGATGTCATAATGACAGAACTCCACCATGCATTTTTAATGGAGATAAAAAGGGATAAAAAACAGGGATTGCAAAAGAATGAAAAGGGACTTTGCAATCATTTGTACAACGCCCAGAGACACAATCAGGCTGGATGTTTTGGCGTTTGAACCACATCTCTATCGCGAACACTTGGGCAGTTGATATAGGACAAAAAATTGTTTGGCAATGGAAAAAGAATAAAAATAAATAAATAGAGTTAAGAAGAACAGCGTGTTACTTGCCTACAGCAAGCACACAAAGCCTGGAGTGCTACAGATATTCTTACGATTGAATCGAATTATATTTATTTTACATGTGAAAAAGAACAGCTACACCAGAACCACCTGCATAGTGGAATGTATGTAGCACACTTTAAAAGAATGGCAATTCCATGGCAGAACTGAATAGCAGATAACAGGCCCGGTGCTAGGACAGGGAATTGGGGGGGGCATATACACGTCCCTTTATGACAAGAATTAGTCCTGGCAAGTTCTCAATCATTTTCCTTTATTGACACATTTTCCAATTATCGTAATTGGCATCTGAGGACATGGTTTCTCTCCATGTGCGATCTAAAAGCGATGAAATCATGGTCTAAATTCAGTGCAGTGGCGGAACCAGAACTGATAGTTGGGGTGCACAAAACATCCATTTAAAACAGTCATTTGTCCTGACCTGTTCCTCGTCATTTTCATAATAAACAAAAGGTTCACTCTGAAAGCACTCCACACTTAACAGGTGCTGCTTGTTCCTCCCGATAAGGTGGATGCATATTTGCTGTGTTTAAATCAATGTTATTCACAATTGCACACCTGCGCAAATAGCTTGAGCCGCATGCCTTTTATAGCCTATTTAACTGCCTAGAGCCACTTTTTTTTTTAATCAACCCACGCAATACTGAGTGAAAGGCGATATGCCATTTCATTGGAATGTGGACCAGTTCAATCAACGCATAGCATTGGCCTATTAATAAGTACATTTTTTTTTAACTGAATTTAGCCCGTGATTTCATTGTTGTTAGATTGCGTATGGAGAGAAACCGTGTCTTCAGTTGACAATTACGATGATTGGAAAACGGGTCAATGAAGGAAAATGATTGAGAACTTGCCAGGACTAATTCTTGTCATAAAGAGATGTGTCTGTGCACCCCCAGTTCCCTGTTCCAGCATTGGGCCTGGCGGGTAATGGCTTTTATGGAATCAGCTTGTTAGTGCTTTTGAAAGATCTGCACCTACTCTACCATTGAACCCTAAAAATGATGATATGCAGCGAACGCAATTCTGTTTTGTGTATCCTACTCTGTACTACAGCACTTACCGGGGATAGCAACAAAAATGATGCTTCAGGCTCAATGTCTAAGTGACACTATTGTTGACTTCTGGACAAGATGTTTGTCAATCTTACTGTCCTTGGTCATGCGAACAGCTAATTGATTGATTGATTGATTAGTGAGTGACGCTCGAGTCTCATCACGACACTCTCTCCTAAGCTTCGCTTATCCAGGGGTAAAAATGAAAGTAGTGAAAATGTCCACTGAATTTATCAAATTCTAATCAAGTTATTCTAAAATATACTTAACAAAAAGATAAAGGACAGTAAATACCAAACTCCTCCGATGATGCTAGTCAGAAAGATAATGGCATTAGTATGGCAATACACAGTAAAACACAGTGCACTGACAGACTGGAGTGCACCCCTGCCCTGCATATCAGCATTTACAGGACACAGAGCAGAAGAACATCACTACAGAAGGTTTGTCTCAGATTTACCTGGACTCATGCAGAGGGTTGGACGCCCCCCCACGCAGCACTGGTTTGCTGGAGAGGGCAGGAAAGAACAGGCGGAGAGATAAAGAACGAGAGACGAGGAGCAGATGCAACACACAGGGAAACACACAGTTCACTCAACATACCATCACAACCCATTCAACTCTGCATTGGGATGGAAATCCAAATCTTTTTCTGGTGAGCACATCAGAGTGAGCCCTGGACTGAAGCCGTATCTGACTTTAGAGCCACAGGGAGCCTTTAGACTCAAAGGGAACATTGGTCAGGGAGACCCAATGAAAGGATGTGTTCCATCCAGAACTTCCCACTCTGAGAGATGACAATGCAGACTAAGTGTTCATCAACCCATACCCAGGGGTTTGACATTACCCAGGATTCATAGCCAGTTACATTCTTGAGCTGCACTGGGTGGCCGAATAGAAGTTTTAACCAGTCAACCCAAAGTCGGGCCATGCTGGTGTTGAACTGCCTCTTGGTGGCAGCTGGTCTTACTATGCTTAATATGCTTTAAAGAAACTGCGATTAAACCCTGGCACACCTCTTAGGTCACGTCCAAATGTAGCGGTCACAGGTGTGGATTTGAAGCCAAGGTTTGTGAGTCAAATGGCCTCCTTTAACAAACTTGTTGCATTCGCCATGCCGCAGCTCAAGTTAGCTGTAAATGCATAGATATGTTAGCTCCCCTGTACTGATCTCACACTTACAGCTATTAAACTCATGTTAAAGAGCCCCCCCGAGTGTCTGACATTTGCTGGTTGAAAGCCAAACCAGAAAAAAGATTTGCACAACCGAAGTTGCTCAAACAATCCCTCCCTACACCCCACAAAGATTAAGAAGTTATCACAGCGACTACATTTATCTTCAAGATTATGGGAAAGTAATATCTGACACTTCCTTGTCCAGACACAGTGCCTGAACAGTTTTACACAGGACAAGTCATAAACATAGCACTGCATTGTGAACTGCTCTATTGCGTGTCGAGTAGACTGCACCTCCTCACAGGCAAATGTTTCACAGTCGAGTGCTGCAAGTGCAGCCAAGTTTACCGATAAATGATCACCATCCCATTATAAGGACGAGGCACACTTTAACCTCTTTAACCCAAGTGAATGTGCTACTGTAGGTTAATCAAGGGAAGCAACATTAAATAAGGGATAGAGCTCATGAGAGTGGTCTCCCTTTATAGTACTGAATCTGTAACAGCATTATGCAACGCTCTTAAGGGCGAGTGTGCTATTTTTTTCCAGAGAGAAATTTTTACGCAACACTAAAACAAAAATTGGAGATTATAGCATTATCTAAATATGCTTTTCTCAGAATGATGATTTTTAAAAAAAAATGCCTTCAACGATCTGCATACATTAGTAATGGGACACGCATATTTGGGGTCCTCGATAACAAAATAATAATTTTTTTACCAGAATATAAGCGTTTCGGGTTCATTGAACGTCACATCCGATAATAAAATGATTAAGATATAAAATGATAATGAAATATATAAAATATGCAATGGATTTTGGCAGCAGATAACCAGAAGCTATTTCATAATTGTCACGGTCATATCAAAGCACTAAAACAGCGGTGGCATTTCAGTGATTCAGTACCTTGACCACTGCGCATTGATATGACAGATGAACAAATTACAAAAAAAAAGCCACGGAAAATGAAGTAATACTAAACACAGAACGCTTCAGAGGTTAATAAGATCCAAAAAAAAAGCAGGATTTTAAAAAACAAACAAATGCATTAAACCAATGACCAGATGTCCGAATAGACAACGTAAGTCTTATACGTTAGCATCACATGAACCAATCAAAATGTTGCCAGCCACAGAAAAATTCACATTTTTGTTCATGTGAGAAGATGCAGACTGAAAACAGAAAATTATGCACAGATAAGCCAGATGCCATGACAGTGCATGGATCACTGAACGCTACACAGAACGGCACTGAACAGGAGTTCAAAAGCCAGGCAAAGACTGGGTCTTGAATAATGGCTTGAAGGTCACAGGTCAGAGGTCAGGGGCTGGTCACCTGCAGTGGTTTTCATCCAGCACCTCCAGGACCTGCTGGCAGGCACGGCGGGTGGTGGACTGGATCATTGACAGAACACTACCAGCACTAGGAGCTCCCTGTCCGTCCTCAGGTATGGTGTGGAGAGGGGCTCGCAGGTTTGGAGCCATACTGCCCATCAGCACAGAGGCCAAGCCAGTAGGAAGGGTTAAAATGAGAGACACAGAGAGACAGAAACCGGTCCAACATCTCACCGGTGTCAGATACAGAACTGCACTGATGCAAAAGGCTGGAATTCCACCATGTCAGGAGGTAACTATGTCGAGCTTAACAGATCCAGCGCGCGCCAAAGCATGGAATGGGAATTTAGATTAATGCAATCCAGAAATGAAGTTAGCATCCAGAGTGCTGAATTCAAGGCACAATAAATCGATCAAAAATAATTTGGAGTAATTACTTAAACAGGAAGAATCCCAGGTCCTAAAGTGTAAAGAAGCGCAGTGAACCAAAAGCAATGAATGAATGAATGTATAAACTGTGATTAAAGTAGCTGAAAAAATACAGGGAATGGAAAGAAGTGCAAAATGTCCAGAGCAATGAAATGAATCAATAGAATGCAGAGTAATGAGGAAGTAAATAGAAATGCCTACCCAATGCAAGAATCCATTTTTGAGGATAGAGATAATGGAATTTGTCATTAACCCAGGGAGTGTGCAGCAAATATTCAGACAGGGCCATTCTCCATAATTAGTGAGAAATAAGGCTCAAACCCAGCCGTAAGAATTCAGAGTGAACTTATTCTGGCTTCCTACACTACTTCATGGGCCAAACTTATTCCAAGATTAAGTTTACTCTGAGTCTTGGAAACCAGTCCTATATCTGTTTATATTTTTGGAGGTAAAACCAAGACAATTCAGCAGTTCCTCATGAAATATTGGGAATTCCTGAATAAAATGTCACAGATTCCTGGACTATTGAAACAACTGCTTGTATTATCCATCCCCAGACAGGGCTATGAACAGAATAGAGTCACATCCACACACTGCACCACCTTTATACCACCATCAACTTCTGAGTCACAAAGCCATCCCCCTCATAGTATCAGTCTTTGAATGTACCAGCCAAGAGCAGAGCCATGAAAACAAAACATCAGCACAGTGTAGTATTTAAACCTCACTAATCGTAATGCTGAAAAAAGCACAAACGCAGCAGGCCACAGACTGAAGAGCAATAGAAATACAGTGCTGAGAAAAAACTATTTTCCCCCTTCCTGATTTATTTTTGCATATTTGTCACACTTAAATGTTTCAGATCATCAAACACATTTTAATATTAGACAAAGTAAATACAAAATACAGTTTTCAAATGATGATTTCATTTATTGAGGGAAAAAGCTATCCAAACCCACTTGGCCCGATGTGAAAAAGTTATTGCCCCCTAAACATAATAACTGGTTGTGCCACCCTAAGCCACAACAACTGGAATCAAGCATTTGCAATAACTGGCAATAAGTCTTTCACGTCACTGTGGAGGAATTTTGGCTCACTCTTCTTTGTAGAATGTTTTCATTCAGCCGCATTGGAGGGTTTTCAGCATGAATGGCCTGTTTAAGGTCATGCCACAGCATCTCAATCGGATTTAAGTCCGGACTTTGACTAAGCCTCTCCAAAACCTTCATATTGTTTTTTTAAAGCCATTCAGAGGTGGACTTGCTGGTGCATTTCTGATTATTGTCCTGCTGCATAACCCAAGTGTGCTTGAGGTCACCAACTGATGGTTGGACATTCTCCTTCAGGATTTTCTGGTAGAGAGCAGAATTCATGGTTCCATCAATTACGGCAAGTCGTCCAGGTCCTGAAGCAGCAAAGCAGCCCCAGACCATCACACTACCACCACCATGTTTGACTGTTGGTATGATGTTCTTTTCATGAAATGCTGTGTTAGTTTTATACCAGATGTAATTGGACGAACACCTCCCAAAAAGTTGTCTCGTCAGTTCACAGAATATTTTCCCAAAAGCCTTGGGGATCATCAAGATGTTTTTTGGCAAATGTGAGACGAGCCTTTGAGTTCTTTTTGGTCAAAAGTGGTTTTCGCCTTGGAACTCTCCCATGAATGCCATTTTTGCCCAGTCTCTTTCTTATTCTTAAATAATGAACACTGACTAAAAGTAAGGCAAGTGAGGCGTGCAGTTCTTTAGATGTTGTTCTGGGTTCTTTTGTGACCTCCTGGCTGAATCATCGATGCGCTCTTGGACTAATTTTGGTAGGCCGGCCACACCTGGGAAGGTTCACCACTGTTCCAAGTTTTCTGCATTTGTAGATAATGGCTCTCGCCATGGTTTGCTGGAGTCCCAAGGCCTTCAAAATGGCTTTATAACCCTTTACAGACTGATAGATGTCAATGACTTTGTTTCTCACCTGTTCTTGAATTTCTTTAGATTGCGGAATGATGAGTTGCTTTTTGAGATCTTTCAGCCTACTTCACTTTATCAGACCGGTTCTATTTAAGTGATTTTTTTGATTCAACAGGTCTGGCAGTAATCAGGCCTAATGAAATTGAACTCAAAAAATGTGGTTAATCACAGTTAGGCTAATTCGTGATTTATCAAGGGTGGCAATAACTTTTTCACAGAGGGCCAGGAAGGTTTGGATAGCTTTTTCCCCCTCAATAAATGAAATCATCATTTAAAAACTGCATTCTGTATTTATTAGGGTTATTTTTGTGTAATATTAAAATTTGTTTGATGATCTAAAACATTTAAGTGTGACAAATAAGCAAAAAAAAAAGAAATTAGGAGGGGGGCAAATACTTTTTCACAGCACTTAAGCTGCTGCTTAAAACCTAAATAGATAAATGAGAAAGAAAATCCCCCCATCCCCTAAGAAAATGCTCTTGGTTGGGAAGATGATTCTCTTGACTAATGGTAGACACAAAATGCATGGCGAGCTCCACTTTAGATAGGCACTCGAGCAAGGTATGGACTGTTTGTACACTACAGGGTGTTTTAGAAACTAAACTAAACAGCTAAAGAGGATATACGGAAGTTTCTCACCAGAAATTTAAAGCAAGTCAAAGCAAAGCACAACCTTAATTTTCATATTTATATTTTCAATGTCATTATACACTGCTCTAACTGAGAAAAAAAGGGTAGAGTCATTCTAACTCAATAAAGAGATGCTTAAAGACAGCCATGCAAAGCATGGTAATACGCCCACATGGCAGCCTTGTCGATTACATTTTATTTGACTTAAAATTTCCCATTCATCACCAAAATCTATAGGGATCATCTTCATATCACCTGACCGACAAAACAAAAATGCAAAGAATCCAACAAAAACTGTGGTCTGTAGAGTGAAAACAATCAATTGAGGGTAGACCGACGGACAAACTGATGGACAAACAGGGGTGATCGCAACATATCCCCATTCAGGAGAGTGGGCGTATAAAAAGCGGTGAATGCGAACTGTGGTATTTTTAGCCATGATGCATCTGTGCTAAAAATGTGGAACTGGCACAGACTATCCTACGCCCCGAGCAGAACGGATGACACACACATACCCCAACATCATGTGGGACAGTGGTAAACCAAGTTAAAACAGACAAGGTCATCAACCCCAAGGCCTGGGATCCCCCGAAACACCATACACACACTGGCCGGATCAGACCCACTCATTCATGGAAAGCCAGCAGACAAACATGCAGACAGACAGATAGAACAAACAGACAGACAGACAGACAAGGAATACAGACAGGTTGCTGATGGGCAGAGGTCGCAGGAACACAGTCAGGAATGAGGTACCCGTGACAATACTCACATTGAGTCATTTCTACTCAGCTGCCCGTTCTGATGAGTCAGCAAGTTTTCACTAGCGGAGCGTTCCCGTCGTATTCGTACCTGAGCGTGCCCCTGCAGTGGAAGGTTACATGTGACTCTCAGACTGACAATGGGTCTCACTCAACAGGCGACTTCAGTGTTCAGTCAATCCCCATGAGGACAGGCAAAGAAAGGGTCAGTTCCCCAGTGGAGCAGAGGAATATGCATCACACTCCTCTGCTGTAATGTGGGGACTCATAAAGGATCCTTTAAAATGAGCAAATTAACCAGAACAGCCCAGCTCTGCAGTGAGTTGCAGGATGATACCTTCATTTTGGTGCTGGTTGGGTCCCCTATGATGTATTAAGATGAAAAAATCTGTTCCCTGAACATTGATGTGAAAATTTATCTATTTATTTTTTATTTAATTAAACCTTTACTTTAGGGAGGAACCCCATTGAGACCTCAGTCTCATTTATAATGGTGTCCCGTTTACAAACAAAATCATATTAATTTAAGGTAAGCGGGCTGCACTTCACCAATAACCAACGAACATGCAATTTTTTTGGAGAAACAGGTTAAAATTAGGGCTGGGCAATATGGACAAACTCCAATATCTCGATATTTGTAACTGAATACCTCGATGTCGATATTTTGCCAATATTATTGGGACAAATTCTGAAACAATGATGTTTTTGATAACCATTTATTAGTAGTAAAGTTGACATAACGAATAAGCAGGTGCAGGCAACAGCTACAACAGTCTTGTAAGAGCAGAAAAATGCAACCCTTTACTGTAATGCAGCTTTTAAACCAGAAAAGCCACGAAAAAAACTCCCACACACAGTCTTCTCACATGCAATTAATTTATTAGTCAATGTTTCGGTCAACTGACCTTCCTCAGGACAACAAAAACTGAGGAAGGTCGGTTGACCGAAACGTTGACTAATAAATCAATTTCAAGTGAGAAGACCGTGTGCAGGAGTTCTTTTTCGTTACTTCAGTCCTTAGTCGGCCTTTCTCCTACGCACCTGTCTACTTTTTTTCTCGCTAAACCAGAAAAGCCAACAATTATCTCATATCACCATATTACAATATCCAAAATCCATGACGATATTTTACTTTGCATCACAATATCAATATAATATTGACATATTGCCCAGCCCTAGTTCAAATATCAAACAAATCCATCAACAACACTAAGATATCAGCATTTTTGCCTTTTCTAGCCCAGTATGACAAGACTCAGCCTCAAAACAAAAACATTAAATGCTTCAATTATTGTGCAATTCATTATTGTGTGAATCCATATACATTTTAAGCCCAAAAGATCATTTTTTTCAAGTGCATTCATTATACGCCATGAAAAGTTCACATTTCAATAGTGTCATATAATATTCACTTGAGCTGTCACCTGAACACATTCACCCCAGTAGAACATTTTTATTCTTTAATAAGTCATAGATTCAATCAGAGGATGCATCATGTGAATTTCCAAAAGGTCATGGTAAGAAGTATAGCAAGTTAACTGGTCATCTTGTTTCCAGACAAAAATTGTGATCTTAACTAAAATTATATCTTGAAAGTTATTTGTTCTCTGAAATCCATTTCAGCTACAATATTAGAATTTTCTTGTTATTAAAACAGACTATACTTACCGTGGAAAACACAGTTCTTGATAGGTTAAACAAATTTCTTAGATAAAATAAGTTAAACAAGTTCACCGTCTATCGGCGAATGTCGTATTGCTGTGCAATACTAGTCCCCTACCGGTGTATGCATATTATATTTCCTAAAAAGTAGGTCAAAGTGACCTGAATAGGGTGCATGACACACCCTCTCCCCAAGATGCATCCTCACATCAACTTTGATGTTACTAGGTCATACGGTATTGAATTTATGAAGCGGACACGAATGCGGACGGACGGACTGACGAACGGACTGACGGAGTGCAATCTTATAGTCCCCTCCGTTTCCGGTATGGGGCTAATAAGTTGAAGTTTTAAGAGTTACAAGGGCAAATGCCACCATAATTGCAGAATCATCCAGCTGTGCTTGGGTTTTGTATTGGTTGTTGAAATTTGGCATTCAGCCCCACCCACCTCCTCTCCCGTGTGCGTTTGCCCAGCAGAGGGCTCTGTCTCGAGGAAGTCCAGTGGCCGGTCATTGAGGGTGAGGACCCGTGGGGGCGTCTTCAGGGCCAGTGACTCCAGCGGTGTGGACTGGATCAGGTCCAGGTCTCTGGGTCTGGGGTACTGGGAGTCCTGGTTGTCCCCTGAGAGGAGTAAAGAAAGTGTGTGTGAGACTGTGTGTGTGTATGTGTGTGCGCGCCACAGTTGAGACACATAATCCAAGGCACATATAGACAGAGCACAGTTACTTAATTGATACTAAAAGGAAAACAGTTTCACAGGGAAATTTATGAGATTGAAAACAGCGAAAGTGAAAGAAAGAACCGAAGAGAGATGGCGAAATCACAGAAAGTCACACAGAAATGAGAAATATACTTAAAATTTTTTTTTTAAACTCTTGCTCCTCTCTCAGTTAACATACTGAACAAGAGTGGGATGGTTATGTCAGTCCACCCCCTACCTCATGCTGAATGTGCTTTGAGTTCAAGACACACGCTCTTTACACACTGCACTTTATTGTGTAATACTTCGGTTTTAAGCATGATTTTTGTCTGTGCAATATTTTGCTTTTATACCAGCAATTCACTGTCCAATATTTTGGCTTCAAGTATGGTTTTTCCTCATACAATATTATGCTCTAACATATAATTTTTCTTAATCCATAATTTGAAATTCTGCAGTATTTCGCTTTCATAGTTTTATTTGTATTTTATGCAATGTGTCCTTCTATGTTATCTGCAGTCTCTGTTACTCAAAGCTTGTTATTAACCTTGGTACGCGTATGCATTTATTTTTTTGTTATTTATGTATTTGTTGTTATGTTGATCTGTTGTGCAGCATTCTTCTTCCCAATGCAGCTGCACGCGACAAATATAAATGTTCCCACTGGGAAAGCAAGTTGTATCTTATCGTAAATATCTTGAAACACAGTAAAGTGCCTGAGATACTGAGACATATCGAGTAGAACTGCCCCAGATGACAGCCCGGGCAGACGGCTGTCCTACCTGTCAGCAGGATTCGCTCCGGCACCTGCATCATGATGCCGGGATCAGCCTCCGCAGGCCCACTCTCCAGGTCATCAGAGGCGGCTGGTGCCACCCTGAGCATCTCGGGGATACGCATGCGCTGACTGATGCCCTCCGTATACTCAATCTCGTAGTTAATTCGGTCTATTTCTGCCATTTCTTCAGCGGGAAGAGAGAGCTCCGCCCTGTTCAGCAGTCTAAAACGCAAATCACTGAGTCAACACAGTAACGCCAAAACCAGGAGGGCAATTTCTGTCAAGTCTCTCCGAGTTGACCAGGACAGTCACAAATTCTACCCAGCGTAAATTCTTGAGGAATTTAGTTTTGTTCTTTACAGGCGCGTACAGACGTGTGGGTTACGACAGGAGCACCTGGCCTGAGATAGAGAACATCAGCTGACTAATGTTGGAGATAAGAGACTATGTGAGACACTACGCGCAAAAAATGTAATGCCGAGTATTAAAAAATTGACAACATAAATGAATTTGGGCAACCCAATAACTCGGCTAAACTGCTGTAATAACCAACACAAATGAATTACCATTGAATCAAAGTTATAGCTACCGTTACCCAAGCTGATATTCACTTCTCACGCGCACAGAGGTAGCTAGCCAACTTCGCTAGTTAGCTTGATTAGCCAACAATCTAGCTTGCAATTTCACTCCGTACAAGGCAATCAGAAAACTACTTTAATGTTGACATCAGTGCCGTGGAGAAAGTTAGCTAGCGAGCATATATTTTTGAAAATAATTATTTTCTTACGCTCCAGCTCAATGAGAGTTGAAACGAAACGATAGCTAGTTAACGTTAACTTTACTTCTCAGATAGCCTTGCAAATGCAGCAATAGATAACGGTACTTAGTTTGGCCGCTTTTGCTTACCTTCAGTGCCCTTTTCAGGACAGTGAATTAGCTATTTCTTATCCTAAAGCGATTTAGGATGACTGCAGGAAAGTCAGCCCTCGTTAGCAAGCAAGAAAGCTACATTGGCTAAAAGAACAGACGGGCTCAGCGCGACTGTGACACGGAAGCTCGGGACAATGCGGATGACAGACAGCGGGAAGCGGAGCTCAGCGGTCTGCGCTCTCAGTGCCCGAATCTGAAAAGGAAGTAATCGCCGTTCCTCATGATCAATGCTTAATAGTCAATACGATGGAGGCGACGCAAAATGTGTTGATCATTGGAATAGTTCAACTGAAAACTCCATTACACATTATATTAATCCAGACTGCCTCTTCTCGACCAAATGTGTAATCTGCATCATTTGTCATCTGAACATAAAAAATAATAATAATAGAAATAATAATAAATTATTATTATTATTATTATTATTATTATTAATAATATTGTGTAGAGTTGACCCCATGTTCCATTTGCGTTTGAAGTCTGCTTTGTTGCAGTTGACCACTGTCAAGTCTTTCAAGTGTTGATGCCAGGAAAAATATCATCATATGGTAGAAAAATCTGAATAAATAAAGATGACAAAAACATAAAATATTTGCTTTGTAAACACGCAAGAATGTTCCAGTAAGCACCAGAATAGCAAACAATCTGGTAGACCACAGAAGACCAATGTAAAGGATGACATGATAATCCCAAATGGAAGTTTTCAATAGTTGAACTGCTAAAAAATTGTATCTTTCAAACAGTACTGTAAGTAGACCATATCAGCATAACCTCAAAGGATTCACCACAAGATGCACACCATGATAAGCCTCAGAAAGAGAATGCCAAGTTTAGAGTCAGCAAAAGCAGTACATGAAAAACTGCATCCTGTGACAAAGTCATTGATCAGGTGACTATTAAACTTTGACAAACAAATGGAGAGAGAAAACGAGGAGAAAAATAAAACAAACATAATTATTAAAAAGCACATTCCTCTTCTGAGAAATAGTATGGAGGTAGTGCAGCTAAGGTTGCCGTATGAATGGCTGCACTTTAAACTGGTTCACGTCACTGTATTGATGTTAATAGCAAAAACATTATGAATTCTGCTCATATCCAATTAACTCTCTCAAAACACACTGATTAATATTCTGCCTTCACTGGGACTGTCAGCCCAAAAGTTTCTCGAGGCTAAAAGAAGAATCGGTCAGGCTAGTAGAGTCAACAGCCTGACCTGAGGTCTAATGAAAATCTGTTTCACATACTGCAAATAATGTAACAAGGTCTAAGGGCCCCTGTATGACAGAGTGGACATGTCAATGATATCAAATCTGCCTCAGAGTGCCTGATGAATGGCTTTATTGGGCTTCGAAGAGTAGCTGGAAGCCTATTGTCCTTGCTGGGATTATTATTTTCCTATTTCTTTTTTGTCTTTTTTTGTCCTGAATTGCGGTCAAACCTTTACAGACTGCTTTGGCAGCTTTTGCATATTGAGAGGAATAGCTGAAGGCTCACCAATGGTGTGATAACCCTTACGTTCCATGACCTAGTTTTTCCGCCATTTTGGCTGGAAGGTAACACCTTTAAACATCTTCTTCTCCAGAACAACTGAACCGATTCCCTCAAATTTGATATGCAGCTTTAGCTGAAAAGGGGACACAAAGTTTGAAAAAACAGTGGTTTCAGTAAAAACTGAGGAACTTCGCTGTGACCTAATTATATCTTGTGACATCATCAATTTTAAAATTCTCAAACGGAGTGACACAAAATAGGCTATTGTTATCGCTGTAGATTGACATGAGAAGATCAAATCTGCTGTTATTTTTTCCTACAACGATCCATTTTGTTGTTATTTCTGTTTAAAATTGAAAATCTGACCCACTTTGGCAGTCACATGACAGAAAATTATTGTCACTAGAACAATGAAACTTAGCACACTTACAGACCTTGAATGGATCTAACCATTAAATCAAAATAGTGACTCTGGATAAATACACGCCAAATTTGTGGAGTTTCCAATATGAAGTAAACAAAAAATTGTAATATATAGCTGTATTTTTGTCCTGAATTGCGGCCAAACCATTACAGACAGATTTAACAGATTTGTCTGTTGAGAGGAATTGTTGAAGGCTCGCACACGGTGTGATAATCGTTACATTCCATGACCTCCTTTTTCCGCCATTTTGGGTCAAAGGTAAACTCTTTAAATATCTTCACCAGAATGGCCGAACAGATTGCTCTCAAATTTGATATACCGCTATAGCTGAAAAGGGGACACCAAGTTTTAATAAACGAAGTTTCAGTGAAAAGTGAAGAAGTTCGCTGTGACCTAATTATATCTCACGACGTCATCAATTTTAAAATTCTCAAAAGTTGTGGGGTCTCCAATATGGCGTAAACACAAAATTGTAATATATATAGCTGTATTTTCATCCTGAATTGTGGCCAAACCGTTACAGACAGAATTAACAGCTTTTGGCCAAGTTTCCCAGATTCATTTAAGAAGATCTTAGCGCAAAGAGCTTCTTTAGATCCTTAAGGCTCCAATAAGAAGCAAACCGGTTTCCCAGATTCCTTCTTAGCCTAAGATGATCTTTTGTTAAGAAGGATTTGAAAGCAGGGTCTGGAGCGCTCATAACACCCTTCTTAGCGACGAAACACTGCAGATACAGCCGCGTCAGGCAAATCAAGGTGACACTAAGCAAGGAGATATTAATGCAGTGCGTATAGTTTGTCCTTATTTTATTAATTATTATTCATTATAATATCCAATTATTTACATTATAACTGGTTTTTATTTTTTTCATGCACCCCTACTACCCATTAAGCATTTAAAATGAGGGAAATCTTAAGTCTCTCTTCTATGGTTCCATGTGTTTAAATATTTTACGGTATTTACCTAATATTTTCCCTAATGTTTCCTGGTAAACAATGATGACCCCCACCACCACCACCAAATAATAAAAAAAAACACACAAAATAAAATACTGCCATCATGCAGTGCGGCAAGCATCATATCAGCTGTTACTCTTTGGGATAGCAGCAGTGGCGGGCGGTGGACAGAGAAAAAGGAGGGCGATAAACATGTCTTTAAACTGCTTTTTAGTCCTGATCTGTTTTCAGTCAATACCCTGGTAAAAGACACTTGAACTCTCCCCTCTCAGGTGTAGCTAATTGTCTTCTTTAATACGAGAAATGAAATGCACCAGTTGAACGCAAAAAAGAGCGCATTTCAATCTTTTTCAATTAAACAATCATGATGCACAGGTTTGACGACTTGCTTAGAATGTGACAAAATTCAACGCGGAAAATCAACAGTGGTTATTTCGAGAAGAATTGCATATTAAGGCATGTGGATTTTATAGAATTTATTATTAATTCGCGCCCAAATATTTCTTTATAAGGGAAACTAGATGCATACAACAATGAACAAAACTCAATCATCATAATTTTGTTGCTTTTCCTCTTGCTTGGGCTTGGATCTTTTCCTGTAAAAGTAAAAAAAATTGGAGAAAGTTTATTAGTCACTCAGTTTCTTTTGCATGAAGCCATTTAGTTCCTGTTCAAAATGGAGAAAAGATGTATTATTCATTAAATAAATTTCTTCAGTCAGGAAAGCTTTCAGACACATTTGTTCATCTCATTTGTTATAGCATTGATCCTTTAAAAGACTCCTGTGCTCGCTACAGGTTTTTTCAGCTGCTGTCTCCCCCTCTGTTCCTGAACCTGGGGGGGGGCACACGGCGCTGGGTTAAACAATTCATTGTCAGTAACCTTTTCAGATGGCTGAGACGCAACTTCGCTTTGCTTTACAAAATATTTATCCTGATCCTGAATGTCTAGCATTCCCCTTTCTCCCAACAATTCCAGAATTGGCAGCTCATTTTATCTTTTTTTTAACACATTTTTGCCGCCGATGCATAATTTGTCATTATACCCATTATTTGTTTTTTTCACATATTACGAGATCAAATTTCCCCTCTTCTGGCCACTTTGTTAGTTTGTTTTTTTTTAGTTCTTTTTTCTCCCATTGTTTTGACTATTTTTTTTATCATTCTCAAAGGTAGGAAATTGCTCTCTTAATTCCTCCACAGGCGCTGCCATTGTTATCTATGTATTCATCTAAATTTTATTGCGTAGCCGAATTATGTTTCTCCACGTATTAAATTGCAATATGTCTATTTTACTAGTTACACTGCTCAATAAGCAGTCTATAATATAAACACACTTATGCGATTCCTCCTCTCCCTTTTCTCTTAGATCGTATTTTGTTACGCATTCCTAAACCAGTGTTATGTCTAGTGCATAACCATCTAGTTGTCAAATCAATGGTATTTCTTGCTTAGTTCCATTTGTCTTTTTTGTGTTTTTTTTCCTCATACATAGGAAGTTGCTTTTGTGTTTTTCCTTCTTTTTCCCCCCTTTTCCTCTACCTACCAGCTTTGCAGTGATCATCATTGTTTATTTTTTAATCCAAATTTCATTTCTTGGCCAAATTGTTTTTTTACCTCACCTATTCAATGATGATAGTACACCAATCAAAATAATGCTAAAATAATCATCTTTTAATACATGCAATTTACTACTTCTTTTAATCTGCCAAATAGTAATGACCATTAATAATAATTTTAACTTATTGCGTGTAAACTAGGGGTTATTTATTTATATTTAGTGCACTCTTAACACTCCCAACTAATGCAATACGCAACAAGACTACTGGTTATATCCATATTTACTCTACACTCATGCAAAAAGGGAGCCGCACCCACCCAATAAACTTCCCGTCAAAAGGCATCTGTACAGGACCCCGCAATCCTTACTACCAGTCAGTCCACCCTTAGGACCCAGCAACCCTTATTCCAGTCAATGTCCTCACAGACCCATTAATCAGCTAGCTCCATACGCCAAATGTGATGCGCACCCTTTTATAAAAATAATAAACAACAAAACATACAACACTGCAAAAACTGATCCCAGTACCTCTCTATGTCATCCAGGCCATATCCCAGTACCTCTCTCTGTCATCCAGGTCGCATCCCAATCTCAAGCAGGGGAGGCCTGCAGGTTTATTCCCTCACTTTAGGGTCCCAGCACAGGCGTCACATATAACAACAGTCATACACCAAGCCAACTACAGAACGCGCTCCGAGTTTCCAACAATTACCCACAGTAATCTTGTTGCAAGTTCAGTGTTATTGGTTAGTGTTTACATATCAATTCTGCAGATTCTGTCCCTCTCCTTTTAATTTCCCCAATTTTGTGTCTAGATTCTTTGAGCCGAAAGGTCACTTGTCTCCAGTGCTCCAGATCAGGGCCAGAACAACACAAAACAACACCCTCACCTATCTATCTGGGCAAGATAATTTAAGCAAATTAATTAAATTGCTTACCTTGTCCTCATTTTGCTGGCATCTTCGGGTGTGTGTGTGCTCCCTGCACCATCTCCGAGCACCAGAAGACCGTCCACCCTTACGAGTGTAACCGACCTTTGCTGACTCCTGCCGCTGGCTCGCCAAATATGTTGTGGTTTTCATTCAGACATATTTTCAGATTATGAAGTTCCCCCATCCTCAAGCAACTGGAGAGAGACAGATTCTTCAGACAATTGGGCTTTAATGTGGCATGTTGATAAATATAAAGCTGAGTTCTTTTTGCACAAGAGGAACCGATTTCTTACTTTTCACACCCAGTTTTTATACCTTCATCACAGGAAATATCTTCCAAATATGGTCTTTCCATATTCTCATGCTCGCACTGCAATGGGACAGGCAAACCAAAACACGGCTAGCTAATCCATCAGGAATTCAAAGCAAAGATAAGCTGCACATCTCTAAAAAGAAGTGGAAACTTACAGGCAAGAGATGAAAGTACAGACAAAGGAAAAATACAGCCAGATGAATAGCATACAAGTGGATACATAAATGATTCAATTTATTACGTTTTCAGTAAAAACTAATGGTTTTACTGAACAAATATTGATCAAAGCCACAGAAATCAAATACATCCTCTGATTATGTTTTTGAATCAACTAAATAGAAACCTGCTTACTAATCAAAGCTACAGAAGCGCGCTGCTTATGTGTGTGTGTGAGCTGCTCATGCATGTGTGAATTGAA
Source organism: Gymnothorax reevesii (assembly GCA_029721435.1). Taxonomy (NCBI): domain Eukaryota; kingdom Metazoa; phylum Chordata; class Actinopteri; order Anguilliformes; family Muraenidae; genus Gymnothorax; species Gymnothorax reevesii. Next base: position 135,296,005 of record CM056574.1, on the reverse strand, counting down.
TTGCTTGTATGTGTGTGTCTGTCTGTGTGTGAACTGTTTGAATGCATGTGTGTCTGTGTGTGTATTTGCACTGCTCATCCCCTCCCTATGCATATGAGAACTACTTATATGTGTGCGTGTGTTATGGTATGTGTGTGTGTGTGTGTGTGTGTGTGTGTGTGTGTGTGTGTGTGTTACTGCTGCCTACATAATATGGTTATTGATTATGATTATTGATTATGGTTATTCAACATGGCATTTGATCTACTGATGAATATGATGAGAAATGTTGAAGTATAATCCTCAACATTAGGTTTCAAATTTAAAAGAAAAAAACCTCTTTGTTCTCATTCGCCACACATATTCTGTTTGTTGTGGGCCATTTTTCCCCATCAGCGGAGGCCATTTTGCCCATATCCTTGCACAAAATGGCCCCCCTCTAGTTATTTTTTAAACTGAGACTTTCTCCCGTAAATATCCGTTTGGGGCCATTTTGATTATGTGCATTCTCATGGGAGTTAAATGAAGATTCGTAAACACTATGAGTCGCATTGAATTTCTGCCGCAGCTTTTATCAGGCGAGGCCTAAACATTAAGGAGCCCGTTTTGCCCCACCTTCCCCTACGTATATACCCATTTGATCGAGAAACATACCGTGTACACTAGGGAAGAACTGCGTGCAAACAAGTACCTGGATGCTTATGACCAAGTTATCTGCGGACATAAGCAGAATGCTAAATACCACGACAGACTTGGAGTTTTATGTCTCAAAATCAGAGGTCCTTCCTAGTCCAACACAAAGGCATAAAACTGAATGATGCGTGGGTTACAATAATAATAATAATAATAATAATAATAATAAAACCCAGAAAACTACGTCCTGACAGCTAATTGTAATGCTAATTGCATTTGTCTTTTAGCTTATTTCACTATTTCGCCTTTTCATGGTTGGTGGCACACATTTCGCGGAAACCTGACATGCAGTTGTCGAAACGGATATACCTGCTTTTAAACCAAGTCGCAGTTTTGAGAGAAAATCTGTTATTTTGTGCGCATTTAAGTTATCAAGTGATCTACTGTTAGACAGAACTCAAGGTACACTGGTAAGAATTTAACACTGCTAAATTAGCTAGCTAGCTAATTAGCTGCTGGGTGAAGTAAAGTGAATCATTATCTTAGTTTACAGCTAAAGTTAGGAGGAAAATTATGCCTGTATAGAACATATAGTGCGCAGTAACCTGAACGTCACACTTTTTCATCACTTAAAATAAGCTTTATCGGTAGGTGTTTTCAAAATTAAACGTTATCTTGTTGAATATTGTGACACCCATGGCTTCTCGGTCGTGTTGACAGCTGTCAATGTTGATAAGGCTGACGCTTTCAGTGGGCATTTAAAAGCATCAAGGCAGCGTTCGGAGTTTGACTTGATGCTCCGCTTGCGGCCAGTGGGCGTTATACGGATGTGATCCTTTCAGAATCCTGTAAAACTTGAGTCCACCAATGAAATATCAATTCTGACAGCCGTACACGCAACAACCAGACATTTCAGTGCTGGTAAAATATCTAATTCAATCTTTGCAGATTCATAACTCGTCAGACTGAATTGGGGAGACTGCTACTTCTGTTGCCAAGATGCGCACGCATCTTTTTGATGACGTCGGCTGTAAATGGGTCTATAGGCCTAGGTCTATACTCTTATTCCAAATTTGAATTTTCCCACTGCTGTTTGAGGAGCCAAACACAGAACAGTTTCTTCCCGGAATTTGAGTTCAGAAAAAGAAAAACTTGTAAATAGAGAGGGCTAAAATGTAGAGTGCCACTGATGCTCTCCATAGCCATCCGCTCCTTTCCAATGACGTTTGGCCTGCAGCAATGGGGGCACACGCAATTTCCTGTTTTCACCATCCGCAGGTAAAACCAAAGGGTAGAAATAAGTTAACGTCGAAATTCAAAGAGCCGCAAACTTTTCAAAATCCTTGCGACATTACAGGTAGCATAAAGGTGTCGCCCGATTTAAGACACACTAGGAATACTCCTTTCTTTTGATGATGGAAAACTATAGGCTCTATGTAACTTTTAAGTTTATTGAACCAATTAGTTACTGAATTTAATCAGTGAGATTTGGATGTTTCATCATATTTTAATGAATTTTTTAATTCAGCCAGTCTAAGGAATACATACTTTTCTCTTTCTTAAGGGCATGCTACATATATATTGGCTGTCTGTGGATAGCTCTTGCAGCGATATTTGGGTGCTCTGTCTCAGTTAGCAATGAATTAAGGCGATGATATCCTTTTGGGATTAATGAGTTTACAGAAGAGTAGGGTCCACAAATAACAATTCATAAAGCTGTGCTAAATGCTCGCAATTCGTAACAATACATATTTAAATGTCCAATAAGAAAACCGGGGGGTCTGTAATTATTCAAAAAGCCTAGAAACGTGTGTCGTTGAGCTCTGTCTGACTGACTGTGAAGAAAGTAGTAGAACAGGGGTGGGCAATTCCTGTCCTAGAGGGCCGGTGTGTATGCAGGTCTTTTTTTTTTTCAATTGAAGCACTGATTACTAAAACCCCACAAGTCAAGTCAAGTCAAATGTGACTTATGGGGTTTTAGTAATAGGTGCTTCAATTACTGCCTCACAGCAAGAAGATTGTGGGTTCGAATCCAGCTTGGGATCTTTCTGTGTGGAGTTTGCATGTACTCCCCGTGTTCGCGTGGGTTTCCTCCGGGTACTCCGGTTTCCCCCGTCCACAAAACATGCAATATAGGAACACTCCTGTATGGCTGTGTGTGAATGTTTGGTGGTGGTCAGAGGGGCCATAGGCACATATTGGCAGCCACGCTTCCGTCAATCTTCCCCAGGGCAGCTGTGGCTACAAAAACGTAGTTTACCACCATCAGAGCGTGAATGTGTGAGTGAATGAAAAATGTATCCATTGTGAAGCGTCTTTGAGTGCCCAGAATTGCGCTATATAAAACTGATGCATTTTTATTATTATTCATTAGTTGCATACACAAATATAGATTTGTCCAATGATTAGATCAAAGGAAAATGTTTTATGAAGGGAGACAAGAACAGTCTTTGGTGGTCATTCATGATCATTTAAAGAAATGCGCCTGAAATGTCAGATTTCATGATTGGCATGGCCGATTTAGACAATCAACTAATTAAAGGCCAGAAGTTGGTGTGAAAACCAGGGACAGATTTAGCCCTCGTTGCCCACCGTTGTAGAATCTGACTTGAGATTTGACGACATGCCGCCGTGTTACAACGTCCAGCAAACTCTAGATCGCATTGTCAGTTTCATTCCTCACTATGCAAATGGGACTGCCATACCATATCTGGTTTACTAATCCAATTAAATATTTGAAATTTTTTATTGCAGAGGAAAAACATGATAACTGATTGTCAGTATATAGATCCTAAACTGATGTCTTCACAGGAAAGCAAAATAAGCAACTGTCCCCTAAGGAAGCCACATGCAAACTTTGCACTGTTGAATGACTGCTTACACTGAGTTCTGATTTGAATGCATAGACTAAAATCTGGTACAGCAAATGGGCTTGGAGCCTGAGTAACCCCCTGTTGTGATTCGCGGTTTGTCATGTTCAGGTTATGTTTGTGCTCTGTTTTTGATATTATGTTTTATTGATAATTGAATCATTGTTATGTCTGTTTATTCTTTGATATATTTATTGTGATTTGGATTTGTTGATTTATGGTCTTAGTCTTATTTTTCCACATTTTGCATTTTTCCCATATCTATTCCGATCCACGTTTTTCCATGTATGGCATTTTGTTTCTCCCCTGTCATGTCATTAGTCTTGTCGTTGCTTTTCAGCCCCAGTAGACTGTGTCACTGCTTCAGGTGATTTAGTGGTTCTAGGTTTCAATCTTCCTTCTCGATCTCGTGTTCTTCCTTCCCCTTGCTTTAGCTATTTTACTAACACCTACTAACAGTTTGTTATTTTCACTAAATTAGTAACCATTACTAACATTGTATATAAGACTAACGCACTAACGAGCACTCTGCATTGCACAGCTGCACTTACTAATTGACTAACGACCTCTCCGCATTCGCCCTGTTCTAGTCTCTGCCTCTTGCTTTCGTTTAATCTGCTTCACGGTGTTTCTTGCTGATTCTCTGCACTCATCTCATCTCTGTTCTGCCTCTCACTCTCTGCACTTAGAAATCCTTACCCAGATTATCTATTCTGTCTATAGGAAAGTCTTGTATTCCCTGCCCGTGTGTTGGCGTTTCCCTATTTTATGTAATTAGGTTTTCCCTCGCGTTCTACCCCCTGTAATTTATATCATTTTCAGCACCTGTGTTTGTGTAGGATGTTTCCCCCTCCCTTTATATTTCGGGAAGCAGGTTCAGAAGGCAGACGGGACTTCACACATGCGTTCGTTCTGGGGCACGGATGCTGTGCAGGCAGCGTCCAGTAGCAGCTGGGAGCTCGCTGAGCCATCCAAGCCATTCTAGCCAGCTGTGCCATCCGAGTCATCTATGCCAGCCGAGCCGCTCGAGCCATTGTGCCGCTGTGCCATCCGAGCCATTCTAGCCAGCTGTGCCATCCAAGTTATCTATGCCAGCCGAGCTGCTCGAGCCATTGTGCCGCTGTGCCATCCGAGCCATCCTAGCCAGCTGTGCCTTCCGAGTCATCTATGCCAGCCGAGCTGCTCGAGCCATTGTGCCGCTGTGCCATCCGAGCCATCCTAGCCAGCTGTGCCTTCCGAGTCATCTATGCCAGCCGAGCCATCCTAGCCGGCTGTGCCATTCAAGTTATCTATGCCAGGCGAGCCGCTCGAGCCATCTGTGCCGCTGTGCCATCCGAACCATCCTAGCCAGCTGTGCCTTCCGAGTCATCTATGCCAGCCGAGCCATCCGAGCCATCCTAGCCAGCTGTGCCATCCGGGCCAGCCTAGCCAGCTGTGCTATCCAAGCCATCCAAGTCATCCTAGCCAGCCGTGCCATCCGAGTCATCTGATTCTTCTGAGCCGTCTGTGTTCCCTGAGCTGTCTGTGTCTTCCAAGCCTTCTGTGTCTTCCGAGTCGTCTGTGTCTTCCTAGCCATCAGCGCCTTCCGAGCCATCCGCATCATCCGAGTCATCTGAGTCAGCCGTGCCTGCTGTGCTCCCCTTCCCAGTGTTCCCGAGTGCCCCAGTCATTTGGTTTTTACATTTTTTTGAGTTTCCTCAGTTTTTCCCTTTTCAGTGCTTGGCAAGGTGGTTTGTTTCAGCCTGCGTGCCATGTGTTCTTTCCCCGAGTTTGGTTTTCCCCTCGAGTCCCGAGTTCCTTAGTTCTCCCCGTTCAGTGTGTGGCACGGTGTTTTGTTTCGGCCGGTGTGCCACGTTTAGTTTTCCCGAGTGTTAATTATGCATTAAATCCTCTGTCCCCGCAATTGGTGTCTCACCCGTCTCTTTTCGTAACACCCCCTGTGGTTTCTAGATAAAACTTGTTCTTAAAGGTGCGCCGTGTAAGAATTGAGGTCAAAATATCCAAAAAATTTGCTAGACAAGCTTTGAAGGGCGAGGTTTTGACTTCCCTTTGTTACGGCCGACGAACTGTCACTGCCTTCAAAGCCGTCTCAATTTGACGTCGAGAAACATTGTTTTTAAAGTATTCCCCAATTTTTTTACGCAAGCCTTCACAGGTTGGAGAGCCTCTGGCCATCTTTAATTCTGAGAGACTCAGCCTCTCTAAGACATCCCTTTTATTGCCAATCATGTTACGCACCTGATGCCAGTTAACTTAATTACTCGCTATAATGTTCTTTCAGCTGATTCTCTTATGTATTAATTGCTTTTTCAGCCCTTTTTTGCCTGTGTTCCAACTTTTTTGAGACCTGTCGCTGCAAGAAAATTTTAAATAAGCTCATTTTGTGGATGAAATCGAAAATTGTCTTAGTTTCAACTTTTGAAATGTTATCTATGTTCTATTATAAATAACATATTGGCTCGTGATCTGAAAGTCATTGCATTTTGATTTTATTCACAATTTTCACTTCATCCCAACTATTTCGGAATTGGGGTTGTACAATAATCAAAATAGCCTGCATGTGCAATATTAAATACAGTGATTTTTTTCATTTCCAATGGGCAAGAATGGTTTTGGAAGTTCAAAGCAGTATGGTTGAATTCTTACAGATGTCCTGCAATTGTGAGTTGCTTTCCCTATGGTTTTTCTTTTCCATCCCAAACTACTGTAGTTTTACGCCAGGTTTTGAAAGTTAGTAATGATCTGTTTGTCAAGTTTTTTTTTAACTTTTCATCTTCGACTGTTGACCTCTTGCTCCTTTTGAGGTATTTATCAGAAACTAAATTATTAATGTTAACTATAACAGTGTTCTATGACGTCAGTTATGTGTACTTAAACTTTAGACTAGTACTTTACAGACATATTTTATACAATTTAGACGAGCTCAAAATCACACCAACCAAGGGCAAGAGTATGTCGTGCTGATATCATAATTCCCTAAAGCAGACGAGTAGCCAAATATTTTTCTACTTTAGCCATTCTGCCCAGAAAAGACACAGTTGACACTCCAACTGCAGAATTCCTGCCCCATGTTTTGAACATTGAAACACAAGACTCAAAATCTGCAGAGAATTTTCCCCCCTTTATTTTAAAGAAGTTAGGGGGCCTTCTGGTTTCATCACGCTGAATGTACACGACAAAATCAACAGAGAATATTCGCAATTAACGCCGTATACTGCCTTACTGTTCATGATAAAAAATAAAAATATTTGCTTTTTTATTGTTGCTTACATGGCAAAAGTAAGATTATAATTCCTGTATGTTTTCACTAGTAATATAGCATTTGCTGCAGCTTTACTAATGCGATTTTTAATCACCCAAAACGACACAGGATTTGAAATTCGAAACTGACTGGACCGCCAGCTGGGTCTGGTGACCAATGTGCGCGCAGTGCCATGAACCCTCTACTGGAAGGAAGAGGTACCGCGGTCGACCGTGTAAGTTAATTGACCAGTCAGTCCCGCAGAGAATAAGTTGAGGGACCGCGACCGCATTTTGAAAGTTTATTCAAAACGAGTAGCAACAACAAAATGCAGAGCATCTATTACTGTCTTAAGCTCGCACTACCGGGGAAACCACTGCTGTAAACTGCTCCATCGCGCGACTGGAATAGTTATCGTCGACTCCAAAAATACAGGCAGCACTATTTTTGGAACATGCATTCACAAAGTTTTCTCGTTTGGTGTATGACAACTTTCAGCGCGGTTTACTTGACGTCATCCGTGGACTTACTGCCGAACATGTAAGTTCGAACTAATTCTCCAGTTTTCCTTAATTAGCCAAGTCTGTGATTTTAATTATGATTTGTGAATGAAAAGAGTGTCACTGGTTGCGGATGGTAACTGAAGCATTGACGTTAATCAATCAATTTTATTATTAAATTATTTGAAATGTCCTGACCATTTCTGGCAGAATGTACAAACCATCGCTTACGCAGAAGACGTAAATTAAACATGCCTGTTCAGTGTTAGCGGCACACGAGGTATTATTGCCTCCATATGCCTTGCCATCCTTCGCTGATTCAGGAAATGTGCGTTTCGATCTCATCAGTCACGGTCGTTGAAGCCCAGAATGTGCATTCTGCGCAGTTTTATTGAAAGAGTAAAGTGAAATCAAACATAGGCAATACCCATGGAATCCAACCAATATTACGAATTATTTTAAGCCTGAGAAAATTGAGCCTGAGAAAATTGTATGGATATGTTTGGATTTGGGAATTAATGTTTAATATTAGACCGTGCTATTAGTTTTCTCGTTGATGCTTCCATGTATGTTGTATGTTTCAGATTATTTTAACTTGGATCCATTTTTATTCAAATCGTCTTTTACAAATGTTTGTGGGGTCTTATGAAAAAAAAAAAAACTACTCGATTGATCTTCGGAACTGGTTGAACTACAGATAAATGTAACTTTTAATGATACTGTTATGATGTCTGGTGTACGACCACTAGATGTCCTCACACTCGTGTCCACGTTTTAACTGAAACCGATATTGCACCTCTCGCAGTACAATAACTGAATGAGACTGAGAATCTTGCTTATGATGACCTGAAAGGCATAGAGAAGATTCACTTGAAATGAGAGAGTGTTATTCAATTCCAGTGCGTTCTCTGTGAACCATTCTGAACTGTACTGAGAGCAGACTTCTAAGATTGCAGTGAAGCTGAGGTTTACCTCTGTGACATGGCATAACTGAAGTGCTCGCAAGAAAAAGAAAGCACACATAAAAAGTTCTGATAATTTAAAACTTTTTTAAGATGATGGCACGTGACAATTTCCTACAGCCTTGTATCTTATACATTCACCATTTGTATTCTGATGTTGTAACAAAGCGGATAATTGTAGAACAGAATACTGGACAGTTATCAGTTGAAAACCTGGGAAAATCAAAATTGAGTGTGATGCATTGTTCCTGTGGGTGGAAGAAGTGAGCTAGGATGGTGGAGTTTGCTGGCAGTGCCCATGAATGGATTACTGGATTGCTAAGTTTATTTACATATGTCGTGTGCGTGACAGTGGCCAGCGCTAGATCTCTTTCACTTGAGGGGTTGTTCATGGTTTGTTTACATTGCTAGAGCCTGTGGAGTTTCTGATGGCAAGGCTATTGTGGCAGATTTGGTAAAATGCAGAAAAAAAAATTGATTCTATAACAGATTTCAGTCTCGAATTCAGACTTACGCAGTGTATGTAGCCTCATTTTTTAAAAACTAAATAAGGCAATGAGTTTACTAATCAGGTGAGACAGTTTATTTTCTCATAAACTTTAAAGTGGGGGTTGGAAGGGAGCAGACTCAAGTTCTGGGTTTATGCGTACCTGTATGCTCTCAGCATCGCCATGCGCAGCCCTTTAAAGTCATGTCATAGCCCCCATGACCTCTGTTGGGTTTGTGTATTCAGCTCTTGTGTGGCCTTGGATGCCTGGATGTGTGACGATTAATGATGAGGTCAGCAAACTGCACTGTTTCTCGACCTGGGCTGTAGCACTCGAGGGGTGCAACTCACTGTGCAGTCTTAATGTCAGATAGCGCAATGCCCTCAGCGTAAAAAAAAAATGATCGCCCTATTAAGTTGCATGAACATACAGTACCAGTCAGAAGTTTGGACATACCTACATTTTTCTTACATGTGAAATAAAGAAATAAGCACCTTTTATTTTACAAAATAAAGATCTAATCTGGATCTAATTCTTAAATCCATCAAACTAACCAGAATTGGTTGTTACATTTGCTGAGCACGCTCACATTTTTTTTTCTAGTGTAGTTATATGGCAATAATGAGTTTGCAGCTTAGCAGCTGTTTAAGTTCCTAAAGATGTGCTGCACTTGCGGCTTGCTTTTCATCGACCTTTTTTCTTAATGAGTCCAAAAACATCTTGACTTTAATTTAGCTGTTGGAAAATGGAAGGAGCTTGTTTGTCCGTTCACTTTGCAAAGTATGGCTTCTTTTAGAATTACAAAATTTTGGACACTTTTCAAAGAAGTAAATTATTCTCTTTTAACTTCTGACTGTTAAGCCTGCCCCAGACAGTGCAACTTTGCCTGAGGCAAGAGAGGGGCGTGTATACTGCATCAGGCAAAGTTGCTCTGTGTGGGGATGGTTTTTGCTGTGTAACTTCCTCAGTTGATGAGAAAATATCTAGCATGCTAGATACGCTGCTGCATTGTCAGGCGAGGAAGGTACGCATTAAAAACCGTCCCCACACAGTGCAACATTACCTGATGCAGTATACATACGCGTCACTTGCCTCAGGCAAAGTTGCACCATCTGGGGCAGGCTTTAAATTCTTACAAGATTCCATTTAAGAATATTTACCCAACCCCCCTACCCCCACCTATTTTTCTCCATACATAATGATGTATATGTATGGGGAAAATTGGGTAACATTATCATTGATTTATTATTGTATCTATGAGTGTATGAAGCATTTTCAATACTCATTAATCCTCAGTCTTATAAATGTCGTTCATGGTGTCCCAGTACATTTTTTGTGAAATAAGTATAAAATACAGGTACCCACTCATTGACTAAAATGTTCTTAGTTTGTTCATTACATTTTTTTAAACAACTCTGATGGACATAAAACTTCCTGATTTCTATCATTCGTAAAACCAGTAAAGGCACCAGGTCCTGTGTTGGACACAGAACTTGTTGACCAAGGGCAACTCAATTTCCTCGGAATCAGAAGGCTCCATGTCCATTTTTAACTGCTTAGATTTCTAAGCCTATGGAGATTTTGAGCATGTTTGCAATATGTTTAGGGTACCTTCCACAGTCAACAATATTCCACACAAAGTAAAATTTGATAACTCTCTAAACATCAGAGATAAGACAGTTGAAACTTTCAAACTCAATTTTCTCAAATGAGGAAAAGTGGACATAGAACCAGCTGATTCTCAAGGGACGATATGTTTTCAAAAGTTAAAGTTATCCATTGTCATCTCTAATTGTGTGATGGAACAAAGCTTACCTTTATGGTGAGTTCACTAACATAAGGCAGCCAATGAACTTTCTTTTCTAAGTTTAAGCTGCTTTAAATGTATTATTACCGTGCAGGTCCTCTCATTGTTTTGCTCATACCTATACATGTGCCACCGATGCGTGTTTCGCGCACATGTGACCTGGCCACACTCGTCTCCACAGGCCTAACGTGTGTCAGGAGCAGGAGCTCTCCATGACGGGACTCAGGCAGCCGTGTGTGCAGGCGTTCACCCGGATTGTGAAGGTGTGGAAGCAGGGCTGCAGCGGTCAGCGGTGGTGTATGGGGTATGAGCGCAGGTGAGACCTTTGTTTTGCTAATGGCTCTGGTTCCAGCCTTTCCCACAACGCACCGCATCATATGACGGTGATGCCTCCTCCCACAGGACAGCGTACTACACCACCTACAGGCAGGTGTATAATATGGCGGCTCACACAGCGTACCGGTGCTGCCCGGGCTGGTCTCAGCAGGGTGAGGAGGAAGGCTGCCTGCACAGTAAGTCTGGGGTCTTCTCCCTGATTGTACACAGTAAAAATTCTAGTGTTAATTTAACTCCTGTGGAGTTTATACGAGTTCATCACAGCCATCTTGGATTTAAATAAACTCCATTGGAGTTGAATTTACCCTGGGATTGTTATTGAGTGTTTAGGGTGTTTGTTTAGGCTGCTGTCAGCGTTCTCTCAGGTGTGCGTATGCATGGGTGTTTATTCTGCATGCGTGTTTGTTTTCATGTGTGCGTGTCAGTGCAACACATTCCCATCCTGACTCGTCATATAGTGACTCTATAAAAGACCAAGCGTCGATATATTTAAAAAAATGGGGGGCTTTAATGTCCTTATTTGACATTCAGGATTAAGGTTTAGGGGTAGGGTTCGTTTTAACTCTGCCGTCAAATATGCCCAAAGTCTCCCTTTTCACCGTATATTGACGCTTGGCCAGGTTGCGTCGCAATGTGACGAGTCGACATGAGAATGGGCTCGTCAGCGTACAACCCTCTTGTCTGTCCCTCCTATGTGTGTATTTTTCTTCAATGTTGATCTCTTGGACAAGTGCGTTAGTTTGTGTTTTTGCATGTCTTAGTTGAATAGTCAGCAATGGGTATCCCTCAGGAGTGTGGGAATAATATGGGCTCTCTGAATCACGTGTGCTTGTCAGGTGATTGTCCGTCTCAGGTGCGCCTCTTGTGTCGCCCGCAGGGGTTTGTTCTGCAGGCACGTGCTTTAATGGGGGCAAATGTTCGGAGACTGGAGCGGAGGTGTGTGAGTGTCCCAGAGGGTTCCAGGGAACGCGCTGCCAGTACGGTCAGTCTCTGTGTAACTGTTCCAGAAATACTCCAGACCTGAGCAGGCCCGACACAGCTCTGTGCGCACTCATGATATATACAACGTCAACATTCTCCACAAGATTTGATCTCACATTTGACCACAGTGAGTGTGATACTAGTGTAAGGCACTGATGAGCAGATAATTTATTTTTATACTTCAGATAGGCAGTCATTTTCTGTCTACTGTCCCCTTCCCTCTGGGTCTTGGCAGTACAGAGGAAAAAGACTTACCATAATGGCTTTTGAGTTGTATTTAAGTTGTTGTAATTCACTGCCTGCAGCTGATTGATTTCAGTTAGCTTTGTGCTAGTTACTTGTCCTGGGATGCATTTCCCAAAAGCGTAGTTGCTAACTAGGTTAGCAACTTATATAGTTTGTTTATTCACAGTCAATGGGTCCAAACCGTCCAAACATGCAAGTTAGCATCTGTGATTTCGGAAAACGCACTCTTGGGCTTGAGGAACCTGGCACTGGTGCCCTTAAGTGGAGAAACGGAATAATCTCTGTCTTTCCCTTAGAAAAGACAGTACTCATTAGAAAAGCTCTCTCTCTCTCTCTCTCTCACTGCTTGCAGTACACAGTGGGCCTGTGTTCCTTTGGGGGTGGGGAAGGATAATTACGCAGGGGTAATACCACAAGGAAGTGATGTTTCTTTGAAGGCCGATGCCTCGGGGTAACCCTACCATTTTACCACCAGCCTCTCCTGCTGCTTTAACCCTTCTGTGCTCTGGCACTGACATGCTAATGAGAGCATGTCCTCACTGTTCCCACTATAACCTCTTATCCTGATGATCTGTGGCTGAGTGGATGCATCAGTACGCTTATTTCATCAGTCATTCATGTATGATGTAGTGTTCAGCTTCTGCATTTAATGGTGCTCTGCACATCTTTTGAGTTCAAGAAATGTTCTTGAGGAAAAAGTTAGACTTCTTTTGCTAGTGAAATCACCTCAATCATCACGCCAGTTTATTTTTTTTTTAATCATCATGCTAGTTGCTCTGAGAGTTTCACAAAGAAGAGCCGATGCCTACTTGTGGCTGTGAGTATTGAGTCATTTACTGGGATGCTGAGAGATTTCCCGCGTCAACTGATGATATGGAGAGAGGGAAGAAACCAGGCTATCCGAGCACTTCTCTCACAGTTTGAAGCACTTCTGTGGAAAGTACACAAGTCCAGCTGTGAGGGACGTTCATACTGCACATCAGCATAACGTGGTGTGTTTGATGTACACAGAAACATCCAGTGTGTCTATGCTGTACTCCAGGATGGAAAACACAAAATATTCAACTGTGCTAATTTGCCCATTCGGCTTGGTTTAAGGCATTTCAAAGGAGGACGTCTCCTCCGCAGACATTGGGCTCTTTCTTTGAGAAACATTCAATGAAAAGTGAAAAAGTAATCAAGTTAAAAGTTAGTATCTGGCCAAGGAGGTCAGCCCCAGGGCCCTGTTCCCATCCTGTCATGCTTCTCCTAAGGCCATTAGCCAAGTCCATAGCCTTCCTGTGAGGAGCTTTAACTCATCTTTGTGAGCCAAAATATTTTTGCTTCTCCTCTGATTTCAGTTATCTCTCTTAAAGTGAACACATTGTTGTCCTATCTATGAATGTGAATGGAGTGTCTACCCTTTATCAGGTTTTCCGTTAGAATAGGAGGTGTGTTTTCTCACACTTTGCCAAGAATGAGTGGTATTCACTCAAAGCTGAGCCCATTACTAATTTGGTCATTGTCTTATCAGTGTTATGGTTGGACAACATGAAAAAAGCAAATATTGATAGGAAATCTTGTCTCTTCAGGAAAGTGGCTAATTTACATAATATTTCGTTCTCTGATTGTAGTCTTCTGTGTTTGTGCTTATTTTGGCAATGAGGTATACTAGGGGGGAACATTTGTATGTGCATGATTTATTTCTCAACATACCTTTCTTAACATTGTTTTGGGGAGAAAGAAAGCATGAGGAATGTAAAAAATGTGAAATAAAAGTTAAATTTGGGTTCGGAAATGGACCTTTAGTGTTGTATGACTCAAAACAGTTCTTAATACGGAATCACTTTCTCGTACCCTCTCATGTTTTCCCAGTTTAGTTTTCCACTGAGCGGTCGGTACAGAACACCTGGAGCTGCATTAGGTTTCTGCTCATGTTCCCATGTGGAAAGAAAAGTAGTTTTGTTGTTGACAGTCCTGATAGGACTGAGGATGTTTTCTCCCCGACCGGCGGTAGCTTTTGGCATTTGAAAATTATAATAAAATACAGTCATTTTGGAACTCAGCATTTTAAACTGTCAAGGTTAACTGTTCCGAAAGTGGAATGCTTTGTGTGTCGGAGGTTGAGAAGATCATTTTGTGCTTGTATGCCCTCGTCTGTTTGTGAAGTTTATATCATCATATTCGTGATTATGCATGGGATTAAAGTCATGCACTATGAACCACTGTCTCCCGTCACTAAGACAGGACATATTTCTCCTCTGAGGCTAACCTCCAGTCGCTTAAGCATTTTTCCTTCCCCGTCTCACCTTTCAGTCTGAATTTACCGAGGCTCTCCTGTCCTGCTCGATTTATGCATAACCACAGGAAACCGGAGAATGGTACCTGGTCTGGCACCAGACTCTCTCTGCTGGCCCAAGACGTAATAGGATGGTCTGTTTCTTGAGATGTATGGTATAACTGTCAGCTGTGTGCGGTAGGTATGTTGTTGAGGTGTGCAGTAACACTCTATGGGTTTAGGGCAGGTCTGTGAGTATAGCTGCATGTGGTGACACCGAGTGGTTTGGGTCCCTCTTTCTGAAGGTGCCTCTGCGGGCTTAAAGCATTGTCAAGACTTTCATGGACTGTGAAAGGGGTTGTTGCTTCGCGCATGTCTGTTTGGATGTGCGGAGAGGGATGGCTGATGTCTCTGTGTATTTGAGTATGTAGTTGTCATGTCCCATGCCTGTATGATGGTTTTTTTCCTGTAGTCTGGCTGCGTGTGTCAGTTTTGGTCTTGTTTTATTAATTGATTTCCATCATTCACTTATTGTCTTGTTACCTTGCCCGTCCCTCTGTGCATTCCTCACTCCTTTCCCCTCACCTGCTCCTCATCCTTACTCATTCTCTCGGCGTATTTAAGTTCCTGTCTTTGTCTTCCTCAGTGTCAGAGATTGTTAGATGTGCTCCTTGGTGGCGTGCTACTTTACAGCCTTCTTTTTGTTCCTGCTATTCTCCCCGTCACTCTCTCAGTTCAGTGTTTGCTTGTGGTCCCCCTTGCCTAGTGTCCTCTCCAGCCCTCGCACTATATTTGTCTACATGCCCCCTTTCCTTTCTGTTAGATTCTTCTACCTTGGACTTCGGACTTCATCTCGCCTACCCTGCTTCACCATCTGCTGGCTTTCAATCCTGGACCATCCACTTCTCCAATAACGCTCATAGTTTTCTACTTCCTGGTTTCGTGCTTGGTTCCGTCAATTTGCCCGGCCCAGACTGTGGTGCAGTATAGCTCACATAATAATGAAGTGACAATGTACATGTTTGTATAAGGGAGAGGGAAAAGGGAGGTGTGAGCAAATTAGAGGTGGCAAATCCAGAGGGCATGAAGTATTTTCCATATTTCCCATCAACCTCTGAATTGAGTCAGGTGACTTGTTTTGTACCTGCTGTGCCAATTTGTAAATTCAGGTGACTGGAATAAAGCACTGGAGCGGATATTTACTTTCTGAATCTGGATTTATTGCCTCTGGAGTCAGAGGGATAGCATGAGCGTGCAGTGGAGTGAGATGGGTTATGCTGAAGATTTAACTACAGTATCTCTCATCTCAGTAGCTTTTAGCTAAATCCGGTACAAAGCATCTCTTCGGCTGTGATTAATGTTTTTTGTACAAGTTCCCTGTAAGAAATATACCAAAATAAAAAAAAATAGAATCTCTGGGGATGTACAATAATCTGTTCTGCAGGCTTACAGCAGCGTGGCCCCCCATTCCAGCAGCCGTTTCTCTCGGCTCCAAGCCCTTCTTATTAAGTGTTTCATCAGAGAATGGAGCTCAGGCACTGGTGAGATGAAATGGGGCTGCTCTGTCAGTTTTAGGAAAACAAGAGAGCGAATCTCCTCTGTAACTTTTAATGGGTTTAACAGGACAGGACAGGAGGCCTCCCTCTGCCCCACTGTAAGGAGGATCTGGGCACATTCACATATATGAACACATACTGAAGTCTTAGTTTGAGATTGACCTTGAAAATCAAATACCTCACAAATGTTTGGAATTACTTCTCGATTAAGTAGTTATTGTTATTTTATTAAAGATTTTGCATAATCAGAAATCGCAGAAAGCTCCAACAAGTATTTTGGGGCTGACAATTTAAAAAAAACCAACCCATTTATTTATTTTAGTGATTTCTCATCAAACTGTGAGATATAATCACTGCTTTGCAATTTTAGTACTCCAGAATGTTATTTTACTAAAGTGTCATCTCAATGGATTTCCATGTGGACTGCGATGTTTCCCATTGGAGTAACTGAGGATGAGCTCACTTCATAAACTGTGTGATTCCAGGTAGTGCAGGAACAGTTTTATGGGGTTTAAATCAGGCTGTAGATATTTTGTAATTTCCTGTTGTGTTTGATTCTTTGCAGCACATCCCTGGAGAGTTTTGATTGATGTTTTGGGTCATTACCTCCCTGCAACAGACTTTCTTACATTTAATCTATTTGAGAATTACTAGTGACTCCAGACTTTTTAGCGGTAAGGCTATATAAGAAGAATCAATAAACTAGAACTGGACTCGCGAGATCCCATACCTCCGCCAGCATGGATTTGAAGTTTGACCTATATCTCAGCTGTACTTTGGCCTGAATATACCTTAATTTCACTTGTTCCTCTTGTGCTACTTTAACATCTGCAAAGTTTGGTTAAAATCTATGCATCCATTTATGAGATATCCTGCTGACAGACAAACAAATAAATTAATTAAAAAATGGAAGCAAAAACATAACCTTCTTGGTAGACGTAAAAATAGTTGATTAGCATCCCTGCCCACCCCAGAAAACCCTCCTGCCTCAGATTTTTAAAAAATCTTTTGTTTTGAAAAAGTCTGAAAATCGCCCTAAAAAGAAAATGAGAAAAATGCTCAGAATCCTGTGCCACTTTTGGGTTGGGCTGATTTGATTCTTCATTTTAATACATGTACTTGTGATTTGAATTTTTTGCACTATTTGAATCATGAACTCTTATGATAATTGATTAAAAAAAAAACCCTCCAGCCCACCCCTGAAAATTGAAATGTGAAGGATGCTAACCAACTATTTTTTTATATGGCAAAATGTGGCTTTTGAATCCATTAAAGATTTTCTCGAGAGGATCAGATGGAGGGGAGTGTAAAAATTCAGTAAAGAGAACCTGATACATCCATGAACCCATGAATCAATCATTCAGTGAATCAGGAAATGTTTTTCACGCTCTATTCGGTAGGCCGTGTTCACGGCTGCCTCTAGCAGGAAGACACAGCCAGGCTGCCCGTAATATCAGCAGAGCTTCAGGAGCTGGGTGTAGATGAGACTGCTTTGCGTAGCGCCCTGTGTTTAAGGCAGTTATTCACCAAGATCACCCCTCACATTCGGTTCCATGTTCCTCATAAGAAACATAACTCAAAAAACATTTTTCTTAAATTCTCTCCATGTGTTGGAAACCGAACGCAGGTGGAGTCACCCATTTGACAGTTAGCCTCTGTTAGCCAAATGTCCACTAATTGCAGCTACATTGAACGGTATGAAACATTTGGAGAGGGTTGATGGGCCTCAGGCTGGTGTAGATTGGTTTCTCTGTTCCACCAGGAGTGTTTGGGCTGACCTGGTTGTAGTGATGTCGGATTAATGGGTATTGGGTCCAGGAGCCTCGTGAAGACTGGATCCTAAGGTCCAATTCATTTACAAAAGATGTGGACACATGGTTGTGGTTTCCACTGTTCTGTGAAGAGGGGGTTACATCTGTGTTTAGTTTAGGATTGTGCTGAAGTCTGTGGTCAGTGCACACCAGCCAGTTGTTCCACATCACTCCACATTCAATGCTGAGGAAATGAGCCATTGTGTTTCACAATGAGAATAAAAGGAAGAGTAGCTCTGTTTGGTCCTTCTAACTGGCACTTCTCCCCATGCAGACAAAACCTGGTTTGAAACTGTGATGTTGAATTAGTGCTGCTGAGGGTAGTTCAGTCAATAATGATGTTTGTGGGAGGCGTTTGGGTGACTGGTGCTGAAAGAGTGGTATTAGATCAGTGGTATTGTGGGTGGACCGTTAGTGTTTGTGGTGTTGTGTGAGGCCAAATGTAAAGCATTGTCGCGCTAGAAGGGGACGGGTGGGGGAGGCTAGTACCATTTGCGAACCTTTAACACTGAGATCCAGCTCTGGTGCTTTTGTTTAGCATGTGCTGATATTAAAGCAGGGTTATGTCTCCTTTTGGTTTTGGTTTATTTTGACTGCGGACGTGTGACAACAATGCAAAATGAATGCAGTTATGTATTGATTCTTGCTTTAAGCTGTGAATTTAAGCAATAAATTAAGAACAGCATTGAGGGGCATCTTGAAACTACATGTAGGATCATTTGCAAAGTTTTTCCACTAAAGATCCGTGCAAAAGCACATGCATTTCATTCATCATTAATCAGGCCACTCAACAGCCAAAACTGCGGAAATGACTTCTGATTTGCTTGTTTTCAACTTAGCTCACTCATCCTCTCCAGATTTCCTAAAAATTCAGTTGATATGTTGTTCTTGAATTGCTTCCAACAAGATAATGTCTTTAACAGATACAACAGTTTTTCCAATTATGTTCAATTTATTCTGCAGTTAATTGGCAAAAGCACCAGCAATGCACTGGGCAAGCCGAATCACAGTGCGCAAGGAGCCTCACTGGTATCTTAATATTTTCCTGCAAAACGCCATAGAGCCTCAATGTGCACAGCAAGCAGCATGAGCACTGATGAAAACTAGCTGTATGAAATCAGTTGATGGAAGGTTTGCACTTAAAAAGTTGTTCAATTTTGACCGAACCTCTCCAGTGTTAAGTATAACATACTCGATTTAAGAAAAATGTACTACTATGTGAATCATTTCAACAGAGTCTCAGAGTGTCCTAAGGATCTGCTATCTAGTTTGACTCACTCTGCAAAGCCCCACTATGTCCCTCAGAAAAAGACTGCAGTGACTTGTTTAATCCCTGAATGACATTTCCATTGTGGAGGTACACTGGGAGGGAGGACGAAGAGCAGATGTAAACCCATTACACGTCTGCATCTCGGGAAACTTCAGTTTATCTTTTATCCTCCTCAGTGGAGGTTGTGGTGACATAATCTCATCCGAAATGAACGTTTACTTGCCATTTTCTTTGCACTTAATTCAGTAATGGTTGTTCTGTTGCCTGGATGGTTGGTGGGGTTGGTGGGTGTATGCATGTGCTTAACAAATTATGGAGTTTGAAATGTATGAAGTGATTTTAAAGCTCCAAGGCCTATGTTTAAGTCATGATGCGTGTGCTTATAATGAAGATTGGTTTCCGTGTTTGTCTTGGCCTCTTTTCAAGATAAGGCACTTTGCTTTGGGGCCAATATGCTGCTTGTAGTGTAGCAATCTGAGGCAAACACGGTCTTCTTTATTCACAATTTAATTTGAATGATACTTTTGCTCTTTACTGTACAGCTTACACACTGTTATAATCTGACTGAATTTAACAGTTAAATGAACGCATTGTTTCCTAGTTATTTTAACTGTAAGTGGAGTTCCGTGCACATTTAGCTGTGGTTTACACGTAACATACAGGGAACTCTGTTGTAAACTTATTGTAAAATTACAGTTAAAATAACTGGCATAAAAGGTGCCTGTTTATGACAGTGCAGCCCTACTGTCCAGCTTGTTGCCCCTGTCACTGCAGACAGCTTCCAGTGTCCTGGTTAGAACGTGATAGCCACAGCAGATTATACATAAACGCGGTGCAGACTTGAGGCCTAAAATTAGACTATGTAATGCAGACTTTCTGCTTTTATCTGTCTGTTTTGTTACCTGGCCCCTCCCCTAGGGGGCCAGGTTAAGTAATGATCATGTCTGTGTGTGTGTGTTTGTGTGTGTGTTTCTGTCAGTCTGTCTGTCGGCCCGTGGCTGGGGCCAGGTCTGCTATCTCTGATTGCCTTGTTTTATAGGGTATTAAATATTCTGCCATATGCTGTCTTCTTGGGCATATATCTGGAGACATAGAACGTCATTTAACCTCATTATACCTATGGATCCATATATGGGTCTGTCAAAAGCAGCTGCTGTATTCAAACCTGTGGAACTTCAGGCCTATTATAAATTCTAGTGGAGATCTCAAGGTTTGTTTTTGAGCCAAAATTTGTTGTGATCAATTGCAGGGAAATGTGTTTTAAATGATGTGTAAGTTCTCGAGTTTTTTTTTTCAAATTATGTAATATTGTGACCGTAATAACATGGGTCCTCGGTTTGAATATTTCTGTCAATATAAGTGTGATGTAGCTTCAGTGAAGGGCTGTAACGAGCAGATACAGAATATGTACATGACATTTTTCTACAACAAGGAATGTTGAATCAACTTCAGGGAAAACTTAAATGATAAAAATCACAGCTTAAGGGGTTAATTGACCAAATTCAATCCTACTGAACTCGACAATTCATACAATGCAGCAGCAACAAAAAAGTCACAACATCGTCTTGGTATTTCACTGTCTGAAATATCTTCTGCCAATCTGAATATTTTTAAATTTGTTAATACGCTCATATGTTTTTATTTATGCAAATCGATGATCTGATGGAATGTTGAATTAAGAGTTTTCAGTGCTTGCGCATTGTTTTCAGGTGTGCTCTGTAATATATGATTGTGTGGCAGTGTTGTACGTTCCATGTTTACCATTCTGCAACACTGTTTAGTAGGTTTGGGCATCCGGCATTCTTGATTGCTGCATTCTAGCAGCCATGCTAGTCTCCTAAATTCTTTATTATTGTGCATTTTCAGCAGGGCTGCTCCCAATCTCAGTCAGACAGGGCTTCATTCACCCGGGTCAGGACCAAACGAAGGGGAGAAATAAAATCATTTATGTTTTGCTTCCATTACATTCAGAAACATAAGAGTCAGTGGTTTAGCCCCAGTGTTGTTTAGGCCATCAGAGAGGCCGGAGCTATGCTCGCCTGCATAAATTCAGCATTTAGTCAGCTTAAAGGTGCACTATGCAAGTTTGTTTGTTTTCTGATTATATTTTTGTCTCAATTTGACGACATCTCCCCACGATCCGTGAGCTGCCTGCCCCTGAATTCACTGTAAAAAAACCCTGGGCTCTGGACACCGCACAGGCGTTACAAACTGCAAATAAACACAAGGGGCACAGGCTGTGCCCCAAAACATGACAAACCGTTCCGGCCAATCACGGACAAGAGTTGACAGTTACGGAGGGGCGGGCTACCTCTGTTTTGTTTGAATTCGAATGTCAACAGAGGTGATGTCAAACAAACTTGCATAGTGCACCTTTAATTATCACAGTTCCAATCATTCCAGACTGAGATAGAACCTGAAGCATATCCTTCATCCATGGACTAGGGTTTGCCATCTTTGCCCAAAGATTGTCATATTCTCACAGCCAGGTGCAGTGCGCCAGGGTCTGTACAATCAGAACCAGTAGTGGAGCAAAAAAAGGCTAATTTGATTTTTAATCACTGCCAGGCTGCTGTGAACCTCTCCCTGAGGGAACTTTCCATTGTTTTTCTCTACATGTTCCTTTAGTGCAGCTGCAGTGTATTGAACATGGCATGTGAGTGCCATAAGTTGCTGTAACCTTACAGCAGAGCTCTACAAATTATGTTTCTCGAGAACTGCTGGTGTTCCACCTCCTCTTCACCTGAGAGTTGGGTGTAAAGACAGCCTGACCAACCGTTAGCGCAAACTCTGTACTTAATTGCCTGGAAGGAAAGAAAAGTAGGGCTGAATTCAACTTCAAGAGCCAATTTGGGGAGACCTGTCTGAGAGAAACTGGTCCCCGGTTCAGTGCTGAGTGGCTCTCCACAGTGCCAGCAGCAGGGCATACAGGCATGTGTCTCCTTGGTTTATGAAAATGCCTCTTTATCCTCTGCTGACATAAATGCTGCTTCAATTCCAAAATGAGTCAAGGCTCACATGTGAGTGAGTTGCTCTGGTAAGAGTGTATCGTTTTGCATGTTTTGCTTCTATATAGCTGGAAAATTACTGAAGCAGGATTGATTTAAATGATAGTACCTGGGATCAAATTTGCATGTTTTGAGTCACAAATTCAGTTTAGTAGCCATACATTGCCTCCTGTTTCTCAGTTTCTCTAAAATTAACAATATCTGTTCAGATCAATAGGCCTCTATCTGCGCTGTAATCAGAGAAAATTTGGGGAAACGCTGTCTAACATTTGTGGGTACCATAGTGCACCATCCATTAGTTTGTATACGGCCCACATTTCCCTGTCACAAGTTGCTTTTAACTCGAGGGGCCCCAGTTTCTTCTCCAGTTTAAAGGGTACATGCTGTGTGTGGAACCTGTATTGATGAAGGAAGAGTTTTCCCTGCCCCCATACTATTATGTGTCTAATGCTGCTACAGTCCTCCTCCTGTTTCAGTGTGTAGAATAGTTACGGTCCCCATCCCAGCAGCAGTGTGTAATGCTGTGACAGTCCCTCACCCTGTTTCAGTGAATGACATGGTTTCTGTCCCCATACCCGTATCAGTTTGTAATGCTGTTACGGTCCTCATCCTGTTTCAGTGTGTAACATGGTTACTGTCCCCATACCCATATCAGTTTGTAATGCTGCTACAGTTCCTCGCCCTGTGTCAGTGCGTAACATTGTTACAGTCCCTATAACAGTATCAGATTGTAAAGGTGTAACAGTCCCTCACCCTGTTTCAGTTTGTAACATGGTTATAGTGATCAGATTAGGTGGATTTGCATCGCAAAATGCGAATCAAATTTCAGCATTTTTGAAAAAATGCTAATCATCGTAACATTCCCTTCGCAAAAAAAAAAAAAAAATGTGATTAAAAAAATCTTAATGAGATTTTATGGTTTCCGACTCACTGGCCTGTGAACTTCCGAATTCCCGAGCCACATAGCAATAGGAGAAGTTTTCACGACTTTGAATGGCTGGAAAATGATGTTCTATATTTGCATACCAACCAATCAGCTTCTGGGGAGCGCATGCATGCTCTTGGGATTCGGGACGATTTCTGGCCCAATCATACGCTCTATAACTTTTGGTCATGACGGCTGGACTCTTGCTATGTGAGCCATTCGGGGCCATTGCATATTAAATGTCTTTGCTCTTTGGGTATCGCCACCTTGTTGGCTAATAAGGCAACTAACGTTAACAAAGGTAAATCTTTGTAAATGATCATCATATCAAGGCGATATGATTTGTTTCTTGCCCCAGCTTTACTAACTTTGCCAGCTGTCATAGGCATGAACGTATCTGTGGTTTCACGGCAGATTCGTGCAACCCAACTGAACTTTCACATTTTTGGGATGTTAGCTAGTTTGCTGGCGAGTTTAAAAGCAATGTTTTAGGTACAGATAGCTGGCTTGGGAACCTATGGTATGGTATGCCTATTGGAGAAGTTTTTATAGCTTTGATTTGTCACTTTAATTGAATTTAACCCACGATTTATTCGCTGTTAGATCGCATATGGAGACAAACCGTGTCTTCAGTTGCCAATTACGATAATCGGAAAGCGCGTCATTAAAGGAAAATGATTGAGAACTAGCCAGGACACATTGTTGTCAAAAAGGGACTTGTCTTTTCCCCCACACTAGCTCCGCCACTGCTTTCAACGCCGTCGCACGCAGATGATTTCTTTCAACAATGATGATGCGCTTATTTTACCTAATGAGCAAACACAGTTTGGGCCTGAGGCGTGTTATTTCATAGCGAGTTTAATAGCATTATCCTGTTATGCATGTTATCGCGTATTATGTTGCTCTTCATATTATAAAGCTATCAATCTTCCCATCTTGCTGACCCTAGTTAACTCAGGGTCGCCTTGACTGTATGTACCCTTTACGTTTTTACACACCCGAATATTCCTCCAGCCACCCAAACATCACAGTGAGCCGATCAAAGTCAGTAAAACTTGTCCCATTGCCATGTGGTTTAGGGAGTTGCAAGTTCGCCATCCTCTCTCGAAACATGCAAAATCATCTCTGATCATTCAAATACATGATGATGTGATGTCAAAATGTGAGTGAGTTGGAGAGTGTCTTGCGTGACATGAGTTTAATGGGAATGGACCCTTTCACATCTCTTATCAGGCGTTAAACAACATTATGCTACAGCAGGTGTAGATAAGACAGCTGTACTGCAAGTTACAAGTAGTTTACAGAAATTTCATTGGGAAATGGAAGTGTGCTGTATTAAATTATGATAGTTCAGGGTAAAATTGACACCTTTTGGAAATAATTTGTTTTGCTTTCAGAGTGGAGTTGTACTTCTCTTGTAATTTGTTATTAGGAAAGAGTAAAATAAAGCCCTTTTGTCATGAAAAATTTGAAACACCGTTTTCTCATTTTTGCTAATCGTTTTTCAGATGTGCTAAACAATTGCTAGTCAATTGGAATAAATGATTTGCAAAAAATGCTAATCAATTTTTTTTCCTTAATCTGATCACTGGGTTACAATCCCGTAAGCGGAGTTGATTTGTCCCCACCTGTTTCATTGCATAACATAGTTACAGGCTCCATTACTCTGTAATGCTATTTCAGTCCCCTAACCAGTATCACTGTGTAATGCTGTTGCTGTCATCACCCTGTTTCAACTTACACAAATGCCACTCCTTACAATCTCTGTACAAGACCGGCTTTAAAGTGATCAGGATTCATTTTTCACTCTGGAAATAATTTTTCTCGGGTATTTTAAATCACAGACTTTAGCTGACCGTGGTTAAGCTGTAGAAAAGAAAAACATGGCCACAGCATTGAGAGGGGCCACATACTGGAGGGGGAACAGACTTCAGAAACTCCTCCTTCCCCTTCTGCAGGGTCACACCCCCGAGAACCTTCAACACATGCAGCTATTGATGAGCACTGAGCAGCTCCGCCCCCTAACCTGTCCGTCACAGCCATGCTGAAATGGCACTGACCCCAGAGTATCAATAAACACACGATTCTCTCTCCTGTTTTTCTGATTGAAATATGTCTGGTTGATTTTGTACACTGACTTCAGACTGTATAATATTGTAAAAAAAAAATCTCTGACTTTGCAATTATAGAGATTACCTTGGAGATAGAAAATTGGATTTATTGTCTGTGAGGAAGGAATTTAGTTTATTTTCATTTTATATGTTCATTCTGCTACATCTATTCCCAAAAAACGACTGATAACACTTGCAGACAAGGTAGCCATGCATATGCAAAGACTAAGCTTCCAATGGTAAAACAATCATTTCACAGTATTTTTTATTTTTTTTTGTGAATTGCATGCATATCTGCGATTGTATGGTATGGCAGCCAATGCTGTCAAATTAAACTTGTCCTTATCTTCATTCCACACTCTTCATTGAGGTTTTATGGTGCCATTATGCTGAGCTAAATCCATATTTTTAAAGTCACGAAGGGACCAGGAAACTAATTTTCTTTTCATTTGCTTGTTTGTACATTTAATTATTCACAACAGCTCTACTGGACATTATGCTCACTTATTTATTTTGCTGGCTTACTCAAGCTCCCATGAGTGAGATGGGAGTTGCGGTTTGTTTGCATATGTAAGGCCAGGCCTGTACATTTAATTTGATAAAGCTTGTTTCTTTTGCATAAAGACAAAGCAAATCTAGTTTATTAACTCTAATTTAAAATAATAAACATTTACAAGTATGCTCAAATCCCATACTTGTAATTTTTAATATATTAAAATATTTCTTGCCTGGAAAATCATTTTTATTTCAGAACTGTGAATCCAGCAAAGGCAAGTTGGCAACACAGACCTGGGCCTGAAAATAAAGATAAGCCGTTGTGTCTGGCTGTGAAATCTCAGCGAGGTCTCTGTGTTTGTGTTCTCTCCATATTTACCTGTGAGGACCAGGGTGAGGTTTCTTTTAAGAAGCATGAGACCAACCTGGGAACAGTCTGCTCCATTCAGCTACAGCAGTTCAGCAACACTGTTCTGAGGTGAATTTTACAGATGCAGATTTTGTGTCTGACAACTGGGGACATTTCAGTTCACACGCATCTGTGCCACTCTTCACATTGGTAGTCAGAATGACTGCAGTACATTGTCAGTGCGTTTTTGCCTTTATTTTAAGCTCTTTCACATATGTCTCTCCATTCTCCCTTTCAATTCACATGAAAATGTGCGAGTCATTGTTTGGCTCCATTTCACAGGCGTGCGGGAGCCCATTCGACTTGTTCCTTTGATATGAATTGGTGATTGTGGAAGTTTTCAAGTCACTTCCTGCCTTTGAGTCGCCCCCCCCCAAAAAAAAGCTTTTCCTAAAAAAAACTTTTATCAGCTGCTCCAGAAAATTTTAAGTGCTGTAGTGATCTTTAACCTTCGGTCCTATTCATTAGGTCATCGGGGAATGCTTAACAAGAGCTGATGAGTCTATTAAGACACAGAAGAGCTCTGTGTCGCTCCTGCGGTGTGCATAACTGCGTCAGATCTGGAAAAAATAGGTCCTTTTGGTTATCTTCAGTGCATCTCAGGGCCCTGAAACACTGTGTTATATGTGTATGTGTAACATCTCTGCGGTCCGACAGAACATCTCACATCTCAGTTTCGTAAAGCTACTCGACAGTATGTTCTCCAGTTAAACGGCTTTCCTGTCTGAGGGGAAAACTGTAGTTGGGTCCAGATGTTTTAGTAAAAAAGGGGGCCCCTGGTGCAATGTTCTTTGGTGGTGGGGGGTGCGCAGAATTCCTGTCTATGCCACTGGCTGTTGTCAAGGAGCGGGTGGGTGTTCCTGAATATCAAAATATCCAAAAGAGCTGAAAGGGTGGCAGTGGAGATTGTGGGGGTCTCTGTCAGTGTAGAGTGGCCTGAGGTTGTTGTGATGCCAAAAAAAAACCCAATAAGAATGATTTTATTGGACGCAATTTCATTAGGATAGCACTCCTGTGTTTATTTTGTCTTTGGAGCGTTACACTCACATTAAGACCTAGTTCAGACTTGGTCTGCGGGCCTGAAATGCAGTGGCGGCTGGTAAGATGAAAATTGAGGATGCACAGAACATCCCTTAAAACTAGTGATTGGCCTTGACCTGTTTTCAATCTTAAAATTCAGTTAACATTAAGCAAACTTGAAAAATTACTACCGACTTTCACGTGTGGCCATTTTTACCTTGTTGTGGTCAACAAAAAGCGTTGTTGAAATTGCATTTCAATCAACATTTTTCAATGGTATACTTGTGGCTAATCTTTGTTTTTCTTTGATGTAATTACACATCATAAAGTGCAGGTTAGATAGTGCATGATCTGTTAAAAGCAAACAAGGAAGTTAACAAAGTAGTTCCTCTTTTCTGTAAAGTGAATAAAACATTTTTCTGACTTGAATTTTCTATATAATTGTTGCAAAATTGCATGAACAAGAAGTGTGTTCAACTGCCGATGGCTTATTTTAATCATAGTATAACTTGTTAATCAAGGGAAATGATTGAATGCAGATCAAGACAATCATTAGTTTAGAGTGCTTCTTCAATTTTCAGCTCTCCAAACACCACTGGTCAAATGTTGAGTATGCTTGTTCTCTGAATGAATCCAGTTTGGACTGAAGGCTGATCTGTTGTTTAACTGCTGTGACAGGATGCAGAAATTTCCCCTGACGCGTGTCTAAACCATTCTATGGAGCCAACAAACAAACAGGGGCTCACTGTGAGGAGGAGAACGTGTGAACACAGCTCACAATAGAAATAGTTCTTTTTACCCAGGAAATAGTATTCATTCCAACTTAAGAATCTAATTTCTACATCATAAAGGAATAATGCGTCAACGGCAGAGCCTCTTTCACATGCTGAATACTGCTCAGTGGTGCATGGTGTGCCTCTATTGGCTGTTGAAACAAAAGGGGAGTGGCCTGTTGTTTAGTCAAGTATGGCTTCAGCTGGTGATTTATTGTGCAGACAGCACATCAAACGAGAGTCCTTTGGGGGAGGAAGAGAGAAGACCGTTGGGGGCAGGCTCAAACAGCCCCAAGATAGAACAGGCAGTGTCGATGGCACTTGATGAGGTTAACAGTGAGAGCTTCTGAGAGGCAATGTTTTCCACAGCAGTACCAAAGCTGAAAACAAAAGCTTGCAGTGCACTGTGCTGCTTTACATGGTCTTTCCTTTGTATTGGCAGAGGCAGTGCTGTTATGGGAACGGGTCATTTGGACCATGTACCTGTTGGACCCATACAAGCTGGACCCTGTCCAGTTGGACCCCTAACTGTTTAGACCCCATACCATTTGGAGCCCAGGCAAGTTGGACGCTAGACCAGTTAGACCCCAGACCAGTTGGGTTAGCGTTAGGGACTGGGGTCCAGGCAGCATGGGGTCCAACTCGGTAGGGTCTGGGGTCCAAGTAGTCAGGGATCCAACTGGTTTGGGTCCAAATGGTCTGGTGTCCAATCAGTTCTGGGTCCATTCAGTTAGGGTCCAACTGGTACGGGGTCCAAACGACCTATTCCCTACTGTCATGATCCAGACAAGGAACCAGATGCAGAGACTGAGTACAATCCAGTGAACAGCTTTATTGATAGGAATGTGGTAATGACTGAGTGGCACCGAGTCCAGAGTTGAATGAGTGCAGTTCAGTTCAGATGGTAGATGATCTTGGGTATGAGACCTGTCGGCGCTTGGCCAGTGGCGTCCCTGAGCAGAAGCCAGACAGTGATCACCTCTAGAGCACAACTGGTAGATGACAGATTCGATGTGTTTTTAGAAACACAATGCCAATCCTTGAGACAGCTGTAGGCTTGGGAGGTGTTCCTAATAAAGTGGGCTGAGGAACAAACTTCAAAGGAATGTGGTCCCAATCCTCCAGACTGGGAAACTGGCTTAGGAGTTTCTTCTTATTCGTAAAACCAAGAAAAGGACTGTCATATTTACTATTGTTAATGGTGACAAAAATTTCAGAAGACAGTGAACTCAGACTATGATGAAGGACAGTGACTGGTGTCCTGCCCAGAGGTGGAAAGTCCTGGTTCCTCCCCAGAACTTTATTCCAACCACCTGGATTTACTTTGGCCGGGGGACAGAGCTAAAATAAGCGATCAGCTCATTCTGTGGGAGGGAGAAAAACTTGGCAGGATTTTTACTTTCTGACCCCTGGATTTTCCACCTCTGATCCAGCCACTCTGCAAGGCTCAAAATAAGGTTATGTACACCGCAGGAACAGACGGGACTGGGGCACACGAATGTATTACACCTGGAGAGGATGGCGCACACTATGGCTAAACAATTAAAAGAAACCATACATCTGGAAGACATGCAGGTTGCTTAATGGGAGGTAGAAAACAATTGTAATTCACACAACAACTGTTACAAGTATAGGCTCAGCAGTAGTATTTTCAATGCGTAAGCCTGCATTCTTAAGACTAAATTCAGTACCAGAGCTTACATATAAGCAGTTTCAAGTGTTAGAGCATAATGTGGTTTGGGATGGACCGGGAGGAACTGATCCTCTATGTGAGGTACATACCATGCGAATATTAGTCATGCTAATGTGACTTGCCTCATGGGCACAGCCTGAATAGGACGAACAAAGAAGAGAGCCGTGCACCTGACCTCACAGCACCAGAGCCCTCTAACAAAAAGCAGTTGGAGCACTGTGCCGATGTCCTAGCGCTTCTGTTTCAGAGAGACCTCAGGTCATTTTCTTAATTGCAGGTCAAGACCTTGGATACCCTACCCCTTGGTCTCTATACCCTGTGTTTCAGGATGTTGTAATCCACTTGAGGCAGAGAGTGAACACACTTGGAGACTGCACAGCCCGAGAACTGGCTACTGTGTGATTAGGTGCCCTTGACGCCCTCACCTCTCACTGGGGGACAAGACCCTGTGGGACCTCTTTAATGACAGCGTCTCACCATCACTTACCAATTGAGCAATGTGGAGCTGCAAAGTTTGGCGTTGTGCTGGCTGGTGCGATCTATTCTGATTGCGAGTGGCGGAGGTGATGAAGGTGGCAGACCAGGGTGTCAGCCAGGGATGGGGTGGGGGGAGTTTAGATTACTGAATGCGATTGTGAGTGTTAAAAAGATGGGTGACTGCGAATGTCGTCTCATTTGGCTTGATATCTGTTTGGGCAACATGAGAGTGAAAGACAGAACCTGAAAGCATGCGCTTCATGCCCAAAGCGTTAGAGTTGGCAGCCCGACCCTCTTTGTGATGACGTAAACCTCTGCATCCTTCTGCAGCTTGTGGCTTGGAGGGACATATTCAGTTGCTTACCCTGACTTAACATATCACTGCAACTAACTCCTAGAAATCTAAGTATTTGAAGTGCATAATTATGGTTTGTAAAAGAACAGCGGAATGCACATTAACCACACTTATTAACTGGATTTGCTGCGGTGATCTTCAGAGGAATTAAACTTTTGACTTCCTTCCTGGAGCCCCACTTGCCTAGGGGGCTGATTTGCAGGCAGATATTAATGAAACATGCTGGAATATAAACCCTAGTCACTTCTCCTCTCTGGAGTTTTTATCTTATAGAAAAGCCATTAACTGCCGCTGCCTTTCAGGTATTAAGACCTCATTAGTCCTCCGTCTTCAGTCATGTGTCTAATTGGATCAAAGACCTCATCCTTGTGAGACAGGTCACTGGGTAACAGCAGACAGGACAGCTGACCTGACAACTGAATTAAGAGTTAATGAGAGAGCAAGAGTCTTCCCTGGAGTCCTTAGTTCCACGGTTTCATACATTTCCCATCAGGCCGAGCAGTCATGATGGTGGGGCTTTCTTTTGTACAAAAAGAACCACTGAAAGCACCTTATCACTGAAATATCAGCATTATTTTTTTTCTGACAGGCCTGCAAGTCCTTTGAAATCAAGCGTGGGTGTGGCCTGAAATTGTGATGTCATGGCGACCCATCCTTGGTTTCTGAGGTTTTGTGGTATGAATCAACTTTCACACTCGATTCCTTCTCAGATTCATTTCTCCATGCACCTTCAGGTCAAGCCAGGGGCCGTCGATATTTTAAATTGCACCAGGTATTTGCGAAAGTTTGTTTGGACAATATGTTGTGTGATGGAGTGTTTAGTTTCTGTAGAAACCCATTAACGTGAAAATTACCTTTTTCGCTGTCTATAATTCTGATCTAAGGATACGAAGTGACCCAGTTTTTGACTGCGAAACATACGAGAACACCTTGAAACAATTATGTGAGCACTTAGATTACAAGATATAATGTTCAGCTGTAATGGAGGGAGTATAGCTGACTGCAGCTGTCACACAGGAGACAGCTGTTGTCTTCACGGATGAATGGTTTTATTCCTTCGAGACAGATCTGCTCTGGATCTCTGAGGCCTACTCTATCCGACCAAACACAGCTAACAGTTGATTTAGATCCGTCCTGGGGAGGTGCAGTACTGATACAGGCGGATTTCTCCATATCAAGTGCCTTGCTTTTGAGAGCATTTTTCAAAGTTCTAAAAGATTCAAAAATCTAATTATTGCCCCATTATCAAAATGCTTGTTCAGAACTGAATTCAATGGACATGTTTACTGCTAAAAACTTTAGCTCTGTGGTTTAGAGTATATACTGTCACAGTTTTCTTAGAATGAGCTTATCTTACATGCCTTCCAGATGGTTCTCTGCCATCCGTAGCGTCTTGTCTGTTCAAACCATGGAGGTAATATAATCGAACCGTAGAGAGCGAGGAAGTACCACACCTATTACTTTCAATGGGAGATGCTTGGCTAGCTACTTCAGCCCAGGAAGTACGGAATTGACCGACGCCATCTATAAAAATGGAGTTCCATGGGTGCTTATTTCCGGTGTAGGTATCAGATGTGCTCAGCCTGCTATATCTGCTCGGGGTCCTGCGTATAGAGATGACGTAACGCATTATGATGCTTTGAACCAATGATATCAAAAGCTTCTCCACTGGCTACTGTACTCTTCGGTTGGTGTACGAATGCCATAGCTTTGTTAGAGCGCTGCAGGCTGTAATTGACAGGAGCAAATATTCGATTTCGCAATACTTAACGTGAAAAAAACCTTGCGTTACATTTAATTAAATGTAAATGGAAACATACTCGTAATTTAATTAGCTGTTTAAAATGGTCCGTGTAAATTCAATAGACGAAGTTATGCTAGCTATGTGGCTACGCACATTGACAGATAAATGGAAAGAGAGAAGGGGACCCTCTGTGTCTGGTAGTCTTCATTCAAAACGCAACTGCAATCCAAATTTTCAACGAAAGTATTCAAGCGTTCCCATTTTTCACCAGTGCTCTCATCTGTCCCCTGTGCAGTCCTACCAATGAAAACCAGTAACTCAAATTGAAAGCATGGCATATTCCCGCAAAACTTCGCACCACAACACTTGGAGGTCGACACACTTTCCCCAGAACCGAACTCATAAAATCGCTCGGTCTCCGGGTTTGTTTTTTGTTTTTACAGGCCGAGCAATTTCATGAGTTCGGTTATGAAGTTTTTTTCACGTAAACTATTGCGAAATCGAATATTTGCTCCTGTCAATTACAGCCTGCAGCACACTAACATAGCGATAGCATTCGTACACCAACCGAAGAGTACAGCAGCCAGCAGAGAAGCTTTTCATATCATTGCTTCAGAGCATCATAATGTGTTACGTCATCTCTGCACGCAAGACCCCGAGCAGATATGGCAGGCCGAGCACATCTGGTACCTACACCAACACCATTTCATAAGATTGCCAATGTGATTACACAGCACAAATGGCCAAGAAAATGAGTCACCTGTGCGGATTGGTGAATGTGTTTGAGGGGAAATGACAAGCAACGCTGTTAATCCAGAATGCGCGCGCACTATACACTCATTGGCTGAACAGCTGCAGTCAGATTTTCAGCTGGACAACCAAACTCGTGCACGAGCTGTCATCAAGCTCTTAGTAGCAGTTCTTCTTTTACAGGCCCTCTTGAAAACTTTGAACATTTGTGTCAGACAAAGAGCAAAATAATGAAGGACTACTGAATAATTTTCTTTTGTTTTCGCTTTATTTGGCTAGAAAAAATGTGCACTTTTCAATTGGTGTCTATGGAGCTTCAGTGTCTTTGGCCACAAAATTGCATCCTTGGGAAACGCGGAAGCAGGAAGCTAACATACTAACTGGCTTAAGCAAAGGTACCTCCTCATTCTCTCTGGTTCTACTCTATATCTCTATGGTTCAAAGTGAGCACGACCAAAGCACTTGTCTATATTAAGAATGGTCTATTCTCTTTCATTGGAAATCTGATATTAAAGGAGAGCTAAAGGGAGCCTGTGCAGGAAATACAGCGATCGATAATTTCAATCTCAGCACTAGGAGTGGTTAGGACTTTATATTTCCTGCTCTAAAGTTTTCCTGACTGGGGAGGTGAGCGCCGGGACGGAGGTACATCTCGGTGCTGTAAATCACAGGAGACACCTTTACGTTTCTGGCTCCACGCCTGCATCTCTTCTCTCAAATTGATGGGTTTCTTTTACTTTCTCGCTTGCTCTCTACCCCCTAAACACTAACTCTGGCCTGCCTCTCTGATCAGTGGAATTCTGGGAAAAGTGCTGCACTATTTTAAGACAGGTTCATGTAATTTCATTTTTTGAAGTCAAATGTTATAAAACACCCTGTACAATTCCCTTTTATTGTGTGGATAAGCTATTTTTTGGCTTCCCTCATGTCTGGAAAGGTTGAATGTTGGAGTGTGTCACGCACAGTATTGAGATATTCAAGAAGGAAGGGCGATTATTATAATCTGTTTTGGTAGAGGAAATGCTCCCATATATCGATTATTAAATATATTTCTAAATATATCTGGTACACTGGTGATTTCAAGTTTAAATTTGTTTTAGAAATGGCCAAAAAAGAGACACATTTCCCTCAAAACCTTTTGTTTTCAGCAATGAAGGTGATTCTATCCATGAGATGGCAAAGAACTGATGATTTAATGCAGAAGAGTGCAAGCCAGATTTAAAAGAGGAGCACAGATTGGGCCAGTCGTGACTGAAGAGGAAAGAAATTCCAAGTGCTTCAGAGTGTTTAGTTTGAGTAACTGATGCCTCACTGGTGATCAGATAACAGCTTCATTCAATAATACTCGCTGAACATTCACATGCTAGAATGAAGGAAGGACTATGGGGCGCTCACCATATTGACAAAGTTTTAAAAAAAAAAAGCCAGTTGAATAACTGGTCAATGAGAGGAAGAGGATAAATTAAGCAAATTAAGAATGAAGAAAGATTATAATTTAGCAGCATTTGAAAAACATTAGAAAAATTTGATCAGCATCAGGCCAGCAATGGCTTATAAGGCCAGTATCCTGGAATAGTTGCTATTCTGATTCTGATGCCAGTATTTGACAAGTAGGATTTGATGAAGATGCTTGCAGGTCTCAAAATTAATCCTCTCACACAGTTGCACTTCTGAGCCTTCTGCTTCACTTTACTTCCTGGTCAGAGTTCAACTGTTCAGTTCTGTCACAACAGTAGTGAAGACTAACGTAAGGCATTGTCTTAGTTTTTGACCATCTAATTGGATTTTTTCAAACTTCTGCCTTGCTCAATATGATGAGAGTAGTTCTTCTTTAACTAAATTGATTTCATAAGGACGAGGTGACAGAGTGTTTTATCAATATAGTAAAGTAATGACTGCCTAAAGTGTGGTTTTTCAATCATATATAAAACCTGAATTTAAAAATATGTAGATATATTTCAAACAATTCTGATGATTTGAAGTATAATCCTATTTCTAGTATATTTTGTGATCATTGTAATGCAATTTTGCTGAAGAAAAGTATAAGTTTCTCTCAACACTGTAAAAATACTTCAGTGATTTCAAGCTTTTAAATGCCATGGAAACAATATTCATGGAAATCAGGCATTGACAGCTTGTTTCAACAGTGTTAAAGTTAAGACAAAACTACCGACTAAATCAATTGTCTCCGTGACTTCTTAACAATAACAATATGTGAGTTATTGAGTTAGCAGTCATCACTGGCCCCATGAAAACACAGTTAAATGCAGTCATGGCCATTTTTCTCGAATGACCCCCATTTTTTCCTCAGTGGATGCGTATACTTAAATTTACTAAATATTGCATCAACATACAGATAGCTGCAGAAAAAGAATAATCACTGAAATAGTCAGGCTATCATTATTTCTCTATTTAGTGATACAAGTTTGCAACTATACCACAGACCTGCCTCTGTTATTCCTGTATTACATTTTTTTGATGTTGCTGAAAACATTCCGGTCAGAAAAACCGTTCAAATTCAGAAAAATGCGGGGCGTCCGTAATATTTTGGCCAGGTGTTTGTAATGTTTTGGCCTGTAGTGTAGCTCTGCCACTGAAGTGCCTCTCTGGCATCTCTAGATCTCCACTCAATTCATTTGCGAACTGCAGCATTGGCACAGAGGTCGTCTTTGGTGCTTCATTGCACTGGTCTTGTTTTATGACCCCAGGTGAAGGTGACAGACAGCAGAGGGTCAGAGTGCTTAAATACCTGAAACCCCCCCCCCCACCCCACCCTGACCACGGGAGCGCTCTACAGCCAGGCCATATTTACGGCAACACTCCTGCTCTAATGGTCCACCCTCCGGAGTCTGCAGGTCATTAGCAGATCGCTTTTATCACGGCCTGTCGCCTTTGTGGGACAGCTGGGAAGCCATATCCACACGCCGGAAACACAGAACAAAGGCCATGAAACCTAACTTCCAGAAGGAGGGGAGGATTTCAACGTTCTGGTCTCCACTAAAACAAAACGAGCGCAACGCTGAGTAGCACTTTCAGTCAGAAAGAAACTTTCCTCTGGAAGAACATTTTGCCATTATTTAGCAGGTTATAAAACAGGATCGTGCCTTTTGCTATTTTGTTGTTATTTCTTATTGATCTAAGTGGCTGTATACACTTAAAGTCAAGCCAACTTCACATCCTCTGGCTAGTTTGTTACAACAACTATTATTTGTTATTGAACAACTAAATAAAAGATGAAACAACAATCGGCTCTCTCAGGTTTTTATAGCATGTGGTCCCCAATTCCCTATTTCAATGTTTTTGCCTGTGTGACCCTCTCTTCCGCTCCCTCAGATGTGAACGAGTGTGCGGTCGACAATGGAGGCTGTGGGGGTCAGTGCTGCAACACCATCGGCAGCTTCTACTGCAAGTGTCCCGAGGGCCAACAGCTGGCTCAGGACGGCAAAACCTGCCAGGGTAAGGAGACTGCGTTACAGTACGTACAGGAGCCGCATTGGTACGATTCTCTGGGAAATCTCTCACTGTAGTTATAATGGATGTAGCTAAGTGAGTGAGGTAGACCCATAGTGGTGCATTAATAGGCTCCATCACACAGAGGCCATGAAGCATGGTGAGTAATCTCCAAACCGTCACATAATCTCATGCTGATGTCTGTCACCACCCTCCTTTGGCTGAATTAAATGCATGGTGAGTTATGAAGCTGAGGAAACAGCATTGAGAGTTTGCCGCACTGGGTTTGCGCGTCAGGTTCCAGTGGCACATATGGTCAGCAGGTTGTAACTGGTGTGGACTGGCACGTTGACTTTGGGGGTCAGGAGAGTGTCCAAACACAAGTCCAAGAGGGAGAAACTAGGGCTTAGTGTTTTTTTTTTTTTTTACTAACATCTAAGCTTTGTGCAACGGACACTGTTCATTGGGTAATTCAAGAGAGGTCTTTGATCTATTTAAAAAATGTGGTCTTGCTCCCTCGACCTGCCTGAAAATACTTGAAAAGACAGGAGGTCCCAGAGGATGGTGAAGACAACATTGGAGGCAAGTTCATGTGCTTCCATGCTTCCTCAGACAATTTTTTGTGACCCGCCGGAGACCTGACCACGCCGTCCCGCCAGCCTCACAGCACCCAGGGCTGTCACGGTGTCATGGCTTAATGCGCTAACCGCATGCATGCTGCTTCGACTCCGAGGCAGGCTCTGCTGTGACAGGCAGACATGAAACAGGTCATCAGCCCTTTTCTGGAGAAACCTTGAGCCTGAATGGCTATATGCTGCCATTCAGTGTTCAGGCAACTAGATATTCATACAGTGACTTTAATTCTTCGTTTCTCGCTTGAGCCAAATGCCTCAGAGGTCACAGAATGATAAACTGGAGCCAGATTTTTATATGTAGGGGTTAGAAACACAAATATTGAACTTGACCAGCCTGACTTAATTACGAGAAATTGGAACTGGTCGCTTAACCACAAGTGTTTCAGTCAAAAGCATTTAAAATTTGGTCAGAAATTTGCGAATCTGACGTATAAATTGCCCTCAAGAGTCTCCTGTGATGTCATTTTGACCACTGATTTAATATCCAAATACCAAATACCCTATAATACCGAAGGACCATGTCCACCTGGTAAGATGCAACACAACCAGGACTGCTCACTGTATCATATCTGATACACAGTGCTGCCACCTGGAAGGAAGAAGTGAGATTACAGGAGTATCTCTCCCCTAGTCACTCAATTCAAGGTAGGAGCTCCCATGTGAATGGGAATTCATGAATTTCCTTGGACTTTGGCAGTAAAGTTCAGCATTTCAAGGTAAATATTACACAAAAACTTATTCTTATACACGTTAAGGGATAGCTATAGATAATAGAGAGCATATAAATCATTTGAAATTTCGAGTGTTAGGTTCTGGAGGGGTGCTGATTTTTGGCTGTATCAGATATGATACTCTTGGAATTAGAGGTTGTCCTGTTCAGCAATGTATATTTTGCTGTCACAAAAGCTGATGATGAACAGTGGATCTGAATACTACCCTTCAATACTTCAAAAATATTACTGGGTCATATTGTTCCTTTAATAATGTCTGTGTCTGGGCATTATAGGGTTAAAGATATCTTTTCAGTAAGCACAAAACTCATGATTCAGTGGTCTGTGAAACAGTTTAAAATGAAATACCTCCAAAGTCTATTTTAGAGAAAGTCTCTAATTTTGTGATGTCAGCCGCTGAGAGTATACCAGCAAAATACTTGATATAAAACTGAAGGTCATAAAGTGAATGTGCATCCAGTCAGCTGAGGGGATCACAGGGCAGTAGAGAATATTTTCCTCTGGAATGCAGCTCTCAGTAAAAATACAGTCCTCGCTGAAGCTGCAGTATTGAAGGTGGACCTGCTGGACTTGCCACTTGCATGATACCAGGCATCATTGGCTGTAACCTTGGGCACCTGGTGCCTGGACAGAAGACCTTTATCCAACACTGTGGCTTGTAACATGTTGAACTCTCTGTGTTACTTCCAGAGAGGGAAATTCACCCCAGATCTGCGCAGCCCGGGGTAGGAGGGGGTGATTAGTGAAGGGGGGGGGGGGGGGGGAGTGGTGGGGGATGCTCAGCTCCCTCTCCTTCTCCAAGTGCAAACCAGACAGTACTGACCGGACATCCAGCACGAGCACGGAGCACGTTCTGATCTCTTTCCCAGATGTGTTTACGGTCATTATCCATGGAGGACTTCAGCAATTTCTTTCTTTTCGGCATTTTGGTTCCCTTCAGGGGTCGGGGCCCGGGTGGC
The DNA here is from genome assembly GCA_029721435.1 of Gymnothorax reevesii. Taxonomy (NCBI): domain Eukaryota; kingdom Metazoa; phylum Chordata; class Actinopteri; order Anguilliformes; family Muraenidae; genus Gymnothorax; species Gymnothorax reevesii. Next base: position 135,257,533 of record CM056574.1, on the reverse strand, counting down.
TGGCAGTTAGTGGAGGTAGCCTGGGCTCTCCAGACTGCACTTTAGAGACAGTTACGCTGCATTTACAGTACACCCCCAGGGGAGGGCACACTCCTGCATTTTCCTTTACAGTCAGTTAGGACAACATTGTTTTCGGAGTTTACCATGGCAACAAAGCAGATAGCTGTTTTATTCATGAACAGGGCCTTGTCTAATGGGAAAGTGTGTTTCATTGCAAATATTAGTGATCTGCAGTCAACGGGTGCTGGTGTCAAAGCCTAATTTGAAACCACATTAAGCACCAATTATCAAATTTTCAGATTTACTGTTATAACTGCAGATCAGCTCGTCTTCCAGGAAAATAACCACGCTTTCCCCTGCCTGCAAAAATGAACCAAGGCAGCAACCTCAAAATAATGAGGACTTGTGGCTGAGCCCTTTACCGCTCACAGCGCGGATGAGTGCCATAACAATAACAGGGAACTGGCCCCCAAAATGGCTGTAAATCCTAAATAAATGATACCTTAATGCAGTTTATTTAATATCTTTCATATTTTATTTCTGTTCTCATGGAGAGCAAAGAGGAAAGACATTTAAATTCTTGGCTGTAAAACATTTTATATGGCTGTCTGGACAGCTCTCCGTGGTCCTAGCAAGACTAAAGCAGGGCCCACACCTGAACTCTACATCATCTTGCATGAGGTCATGCCATTTTCTGCAGTGTGATGTGCATTTGTCCCCATGTAATTAGGTAGACATGTATATCTTACAAAAGAAGTTTGAGGTCCTGACTGCACACCATCTCTCTCTCTCTCTCTCTCTCTCTCTCTCTCTCTCTCTCTCTCTCTCACTCTCACTCTCTCTTTATCTCTGTCCATCCCTCTTTCTCAGATGTGGATGAGTGTGAGGAGCTGAACGGCGGCTGTCAGCAGACCTGTGTGAACACAGCTGGCTCTTTCTACTGCGAATGCAGCGAGGGCTTTCGCCTGCATACTGACGGACGCACGTGTATCAGTGAGCGCTGATCTAAAAGAATCAAAACAGCAACAGATCCTTGAGCGAATGCCCAACAGAGCACACGCAACATGTGCGCAGCTGTAGTTTTCAACACCTGAACATACATCTCGGGGTGAAGCTATTTGTGCCCTGCTCCTTAATCAGTTACACCTTCCTCCAGAACGACAGGTCTGGGGAGGAGGGATATACCGAGGGGGGTCTAGAGAGGGAACTGAGGGGTGCGTGTCCACGATAGAGGAGTATAACATCTGCTTGAAGCATTAGGGCAGCTTCCCACGCGTTGCACAGTTGGTTTTAATGTTTTCCTGTCTCAGAGGAAATTGCAAGAGAGAAGACAGTGGGTGTCCTTGGTCATATCGGGGTAGGGCATTATTAGTGAGTTTTCTGAAGTCATCACTATATGTGGAACAGGATTGTCACTTGTGTCGTAGAGGGGCACAGTGTCCACTCCTTTTTGGTGCATGAGACATGCAATAAATTATTTCATTGCAGGTTACAAATGTCAACCACCTTTTCAGGTCATGTCTCTTGTTCTGTTTTCAAATAATGTCAATCCTGCTTCATTTTTAGCTTACCGGCTATTGTGGTGTGGCGTCCGGCATTCGTCGTACGGATCATTTTTTATCTTTTTTTTGGCCTGATGATTTTTCGTGTAAATTTGCAGTGACATACTACTAGACTATATCTCCAGTCTTTTTTCTTGGATTTTTGATTGAATTAATTTTTGTCCGTTTTATGGGCCCTTGAAATTTTGACTCCAAAGTTAAAGATAGGACTGAGAAAATTTTAAAAATCATTTCTCAAAAACCGTGTGATAGTGTTTTTTTCTAAATCAGGCAATCAACTTACCTTGCTACCATCAATTTACAATGCAAGCGCTATTTTAATTGAATTGACGGGCGCTGTATTTTAATGATTGTATTGTATTGTATTATTGTATTGTATAATGTATTTTAATATTAATTGAATATTGGGGGCGCTGTATTTTATGAATATGCAAGATGGCCTATGGAGGCCAAATGGTTGCAAATAGAGATTAAGTTTGTATTATCGACATATAGAAAGTTGTATATGACCTATATTTTGGCACTATTAAATATGACTACAGATGACTCTGAAAGGTCAAACTCGAGGTCAGGGAATATATTAACAATGTTAAAAGATATGACCAAAAATTCTTTCTCAAAAACTGTCTGTTAACTTTTTTTCTAAATCTGGCAATCAACTCACCTTGGTACACTTTATGTACAGTGTGAGTGCCATTTTGATTGAATCGACGGAAGTAGGTCTATTGGGGGCGCTTTACTTTAACATTGGATCTTATGGAGAATGGGCCAAATTGCCTGTGGAAGCTAAATGGTTGCAGATAGAGATTAAGTTTGTATTTCTGACATATAGGAAGTAATACATGACCAATATTTTGGCTGTGTTAAAGTTGACGTCAGATAACCTTGAAAGGTTAAACTTGACATCGAGCAAAATATTACAATTTTCAAGGGTTTTTAGGCTTGAAAATATTGAAGATTGGGAACATATTAGCGATGAACTTGACCTTGAACTTGACCTTCCGCGACCTTCGAAGGTCAAACTTCACGTAGTGAAATTTCAATGACTTCTATCACCAAAACTATTACAGATAGAGCTTAGGTTTGTATTGTGGCCATAAAGGAAGTCATGTATGAAGTTTCATTGGGTGACCTTAAACTTGACCTTCAGTGACCTTCAAAGGCCAAACTATACATGAAATTTCAGTGACTTATATCTGCAAAATCGTTACAGATTGAGCGTAGATTTGTTTTGGAGATGTATAGGAAGTCATGCATGAACTTTCATTTGGTGGCCTTCATGTTGACCTTCGCAGGTCTAACTTGACCTATGGAAAATTGAATGACTTCTGTCACTGAAAAGGTCACAGATGGGGCCAAGGTTTGTGTTACTGACACAGGAAGTCAAATATTAACTTTCATTTGGTGACATTCAGCTTGACTGTTGATGACATTAGAAGGTCAAACTTGACATAAAACAATTGCAATGACTTGTATTGCCAAAATGGTCACAGATGGAGTGTAGGTTTGTATTAGAGACATATAGGAAGTCATCTAGGAACTTTCATTTGGTAACCTTCGTATTGACCTTGAAAGGTCAAATTTGACCTCGTGAAAATTCACTGACTTGTATCACTAAAACGGTCACAGATGGAGCCTAGGTTTGTGTTACTGACATCTAGGAAGTCACATGAACTTTCATTTGGTGACATTCAACCTGACTGTCAGTGACCTTTGAGGGTGAAACTCAACAGTGAAATTACAATGACTTGTATTACCAAAATGGTCACAGATTGAGCCAAGGTTTGTATAGAGACATTTAGAAAGTCATATATGAAGTCCATTTGCTGATCACAACTACAGTTGACATATTGAACACATATTGACTTATTACAATGACTTGTATCACCAAAATTGCTTCAGAGTTTAGGATTGTGTTACAGAAGGATTTACAAATGTATATGAACTTTTATTGAGTGACCTTGACATTGATTTTCATTGATTCAAATGTCAAACTTCACATAAAATTTTCATAACTTGTATCATTGCTGTAAGACTGCCTGCCGATAAGCTACAGGACCCTTGGTCCTATTTTTGTTTTTGTTTTTTTTTTTAATTTTCAAAACACACTTAATATCTTTTTGCATTAATTTCTTCTTGGCTGTAAATAGGCACCTGTATTTTCCTCCTATTTTTGAACTCCCCCCTTTTCCTGCCTCCTCTCATGGTCATCAGGTCTCGTTACACCTTCACAGCATGTTGCGGCAGAAGTGGCTGGTTCATTTATGTCACTGATAGACGAAAGGGTCCTCACACCTTGCTTTCAAAGCATTAATCGCTGATTGACTGCCAGAGCTTCAAGCCACTGCGACCATCCATGACTGAAATGACCTATTTCTGATGTAGAACCTCTCCCTCAATCAGTGAGATTCATCACCCTTCTCCTCATGGTTCCCATTGAAGGGCAGATCTGCCTCTCTAATACAGCATGTCAGTATGTGACTGAGGATGACAGAATGGAATATCAATTTTTTTAAAAATTGTAATGTGCTCAGAAGCTACAGAAAACTACACAGAAATCCACATCCATCTCAGGCAGGGCAGAGAGGGGAGACAAAATCAGCTCTCCCAGATCTCTCCTCTTATCACCCTCTGCAAATGTTGTCTCTGCTATATTTGCTGAAAATTTTCATAACCCTCATGTAAGCATTTCTGCCTTTACTCCTCATAGCTGTGAACTCCTGCTCTGTGAAAAATGGCGGCTGTGAGCACAGGTGCCTGGAAATGGGTGACAACCACTACAAGTGTGAATGCAGACAGAACTACCAGCTCAAGAGAGACGGCAAACACTGCGAGTGTGAGTGTTCCCATGCCCTCTGTATTCTCAGATCTTCTGCTCCCCTCCTCTCCCGCCTCAGCGTCGAGCCCGACCCCCTTAAACCCATCCCGGCAACCACTGGCGAGTCCTGGCTCCTGGTGTACTGCCAATCATTTGCATGCATTTCGAACGCATTCAAAACAAGCTGCATAGGGATCTTGCTTCTCTAGTTGTAGTGTAGTACTGTAATTTATACTGGTGTCTTATCCCCTCTACGGTTCTAAAACGTGTGTTTAGAATGTTCTTTGTTGAACATTGTAATGCCGATATAACAATCATAACTGGCTATCGAGAGCAGTGGAGTAATGGAACTTGGATTTAGAATGAAAAAAAACATTGCAGAGGACCCACTCTTTAAATGCTTGAGGCCATTTTAGTCTTGTAAGATGTGTTGACTGATGTCTTAAGAAAAGTTTCAGACGACACCGATGCTTTTATACTAAAATGAAGTGTCAGACGATGTCTGCAGCGCAAGCTATAATCTCCCTGGTAATTATTTAGTTTTTGTTTTCCAAACAACTGATCTTTTTGCTGAAGCTACTGTATGGCATTTCTATATCGATGAAAACCACCAAACGTTTGGGTGATCCAGCCAATGAAAATACAAGACAACCAATGAAAATGTGTGCGACGTTACAAATATTTGGCGAGTACAAGATATCGCCTCTCTCTGACATCACTTTGGTCGTCAGACACTGTTGACAGTTACATCGGACAAGTACAAAATGACCTTTAATATGAAAACTGTTCTCGGATGAGTAGCTGGATGTCCTCTCCCCTTTCCTTCATGCTGTAATGTGGGGACCCCACAGTGAAGGACCCCTGCATGCAGAGGAATGGAGACTGTGCTCAGCACTGCCGCAATGAGGATGGGCTGGCAGTTTGCAGCTGCAGGACTGGATACAGACTGGCCTCTGATGGCAAAGGTTGTGAAGGTGTGTCCACAGGAACAAATTTGCGCCCAAAAATACCTTTACTGCACATGTGCACACACACACACACACACACACACACACTCAAACACACACACACACACATACACACATACACACACACACGCACACACACACACACACACACACGTATTTTCATGTCACAGACAAACTTGATTAAAGCTTTCCTGGTGCATGTCCTGCTGACGCCTCACACTCTTATACTAAGGTCAGGTTATCTGGCTATTTGCACTTTTCTGGTTGCATGGCTGCATAAGGGATGTCTGGCACACCGTCCGAATCAATTATTTGCCCCAACAGATTTTCCATGTGAAATATGAAGTATATTTATCAAGGCAGCATGCAGACATCTTTGATGGAGGGCTTTGGAAATAAATTATTCAACTTAATGGTTGTTTACTCACTGTGGCTATGGCACTTCAGGACAAGCATGGTGTAGATCATCAATGTGCCTCAGTTCTAGGTCATTTTAGGATAAAATAACCTCGGGCAGTGGAATATAATGCAAGTCCTGGAGATCTCCTGTGGTGTCATGTAGGCTTTCTGTTCAACTGTCACAAAGCACACCTCATTCAACAGCTAAAGTTCTGCTTTGAGCTTGTACAACAGGGAGTCAGAGTTGTCAATTTGGGTTAGAGTGAAACTGTTGGGACAATATATCTGCTGGAAAAGGTTTGGTTACCACTAACCTCAGACCAGGTTCCTGCCTCGTAACTGGAAGGAAAGCTTGAACTCTTTTATCTTACCTTATCTAACAGTAGCATCTTTGTCAGACATTAATGAGTGCAGCTCCGGACAGGCCAGATGCGCGCATCGCTGCGTAAACATCCTGGGGTCCTTCAGCTGTGCCTGCAACCCCGGGTTCGAGCTGGGAGCCGACGGGAAGCAGTGCTACCGTGAGTACGCATCTCATTGCTCAGCCCTACAGGGGCTGCCGACTTGCAGAGCGACGGGCAGCGTGCGACGGCTCTCAGGGTCCGTGTGTCGATCTGTCCCTCAGGCATCGAAATGGAGATCATCAACAGCTGTGAGAAGGACAATGGCGGCTGCTCCCATCACTGCGAGCACACGACCAACGGCCCCCTCTGCTCCTGCAACCACGGGTACCAACTAACGAACGACAGGAAGACCTGCGTAGGTCTGTGTCCCCCTTTTTTCGACAACCGCGCTCATATGCATGGGGGTAGGCGTACATGGAAGGACGAGAATGGGAAAATGTATGTGAACGTGGACGTGCGTCTGTTTGTATAAAATAGCATACATGTGGGTTCACATATGCTCAGGTGATAGTCTACGTCCTTGCTTGTCAGTTTACATGCAGTGTAGAGGTACGAATGCCTGCACGTGAGAATATGCGCATGTGCAAGAATTCCTGCATGCACCCGTGCGATAGTTTATGCAAGCAAGACTGTCCTTCACGAAGGTAATGCCGCATCCTGCTGTTTCCTGCAGACAGCGATGAGTGTGAGAGTGGGGAGGCCTGCTGCAGCCAGCTGTGTAAGAACTACCCCGGGGGTTACGAGTGCAACTGCAGGCCGGGGTACGTGCTCCACAGCGACGGATGCGGCTGCGATGGTGAGCCCACCCCGTCCTGAAGCCTCGACACCCCAACCCCACCACCGCCTCCGTCCCGCACCACAGGCACTACACACTCGTCTCCATTGTGCCACAGGTCCCCTCATTCACTCCCACTCCAACACTGTACCCACTTATGTATTTATACGGGGATATAAAACATCTCCTTCGGATCCATAGAAAATATCGGCTGGGCGAATACCGGCTATAAAATTCCTGTCTCGGATCATCGGATGGCACATCCTGCGCTTTAAAAAATAAAGACCTTGTTTTTATGGCAGAAGGCTAATCGGCAATGAAGATGGTTTACTGCATTCAGACAGCAAAGAGGCATTAGGGAGAGCGGTGTAGCTCTTCCAGGAAGTTAGGATTCGGGGGTTGGCTGATGTGCTTTTCCCTCTCAGATGTAGACGAGTGCTTGGCCGAGACCGCTGGCTGTGAGCACTTCTGTATCAACGCTCTGGGGACCTTTGAGTGCATCTGCCGAGTGGGATTTCGTCTGGACTACGACCAGCGCTCCTGTGTTCGTGAGTATGGTTGGGGCTTGAGATCTGCCTTGTTAGTTTTTGTTTGTTCTTATGTCGGTCTGTGTTATTTCAGTTATTGTGTTTATTTTCTTGCGTATATTGCCATTTACATGCAGTTCACACGTGTCTTTTTCATTCCCTTTCTGCTCTTTGCCTCAACTTTCTGTTAATTACTCCATGCTCAGTCCCTCGTTTGTAACCTTACCCCTCTTTCCTGAGCACTCACAACTGTAATTACTGCCCCATTTTCTTTAGTATTCCCTTTATATAGCCCTCCGTTCCTTTCAGTTTTTGCAAGTTTGTTTGCCTAATTTTGGTCTGCATTTTGAGCCATTCATATTTCCTTGAGCGCTTCAGTGGTTCATTTTGTTTTCTGTCAATGGTTTCTTGTGTCTCAGTCGTTTGTGTATTGTTGTATTTCTGGTAACAAACTTTGGCTGGTTTTGCATCCATGATTTGGATCTCTCTTTGTCGAAGCATACCTATTGATTGGCTACTGAAGCATGGACTATTTACTGATTACAATTTGGATTACCCTCTCTGTGCTGCAAGTATCTCTATTTGTTTGGGCCTAGATTGTTTGACCTCGAGTGTGGGTTCTGCATGGGTTCTGATGAAACCCTTGAGCTGATCTTGCATCTGCTCTTGTGTTTGAAGTTCTATCCAGCAAAATTTCACTTGTTCTGGGGGATCAGGAGGTTAGGAGGGTCTGTCCAGCTATTATACACCTCAGATTCAGGACAGAGGGCTTGTTGTGGGTCCACATGGCTGCAGGTGACAGTTTTCAAGGTTCACGACAGGGTTGCTGAAATTTACAGTACGCCAAAGTTTCAAATTTAAGCGCTACAGTTGACAAATTGAATAGACGTCCAGGGGGAGTGGGTGTATGAGTGTGGTAATCTTTGTGGAAAAAGACTCAAATATACCATCTGTTTCTACGTAGAAGCATGGGAGTGTATAAGAACACCTTAAAAAAAACCAATGTCACAGAATTTCAGTCATTTTAAATCAGTCTTTTTTGTCTGACTCTAAGCCCATCCTACTGTGTGCAGCTCTTTACGACAGCGGCTCAAACGAAGATGAGGAAGTTGGGGAGGGAGAGGAGGATGAGCTGGAGGTGGTGAGGCTCCCCGGTCTGCTGTTCCGCCGGCCGCCGCAGCTCCTGCACTACGCCTTCGACGACACGGATGAGGACGTACCCCAGCAGCACATACGGGGGGAGCTGTCCCTCCTCAGCAGGATCGGTAATGAGTGTGCTGTCCTACTGCGTCTGTATTAGGGGCTCAAACTGTCTGACAGCAATTCTAATATGTGTGTGTGTGGGTGTGTGTGTGCACCCATCAGTTTGTCTGGATGACACCTTCGGTGATGACTGCAGCCTGACCTGCGGGGATTGTGAAAATGGAGCGGTGTGTAATCTGGATGGAACCGGCTGTGACTGCTCACCGGGATGGACCGGCATCACCTGCAATCAGAGTGAGTGCGCCTGCGTATGCAAACACAGAGCACTGATCATGACATCAGCGTGACATCTGTGCCTCCATTCCACCTTCATTAGTCTGCACTTCATCACCGCTGCACTGGCCTAACCTGTGTGCGCCTCTGCGCCACCTCCGTTATTGACCGCCCTGTCATATCTAATCTTGGTCTGCAAAACACATTCATGAGGGCCAGTTCAGACCAAAGATTCAGCATGAGATGAGTTGAAAATTGTAACTTCTTGTCATGTCCTGGTCTGCAACCTGCCAGCTTACATCAATGGGACTAGACAAGACAGCGTGTCTTTTCCATGGTAACAGGTCTCTTTACAACTCTCTGTGTCTCTAACTGCCAGCTTCTCAGTTTGTTTCTTGTTGGATAATTTGTAGCATGAATGAGGATAGTGAATGCCAGCATATTTTTAGGCTTGTATACAGACAAGGTTGTTTCGCGGACAAACTGATCAGGTGATCCTGTCTTTTCTTTTTCTGCTTCGTCCAGCTGACTTCACCATGAGATGATTATGTCTCCCCCCCTGGAGGGAGAGGGGAGAAATATTGTTTTAGGCTCCGCCCCTATTCGCGTTCGCGTTCCCATTCGTGTCCGCATCAGCGTTCCCACTTCGTTTCCGGAGCGTAATCCAAAACCGTTTGCAAGGTCTAAACGAAACTTTGCATACTTTCTACTCAGGTCTTGAAGTAGTGCCTTTTGGTATGTGCCTGTCTGTTCGTCCGTCCGGATGTGATCAATTTCTGTCCGGAGCATGCAGTTCAGATCACATCAAAGCGGAATTCTATCGCGGTTGGGTCGGGAGAAGGTAACAGTAACTTCAGAGCACCGTGAGGGTAGAAACGCAGTGGGTTGTCGGAGAAAGTGCAGCGCAGGGATACAAAGCATTTATTAATATCGTACACAGTCACGAAACCCTTCCAGGATACACACTACAGGTGGTCCAGTATGTATCTTATTTCATTTTAAACTTAAAGTTGAGGTTATATTTTTTGCAGGTCCGCAGTAAATGAAAAAAAGGGGAATCCCCACTCGAAGTGAATGACAGGTTATTGGGGTTCCAGTTCTCATTATCCAGACTCGCTCCAGCTCGACAGATAAACGAACTTTATGAAAGGCAATATTTTGATAAAGACTTTGTGCGTGAGAGAGAATAACAGTATTTTATTATGTAGAGCGCTGTGGTGTCCACACCCATTTCCACTTTCCTTTGGATTAGTGGTCCTGAATTTATAAGGAATGTTGCAACTTTAGTTTTTGCGAGACAGAAAATAAGTGAAGATTTGTTTTTTTATCTTTTTAATTTCCTCATTTCATGTTTCATACAGACGCACTTGAAGTTACAAAGGCAACGATATAAGACCATGCATTTTCTAATGAGGTTAGCCAGTGACCTTTCAGTTTTATGTGCACAGTGTCGGTACAGAAAGCAACACAAATCAGCTGCTGTCTCCGCGGGACTTTCAGCGATGCCTGTTCTCAGCTCACCTCACTCCCTCACACTGGTGTACCGGAAAATACACCACAATAAATTTTCTGTTAACTTCTCTTGATTAATCCGTTATGTTAAAATATCCTGCATTAAGTGCTTCTCACTGAACAGAGGGTAGCGTAAATGTGAGCACAGCTCAAGTGCTAGAGAAAAGGCTGAATGCCTATAGTTGTCACTAGCGGTTAGATCAAAGAATACCTCCCACCGGTAAAGATGTGTGGTTATGTGGAGTCGGTCAGTTAAGGAAACCAGACGCGGTCAGGAACTATATTTTCTTACCTGGCGTCACCTCACAATCACTGTCGGCAGTTAAAAGGTTTACAGCATTAATCTCGCAAAACAACGAGTTAGTCTGGCGGTAGAGTAGCGATGCAAAGACGGCAAGACAGTGGTAAGTTAGGGCAAGTCCTCGCGATTTTTTCGTTTTGATGTGAGCAGTATGGTAACTCCAAAACCGTTTGCATGAACTTAAATGCAACTTTGCATGCTTACTACTCAAGTCCTGCACTGGTGCCTTTTGGTATGTGCCTGTCTGTCTGTCAATCTGTCCGTCCACTGGGTTAGGCAGGGAAGGGGGCGGGGGGAGAAGTATGTTTTTATGAATAAAAACACATTCTAGTTGGCTGTTGATAAAAGGGACGTACCTTACGTTCTGAAACCAGCCTCTCACGGCTTGACCAGCTGAGTTGCGGGCAGTATTGCCAGCAAGCTTGAGTTGAGCTGAAATGGAATCGGTCACACCGCTGCAGCTTATCCCTGCAACATTCTAAAATGGTTTGGTCTCATCACAAAATCTTTGGTCTGAATTCACCTTTATTCCCTGACTGCAGCACCGCTGGCCCCCAGATCTTGATCTCAGGAATCATCTAACTATTGCAGTTGATCATTTCTCCAGTGTGGGATAGTTTGAACACTAAATTGTTAGTCTAGTGATGATGATAGCCCATGAGGGCTGGAGGGCACAGTGAACTTTGTTTATTCAGTTTACAAATGTAGTTAAAAAGTAGCAGCCTCACCCTATTAAGGCTGCGCACAATTCGTATCTCAGTTGGGAGCTCCAGGGACGAGAACAAACACCGCAAAACTGGAGCGCAGACAGGTTCTGGGTTATAGCCAAAACCCAGTGTTCTCGATGGACACGTTCAAGAGAAGGAATTTGTGTAAGCAGTAAACTATAATAGATGTCCTTTAGAAATGAATTGTTATCAATCCTGACTGTGCTCTTGAGGATCTCAGGTTCAGGTCGAACAGCACACTTACAGTTCTCTCTCCTTTCCCCCTGGTCTCCCCAGCCTGTCCACAGGGCACTTATGGTCACTCCTGTAACAGTATCTGTCGCTGTCGGAATGGCGGCTCCTGTGACCCTGTGACCGGAAGGTGCCACTGCCCCCCGGGGGTCCGGGGGACGCTGTGCGAAGACGGTAGGGGCCCCTTCCCTCCCGCTGCGAGGATGTGCTTCCAAAACTGTTGACCCGCCTCAACCACCAGGAGGTCTATGCATAGTCCCCCTCATTACCGCCATTTCAGGGTCGCTGTGTTGGACTATGGTCCCTTTCATTTGTGTGGCAGCTGCGCTTGCACCAGACAAGCGGGCTGTTTCCCCCAAATTACACCAGATGCGCGTTTGGTGCGTCTGCACTGTGCCATGGCAGCGCAGCCAATAGGATTCACTTTAGTCAATGTGAGTGCTTACGCTGGATCAGCTGCGTTGCATTTATCGTCCGTCCCAGCTCCGGCAAACTGCAGCCAAGCGCAGCAGGTGCACAAGACTTCTATTTTTGCCAGATGCCGCAGCAGAAACGCAGCATTTCAACACAGCTGATCGATCGGTACGCAGACACTCAACATTAAAAAATACGGTTAATTTTCAAAATCTGTGTTGGCGCCAGTTCGTATTGTAGGCTAGGACAGCAACCGAAGTAAGAAAATATGTAGGCTAAACTTTATCGACAGAACACTTTCCAAAAAAATGACAAACCCAACAAAAACAGGAAATTAAGGATGTTTATTAATAAATAGACTACTTATCTGTGGTATAAGCGCAAAATCTTAAAAAATGAACAAATGGAAGCAAGGCAACCTTTCCTCAACCCTTTCGGTAAAGAACAAAGGCTGTTGCCTGTTTGTGGTTGCAGTCAATACAACATTACATTTATTTTAACGTTTATCTCGGGCTATCGCGCGTGATTCTGTTATTACTGCATGATGTCATCAAGCTTGCTCGTTGGTCTTGCTTCTCTAGCCGTCTGGCGCTGGTACGCTGATAAAATGCAGCCGTGGGTGTTGACGGACGGCAATGCATGCAGCAAACATGCAGCAGGGCGGAGGCGGACCAGACAGGCATCTGGTGTAATCCCGATGTTAGACTTACCCCACACCACGTGTGGACTGGTTATTCCCATTCTCTTTCATTAGAGTTCTCTTCACTGGCATCCACCTACATCCTAACTGCTCCAACAGACCCTGAGTCAATAAAGCATTTAAAAACTTACACCTGTTCGACTCATACCTAGTGTGGCTGCATTGTTGTCAGGTTGCCCCCAGGGATATTTTGGGAGAAACTGCCGGCGCAGGTGTCGGTGTCTGAACAATGGCCGCTGTCACAGACTGTATGGAGCATGTCTGTGTGCCCCTGGACTGTACGGCCGTTTCTGCCACTTATGTGAGTGGTGTACACCTTTGCTGTCAAAACTACACTGCCTCACTCTCCTGTTTTACCAACACCTCACTGCCTCACTCACCTGCCTTACCAACACCACAATGCCTCACTCATTTGCCATACCAACCCCACACTAATATCACAAACAGGCATAGAAGAGAAGGGAATGTATGAAGAGAATGTCATGAAAACGTCGCAGTCATAGCCTGTGCTGCTACTGAATCTCCACTAGGGGGCGCACAATTCATACTCATTGTGGCCGAAGTCTAGAGCAAATACATACTGTACATAGGTGTCCAAAGCTAGCACTTAGAGCCAAGGTGTTTTATGTACAGTCACTGCACCTTATCACAGCCTGAGGATACATGACAGATTCATTAAAATCTATCAATCCATCCAAAATACCATTGGTGTCTTAACTCCACTGAATTGCTGTGAGAGAATAAATGAGCACATTGTGGTACAGATGTGGATGTGTTTGTGTTTATGTATGACTGTGTGTGTCTCCAGCTTGCCCGCGGTGGAGCTATGGAGATGGCTGCTCTATGGAATGCCCTTGTGTGGTAGAGAACTCCCTGAGCTGCGATGCCAAAGATGGGACCTGCGCATGCAAACCTGGTTACCAGGGCACCGCCTGTGAGAGAGGTACACGCTGAGCAGAGGTGGTGGCTGTGAGCATTTTTGGTCTTTTTGGAAGACCCAGGTGTGGAAAATCCAGGATTCTGAAAGAGAGCCTCACCCTGTTTCTCTTAAACTCAATCAACCAACTTCAGCTATGGCCAAAAGAATGTGCTAATGAGCAAGTAATGGAGGTTTGAACAAGATATCGGGACAGACTTTACATTTTTACACTTCTGCCAAAGTCACTGATGGGACAGTAACTCCTGCCCATCTTACTGTTCTGACGCAGAGTGCGATTCTGGCTTCTTTGGCTCTGGATGCAAACAGACGTGCAGCTGTCCTGCTGGGGTACCCTGTGACGCCCACACTGGGAACTGCACACGGAGCTGTCCACCAGGATTCCATGGGGAGTCATGTGACAAAGGTGAACCTCCTCGCTTCCTCCACAGTGCAGCCACCCAGTTCATGTCCACTGGCCGCCAGGTTTTCAAATCAACCCAAATTTAGCTCACTAGCTAGCTAACTAGCTAACATTTGCTAGTTAACTTTTCTTGAGGTCTCAGGCTATTTGAATGAGGCAAGATTTGTAGGGGTTGGAGTGAAAAGCTACTATGCAGAAGACCAGAAGACCAGTCACTGCATGCTAAAACCACCTCTGCTGTGCACACATTTGCATTAATATGCAGTATCTCTGTGTATGTGCATACTGCAAACATGTTTGTGCTTACAGTATGCAATTTTGTTCATACAGCGCATTCTTCCTATTCCATTTGAAATATCATCTTTCTTTCCTCTTACGGAAAGTTGTTTTTCCGCCAACTTCGGGGAGTCCTCGCTCAAAGGGGCCTAAAATATTTAATAACTTTCCCAAGTTTCTGTTTTTACCATAATAACGTTTGCCATAAGTCCTTCCGAGATAACACTCAGGGCTCTTCCAGTATTTATGTGTTGTCCAGAGCTTTTGGATTCCGATTTAAAGCAGATTAGTGGTCCACATCCTCTTGGGTTCTGTTCCATTTCAAAACGAACCGCAACCGGGTCGGGGATGCACGCTCTGGGAAAACGGGCTTCTGGAACTTCAGGGACTCATAAACCATAAAGCATGAATTAGAGAAGATATTTCATACCTCACACCATGGTGAGTGGAATCTGAGCTGCACTGTGTTACTGGCAGTTTGCACAAGAAGCCATTCTCCTCTCTCCCTGCGTCTCCATTAGCTTGTGATGGCGGCCATTTTGGATTGAACTGCCGACAGAAGTGCGAGTGTGGCGGGGCGTCCTGCGAGTCCACGACTGGCCGGTGTATCTGTCCTGTGGGGATGATGGGACCTAAATGTCAACAAGGTGAGGGCGACCATCCTCCCGTTGCAGGTGTGCCTGAGCTCCAGATTGTCGTGCAATCTGATGTCATGCTGAGGTCTTCAGACTTCCATCTTACGTGTCATGTGTGGACCCCATCTGCTCAAGCTCTCTTGCTTTCCCTTTTCCTCATTCTAAAGTGTACGGAAAAATACCGAAAAACGGCTGGTTGTTGTTAACCTTTTTCCTTTAGTTATCATCCTTTACCTGTTTTATCTCTCCTGCTCTCATTTCCTCTCTCTTTCCAACAGTTGTAGAAGTAATGGCGGATTCTCTCTCTGTCAGGCTAAATTTCCCTACAGTCACGGCAGTTGTTTTGTTTCAGTGGTCCAGATGACCCGGTAATAATGTAGAAGCCGTGACTGCAGTATGGCCAGAAGTAAGATATAACTGTCATAGGGAGATTCGACCCTAATGTCTCTAACAGGACCATGGAACAAACCAGGACTCCTGTGAAACCGTTCAGGATTAGAAGTGCTGAACTGAAAACAAAAACAGCTAAATCATGTTCACACTCAGGTTCTATTAAGGTTGAAATAGCGGGCACTTATCTTAGTGGCTTTAAATTTGTGGCTGATTTTTTAGAGTAACATATTTTCCTCCGTCAGTCTGCCCTGAAGGATTCTGGGGGATCAACTGCCAGTTGCCGTGTGCCCCATGTGGGAACGGGGGATCCTGCAATAAACAGACGGGCCTGTGCGACTGTGCTCCAGGTTTCACCGGAAAGTACTGCCACAACGGTGAGATGGACATTGAGCCATCAAACCTCCAGAACAGGGAACCAGATCACTACTACCTGTAACTCTGTAATACTTTAGAGTGGCATGGTTCACCTTAACTCAACTCAAACTTTATTCTCAATTCCACAAATCCATTTAAGAAAAGATGGACAGAAAAAATTAGATTTGGACAGATTTAGAGAGAGAGAGAAAAAATTTAAAGAGTGGTTTTTGTTTTGACAGTTTTTTTTTTTGCATTATCGGCTATGCTCCTGACCTTCAGATTTCCTGTAAAACTGTAAATGACTTTATACACCACTGTTTTACATATAAAGGCCCCGAGGGTGCCTCTCATTCAGAACTTTCCAGTCTTGTTCTGATTCAAACCCCTTGAACCCTTACCTGCAGCGTGTCCCTCTGGGTATTATGGCGAGGACTGTGCACACCAGTGCAACTGTTACCGTGACGCTCACTGTGACCCTGTGACTGGGGAGTGCTCCTGTCCCCCTGGGCGAATGGGCCACGACTGCAACGACAGTGAGCCCCGCCCCTTTTTCACACCTCTGTCACCTTCATGCATCATCATTTTGCCCCAGAGACCAACCTCATGCTACAACAATCCATTACATTACCAAGGTCAACCAATAGCTTATTAGCCTTTATTTGTACTAGGTACTGTAGGTTGACTGTGGAGATAAGATCCTTTGAAACACCGGCCAATGAATGCTGCCCCAGGTTGCTGCACTGTAAACCCTGGTAAGTGAGTTGAATTCACATGTTTTGTGGAAACCGATTACCTCAAAAAAATTGTGTATGCCAAGTTAATGATCTTGTGCTCACAGCACTTAAAAGCATGTAAAAAAATGACTTTACCTTAGGTTCTGTAAGTTCCTTCTACAAAATGCAATTATGTTGGCTTACACAATTTTTTTGAGGTTATCAGTTTCCATAAAACATTCAGTGTTTACCACAATATTAGGGTTTACAGTGTGGAATTGTGCATCACTGGATATGTTGTGAACTGGTTTCACGCAACTGAAACAGCTGCTTTATCTTGTGTTTGTACAAATGTAGTGCTATACAATTTCAACAGGACAGAAAATGACAAAACATCGATATATTTATGCCACCTGGACACCATGCCACAAGCAGCATCTCATTTTGAAGCCCACAGAAACAGTGATGAAGCCCCATATTAGGAGGCATTATGCTGTACTAGGTGCTTAAGAGCTGGGGAGCAAACATTTCACACAGCTATACAGACCAGTGCTTTGTGGGTCAAAAGTGCTTGTGATGTAATAGGACTTAAACTCATCAGTACCTTGACCCTGTTCATGTGTTCATGGGTCTTTGTTTTACAGTATGTGAGGCCGGATACTGGGGCTTAGGGTGCGCCAGGCTGTGCCAGTGTGCCAACAGTGCCCTGGCATGTGACCCTGTGAACGGCCAGTGTGCGTGTGAGGCGGGGTTTACCGGGGGTCACTGCGAGCACAGTAAGCATTGCCATCTCTGACCCGCCGTTTACGCCAGCATCAGTCTGATTACTCTTCCTCCTCATCTCCAAGCTCCGGCAGAAACAAATTTTACTGCACATCTGTACAATTTACTGAATACTACTCATTTACACCATGACAGAGCTCAGTGCAGTTCATTTCAGAAAATGGGTGAAAACCGGTGAAAACCTGTTTTAGCCCATGTGGGAAAACACTGGAATAACCTCTGTTTAAACCAACTTAAGTGACCTTATTGAAAACAGATCATGGTTTCAGAAAAGAAAAATTGTGTTTGCGGTGCATTTTAAGGCTCTGGTCATAAATGGATATAGAAATGAATAAATGTGTAGTTGAAGATCCACTTTTGAATGATGACCTCAGTTTCTTACTACTATTTACATGATATTTAATGAAACACTGCCATCTACAGGCTAAACTAAGTATATGTTTGTTTTAGCAGCAAAACGCTATTCTCAGATTACATTGAATATGTATGTTAAGTAATAGACTCATGTTTTCCCATGTATTTCTCTCAGAGTGCCCCAAAGACAGGTATGGACAGGGCTGTGAGCTGCCCTGTCAGTGTGAGAACGGGGCGACCTGCGATCATGTGAGTGGAGCCTGCATCTGCTTGGCTGGCTGGGCTGGGACCCACTGTGAAAAGGGTAAGCTACACACCTGTACATCTCATACTGGAGTAACACTACACACCTGTACATCTCATACTGGAATAACACTACACACCTG
Organism: Gymnothorax reevesii; assembly: GCA_029721435.1. Lineage (NCBI taxonomy): Eukaryota > Metazoa > Chordata > Actinopteri > Anguilliformes > Muraenidae > Gymnothorax > Gymnothorax reevesii. Next base: position 135,239,481 of record CM056574.1, on the reverse strand, counting down.
TACATCTCATACTGGAGTAACACTACACACCTGTACATCTCATACTGGAGTAACACTACACACTTGTACATCTCATACTGGAGTAAAATTACACACCTGTACATCTCATACTGGAGTAACACTACACACCTGTACATCTCATACTGGAGTAACACTTCACACCGGTACATCTCGATTCAAAACTGGTTACAGGACAGAACACAAAGAGTAGTGGTCAGTGATATCTCATCTGAGCTAGGTGTGGTGGGGAGTGGCGTCCCCCAGGGATCGGTGTTGGGACCCCTCCTGTTCCTCATTTACGTTAATGACCTTGATAGGAATATTGGGAGCAGATTGGTTAAATTTGCCGATGATACTAAATTGGGGGGTTTGGCAAATAGTTTAGGGTTCACTAAAGTGATTCAGGACGATTTTCAGGACGATAGAATCCAGAATTGGGCGGAAATGTGGAAAATGAAATTTAATCTAGCAAAATGTAAATTTTACATGTAGGTAATAAAAACATTAGACGGGATTACTTCATGGGAGGTTTAAAACTGGAATGTGCTACGCAAGAAAAAGATCTGGGAGTGATTGTTAATCAAACCCTCACAGGTTCTAGCCATTGTGCCGTAGCAGTTAAAAAAGCTAATCGGATGCTGGGATATATTGCCTAAAGTATTGAGAGCAAATCTAAGGAGGTGATGCTTCTTTTGTACAACACGTTCGTTAGACCACACCTGGAGTATTGTGTACAGTTCTGGGGACCATACTTTAAGAGAGATATAGAGGCTCTAGAGAAAGTTCAAAGAAGAGCCATCAAGCTTATTCCAGGTATAAAAGATGAAAGCTACGAGAAGAGGCTGAAGATCCTTAATCTCTTTAGTCTTAGGAAAAGGAGACTCAGGGGTGATTTGATCGAGGTCTTTAAATATGTTAAAGGGATTAGCAAAGTGAATCGTAGTATTCCTTCGACCAAGTGTTGTGAGTGGAACTCGGGGTCACAAATGGAAGTTGACCAAAGGTAAATTTAGCACTGATATTCGGAAATATTACTTCACCAAAAGAGTAATTTTAATGTGGAATAGCTTACCTGACCATATTGTTGAGGCAGAGACCTTGGGGGTTTTCAAGAGCAGGCTTGACCTAAAGCTAGATACCATTGAGTCATTTAGTATCTGAAAGGATATATTCACAATAGTATAAAGAAACTGGCGTGCTTAGTTGGGCTGAAAGGCCTGCTCTTGCCATTCATGTTATGTTATGTTATGTTATGTTATCTCATAATGGAGAAACACTAAACACCAGGGTTCTCCCCAAAAATCTTTGACATCGTAGTAAGGTGGGACATCACCCAAAACAGCCGGGGGTCCCCAACAAGGTTCAGGGGCAGAGCCCTGGTGGGGACTCCGGGTCGGCCCCCGGAAGCTCTGGAAATTTATGGTTTTTTTGAGGCCTATTTGACAGTCTAGATGGCCCAATTTAAGGATATATACTCACCTAGAATACAAATCTTGCATATAAAATTTCTTGAAATACTACCTGGACCACTGTTGCTAAAGGTCCCGTTGTCCCCCCTATTCCGGCGCCAGTGCACTACACACCTGTACATCTCCCATTAGGGTAACACTACACACCTGTACATCACACACTGGAGTAACACCACTCACCTCTACCTCTCACTCTGGAGTAAAACTGTACACCTGTACATCACGCACTGGAGTAAAACTACACACCTGTTCATCTCAGACTGGAGTTAAACTGTGCACCTGTGTCTTTTTTCCCCATACAGTTCTTGTCCCATTCTCCATTCACAGGGTCTTCTTCCACATCTTCTGGCTCATATGTGTCCCAAGGCTTGTAACATGTTTCTCAGGTGTAGGACAAAGGCACTCTTAGTCCTGGGATCTTGCACTCTGCTGCTGTAGTATCGATGGTTGATGTGCTTCTTGGGCCTTGCTCCATTGAGTTTTAGTCTCATGAATTCAATGAATGCTACCCACATCAGGTTCTTTTCTCACTTTGACTTCAAGCAGGGAATAGCACCACACGCTGTTCACCATGTGATGGTCAACCTGTCGGTTTAGAGATTCCTGCATGTGTTTGTAGATGTTGCGCTGTGGGAATATAGTTGATCACGTTGTTGAATGCTCATCACTCATTGAGCCTCGCTTCGTTGTCATTCTGCACTTCACATCCCTCCCGCCCCATCTCTCTCTCGTAATTCGCATTTCAGAGCCGACCTGAGCATTCAGGTCAACAGCATAACATCCCTGAAATGGGTTTTTCATGAGGGTCACTTGTAGCTGCTTGTAGAGGGTGTCTTTATCCATGTTGTTGCTGTCATTGGTGGGTGCATACCACAGAGTGATGGTTAAGTTGGTCTCCCTGCTTTTCTAACATGCTAGAATTATATTTTGTTTACTGGCTTCCCTACCATTGGGCACTTCTCGATCCCCTCCACATGATGCTCGTGACTCCCTCATGATGTGAATCATCTTCTCTCCCTGAGTAGAGAATCGTCTCTCCTGTGCCAGTCTTCATTCTACGAGATCTTATCCATCTGCTCTCGCTTATGTACAGTATGACTAGTTTGTACCGCTTCATTTCAGCAATGATTTACACAATCTTGTATTGCTGATACGTTGGTCATACATTGCAAAAGCCAATCAGTGTTGTTGTCCTGATGCTGGCGGCTCCTGTAATCATGACAGTGGTTTCATCTTGGCTTTGACCACCTCCAGTCATGTGACTCCTCCCATGGGCAGTCCCTGTTGGCTTCACTAATGACAGTCATTCTTGTCCTTGGCTTGGAGTCCGAAAATCCGAGTTTCTCGTTGCTGTTTCAGTGACAACTTTTTAACACGAGAGGGTTGTTTTCCCTGTGCCAAACCCCCAATGTGAAGGATCAGTGGATTGCCCTTCATCTGACCTCTAACCTTTGACCTGTCTGGCATGGGTGATCCTACCAGGACCTCAGGTGATAAGCCAGCATGGCTCTCAGGCTCACTGGGGCCAGCAAGCCCCTCTACCACATCAAGGAGGCAATCTACACACACACACACACACACACACACACACACGCACACACAATGTAATACACCTTTACATCTCAGATGTATATCTCACGCTAGCATGAAGCAAGTCTTTCACATAAAAATGATATTTCACCAATAGCCATTGGGTTTTTCTGGAACTAAAGGTCATATATACTCAGAGGTGTTACTAGAACAGGATTCACTCATTACTTTATCATATTCCTTTTCACCCATTATCACGAGGTGCACAGACACAAACCTGTGGGATTACAGTCAGCACTATTTGCACCTGCTGTTTAATTGGCAAGAAAAGCAAAAGATTAATACTGTATAGTGTCTCTTTTATCTTGAGTACACATCTTAAACAGCTAGGCATTGTGTCCACCAAAATGTAAGATGATAACTCACAGAAATGCGATAGTTGTTCTCTCCCTCCATGGTGAGAGCATCTTGTTATCAGTGCTGTAAGTTTAGCACCGTCTTATTGTGGTGGTCTGGGGGACAGGCATGCTCCTTAAACACCAGCTTCCAGTGAATTACTGGTATGATGTAATGCGTGTTTCACTGTCATTGCTAGCCAGTTCTGATTGGCCTTTCCACAGAGTACAGACAGAAAGTGTAATGACTGGCAAAGTAATCTGCAGGGTTAGGTCGGCTGCGCTGAGGGTGACAGTCACAGTTTTTCAATGTCTGGAAATAATCTTACTCCACAGCAGCTTGTTTTATCTGGAGTCCGTCACACTGATTCCTCAGCAGGCAGAGAAAACTTACTGTAACAATCTTCAAGTCAAAACACGGAAACTTCACCATGAGAACAGTGGCCTGCCCTTGCTCTCACAATGGGCAAAACATTGCAAGGTTAAAGAGCCTGGCATTTTTTATCATTATTTGTCATTAGGCTGTCTGATTTTGAGAAATATTGGCGCTCTGATTTTGCGAATTTGGTCCACAATGCTCGCTGAAATACCACTTTTTCAACACGCAAGTGAGCAGGAACTTTGTGGAGGCTGCCCTCCTCTGGTCAAACGTATTTCTGCAGTTTTAACAATTGCATGCAAGTCGATTCAAAACACTGATTAACCTCCTTTTTCAGGTGCAAAAATCAACTCAGTAAGATAATTTCATTTTGAGTTTATAGTTCTACACTACAAAGCAAACTCTGGGAAACAATTGGAAATATTTATGTTTCTGCAAGAATTGGATGTTTTCATAAGCCATATTAACATTGAAGTTACGTTAACAGCCAATACCTTCCTAAAGCTGAAAATTACTCATACTGAATGTATTTATTGGACATGTTCACTGGATTGCAAGGCCCCATTTTCAGCAGCCATTACCCTCCCATTTCCCCCAAAATGGCCAAATTGCCAAAAAAGAGAAACTACTCCCGTTACATTTACTGAAAGTGTGACTGAAAACACTTTGTTTAATAAAGTAATTTTTTTTTTGCTTGACTATCTACAGTTCTGACTGATCTAAAGTTCAGCCCATTTTTAAAACTGGCAAAAAAGAAAGACCTCTCTGCAGAAACATATCAGTGAGGTGCATGCTGGAGAGATGAAGGCTAGTTTGTGAACAAGATCTCATTCATTGGTGTCTCCTGCTGTCTTGAAATAAGATGCATATATTATATATACACTGACAAAAAATATAAACGCACCACTTGAAATATTGGAACCATTTCAAGTATGCCGTTATGAAATACCAAATATATTTGTTTTCATTTGCAAAAGGAATGTTTCCATTGATTGATGTCTAAAATTTGTGTTCAGCTCAGACATTGAGTATTTTTTTCACCGGTGTAATGATTGGTATGAGTAAACGAGTGCGGTGTACCCAGACACTGCTCAGACAGAATGAGCAGTACTCAGACAAACCTTGGGCCGGGGACTATAAAAGGCCACACCAAAATGTTGGATTTTGTCAGACGCAGCCATGCCTCAGATGTCTCAAATTATGCGGGAGCGTGCCATTGGCATGCTGAATGCTGGAATGTCCATCAGAGGGGTCGCTGCACAGCTGAATGTTCACTACAGTACCATAGTTTGTCTACGACAGCGCTTCCGACAGACTGGAAGCACTGCGAACAGGCCTCATCGGTGTCGTCCACGTGTGACCTCCCCTGCTCAGGATCGTCACATCCGGCTGGTGCACTTGCGTGAACATTTCAGACCAGCGACACGCACGGCCAATGAGACAGTCGGTCTGAACAATAGACGAATCTCTGCTCAAACAGTTCGCAACCGCCTACGAGAAGCAGAATTGCATGCTCAACGCCCTCACCATGGGCTGGACCTCACAGACGTACACCGCCGGAATCGTCTCGCATGGGCTAATGCACACTTCTGGTGGCCCTTGGCTCGATGGAGAAATGTGCTGTTCACAGATGAATCAAGATTCAACTTGTATCACGCGGATGGGAGACGTTGTGTGTGGCGCTGTGTCGGTGAACGGTTTGCTGACACAAATGTCGCCCGGAGAGTCGCCCATTGCAGAGGCGGTGTCTTGGTGTGGGCAGGGATTGCACACAGACACAGACATTGCATTTCATAGATGGCAACTTGAACGCCCAAAGGTACCATGATGAGATCCTCGCACCAACTGTAGTACCGTTTGTCCAACAGCATAATGTCACGTTCCAGCATGATAACGCCCATCCTCATGTCGCTAGGGTCTGCACCCAGTTCCTCACAGCTCAGAACGTTCAGGTGCTGGACTGGCCCGCATATTCGCCCGACATGTCGCCCATAGAACACGTTTGGGATGCTCTGGATCGGCGTATCCGGGACCGTGTTCCAGTCCCAGGTAATGTCCGGCAACTCCAGATAGCGCTCCAAGAGGAGTGAAATAACATTCCACAGGCCACTATAGACACTCTGGTAAACTCCATGCGTAGGAGATGTGTCGCGTTGAGAGATGCGCGTGGCAGAAATACGCGATACTAAACTGTGAAATTTATGGTATCCACCCCTGCCCTGTTGAAACTGTTGCCAAGCCTGTGGACGTCAGGCCCTCATAACATCCTCATGGAGTCGGTTTCTGACAGTTTGAGCAGACATGCACATTTGTGGCCTGCTGGAGGTCATTTTGCAGGGCTCTGGCAGTGCTCCTCCTGTTCCTCCTTGCACAAAGGCAGAGGTAGCAGTCCTGCTGCTGGGTTATTGCCCTCTTACAGCCTCCTCCACGTCTCCTGATGTACTGGCCTGTATCCTGGTAGGGCCTCCATACTCTGGACACTACGCTGACAGACACAGCAAACCTTCTTGCCACAGCTCGCATTGATGTGCCATCCTGGATGAGCTGGAGTCCGTCTCATGCTACCACTAGAGTGAAAGCACCACCAGCATTCAAAAGTGACCAAAACATCAGCCAGAAAGCATAGGAACTGAGAAGTGATCCGTGCTCGCCACCTGCAGAACCACTCCTTTATTGGGGGTGTCTTGCTAATTAGCTATAATTTCCACCTGTTGTCTATTCCATTTGCACAACAGCATGTGAAATTGATTGCCAATCAGTGTTGCTTCCTAAGCGGACAGTTGGATTTCACAGAAGTGTGATTGACTTGGAGTTACATTGTGTTGTTTAAGTGGTCCCTTTATTTTTTTGAGCAGTGTATATATAAATACTTAGGAAAAACTGAAAGGTGGAAAGGCCCAGATAGACAACTACTCAAGAGGACAAGTACACCTTAGTCTCTTTTTGAAGAAATGGACCCTTCACATGTCCTTAGCTGCCAACTTCATGGTGCTAAACTCACCAAAAACAATTTAATCAGCCAAAGTGAAGAGAAAATGCTGATACTCCTCTTTGTTTATGAATTTTCAAAGTAGTTTTTCTTTGAAACCCCCCAGCATCCACCATCCTAGAGTCTTTTTCTTAACCTTTTCACTCCTAAAAGTACCAAAAGGCACTCAAATATGACTGTCACAATATCCCAAGATTGCTAAAATGCGCTTTGTGACTGTATCCTATTAGATCCCATGTTTGATGCTTGGAATATGAATATAAGCTATTGTATTTCAGCTAATGAGAAGAGATTTTTATGTGCACAAATGAACTTTTTTATCCATTGTTACACTTGAAATCTCCTCGTTTTTGAGATACACTTTGAGTGAGATATTCTTACTTTGAAAAGGGGTCTCAAAAAACCGCCATTTCTTGTCCAATCCCCTTGAGTAATATGGACAATCAAACCACCGTGGGAATGAAAGGGTTAACCTTAACCAGTACCTGTTTTAAAGAATACAGCTCATTCTTGATGGTCTGTAGTGTAAATAAACCTTCTCCATGTAAGTTTAGCTGCCGGAAAATACTGTAGATAGTGGACATTTGGGGAGTGTTAAAGAAAAGGCTCACTTCCCGTGAAGAACAGGAGGAGTGATGAATGAAGTCTCAGTCCCTGCAGTGGACTTTTCTGATTGCAGCCATTATTGAACCTGACATCAGAGGCATCCCTCCCCTGTCACACTGTCAAACACAGGCCCGTGCGGCCGGCTCGGTCTTAGACAGGAAGCTGTCAGACTGCAGGTTCTAAATACAGTATGACACGTAGCGCCACGGTCAGAACCCCTCTTCTGTTTTAACTGTAAGTAGCCTGTCTGAATGTGTCAACCACACGTGTCAGATATCTATGGTTTCACATGCATCACATTGAAAAGCCCCAGCACCTTCACCTATTCATTCGGTGTGTGTGTACAGCCCAAGACGGAAAGAGACGAGACACACATTTAGAAAACACAGTTTTTTTTTTTTTATAGGGCTAAAGTATCGCCTTTCGCATTCTGCGCGGTCTGCCGCTCGGAGAAGCATTTTAACAGTCAGATTGTATCGCTCCCTGCCCAATGAGAAACAGATTTGAGCAACCGCTGTGGCGCTAGGCTTAAACTGCAACCTGGCTTTGTTTAAGGGGCGGGGCCCCGGGGCTCCTGACGACAGGACTGAGGACGCAGCAGGTGTTCCAATTACGGCGCTCTCTCTCTCCCTCTCGCCCTGACGGGAGCGGCTGGCTCCCGCCCGCCTTTGATGTGGCGCGGACGCTCCGCAGATGGGGGATATGAGCTCACTTAACGAGCGCTGACGCTTCCTGAACGAGCAGCAGCGCCGGGCCCCCTTTAATATCGGGGATTTTTATTCTCTTGGTCGGCGGTAGAGTGACTACAGAGTCTTGGCTGCTTTTCCCTTGGAAGCAGCATTCAGCACTAACCAGAGGATGTGCTGTGTTGGATCCCAGCGTGCCCGAGCGGGTTTTACGGCGTCGACTGCGGCCAGATGTGCGAGTGCAGGAACGGTGCCCTCTGCCACCACATCACAGGGGCATGCCACTGCTCCCCGGGCTGGGCTGGAGCCCAGTGCACTCTGGGTAGGGATCCCACATCATTAAAACGGGGTGTGAGAGAGGAGAAGTGAGCCCATCGTGGCATTACCCCCTTAAAATACTCTGCAAATGTGTTTTGTGAACAATTATCTGCGTAATGATATCCTGCATGTCTTGTTTTTGGGATGTGTGCATGTGGGTTTGGCAGAGAGAGAGTAGATAAGGGGGGGCATGTTGTTCATTAGGGAAGGATAAATACATCCACGTGTGTGTGGGGCTAGATTTAAATGCAGTAACTGGGAAAGTACTGCCAATCTTTCGGCTCTGCCTTAATGAATCTGGTCATGTGGTTCACTAAATCAGTGAAAGGCACTTTCCCCCAATAATGTGTCGTTATCCAAGTCTGCGTGCCAATGTCTGTGAGACTTGACTCTATATACGAGGAACAAGACTCCTAATAACATCCTGCTCTACTCACAGCCTGTCCTAGGGGGCGCTATGGGGAGAACTGCAGCCTGACCTGCGACTGTGACAACGGCAGCACCTGTGACCACGTCAGCGGGCGGTGCAGCTGCGCAGCGGGGTGGGCCGGACCGCGGTGTCAGCAGCGTGAGTGGGCAGCCCGCAGGCCCGGGATGAATTAGTCATGGGTGTCTCACTAAGCCTGGAGAGGCCTCTAAAAACACTACAGAACTCTACCGCCCTCAAAACCTCTTGCAGCTGGATGGGTCATTTCCTGTGTGAAGTGCATGACAGCTTGGTTCACTTAGGTTTACTTACATTTATGCCTGTTTGACTGGGACAATGAGCATCAATGATAAAATATCATGCTGAAAATTTTAGCTTTAATTCACACTGGCTTTGACCACTTACACCCAGACCAGGACTGCAAATACAAAATCTTACCAAGCATTTCAATCCTGTATTTAGGCTTAAAATACAAAACCCAAAACCAGTCAAGTTGGCACGTTATGTAAATTGTAGATAAAAACAGAATACAATGATTTGCAAATCCTTTTCAACTTATAATCAATTGAATACACTGCAAAGGCAAGATGTTTAATGCTCAAACTGAGAAACTTAATTTTTTTTTGCAAATAATCATTAACTTCGAATTTAAAGGCAGCAACACATTGCATAATAATTGGCACAGGGGCCTTTTTACCACTGTGTTACATCGCCTTTCCTTTTAACGACACTCAGTAAACGTTTGGGAACTGAGGAGACCAATTTTTGAAGCTTTTCAGGTGGAACTCTTTCCCATTCTTGATTGATGTACAGCTTAAGTTGTTCAACAGTCCGGTGTCTCCGTTGTCTGTTTTATGCTTCATAATGCGCCACACATTTTCAATGGGAAACAGGTCTGGACTACAGGCTGGTCAGTCTAGTACCCGCACTCTTTTACTACGGAGCCATGCTGCTGTAACACGTGCAGAATGTGGCTTGGCATTGTCTTGCTGAAATAAGCAGGGGCGTCCATGAAAAAGACTTTGCTTGGATGGCAACATATGTTGCTCCAAAACCTTTATGTACCTTTCAGCATTAATGGTGCCTTCACATATGTGTAAGTTGCCTGTGCCTTGGGCACTAATACACCTCCATACCATCACAGATGCTGGCTTTTGAACTTTGCGCCTATAACAGTCCGGATGGCTCTTTTCCTCTTTGGTCCAGAGGACACAACGTCCACAGTTTCCAAAAACAATTTGAAATGTGGAATCGTCAGACCACAGAACACTTTTCCACTTTGGATCAGTCCATCTTTGATGAGCTTGGGCCCAGCGAAGCCGGCAGCGTTTCTGGGTGCTGTTGATAAATGGCTTTCGCTTTGCATTGTAGAGTTTTAACTTGCACTTTCAGATGTAGCAACGAACTGTAGTTACTGACAGTGGTTTTCTGAAGTGTTCCTGAGCCCATGTGGTGATGTCCTTTACACACTGATGTCGGTTTTTGATGCAGTACCGCCTGAGGGATCGAAGGTCATGGGCATTCAATGTTGGTTTTCGGCCTTGTCACTTACGTGCAGTGATTTCTCCAGATTCTCTGAACCTTTTGAAGATATTACGGACCGTAGATGATGAAATCCCTCAATTTCTTGCAATAGCTCGTTGAGGAATGTTGTTTTTAAACTGTTCATCAATCAGCTCACGCATTTGTTCACTAAGTGGTGACCCTCGCCCCATCCTTGTTTGTGAATGACTGAGCATTTCAGGGAAGCTGCTTTTATACCCAATCATGGTACCCACCTGTTCCCAATTAGCCGTTCACCTGCGGGATGTTCCAAATAAGTGTTTGATGAGCATTCCTCAACTCTCTCAGTCTTTTTTGCCACTTGTGCCAGCTTTTTTGAAACATGTTGCAGGCATTAAATTCCAAATGAGCTAATATTTGCAAAAAATTACAAAGTTTACCTGTTCGAACATTAAGTAACTTGTCTTTGCAGTGTATTCAATTGAATATAGGTTGAAAAGGATTTGCAAATCATTGTATTCTGTTTTTATTTACAATTTACACAACGTGCCAACTTCACTGGTTTTGGGTTTGTACTTATTCTAATAAGCTTAGATTAATTAGAAACAATGTGCCCCTGATATTGCCCCTGATATCAGATATTTATGGCTAGTTTACCCCACGGAAAAATCTAGAAATTATTCAAAAGTATCTCACATCAGAGGCAAATGTTTTTTCAGCATGAAAATAAAGGTAATCGGGATAATTGTTTTCATTCTGAAAGCAAGATTAAAGTGCTTGGGAAGATTTTGTTTTTGATGTGAGCTTAAACCAGTCACAGACCAGCTTTGACCAGCTAGCGGAGTGGAAAAGAGCTTAGACGACCTTAAAACATCTTAGATTTCTAGCTGGTCCTAGCTGGAATTTTCAGCGGGGTGGACCAAGAAAGGAAGGGTCTATTTGTGTGTATAGAGCTGACAAGTTTTGTGTTGAGAGTGTAAGAGAAAGAGGTGGTGTTTTAAAAGTTTGATCTCTGTTTCCAGCCTGTCCTTCTGGATCTTATGGAGAGGAGTGCGGCCAGCTCTGCCTGTGTCAAAATGGTGGCTCCTGTGATCATGTGACTGGCCAATGCTCTTGCTCTGCAGGCTGGAGAGGGTCAGCCTGCGAGTTGGGTAAGGAGGGGGGAGGGAGGGGCGTTAAACTGTTAGTCTGTCGCACAACCTTTTCCCTTTGGAAACAATGGGTTCAGGACATTATATTATAGACAAAATAGGGACCTTTATTTTGAATGCTTAACTACAGGATCTCACATATGCAGACAGGTGACAAATAAATGGAAAAATCACCGTAAACGGTCTTCGTAAAATGTTGAGACATATTAGTGTCATTGCTTTGCGTAAAGTCCTCATGTATAAAACTTTACTAAAGGGATGGTGCACTTTTTTTTCTTCAACAGATATTCCGTCATTTGGTTCTTTGAATGTGGTGATTGAGAGGACTGTCAAACAAATCGTTCCATCTGCAATATGAGTTCAGTTGGTTCAAGATCTGATGACTGAAGGTGGTGGCTTATGCTTAAAATAATTTTAATACAAATAAAAACCATTCAGTGACCCCTTGTGCTCTTTTGGGCTTGGGCGATTGTCATCCCGGAAGAGAGACCACATTCCCATCATGGTAGGGATGTTTTAACATAGGATATTAAGATGATCACACAGAATGACTCTGGATCGATTTGCAGTGACCCTTCTGCCTTTTAGGGGATGAGTGGATCCAAACTGTGCCAGGAAAATGAAGAGAAGCATCTGCATTTATGTTTGTAAAGGCATTTATCATGCTTTTTCCGTTTAATTTGTCACCCACCTGTATATACTTTTCGCTACTTTAAACTTAAGGGGACCTATAACTTAGCAAAATGCCAATTTTGGTGCAAAATTTTACTTTTGAGGTCAGAACATGAAGCGGTCATTCAAATAGTCCGTAATATGGAGTTGTGTTCCGAAGTAAACATTCGTCGTGAGCGCTGTCTTCAAGGCTGGAACAGCTATGCGCATGTGGACTTTCATTGATGGCCAACGAGGAATTGCCTCCATTCTTATGAAACTTGGTATAAAGGCAGGGGCTCAGTCAATGAAAGACTATCACGAAATGGACAGAAAATGTGTGAAACAGAGTGAAAAACACTCACTAGAACTTAAAAAAAAGAAACGAATAGACGCTTGACAAGCACATAAAACTAGGGCAGAACACAGATTGAAGAGAAGGGAGCTATTTATGAGGCTGGTGCCTTTTAAGGAGGTAAAAAGACATCCTAAAAACCACTAAAAAGAAAACACTAAATGTATTTTTCCTAAGAACATCACTGTCAAACTTCGAACACATTATTACTGCTAAACTAAAATCACGTTTTTCTAAAAATACAGATTTTCAACAAGAACATACAGATTTCTCAGCAACTGTACATGCAATTAACTTCATATTTGGGAGATTTTCTTTCATTTTTGTGATGATCTATGTCTATACAGAGCTCTTTTTGCAATATGTACCTCTGGGCGTTATGGTGGCATAGTGGTTAGCACTGTTGCTTCACAGTAAGACGGCTGTGGGTTTGATTCTGGCCTGGGGCCTTTCTGTGTGGAGTTTACATGTTCTTCCCGTGTTCGCATGGGTTTTCTCTGGGTACTCTGGTTTCCCCCACCCATAAACATGCATCATAGGAACACCATATAAGACCAAGGCACTGGCTTTAGAACTTTCAATAAAGTATATCTGTATCATCTTATCTTGAATATGAGTAAATCAAAATAGGCATATTTAATTAGCTGTTTCCTGCCGAAATTGATGTAGGGGGGTCAAAATCAATACTAGAACATAGAAACCCAGAAAAAAAGCTCTGTAGTGACATTAGGAATGTTTTT